>OY804258.1:83294048-83949048 GCA_963680825.1 Meiosimyza decipiens | reverse complement strand
CAGACAGACAGACAGACAGACAGACAGACAGACAGACAGACAGACAGACAGACAGACAGACAGACAGACAGACAGACAGACAGACAGACAGACAGACAGACAGACACAGCTATATCGACTCAGGTGTTGACGCTGATCAAGAATATATATTCTTTTCCATACCTGCCACGCCCCCTTCTATGCGTTACAAACGGAATGACAAAGTGAATATACCCTCTGTGTAGGGTATAAAAACGATCACCACATTTGGTACGGGTTCGGATAGCAATCGCAAGTCAAAACCACAACAAAGCGAATAAAGTTTTTGAAGTATAACTTCTTTACGGAGGGTAAGCTGAAAAATGGGTTGCGGAAATCGAAAACGGAAATTGAGAGGGAGACTAGCGCTATCTAGTAGTCAGTAGTCATTCATAGTGTAGTCAGTGCTTTTTAAAAAGTAAAATTAAGCTAAGAACCTTCTCAGGCTGACTTCCAATCAGGCAGCAATGCGGCTGTGATTTTGCATATTTGACATCATATTCTCCAGTTTCAGTCGCTTGCACTGATGCAGAGATGGGTTTATTGTTGTTGCTGTGTAAAAATATTCAATACATTTTTTTCAAATACATGGAAAAACAAGAGCTCGAAATTCTTGCAAATATTAATCAAACTTACAGAAATATTAGTAGGATTTTTAGTAATCTTGAAACGGTACGAGTTTCCTACAAAATTTCTTGAGCACAATATAAAAATTGCATCTTTGTTATCATCAATTTTTCGAATGCAAGTTTTAAATTTTTACAAAGTAGATATTAATAAAGGGTGTTTTTTTTAGAGGTTTGTTTTTCAAATCTGGCAACTCTAATGTCATTTATGTTCAGTTTGGTTTGCCATTTCATCATGAACAGGTTGACAAAAGAACAACGCTTGCAAATCGTGCTAATTTATTTCGAAAATAGTGGTTCAGTTCGTGAAGTTTACCGCAAGCTCCGTCCATTTTATGGTCGACATAATCGTCCATCAGAGCAATTAATTCGGTTAACCATGGATCGTTTTCGCACTACGTTTACTCTATGTGATAATACGCATCCGCAGAGGCGTCGAACAGTGCGCACCGAAGAAACAATTGCCGCTGTAGAGCAAAATGTTGAAGAGGACCCGAATGAATCGATTCGCCACCGTGCACAGCAATTGGAGCTTTGTCCATCAACTTTATGGAAGATTTTGCGCAAAGATCTTGGCTTGCGACCTTACAAGATCCAGCTTGTGCAAGAAATAAAGCCGCGAGACCATGCAATGCGTCGTGATTTTGGTGTATGGGCCGAAAATGAGATTGATCTCGATGCTGATTTTCATCGCAAAATTTTGTTCAGTGATGAGGCTCATTTTTGGTTGAATGGCTACGTCAACAAGCAAAATTGCCGCATTTGGAGTGAAGAGAATCCACATGAGACCCTTGAGACGCCATTACATCCACAAAAACTGACTGTTTGGTGTGCTCTATGGGCTGGTGGAGTCATTGGGCCATACTTCTTCCGAAATAATGCTGGAGAGTCAGTTACCGTTAATGGAGACCGGTATAGAGCCATGATAACCGACTATTTTGTTCCCGAATTGGATGGCATGAATGTGGATGAGTTGTGGTTCCAACAAGACGGCGCTACATGCCACACAGCGCACGTCACAATCGATTTATTGAAGGAAACATTCGATGAGCGCATAATTTCGCGGAATGGACCTGTCAATTGGCCACCAAGATCGTGTGATTTGACACCATTGGATTATTTTCTTTGGGGATATGTGAAGTCGCTCGTCTACGCCAACAAACCAGAAACGTTAGGGGACTTGGAAGCCAACATTCGTGGCGTTATTGCCGACATACGGCCCCATATGCTCGAAAAAGTGGTTCAAAATTGGACCTGTAGAATTGGCTTTATTCGAGCCAGCCGCGGTGGCCACATGCCCGAAATCATATTTAAACATTAATGGCATAAAATTATCCTTCCAATAAAGCCAAATTGATGGACATTAAAACGATTTTCTTGTGTTTTATTTCAATTCGAAGCTCTACACCTTTGAAAAAAACACCCTTTACTTTAACGAAGTTGAGGTGCAATTTTATACTCCTTTGCTAGGTAATACCTTTCAAAGCCACCGTGATCCAAAGTTCATAGTCGGGGATTGTTTTTACCTGTATTAGGGACATACACAGAGAAACTGTCAGGTTTTATAACATAACGAAGGTCTGATCGTCGCGAGCTCTTGCTCTATTTCGGTGGACTTGATTTATTTTTTGCGCCTTATGCTAAGGCAAAGATTTTCACTTACAATATTTTTTTACACATTCACGTTAGCTCCATCAGTAGCTCCGATACCATTATTTTGATATTAACATGCAAATGGCTCAGGAAATTTTCTGCAATTAAAAAAAAAAAAAATATGTACTTATTAACTTAATAACGTCATTAGCTTTTAATGTGAAATTCAATTGCACTTTTACATTTTTAACTTTTTATATCAAAATCGGTGAATTTTAAGTAACATTTAAAGCTATTATAATATTATTTTATACCAACAATAAATGCTATATTCCTTTTTCTTAAGGCAACTATGTTAAAATATTTTTTTATATTTCTATTTGTTAATAATGTATCAATGAAATGTATGGATTAATAATAATAAAAATAATAATTGAAACTGCAAATGAAAGCTGAATTAAAAATCCACAGGAAAAGTTATAAAGACAATGGTGTTACCACTGTTTGATCTTAAAAATTGAATGTCCAGATTAGATTTAATGTCGATTTCTTATTTGTATTTTTGCGTTTGGGCTTTAATATTCTACATTTGTTTTATTGAACATTGATAAAGATTTTTGAAATAAGCTATCAAAATGGACTGTAAGTTTAACTGTCTATATCTTCAAAGCAAATTTTTTACAATGATGGTAAAATTATTGGTTTGTCGCTATTTTTACAGAAATCGGAGTCATTAATACAGTTCTTTCCACAAAACAAGTACACAAAACATAGTGATGAAACAGTGATGGCATTTGGGTTTTGTGAAAATGTACTGAATCGAGACTTGACATGTACTTTTTAGAGGCCGAATGTTTTTTTTTGTCTTGAACACCCAATTTAACAAAAATGTACGAAACAAATTACTAACAAGAAAATAAAAAAGGTCCTTACTTTTGCCCATCTCTAAAATCCTAGCAAAATGAGATATATTTCACAATAAACTACAAAATCTACACATATCGATTTAATTTTTTCATTTGCTTAAAAAAAATAACATTTGTATTATAAATTTGCACATAACGATTATTTTCATTTGCTGAAAAAAAAGGATAATTCTAAATTATTAAAATGTACCGAAATCGTACTGAATATGTGCTTAAAATTCGCTAAATGTTCTGAAGATGTGGCACATGTACCGAATGTACTGAAAGCTTGCCGAATGTACTGACGACGAGTTTTCAGGACGAAAATTTACTGAAATATCAATTTTGTACCGCTTGGTGCCACGTTGCTCTGAATCTTCCTCTGCAACTGTCCCGCTTTGGGTTATACCAAAGCGCTGATCGAAAGTTCCTCTGGCCTACTCATTGTCAGGGTCGCTTCATAATCTCAGTCCAACTCAGTCAGAAATTAAAGAAAAGTTATGTTCGTATCGTCAGTGTGGTTGTGAAGGATCATGATTCAGAAACAAACCAACACTCATTAAACATTTGATTTAAATGTGCACTGTTTAGCATGCGATTTCAGTTATGCAAATTAACACAGTGACGTACCGTGTACATCGGGCACCCGCGACAAGAGGTGATTTGCCGCCCCCTATTTATTTACTAAAAAATAAGAAAGTCACTTTTGGGATATATTTCACATTTGATTACAAAAAATTTTAATTGATATTACGAGGACCACTTTGTCAGTTTCCAAACGTTGCACCCACTCCCTCTGTCCTCTTACGTACGCTACTGAATACACATATTGTTTATATTCTTGTTTTTTTAGTCATTTCTCAACCTCGGAAATGGGCTTTTGGTCCAGGTCTCTAGATGATGAATCTTATTTGTAATGGAAATTTAGGTAATCATGATGTAATATGTTTTCCATAAGCTTCTGTAGAAATAATAAAAATTAATCTAAGTACAGTTTTAAAGGCGAAATTCCGCAATTTGAGATTGTTGATACTGTCAGCATATTTCTCAAGAATTATTTGACCAAAAAACTTTACATGCTGTCTTTGGAATTTCTTGTCTCAAATTTAATTAAAAATGTCAGTTGCAAAGAATAAAAATTATGTACATCCTGAATTATAATCGAAATGTCGAGGTAGATTTGCTTATAATATTTCCTCAACTGGTCGGAAAACTTGAAAAAATTCATCATTGTGACACACTTAGACGACAGTATAGTCAACCTAATTCCATATCTCGCGCAGGTGCCGCATGCCATTCCGCTCGATTGAGAGTAGTTTTTTCAGTCTCCTTCAATCTTCTGTGAATAATTGTAAGCACTCTTGGATCAGAAACATTTTGTCTAGGAAATTTACTTTCATATTCTCTTCATTGCAATCACAAATTTCAAAGAGATTAAGTATGACCGAATGTCCTTGATTTGAGTACTCTGACATTTAGAGATTTTGGTTGTTCGAAAGTATTTCGTTCCAAAAAGGTAATAACAAAAATTATGTAGTCTATAAATATTTATAGAACAATGTTCCAAAAATTTGTATGCATGTCTGACTCGTAATTTGAACCACTGTAGTAATAAACTCAAACTTAAAGCACTTAGCAATTTAATGCTTTCTAAGGAATTACACGGCAACTGCAATGATTTACATCATCAATGGGCAAAATACGTTAAATAAGTCATTTGTTGCGCGTCAATGTTGGCACATGTTTCTTCTATTCGATACATTTTTTTTCTCAGGCAAATTCGGTATGAAAAAATAATTCAAGTGGCAGACGGGACTGGGGATATTTCTGATCAATGGTGATTGGATACATGCTCTCGATTAAGCGGTTACTTTGCGAGCACTTTTTGCTTGGTGAAAATATGAATTTCCCATGTGAGATATCAGACATCCCCCGATGTAACTGAGAATCAAATTCTTGTATGGCATCAAAAAAGTTGATGTGATATATCTATTTTCATCAAACCTTAAGCCCCAAAATTGTGTCATAGTAAAAGTTATTGTGAGCAATCTCAAATTAAGTGATTTTTCAGTGCAAAATATGGCTCAGAAGAACACATTTAATTTCATATGCTTAAGAAAATGTAGAAAAAACACCAATTTTTCCCACCCCTGAGTTTTGTTTTTAATGCAAAATTTATTTATTTAAAAACTTTGCCAAACAAAAGCTTTTAATTAATTTTTTCCTTAACAATAGACGCTTTCTTATCGGTGAATTCAGCAACTTCTTAACTGTTTTGTTGGCCGAACTAAACAACACCCTACTGACAACGTCTTCAGCTGCCTTTCTTTTGACGCGTCCTCTGCGCTGATTTTATCCTGCGCTCATCTCATTGCTTCACGTTCCATTCATTCGTTGCCTTTTATTCAGTCAGCTTGCTGCCGCAGTGCGTCAACTCAAAAAAAAAGCAGCTGTGGACTGTCATTATGGTCAACAAGGACGAAAACAAGCTGCAGTACAATAAAAAAAAATGAACAAAACATGAAAGAGAACAAACAAACCAAATAAAAAAGAAGGCGAATAAGACCAAAAGCAACACCAACAAACGCTCGTATAATGTCAGCGCATCATTTCAACGTGGCAAAGGATGAGTAAAAGTTTTACACTGGCGACGCGTTGTTGAGCTCGTTAAGTTGGCAGGACATAAAAAAATAATGCATGGCAATAAATAATTATTGAATTTGTTACAATTTGCAGGATGCGCAAAAGGACAGTTAAAAGGGGGTGATAAAGAAATGTAATGAATATATTACAAAGTACCAATAATGAAATATTCAATAAAAACCATTATATGAAGAATAAAACTTAACAAATTGTCCATATTGATAATTTCGAATAAGTGCAATTTTTGTGGGACAATCTATGCTGTCGCAATTAAAACTAAATATGAAACAGAAAATTTGATCTTCAGCACTGGAGGACAGTGATGAAAATAAAAATGTTATCATTTATTATCCTGTGAATGTATGAATCAATAAATATATTCCAATGTTATCTTCCATCATTTCGGTAATTTATTACTTTCTTATTCTCCTTGTGAAGAAAGAGTACAGAGCAATTAGCTTATCATCATTCCAACGAAAGACATTCGAAAGGACATACATAAGACATTCAAAGACAATCAAATCTTGATACTTAGGCATACCTATGTTTCAGAATGTAGTGCTAATAATTGAAAAGTCATTGCGTTTTAAAGAATATGCATAGGACTCCCGGCTTGAGAAATTTAAAGTCAAGGCAACAGGAAAAAGGAGGTTCACGTGTGACGTTGAATGTTACAAGACTCAGTTGAAGTACTATCGAAAAATGCTGGTGCAGTCATAAGCCTTGTCATTGTCGATAGAAGCACTATAAGCTTAGCAGCCAAAGGATCAACGGTACTTTAAGTCCGCGCCAGATCTTTTATTCTGGTTTATGTGCTGATGCGAATATTGGGATTGCATGTGAAGTACATTGGATCTGTTAGCTTTCTTAACGATATAATCCGCAGTCTTTAGCTAGGATATCACCGAAAAATTCAGAAGACGATTTTTCTTCGATTTAGGAATGAAAGCGGTACATGAATGAAGTAAACACAAGTTTCAGGTAGCAAAATAAAATAACCTTAGTGAAATTCCCAGAAATTAATTCATACGATGAATATACTATATGCGTATTTGAATAAATATCGATCAAATGTATGGTAATTCGTCCTTTTGGAAATATCAGTACATAAAGTGGATTAGTCCAAAATCATTCCCTCGATTCACTTTACAAAACTGTCTCAACAGGAGATAAGAAATTCAAAATTTTATAAAATTTATTGTTTACAAAATCTAAAACATTGTTCGGGGACTAAAAGCCCTTCAGCAGACTTACACGAGAAACTGTCAAAAGTTAAGTTTCCAACGTTGCGCTGAAAAATAGTTCGCATGATTAATACTTGAATCATTCCACAAAAACAGAATTTTTGAGGACGAAAGTTTGATATGGAGACAGTATTAAACGAGTCATTATTTTTTATATGGGATCTCTGGAACTCATTTGGTTTTTAATTTTCCCAATTATTTTATTGCATTTTCTATTAACTTTAAGGCAACTCTTCTGCAATTGCATGACAACGACGCATTTTGTTGTTGTTTTGCTTTATCGTGGCATGTCCTTCTGTGTCAGCGTTTGCCGTTTCAGTCTATCACTCAAATGCTGTGACAGAACATGACAATTATTTGTCTTAAAGCAAAACGTCGTTTTCCGCAGCTGCCATCAGCAGCAGCAACACCAACACCAACGGCAAAAACAACAACACCAACAACAATGGACATCACCATCAACGTCAAGTGTTGAGCCAACGCGTATGGATAAACAAGTGATGGGAAAAGCATGCCATCCTTGCCAGTTTAATTGACACAATAAACTGTCAGACTTTGTTTTTATGTTTGCGTGTATATCTACCAATGCATATGTATTCGTGTGAGTGTGTAAGTGCGATGATTGCTGCATGTGTTTGTTTGTCTTATAAAAATCGCATTAAAATTCCACAATTCCATGCCATCATCATAATAAAAAGGATATGCGTTGATATTTAAGGGAAATAATATTGGCAAAAAAAAAAAGACAAAGTAAACGTACAGATAAACGACAGAAGAAAGAGATAACAACATATTGCTTGCTTTTGTCTTTTGTGATGACAACGATGACGAAAATTGTGCGTAAATATTTATGCAATGAAATTAAATGAAATGCGAATATTTCGAACAAAAAACAAAAAAAAAATAAATGGGAAAAAATTGGAAAAAATAAGTTGAATAAATAAAAAAATTATGCACTTAAAATATAGTCGTAAGGATCTGTTAGTAGTTGTTGTAGTCGTACTTCATGCATGAATTGCCATATTTGTTTGGTCTTTTACCATGAAATTTATTTTGAAGAAGTATACACGCACATAAAAAGGATAATGTTTTTGCAAGGATTTAAAAATAGGTTAATTTCGGATAACAAGAAATATTCTGCAAACGAATGGACGAATTTAACTTTCAGAAATTATTAGTCATGAATTTTGCCAATTTGGTAAAAGGAATTTGACACTTCCATGTGTCTCTAAGAACTTTGGCCAAAAATTTAAAGCCAAAGCTTAATAGCTTAACTTATATATGAGGTAATAGCTGAAACATATGTCACCGCTTACCAGGTTAAATTGTTCCATTTGTTGTCTCTGTCATGTTTGTTAAAAAGCATTGACCGATTTGTGAAATTTCACACAAAAAATCGGTTTCTGCTAAGACTGTACAATTCGATCAAAATATTGTTCAGTAAATATTGAATTTATCCACTAAATTTGGTGGGTCATGTCTAACAATCAAATACTTAGCCGTAAGTCTTGAATCCCCAAGTTATTCTGAAAACGGATCTGCGGAAAATGTATCCAAAAGCATACACGCATTTTTATCATACAAACGATGATTGTGAAGAAATGCGTGGGATGCATAATTTCTATTACCTTGGCCGGGTTACAACCCTTTGAAAGTAACCATTTCACTCAAAATTTACGAGATATTGCAGTTTTGTAATTATTTAACAAGCAAAGCGTTTTTGGTTTTTACTAAAATACTTAAGTAGATTCAATTAAATAGTTAGCAAATTAAGAGTTCAGACTGCAATTAAAAAAACTAGAAAAAACTCCACATTTTATCTTCTGGGTTTTAGCTTGATCACCATATGAGCGATCAGAATAAGGTTAACTTAGAGTGAATAGCTTAAAATACTCTGTTGACCTTTTTAAGATCAAAATAAATTTTTAAGTATATTTTCAGGCTACTAAACTACAATTCGACTGTTCGAGAACGAGCATAATTACAGACGATGGCGTTGTTCTTCCAGGAATAAAGTTAAAAAAATTAATATTATCAAAAGGGACGTAAAATGAAGTAGATGAGATAATATATAGTTAATTGGATTTCCTTGATGTTCTTGAAAACTTTGAATAGAGCCAAAATAGTTGTTTTGGAAATATTACGTACTAGCTGTCCCAGCAGACGTTGCTCTGCTCTTTGCGTTGGGTGGCGCCATGTTGTACGAGCTCTTGCGATGTAATGTAATAGCGAAACAGCCCATTTTTCCAATGAAACTAACTTTTGCCCCTACTCTTTTTTCATACATATAGAGGACTGACAGACATGGTTATGCCCTCACTGGTAGGTGGGGTGATGATTTTAATTTGTTATAGTAATTGTCCCTTATACGCATCAAGACTCATTCAGCTGTATCAAAAAATTGCTGAAATATGATGAATTTGATTTTGGACTTTTGGTGTCATTGCCCTTTGCAAAAACCAAAGACCATTAGAATTATTTAAAAAAAATTCATGAAATTTTCTTGAAAATTCTACTCAAAAATACTCTTATATGAGGGCCATAAAATTAAAAAATAAATAAAATTTTAACAGCCTCAATTATGTGGTGTGAATTCGGTGTGAATCGATTAACCCGTCTCCGTGAAAATGCTATTTTAAAAATATTTATGTATGAGGGCCACCATAAATTCGCACCGTAAATAAAAGTCTTATAGCCTATGTCACCCGTCAGATCGATACTAACGTACTGTAAAAGTTCATCAAAATTGGCCGGATAGTTTCAGCGTCCATAAAAGACAGACAACTAAACAAAAACTGAATTTTATATAGTAAATGTTTTATTAAGTTTTCGAAAAATACCTGGATATCTCACATGGCAAAGCTGGACTATTGTTTTCATGCCAAAAAATACTGTTTTATAAAAAGATTCATGATCAGAACACAATCATAAATGATAGATACCTTAATTTTTTGACGGATTTTTTTAATCAAAATACATCACGAGCATACATACATCTGTCTTTATCCCTATTTCTAAAAAGTCTCTTTACGTTTCTTTCAGGTGGTATGTAAAACTTTGGCAAAGGAATTACCTTCAACCCTCATATTAAGAGTTATTTAGTAGCATAAAATGCAATTTCATCATTTTCATCAGAGTGTTTATTAATCATTGAAATGGAAGAAATGGACTTGGTTGACATGGATTTATTGAGAGGCGAGTTTGGTGAGCAATTATTCTCACGAGGAGCAATCCATTGGTAGTCAAGATCATGCGATTTGACCACATTTGAGTATTTTTTGCGGTGCTACGAGAAGTACCTCGTGTAAAAGGACAATCCACTCACAAATGCAGCCCTGGAAGGCAACACTACAGTTGCCATTGGTGAGATACCGGCCGAAATGCTGGAGAAAGTATGCCAAAATTGGAGCTTACGGATGAACCACCTCAGGCGTTGCCGCGGGCAACGTTTACAGGAAATAATCTTTAAAAAGTAAATGGAAAGAATTGATGTGTCGCCCGAAATAAAGATTTTATTCACTGTTGCAAATTTTCTGTTCTATTTTTAATTTTCAAAAACCAAACGCTTCAAAAAGAGAGGAAGTTTTTTTTCTAACAAAACTAAAACCCTTTCTATGTGGTGCATTTCGCAAGTGATATTTTTTCATAGATTTTCGGTCTTAAACCGATTTAGATAAAACTATATACAGATATATATTAAAATTACATTACTAATTATAGACCATGACTGTTGAAAGATTTATTAGGTCATATCAACATAACTTCGTTCCGTAATCTTACTGGTTTTAGAGTAGATTTAACATCTGCTTTTCGAAAAGTTTTTTAGGTTGATGTGGTATACAATGACTTTTAAAAAGCATTCAAAACAGCTTCTGACTTTATCCTTAAAAAAAAGGTAGCCACCATTCAATGGCTGTTGATAATGCTCCGTCATATTCGTTTGCTGCAGCTTCGGTTGTACCACAAGGTAGTATCCTAGTGCCCTTTTTTATTATTTATAAGCGGTACTTATTATTACATAGCTGTTTTTCTTTTGCTGACGACTTAAAAATTAAATCTGTTGTAAAAAGCTTGCTGGAATCTCAAATGCTACAGGTTGATCTTTGTAACGTTCTTTATAACTTTTCCCAAGAGAAATACTGTAGTTATAACGTTCTACCATATTTCTAACACTCATTTGAAGTCAGTCAATAAAATTTACGATTTGGGTGTCCATTTCGATGGAGACTTTATTTTTTCTAGTCACTTTGACTCTACTCTTCAAAGTCATATGCCATGACAGGCTACGTCAGACGTAATAGCTCTCAGTTCTCTAATCCATACATCCTTAAGCTACCGCACACTTCATTTGAGCGATTAAAGATGCATCATTCCTTTGGAGGCCATATCACGAGTGCTAATCGTTCATAACATTGAACGTATTGAAAAAGTTATCGCTCTTATTCTTCGAACTCTGCACTTTCATGAGACTATTAATATACAGTGAAGTCCCGATAATTCGTACCCCGTTAATTCGAAAATCTCAATAATTTGTAATGCACTGTTGGTCCTTGAAAAAATCGTTTTGCATCGTTAAAATTTCATTCATTTTGGTCCCCATGCTAATTGTTTTTTTTTTTTCAATATGTATAGTCTGTTTAACCTCTTATGTCGTAATTGGATTTGAAAACCTCTTATAATTCGTAATGCAAAACAAAATTTTATGGAATTATGGTTTGAAAAAATCAATCATAGTAGGCAGCTAAGGCTATGTTTACTGTTCCTTCTTTTGATGGACTTTTTGCTTTTCGTGGACAGTTTTTTCGTTGGGTTACCAGTGATATGTGAAAAATAGAGTGTATGACTGAAAAAGAATCCTGCTAATTCGTATTTTTCTTATTTTAACTTCGTTAAATCGAAATTTCGCTAAACCGAAAACCAATGTAATTCGTAAAAAATTGCTGGTCCTTTGCGATTACAAATTATCGGGACTTTACTGTATTAATATTACAAAATGAGAGCAGTATCCTCTCATTAGTCCTTGTTTTTAATGTTATTTGTAGTGTTGTCCGAAAACGTTATACTGAGGAAGTTGTTAATATCAGTGCAACCAAATTCTACTATATACTAATACTAGGATTGCTATGAAACCAAATTAGACGTATGTACATAAATGTAACAAATACTTTAGTAAAAGACAAAAAAGTGAGTGCGTAATTAGAGCGTTTTAAGGAAAGGGCGCGGCACCTCCAATTCAAGCATAGTTTATAAAACGGCATACAGAGAGCTGTTAAAGTAAAAGTTGACAAATTCAATGTGGTGGAAGAAACACCCTATCAATAAAAATGAAAGATTTACCCGCACTGTACTGGTAATGCGGTGTAAGGTATTTTGTTTTTAGGGTAGCAAAAGATAAAAAGTCTTGCTAGTTGATCTTTGAAAAAAAGCAACAAAATATTTGTTTTAAAATTTAAAATGTTTCCACTTCCTTATCATTAATTATTATACTTTCTATTTGCTTACGGCAGTACTTTTAATTTGGGAACTAAGTCTTCTATCAAAAAGAAAACAAGCACTTTGCTTGTAAAATCACCATTTTTCTTAAAGTTTGATTAAAAAGGATACTTTCAAAGTGTTGCAACTTGGTCAAAATAAAAACATAAAATTAAGTTCACTGGAGAAAATTGTTTTGTTTTGTTGTTCGCTATATGCTATCAAGCATGCCCTACTATAGCAAGCTCCGGATCTGGCTAGGAATGGTGAACAATATCAAGGGCAGCCATATGTGAATCTTAACAGTAACTAAAAGGTAAAATCCTATTAAGGAATTCCGGCTCAGGCATGGTAAAGATTAGCCATATTGCAGCCCTATCAGAGAAAGCCTTATAAAATTGCGTCCAGCTTATCCAAATCAAGAACAATGCGGGCAAGTCAGATCAGGTACTGGTGTGGTTGAACTTATTTTCGCCTTAAAGATGTAGACCCTGTAAAAAGCTATAAGGCGTTGATCATCTAAGGAGGATCAGATGATTTGGTGAAATTAGAGTTCAATATTATGGTTTTTATATTTTTGTTTAATCTGCTGAATTATTCTATTGAATTCCATTAAATTTTAAAAAAAATTCACAGTGGTTTGATCTTGGACATTCCCTGTTAAGACAATTTTTACATGCACAGTTGACCGACATTAGCCTATTATTATATTTTGGCTGCCAAAATGGATATAATTTGGATTATCAATTGGCGTAGTCAATGGCATGAATATATGGAAATTGCTTTTTTCATTGATTATTGATTCATTTTTTTTTGTCCGATTTGAGCAAATAAATACTTAAAACATTTGTAAAAGAAAGGGTTTTCAGCCTGATTTTTAAAAATATAAAAAAGAAAGAAAACAGACTAACAAAATTAATTTTTTTAAACTTTGATCGCTTGTAACTCCATGAAATCTTATCCGATTCTCATTAACAGCGAACTGAAAAGTGGCACATTTACCATTGACATGTTAGGTTTGCCTAGTTGGGTAAGACTTGCTTTATACGTTTCCAAAACTATCAGGACCTGATCTGATTACCCAAGTACGTAATGAATCCGTTTTTTTGCATAAGTTCACAATTTTAGCATAGTTTTTATTTATCTATAAGAAACTCTTTAAAGTTTGAGATTATATGAATCTTTCGATGCGGATATGTTAAATACCAGATATAACAGAGCATAGTCAATAGAAAGCCGGATTTGAATCCAGTGCATTAAGGCGTTTGAATTCGCTTGCATTTCAAACTTTCATTGCTAAGGAAAATGTTGATGATCTAAGGTTTTTCTTAGAAAAACTGGAAACTTTGAGTGCCTTTAAGAAAAATATGTGGAGTAACGGATATAAATGCTGTTTGAAGTTGATCAGCTCAAAATTATCTTTCAGAAAATATGTATGGTACTTAATTTCTGTCAACTTAAATTTTTTGAAAATTCTTCTACAGTGTTATCGGCCTGGGCTTATAAATAAAAGACGTGAAATATCTAATTGCTTATTTTACATTTTTAATTGGATCCGTGAAAAAACAACTTTCTTCAATAAATCTCAGCAAAATTTATTACACAGAAAACAAGTGATGCAATCAAGTATAAGAACACTGCCATAAATCGTAAAATCAATAGCCATTCAAAGGATGTTGCTTGCGCCAATGTAAACAAGTTTTCACATCTGCAACAGTACTTTTCATTTCAATTAGATTCCTTTTCCTGCTTCAAGTGTTTTGGTTCATTTTTACTGCTTTGCTCTGGCAACATTTGTTTCTTTTTGCTGACCGAAAAGTTTTACGTAAAGTTTTTGAACTTCTATTTTCGTTGTTTCCGATTTCCAATATGGTTTACCAATCGATAAATTTGTGCTGCGAGCGGTCTTACCGCAGGATATTTCTGCAACCATTACTTTTGTGCGGATAAGTCACATAGTGTAAGAACACTTAAATTGTACTGATTTTACTTTAGCAATGCATTATTAAGTGTTACATTTCAGAAACAAAGTCATGTCTGTCGGATTAATCACACAAATTTTTTGGTATTTCCCTAAGCCAAGGCAAATAAATCGTAGTTATGACCCAGTGCATGAAAATAGCATGCATATCGGACTATGCTTAAAATTTGCCACTACACCCTATAGGTACAATTTGGACTCTAACCGATTTCCATTAAAATCGAAATCGCTTTCACTGCCCGAACATGACTGCCTGCCTGACTGGCTTTTCCCCACAATGCAGCACATCCGGACTTTATTAGCAGCAGCAATAGCAGCAGTATCATCATCAGTGCGTACAACTTTACAACGCTCAACATTTACAGTTAAGTGCAGCGTTGCATTACGTAACGTAACGGTTTCATTTTCATTTCTGTTATCCTGCCGAAGTCGATGTATTTGTACATGTACGCCATATAGCGTGGAAACTGCTTTCCAATTCGCACGAACATCATTCCTCGTTCGACATGGCGAAAGTTATGTTGTGGAAATCCGTTGCCTAATCCATTACAGAGACACGCAACACAAGCGAATTGAGGGACGGAGTAAAAAGTAGTGGGGGTGTCGACAGGGAAATAGAGATAGTTAGTGAGAGATAGGCTGTCGATATGTTGTTACGTCGATTGGTAACAAAATTTCAAAATTGCAATTTGTAATTGTCTGTTCATACCCAACGAGAAAAAGGTGAACAACTCTGCAGCAGCTGGAAAGAGTCTAAATGCACCTTCTTAGAGCTAGCCCTGATCAATAAGAATATGCTGCATAGATTTTTCATTACATATTAACAAGTTTAATATGTGAAAAAACTATCTTACTTAGGGCACACAAAAGTGCATGTATCAAAATAAAGGAATATGATGAGTTGTTTGGATTGCTCAAGGTAAATATGAAACGGTTTTTCAGAAGTATACCCAGGCGATGAGTCTGCGATGCAAAAGCAGAAGCGGTTGTTCCCAGAAAAGAATGCCACTTACAAAAACTCAAACTTTGTTAGAGTTAAAGCAACAATCCAGCATAAATGCCGTGGAGAGCGCAAAAAACGTGATATCTGATGCTTTTTGGTGCAACTCTTATAGAAACAATCCAAAGTCTGCTTAGAAGCAACAGGCTTTTAGCAGCGTTCCTAGAATGTGGCTTTACATCAGTGACATGAACAGGTAATAGTGCTTATAATTTGTGAGTAAGTACATCCATGCCGATGAAAATTGTGTGCCGCTCTACGATGAAAAAAAAATTCATTTTAATCGAATTGAAGGAAAACAAAATGTAAGAATGAATGTCGCTTGTTGATTGCAAGAAAAAAAAAGAGTATTTCTATGGTACAGTGAGGCTTTGTAAAAATACAACAATCGGAAGCATAATGCCTGTATTTTTAAGGAAGAGCTCATAAAATTTGTCACCTAAGTGGACTCCATATAATTGTTATTCTATGAATTAGATCGCTCAGGATCTGTAAAAAGTTTGGTTTTCCCCATTAAAGGCTGAGTAGACCAACAAAATATTGGTTCTTCTTATAATGCAAGCACTTGATTAGCTACCATGAAATGTTCTATCGAGCATTTTAAAGGTTCTTCCTAAGAGTTATAAGCTTCAATCACACCGTGAGCTGTTGTCAGGAAGTCTGAAATTAAGCTTATCTTAGGGTATTACGAGTATGCTCTTGCCTACAAAGCCTGAGCTATTCTTTAAGCTGAGTCTAAGAGCACTGCTCAGCATATCTAAGATAAGGTTTAGCTTTCCTATATATAGACCATGCATTCTCAGTCCTTGTTTGCTAAGCACTACAGCCTGTTCAATAGGTCTTGATTTGTCTGCCAAAATTATTCTTGTAATCCTTGAGTTTATCAGCATCATTCAGGAGTTTTTAAATTGACCTTACATCTTAACTTTGTGTCCTTGCTTCTTTTCAGTCACGTTTTTCCAAATACTTAATGCGAACGTGAAAGGGCAGCAACGTTACCAAAGATCTGTTTGTATGACTTCTCGTCTTGCAGGCAGTATTGCCCACAGTTACATTCATTTTATGCAAGTGGTCGTTGAATTTGCAGTGTCATGTAAATATTTATTCTAAGTGCCTTACAATACTTTTCGCTTCCGTCAATTATGTGGATTTATCCCAGTAAATAATTGTAATAAATTTTTCGTAATGCGTGCATCGTGAATGTAAGGTACCATCTGCATCTATTTGGCCTGGATCCCTTATAATCTAAGACAATTTTCAATTCAATTCTTAAAGCAATTCAATTATCTTAAATGATAGCTATCTGCTCATGTACATATTTTTAAGGAATATATTTCTGCATAAAAAATGCTCAAGTGACCATGGAGCCAAAAGCCAATTATCATTGTTAGTTGCAGTACAACATTTGTTCACAAAGTTCTACTTTGTTACCTTAGTGTCAGTGTTGTGCTACAGTTGCAATATACGGTACGACTACATTGAATTAATGAAATTTTTTATTATTGAATTGAAAGTTAGAAAGATACATTATTTCGATGTTATAGTTATGTGAAGCCATTGATATAAACACATGCATATTTTCTTCGAAGAAGAAAACGAAGTTTTGTACGACTCTCCTTTTATTAATAAGGACTGTCCCAGAAAATACTTACGTTACTTACGTTATTTTTTGTATTATACTCTACCTGGTAATCTCATAGGTCTATATAAAGTGACGATTAATATGATGTTTAACACTTGAAGATAGCACTTTTAACGACAAAGATATCTAACAAGCAACAAAAAGTCCGCCAACTGATTTTGTCTACATACCTGCAAAATCCAGATTTAAAATATTCAGCTGTAGCAAAAATAGTTGGTGCATTACAAAAATCTGTCTTTACGGTTATTTCTAATTATAAAAAGGGTCTACCTGTTTTACGAAAAAAAAGTTCAGGCAGAAAATCAAAATTTTCTAACCCATAGGTAGCGACGAAAGTGAAGCGCCTTTTTAAGCAAAATCCTAACACCTCAGTGAGAGATATGGCGACTAGAACAGGTACATCAAAATCTACTGTACAAAGGATGAAGGATAAAAGTAAGCTAAAGACATATAGAGATCAAAAAGTACCAGATCGTTCTGATGAAAAGCAGTTGATGGCTCAGATGCGAGCCCGAAAATTGTATGAAAGGTGCCTGACTAAATTTGATTGCTGTGTTATGGACGACACAACTTACATCAAAGCAGATTTTAAGCAGCTACCTGAGCACGAATATCATACATCATCGAAGAAGGGGCATCTGTCTAGTAAATGCAAAGAACAAAAAAATTTCGAAATTTTCAATACAATATATGGTTTGGCAGGCCATAAGCACTTGTGGTCTTAGAAGCAGATTTTTTGTTACGCAATGCACAATCAATTCCAAAGTTTATATTGACCCTTGCCTCGAAAAACGTCTTCTATCATTTGTTCGTGCACATGAGGGTAACATGATGTTCGGACCAGATTTAGCAACCTATCATTAATCTAAAGCTGCGATGGAATGGTATGCAAGTAAAAAGATCAATTTCGTACCAAAAATAGCTAATCCGCCCAACTGTCCAGAGCTTCGCCCAACTGAAAGATATTGGGCTCTAATGAAAAGAGATTTTCGAAGGAGTGGTAAGAATGCAAAAAATTCAAAAGACTTCAGACTTAAGAAAAAATCGTACCATACTGTCGATGAAACGACTGGACAAAATTTAATGAAGGGCCTTACGAAAAAATTAAGAAATTTTTATAATAAAAAAATTGTTACTTAGTTTTTAGTTATTTTTATTCTGAACACTAGCCATTATTAATAAAAAACGAAAAAAGACCAAAAAAATTATTGGATATTTTTTTATAACTAAATAGCAAAACGTAAGTTTTTTCTGGGACAGTCCTTATATGTATCATCACGGCTCGCCGGAAGTTAATTTAATTCTCAGTGTGGGGTATCACAGAATTTTTTAAAGAAGATAATTTTGGATCTTATTAGCACATTGCAATTCTTTTTGAAATGGAACAATTTTTTGAATTTGATATGAAGTAAAAAATTCAAATCATAAGATTACTTCGAGCTCCTCTCCTTTTTTTATTACATCATTGTTTTCTTCCTAAATCGATTTTCACAGTATGGATGTCACATGAAAGATAATATAATATACATATACTATAGTTTTCGAGATATAACGATACATCTAAATAACTAAACAATTGTTTTTTTAATTAACCGTTTATAACAGTAATATATAGAAATATAGGGAATGTAATGTTTGGAAAAACTTACTGGATTACTTAAGCTTTTTGGAGGAATATTGCTCAAAAGTGGCATTATGTGTAAGCCGGTTTAGATTGCCCACTTCCAGACATTTTATGGATAATTGTGCTCGTATGAGTACTCTTCAATGTAATGAAAATATTTATTTTCGATGCATGACTTTCCCGCCAGAGTACGTATGCTTAACTATACTCATGAGTGTTTGTAGTTTAGACGAATGTGTGCAAGGATTAGCGACGTTTTGCTTGAGTATCTAGGAGTTTTGATTTCACTTGATAAACCTAATGAATTTTGAGATTTTGTTGTAAGTTTTTTGCCGCTTGAAAAGCTGTTTCTCTTTTGAAAGTATTAGCCATCATCAACCGAGAAAGTAAAAACAAAATTAGTTTTTTGAAATAACATGCCAAAATAAATTAGAAATAACCAAAATATTTCAATGATACCATGAAAGAAAAAATATATTTAAAAAAAACTTTGAATAATTTCTTCCTGCGTACTACTCAATTTGCGTTTCGCTTAAAATTACGGGTTTGAAAATCTTACACGCATTGTCTAGGGTTGTAAAATCAACCACCCAATCAAAGCTCATATTATGTCACATTCAAATTCAGTAATTTAATTTAAATCAAAAATAAAAAATCAACAAATTTTGTGGCTTTTGAATCATTCCCCTAGCAGACAGCAAATACTGTTGCTGCTTTTTCAACAATTTTTTGACTTTATATTCATTTGCCAACTTTTGACATTCACGACAGCCTCATTTTGTTTGCTGATTTCTTACACTTCACTGATTTTTTTGCATATGCTCCAATATATATTGGTGTATTTATAAATATTCTTTTGTGTGTGTGAATGTACACATGTGTTCGTAATATTATAGGTATGCGTATTTTATAACATAATTTTACAGTTCAAAGATCAAAAACGACATAAAAAAGGCAAAAGGAAAAACTCTGAAGCAATGTTTCTTTATTAAGGGCAAATATAAAATGAGCGACCCGGTGTTTTCTTTAAAAATTACATTCTGGGATTTGACGCCCATGCAAGCAAATAAGATACTTAAGCACTATATTGATCAAGATATTCCTGGTATTACTCCTCAAACTATCAAAAATGTTTTGTGTAAATGAGTTGATAGGATGGGTTAATGGTAAGCCAGCCATTTGTAGGAAATTAATTCCATTTATATGTAAAAGGCTTACTCTTTCGAATAATACAAGAAACTACAAAAAAAAAAAATTGAATGGATTTTAGTAGCAATTAAAAAAAAACAACCAGCAAAGGCTTATCCTTTAGTTGCTCATTGAATAATTTAAGCTTTCTAGTCAGACCTGCGCTCTTTCGGAGCCAATGTGCAATAACATATATGCACTCGCATTAAAAGAAATTAAGAATTCTGGTAAAATCGAAAATTATTGATATATTCACAACGTCATTGTAATTTTTTTGTAGGAGTACCTCGCTACGAGGCTTACACTGCAATTCTGAGTTCCACGAAGGGTAGTTTAGGTTAAAAGGATTGTTTGCATATAGCAAGTTTCACTCGGAGACAGTTTGTTAATGATCGTACCCTACATATATATTGTATTCCCATCCCTCTCCTCAAATTATCTTATATAACGGGGGCGAACCACCCATAAGCCTTGGTGAAGTTGAGGATGCTAGTTCGTCAAGACAAACAAAGAAGGAATAACCAAAATATTTAGTTCGTTTCCTCATTAGCCCCGGGTGTCTGCAAAACAGGTGTCTAACCGTCTCATCCCCTTCTTCCTCTCATCTCCTTTTTCGTATTCACAATCTCTGCTGAAATCTCTGAAAGGGGCAGCATATTTAGCGGCCACGAAGGGTACCTTTCATACTATTTTTATGTCAAAATTGTAGAGCCCCTTATAATAGGCATAGTTCATACAGAATAATTATAATTATCATGATGTGACTCCCCAAAAATAAGAAGTTTTCCTTCAAAATCCAGGTCGAATCTGCGACGTGCCCACATCTATACTTAAAGCTACCGTTTCTTAAAGGATTCTCCATTTTTCCGACACATATTTCTTAAAAAACATGTCCTTTTTTTCTTGCATAATTTTCTTTTTTTAAAAATAAATTTTTCTTAAAATAAATTATCATTTTGTTCTGGATTTCAAGCCCTTGTAGTACCCTTGTTTTCATAATGTCTTAAACGTGGTATAAGAATTCGCAAAACAAATCGACAATTTTCAATGTTTCACCTTAAGGCGATTCCCAATATCATTTTTTTGATCGTCCCAAGTTCACTTGGTGAGATGTATATTCGGTGGAGCAGGAAGGCTGTTTTTTTTCCATTTTCAATCGGAATCAACTTATCTCTAAATATTTCTCTAGCCAATACACACATACATATGTATATTAGATTTGCTTAACCGTTAGTAATATAATGAGCCACTATGCGGCGCGTCGCTAGTGAGCGCGACGATTTGGACACGAAGCGATGATTTCTAAGTCCACAAGTAATCTTTAATACGATAGAGTCTCTGCCGATTGGAAGGTGTCGCAACATCTGAAACTTTAATCTACATACGATACAAATTGTTCCCATTAAAAGTCCTAATGTCTTAAGTATTGTAGTGTCTTCTTGTGTTTTGGAGATGCGTGAACATGGCGATGTTTAATTGGCCATTGATTTTGTCTGTTCTAACGGGCAATTAAGCCAAGCTAACAAAACCTAATGTGAAGATGACCTTGATACTCGCAGGAAATGATTGAAGGGACATTCACTTAAAGAGACTGTGACTTTACAAGTTGGCATATTTGTCGTAGGCGTGCCAAAAGTTTCTTCAACACCAAAGTAAGTAATAATTTTTCGAATTTTTTGTAGGCGCTTTTTCTCCAAGTCTAGGAATGCATCGAGAAAACATTTATTTCTTACATGAGGTTCGATCTAGCAAACGCAAGCGAGCGTGCGATACTTCGCCACCTGCTTGTTGACAAATTGGCCTCAATCTGGCTAAACCATAGTTTCGGGCTTATTTTTCAAAATCACGAAACCTTGAAGGCGAGGCATGCGATTTTCTGCGTTGAGAATGGAAATAAAAAGAAATCAAAGGATAAATTAGTAGCAGTAAACAATAATCCAGGTTTAGTGTCATTGCGTTTTCAATTTAAGTCTTTAGTTTGATTGATAATAACGATTTAAATATAAAAGTTTCCTAGTTTCTTTCAAAGTTAGCTTTTTGATTGATTTATAAACAAAAATTTCTTTGTTCTTCGGGCGAAAATATATCTGCTTACGTGCAAAAAGTCTAAGTGGTTTAGGATTTTATCTATTTTTCATTTCAGCTCAATATCTGAACCCTAAAAGAATCACTTAAGTGCTGTATGAAACAGCTGATTAACCTCTCTGCTTTTGTTGAAATATCAACATAATTACTTTGCAATTGCATAAATCTTTTTAGACAAAATTAAAGCCACATGTCTAGCCCTCAAAACAAGAAACGGCAATTTCATTAAACTAAAGCATCTTCTTATTAAGTGAAAAAGTAATTTAATTACTTACTTAAAAATCCACTAATGCTACCAAAGTAAGCACTTTGTTTATTTCATAAAAGGAACTCATGTAGAATTCTTCTAAATAAAGCGAATTTCGAATGAATGCTGACGGAGGCACAGTCAATAAAAATGACAATGTGTGTGTGTAAATGGAATGCAGCTTTAAAAATTAAACACAAGGACAACAAAATTCACACACAAGCAAAGCATAACCGCAAAATAAGCACAAGTAGAAGTGGAAAGAAAACTAAAGAAAATTTAATACAAAAAGCGGTAAATAAAACTCATTCCACTCGGTTAACAATTTTCCCACATTCTTCTAGTTTCACTTTGCTATTTTGCGCACCTTTTTGTTGTTTATTTTCGGCCGCTTTCTTGGCTTTTCTTTTCTTTAAATATTTGTTTTTATTTTGGCGCGCACACACACACACACAAACACAATTATTTTGTCAACGAATGCCGCCATATGTTGCAAGGAAAATGTGAAAACAAAAGTTGCACTTACACACTCGCACATCTAAGGAAAACAATTGCAAAATAAATTACACAGGCACAAATGCATGTATGTATATATGCATGTATGTATGTATGTATGTATGTATGTATGTATGTAGACACGAACAGGCAAAACTCCCAGTGAGAAATAGAGCAATAAAACTTTGTCCCTGATTCAATTAAATAAATTTTGGTTTTGTATTTAGATATAGTGAAATAAAATTGGGTGCATCATTTTGGCCATAAAACTAAAGAGAGCTGTTATGTTCAGTCCTATACCGAATGAAATCAAGTAACTTATTGGGGGGCATAGCATAAAAATACTTAACTAAGTCTCTCGGCAATAAGGATCATTGTACTTTTTCGCTATTTCTCCGGGTGCTAGTTTGTATCTCCTAAAGCTTTGAAACGGACTATTATCGTGTAATCTCATGCTAAGGCTTTTTGGGATTCGTAAATAGTCTTAATCGAGATTTCAAATAGAAATTGGATATCACTGTTCAAATTATAAATGGTTCACAAGAAATAATTTTATTAGGTACGTGATCTCTTATACCATTTAAGGAATACAAAGCCAAAGGACCCTTTTTGGTTTAATTAGTTTTGCAGTCAGATTCAAAAAGTTAGCGGTTTACTATTGGTGGCTTAGATATCGGACGATCTAAATTACGGAAATGCAATATCATGGGCATAAGCCAATCCTCTAAGTGATCCCTAAAATCACATTGGCTTCCATGATTCCGAGTGAGAGTTAAGTTAAGCACATTGTTTGGCATAATTAGAAGCAGCAGAAAGGACATCATGCAACCCTGCTTGACCCCAGTGTTTGGTTTTATTAGCGGTTAGAACCTGTTGGCAATGCAGAATTTTTGCCTGTAGTGGTCTATATTCATAATGTTAATAAGTTCGATAACGACGTTTCATATTTTCAGTTTGCTTCAAATTTAACTTCAAATTAAAGGTACGTTTTTAAATTTGCCGCCATTTTTTCACAGGCACTAGATAACAACAATATTTTTTCAGGTATGAAGTAAATACATTCCGGTTAGATAAAATGGATCGCTACATAAGTGCACGACGTGATTTTATTATTAAAATTTATTTTAAATATGGTGGAAGTTATTTTTTCAAAGAAATTATCTACGTCAACAAACAAAACTGTCGCATATGATCTGAAGAAAGTCCTACGGAATTGTTTGAAAAGTCAAAGAAAGTTACTATGCGATGTGAATTTTCGTGTGGTGGTCCATAGTTTTTCGAAAATCAGACGATATTGATGTGCAGGATATGTGGTTTCAACAGGACGGAGGAACATGCCACACAGATACAGAATCAATCGTTATTTTGAAAGAGAAGTTTAAATAATCGAATAATTTCTCGAAGAATTGACGTGAATTGGCCACCAAGATCATGCGATTTAACACCACATTGGATTTCTTTTTATGGGGTTTCTTGAAGAGTAAAGCTTATGCGTTTAGTCCTCAAGCTGTTCAACACCTCATAGACAACATCATCGACCAAATATCACTAAGTGATCCATCAATATGCGAAAAAGATATATAAAATTTTGGTTAACGACTTACAGCCTGCTGAGCTAGCAGAGGAGGTCACGTGAACGATGCTCTTTTTTATTAGTAACCGGAACCAATGTACTTACATTTGTAATAAAAAGGAATAACATTTGAAGACCCATTTATATGCTATTGATAGCGGCTGTGGAATCGACGTAGTATCCATGTAGGAAGTTTTTCATTCACAGAATAGTGAATTATCTCCTTAAATTTGAATTTTGCTTAACTTCACTTTTATAAGGATTATATAGCAGTACACAAATAATCCCATCTATAGGATATCTGTGCAATTACTTCATTCTTATTTATCATAAATAATATGACTAAATGTGATCTCAATAAGCAAAAAAATATGTTTTTAAAAATGTGGAGCTACACCACTTTTAAATGGAAGGACACATATTTGCGTCAGGATAATACAGAAGTCGACCAAATGACCCGTTTATTAGCGATTTTTGTGGAGGCCTGATTACTATCTGCGCAGTGATCCGTCGACTTCGTTTTGCATGCGATTGAGAATAACTTTGGTTAGTTTTTATTTTAGGAGAGGTCACCCATTTAAGAAACTTTAATGAGTAATCTCTCAACCTACTTTTCCAAATAGCTCCGAAAAGGGGAAGAAGTAGTTGTGCCATAAAAATTGGAGTGGCTCTCAATGCTTCGAATGTGATATTGTCATAGCCTGGATTTTGTTAAGTTAAGTTGCTAGATGGCCAGCGTTATTTCTGCAACCAAGGGAGATAGGCTAAAAATAGGCAGTACTTTTCTGGAGGTGCTTGTTGGTAGTGTTGTGATATTTTCTGCTATTCTTTTGGCTGAATTCAGGGTTATTTGACCTACTGGAAACCTCATAAATTTTGCCAAAAACATTTATAGCTATTTGACTTAGTTCTCGAGATATTGGCCTGGGAAAATTAAAATGGGTTACCCCATATGTAACCATCACTTTATTCCTAATAGTACCAGTAATAATCTTTTACTTTTATGTTGACGTTAATTATAAATCTTGCTACGGCACACCGTAAACATACCAATGCAGAGGCAAGGATATCGCTTGTCGCAAATAAACCTGTAGAAATACCGGAAGTAAAATTGCTTACGAAATTTGTTACACACGCTAAGAGAGCTGCAATCGTAGTTTTCTAAGACTACTACTACCTTCCTCTTTATTTCCCACCCTTTCTTCTCTTTAGGTGTTATTTTTGTCTTTGTTTATTGAATGTGGCATACAGGTACAATGCCAAGCGAGCAGCAGCAAGGGAAATAGTGAATCCTTCTTTTATTGCTTAGTCTTTTTCTCTCCTCAGAAAGTCAAGTATAATTGTAAAGGAATGAACACATATACAAACATTGGCAAATTTGTATTAGTACAAAAGTAAGTACAGCCTGAGCAGCTTAAAGTATGCAGCACTTAAGTATTTGATTTTGTGCACAAAAGTGTATTGGCTTTGCTGTTGTCAACGTCTTCGTAGACTTAGTAGGCTTTTAGGTGCGGAAGTCGATTTTCTTTGAATTTTCTGGGGATACAGAATGAAGTGCGTTTGCAGCAAGAACTGACTTCTGATTAGAGGTAGGTATGTCTTTTTCAATTCACTTAAATAATATATTTCTTTCTTAAGACTTAAGGATGGTGCTTTAAAATCTTAAAGCAAATTTAAGTAAAGAAAATGATAGAGTCTTCAACTGTTTTCCAAATGGACTTGCTCGCAGGTCCAGTTACAATAAGGACCTCAGAGTGGCATTATTTAGGATGTTAATTAGAGTCGGTATAAGCCCATAGCGCTTTTTTTATTGTATAATATACATACAAATGGCCTAAGCCATAACGTAAACGATTTATCTCAAACTCGATCCTATTGGATGGCTATTCTATTCAAAAATATTTTTCTGATTCTTAAAAATCTCGTTTAAGTAGGGGGGATGATAATTTGAGATTGTTTCATGTAGATGATTTCCTGATCTAATTGTAAAAATCTAAGTCCAATTATTTTCGATAAATTTTTTAATGACTTTTCGAATGATGGCAACAATTTTTCGAAATTTTATACATATTTATATGTATGTATATATTTTTCAACACAGATAAGACGAAAGAAAAATTCGAAAAAACCTACATCACTTGCGTCTCAGTAGTTCTAAACTAAGTCAGGATGGAATTACTCGGCAATATATGACTGAGAAAACCGAATTCCTTTTTTAAACAAGAACCAAAGACCTTAAGTTGGAAGCTGGATTAATATTATGCCCAAAAAAAGTCAGCACTCAGCTTTAACTCAGAATACCTTTTCAATAAAGGACTCATGCGCTCATGTCTTCAATCTAAGCTTAGACTTTCAGGATGCCGCTGGAAGACACAGCAATCTATTATTCATTTATTATTATAATTCATTTGATAATTGCAATGCTTGTTAGAAAGTTCACACAAGGGGGACATAAGAGCAAATTCGGAAGAGCTTTCTTCGTAAAGTCAAGACACTGCCAATGGATCTTTCGAGAGAATCAAAACAATTTTCTGACTTGCTTATTACTTGTGATGCGAACTGCGTAAAGGGATCTCTTTTTGTTCATAATCTTTTAAGTTTTTATTGTTTTGGTCAAATATGGGCTTAATTTCTATGTACTATACTGCCTGTAAAATTGAGATAGAGAAAATTCTCTTAGAGATTTTCAATGTTTGAACTAAGATACCGGTATTTGGAGTAATTCATTAGAAGCGTAATTCCTTAAGCTATCCGATGCCATCAGAATCACGAATATGAGCTTTTTTGATATACGCCTTTTACGCTTCCGAGAGCAGTATAGTTGTCTCTAAAAGCTTCACTAAACGTTGATTTTCCCCTCTGGCAAGATAACGTCTTATTACGCAGATTGTGTCACATATTCTGTTATTTATCTAGAAGCTGACTGGAACATTATGTATTTTTTTGCCCTTACCAACTTTGCAACTTTCACACATACAGAGGCTACATATTTTGTCTACAGAAGTAACGTACTACATTATTGTACAGCTAATTAGCAGGATTGCGTAAGTGGGCGTGGCAACTATAATAGTAAGCGGCATCTTTAATAGTAAGAGTTGTAAGCGTTATTTTAAGTGAACTGTAACAGCAATTGGTATGAAATTTAATACAGGTGGCTTACTTGCTACAAGGTATATCTGAACCAAAATCGGCTGAAAGCTATTTCTGTATCAAAGTTGGACTGGATTGCACCATTGTGAGTGTCGCCATCCTAAATTTTAAGACTATTTACGGCATATATCGCAAACTAAGCAAGCTATTTTGCTAAAATTTGGTACGCGGATGTTGAACACGTGGATAATTTGTTCAACCGAAATTAGTTGGAATTGGAGAAGTGGGCGAACCATATTACGACTACATCATTTCTGATCGATTCTTTCAAAATTTTCTATATTCTTTTGACTTTTTCAACCTTTTAACTTTTCCAATACATCCCATATGTATTTGTTCGACTTTTCCAACCTCTTTCAATTTCCTTCATTATTTTATTTATTTTTTCGACTTTTTCAGCGATTCTAAATAGTTTCAACATTTCTCATTCTCTTTCAACTTTTTTTGATTGTTTCTAACTTGTCCAATTTCTATAAACTTTCTTCAATGGTCTCCATATTTCTTAGGCTATTTCAACTATTTCAACCTGTTTCAACCTTTTTAAATTTTTTTTTGCCTTATCCCTCTATTTCCCAAATTTTTTTTGTTGATACAAGGCTGTAGGCTTAGAAGTGTCCAATTCATTTCATATAATATAAAACATATATGAAAGTAAATCATACTTAAAAATTTCAATTTATAGGCGTAGCTGACATTAAATAAAAATGGGAGGAGTTTAAATAGAATAACTTATAAAAATGATATATGCATATGAACATATTGTATTTTTATGGGTTTGCGCGAACTAAGCACGCAGTTAAAAGTCTCTATCATGGTGGGCTGGCATGTTGATTCGTCTGTACAAAATGTATGCATTTAACATTGTCTTTAAATGGATTTTGTATCGCCTGATGAGCCCATCCGTCAATTTCACGCTACCCATATGACGATGTGATGCGACTTTGACATATTTGTATTAAAATGCGCGGAAATACCCAAGAACTGTTGGATTAAAATATTGATCATCACAGAAAGGTTCCGTCCCACTATAAGTAGAAGCCAATCGAATAATTGTCGATAAATCTGCTCCATAGGCGCAGCCACAAAATTCTGCATTGAAATCATGATCTTTTTGTTTCAGAGCAGTATCAGAAAACAATTTACAGTAAGACATTCTGTTGGAACGCTTGGTTCCTATAGAGTATATCAATAGTCTTCATAAATATCATCCTTTGTTAAATTGATTGCGCTATTAGTGTCCTAACTTGAGTCCAAATGAAATTTCGCAGATATTCCATTTTCATGTAGATATAAAAAGTTCTTACAAGATTTCACTCAATTTGTATAAGTTGGCATATTCTATCCTGAAATATATTTAGATAAATTGCATGGAAAACACTTTTTAATCTTAATTTCCAATACGGCACTATTTTTTGAAAAATACAGAAACACTCCCACCTATCCCTTCGAACTACCTCTTGGTGTAAGTTTTTCCAACCATATGTTCTTTGATAAATGTAAGTCTATCAAACTTTTAGCGTTATTATGATCAAAGAATGAACAAATATCCCAACTGAGCAATACAACTTTTTTACGCTTTGCGTTCCAATCAGGCCTACAGACATTGTACGCTTTGGGTCATGTGTGAGGAATGCAACAATTTTTTTTTTTTTTCAAATTTATTAATTTTCTTAAAGTACACATTCACATCGACTCACAATTGTGGCTTAATAAGTAGTTAAACAATTTTTATAATGATTGAAAATTAAAATATAATTATTTTTTCGCTTTCGCACATAATTTCCACTTTGACGTACGATTGACTCGCTTCACGATTATTCGTATACATTTCTTTAAAAATTAATGATTTTCCTTAGTATGTACAGAAATTCAGCTGAAAAACTCATAACGTGCGATTTATAGAACTATTTTAAATGTAGAATGTCTACAGGCCTTCTTGGGAGCTAGAAGGTTATTCAACGCCTTTTTAACATTTATTTAAAAATTACATTCAATGCAGTGTAGAGTATGTGAGTTTCGACCTGGCCGAAGATAACACTTTTACTTAATATTTTTGTTGTTATTAAATTTGCAGAATACTTAGTTTTAAAAGGTTCACTTATTAAGTACCGTGGACAAATACGGCATAAAAGTTTTGGAAATATGTGGTGCAAAAGACTCGCGAAAATATTTTCTTTCGGTATACCGTACGCCAGGTGTTTGTGTTTAAAAAGGATAACTCACACATTTTAATCCTACAAAAATATCATGTCATAATCAATAATGCAAACATAAAAAGTGAGAATCTCTATTTGTTTTTTATTTGGTTAGCGTAAATTTGGCAAATTTGTCTTTAGAAGGAAAATATCCTGATGAGTTACAACTTTGATTTACAAAATTAAATTTTGACAAAAAAGTTTACAAAACTCTGCACTGTGCGGAGTTCCATTGATATTAATGCATTAGACGCGTACTTGTTGCTCATAGAAATGCAAATCCAAATATGTTTCCGGAATTAAATGACGCTTAGTGCGAAATTACTAATCATTTTATGCCGGCACTAATTGATATAGAATTTACATTGTTTGACGCGTGCAAATATTTATTTTGAGTTAGTAATTTATTTCAAATTTGCATTCACAAATATTTTCAACGCTAAATTTGCACTCGAAAAATGCAGCAAATTAAAATTAAATTTAATTGACTGAAGCTGATTGAAAAACTACTCATTTAAGGATCTGTCGATTAGATCGAATTCATTAATGTTTTTAATAGTTAATAAATGTCTACTTTTGCATATTTATTAAATGTGTCAATTGGGATTAAAATTGTTTTAGCTTATCGTAATGTGTTGATTTCAAAGAAAGTACGCTATGTGAATAATTGAATTATTCTCAGCTATAGAATACGGTGTGCTTCAGCATAACCAGAAGGTCTTTAATAAGCTTATTCTAAAGTCATATGCACTTTATAGAATGCGAGTTTATGAGCCTTTTGGGTAGATAAAAGCTTAAAATTTGCTGTAAATATGAGCGCTTCGACGCGCAAAATACACTCGAACAGTTAGCCTTAAATCAAGAAATATATTAAGTAGATAAAAGCTTTCTTCCCATAAATAAAATAATATTTGACCAACCTTAAATTCAACTGCGTTTTTCTGGCGGAAAATGCAGGTTTAAGGTAATCGTACAGCACAAGTGCAAATGATGGAGCGTTACTTTGCCCTCATAACCAAACAACAACAGCAGTAAATTATAAAAGTTATCCTTGTAGGGCCTCTGCAATTGAGGCATTTAGTTGCAATACCTGCCAAGCTCCATTTCATACTTTTGGAAAAATCACGAAAAACGTTTATCTTCATCTAAGTTCATTGAAAAATTATCCTTATAAAATTTCTTACTCAAAACACGTCAGATCAGAATTTTCGAGTTTCATCTGCCTATATTTTTGAGAAAACAATTTTAAACTTGGCGGGTTATGATCCATTGCACATGGACTTGGCTGGTTTTGACATAGTAATCAATAAATTTTGTTTCAAACAAAGTGGATTTGACCGATTTTGATATCAGTGTACTGGACTTGAATGTACTGGTTTTGAAAGCAAGTTCATGAACTTGGCTGGTCTTAAAATCTAAGCATCAAAAATAAATTTAAAATATGTAGTATTACTCTCAAAAAATTTTTTTTTTCCAAAAATATAGTAGAAAGTTAAAGCATGGTCTCGATCTTGATATATCAGAATATCTGAAAATTTGTTTTTTTTTTTGACTTTTCGGTGTTGCAACTGCACGCCCCAACTCAGCACTTGGGGACCTGACAATAGCCAGAGCATGAGCAAGTTATGTAGAAATTTTTTCCTTGAAATTTGCAAGTAAGGTCATAACATGGCTTGTACTTTTGCATGTGATTCACCTCATAAGCTTGCTGTGGATATTAATTCTGACCTTTCTATTTTGAGACATAGGTTTTCCACTTATAAACCTGTTTTGAGCGATAAAACTAAGTTAATGTATTTTAATTTTCTGGGAAGGAGCGTTATTTTCGCAATCAAATATTTCATTTTGCCAGCTGTGATAAATATTTAATAGACAAGAACTCTTGTACATCTGCCGGAGATTTACAAACTTATTTTGCAGAAAAGAGTTGTTCTAATAAATGTTTCTCAATTGAGTGGGCAAAGTCGTACAAGTATCTTGGTTTGTTGCTTGACTGGAAGATGTGAAATTGCTTACATGTATTTATCACGCCATCTAAACTTCAGTATGGTCTTGTCTGTTGGGGTGGGACTAACCCTTGTAAAATTAACCCCTTATTTAATGCACAAAAACATGCAATTAGAATTATATGTAGTCAAAGTCGGATAGCTAGAAGTCTTTCGTTATTCCGTAATTTGAATATACTCCCTCTGAAATATTCATATTTTTTTAAAGTTTTAAAACTATTTTTCATTCGAGGTGGTTACTTAGTTAATAGATATTATTCTATTCATAATTTAAGAATAAATTCTTTAAACCTTGCTCCGACACTAAATCACACTTCTCAACATTTTTTTAATTATTATTTGTCTGTTGCATCCAGATTATTCAATTGTCTTCCCGTTGAAATTAGAAATATGCGTAATGTGAAAGTTTTCTTAAAAATGGTTAAACTGTGGCTCTTCAATCTTGAGTAGGTCGAAATTGATCGGCTTCTTCGTGTTCAAGTATAGCTCTTCCCTTTTTTTTTTGACAATCTTAAATTAATGTTTCTTTTAATTCTCTTAATTTTTGATTTCATCAGTTATTTGTTGTTGTTTATTTTTTTCAATTATATAGTAGTTTTTATTTTTATTTACTATATGTTAAGCCACACGCTTTTTTATTCCATTATCGCTTTATTTTAATGTTAAGTACTACATTCATCTCTTGTTTTTTTTAACAACAGAATGTTGTAATTTATCAATGTAACTCTTTTTATTTTCTTAATTTTGTTAATATTTATGTACTATAATTATACTTGAATTGTTATATTGGTGAATAAATAAATAACAAAATAAATAAAATACAAAACATTAGCAGAGAACAAAACCTGTTAGACGTATCTTAAGCCGAGTATAGTAGACGTTTACAGTCATTAAACACTGAGCATAGGAAATGTGAATATATCTAATACGCCCATTAAGACCACAAGCTAATTATTTAATTGAAATCATTATTTCAGTTTAAGTATTTGTTTGTATGTGAGTAAACAAAAATTAATTGAATTTAAAAAAAAAAAAAAATTCTTCACAAAATTATGTGTAAAAAAGAACAGCCCCTTCAGCAGTAATTATTGTCGACCTACAAAAATTGCATATCAGTTGAAATGCTGTTTATGTAAAGCAGAGGTTTGTTATTTACTTATAAGAACAAATAAACAAAGAGCTCAGCAAAAAGGCTTTTACTTTATGTAAATAAGAATTAAGAATTTGATTATTTTTAAGTCAACTGCCGTAGGCACTTCAGAGTTCTATATGGTAGCCTCAAAAATAATATAAAGTTTATTTAAGCCCAGCATAAACAAAAATTTTAATGAAATTTTACATCAGTCCATGGGACTGACACAGCTTGCCACAGCAAAAACAGATACACACATACGCAAACATACAATACATAGAGAGCATAAAAATTAATTATGCTTTTTAGAGCCCAAATTATATGCAAACACATAAAATCGCACACCTCCAAAAAAAAAAGAAAAAAAAATATCTATCAACATAAACAAATAAAAATATCTGTAGCTTTTCACTTGTGCTCGCGCTACTGAGTGAGTGATATTTATTTGACAACGCCTAGTGTGCGCCACGCCCACACCAACAATCCTTCCCGCACATCACGCTGTTGAGCAAATGCGTTTACGCACATGACAGCTGCTGTCATTTATGCGCTTACTTTTATGTCGTTGTTTACTCTGTTGTTTATTTTTTTACTGTAATGTGTGTTGCATACTTTTAGGCTTAAAACAGTTGCCGTCTTCTTTTTCGTTTCATTTTATCCGCTGCGCATTCTTCGACACTGTTTCAACTTTTATTTTTAAATTTTGTCTCTCCTTTATTTGCATTCCGTTTTCTATGCCTTACTTCCTTGCTGTTAGCTTGTATACAGCCATGTAAACGAGTGAAACCTGCGCTCATAACAATAAAAATGTCCAAAGACTGGTAATAAATTTTAGGGTATTTCCAGTATTAAAATAAGAAAGAGCGGAGTGTTTTCTTTATTTACAAATTTAAGTGCGATTAAGGAAATTTTTCGCGAAAAATGTGTGTGGAATTTTCTGAGTACTTAACTTGTAAAGTCTGCGACAAAGAATTATATATTAATTTGGTTATACGATGGAGTATTTCCGTTGCTGATATCAGAGTTGTCAACAAATGCATTTGTCCAAGAATGACTTTTAATTACTATCTCTATTTTTTAAAGTTTCATTTTGTATTTTTTTTTATACATCTGTGTGTTCAAATTCTTCTGACTGCCCGTTTGAAAAACATTTCAACGTAAGTTTTAAATATTTTTATTATACACACATCGATCTTTTGTAAGAAAGATATTTTCGAGAGTAATATTCAAACGTTTGAGGAATCAATTTAAAAAAAAATATCTACACTACATACCAGCGTTGCCATTTTAGCCTTATTGAGGCTAGATTTTGCCTTTTTAAATTCCATTTAGCCTCAATAATTTCATCTAGCCTTTAGCCTTTTTTCAGCTTTTTCTAAAAATTCATCCTGCCTTTTTTTACATTTTGGCCTTTTTTATCAAATAGAGTACCGAAAACCTAAAGTCTTATAAATTTACCCCTTTAACGCAACTTTTGCATTCACAAATTATGAGGCACTATTTTTGGCAGTTTCGCATCGCTACACGATTATATAAACGAGATTTTTCTATTACAGAGTGCGTTGTCTACAATACAAAATAAATAAACGAAAGCGAAATCATGTTCACGAACGAATTAATTATTTTTATGTAAGAGCTTATTTTATTAAAAATTAATAAAACAGAAGATATTTTCTCGCTTCGAAAGTGAAAAAAATAATTTTGGCTTAACATTAGAATCGTGTTTGGGGTACTGGATTCCACAAACGATTTTCAAAAGAGTATTAAAAGCTATACTCTATCCGTACCATTATGATTTCTATTCGTTTTTTGATGTATTGCACCTTTAGTTATGTAATAAACATGATTTTCATCTCTTTTTTTTTAAGGGCTGCGTGAGAGAGGACTTGAAGCCAGACAACCTCCCTACGTGTTCATCTATTTCACTACAATTTGTATGAAACCGTTACTGATCGGGCTATTTTTATACCCTACACAGAGGGTATATTCACTTTGTCATTCCGTTTGTAACGCATAGAAGGGGGCGTAGCAGGTATGGAAAAGTGTATATATTCTTCATCAGCGTCACCACCTGAGTCGATATAGCTGTGTCCGTCTGTCTGTCTGTCTGTCTGTCTGTTGAAGTCAGCTAATCAGCTACGCAAGCTAACTCAATGAAATTTGGCACACAGGTCAAACCTTTTTGCAAGCTGCTAGTCAAAAATCAGTTCACAGCTACGCCTTCCGCCCATACTCTATGTAAATATACCCAAGTCCATTTTGAAAAAAAGGTTGCTGCGATTTTGATGAAAATTGGTGATTTGGTGAATATGAGAACAACATTAAGATTAGGCTAGATCTTAAGTTTGCAAAGGCTCTTAAAGGGGCGTGGCACAGCCCTAAACTTTAACTTATATGACGCCATTGCTCGTAAACTGTGCAAGATATTGTGATGAAATTTGGTACACGGCTACAGATCTTATAAATCTTGAACTGCGCATAAAGTGGGCGGAATTGTAAAAGTGGGCGTGGCATTTCTTAACAATTAAAAAATTGGATTTCGTATAACTCAAAAATGGCACATACGAATTTCATTAAAATTTTTGGGATGATACCACTGAAAGTAGTCAACAATACAAGCCACGTCAATATACTGAAAATTTATTTTAAGGGTGTGGCATAGCCTACAATATTTATAAACGTTATAAAAAGAGAACTAACAACGCAATCGTTATGAAATTTAATATGGCGGATACACTTGCTAAAAGATGTCTTCTTGCAAAATTTTGGCACAATTGCGCCGGTGGGTGTGGCACCTCCCATATAAGCGAAATACGTTTAATGCTATAGATAGTGTGCTATGAGAGAAATCTTCAGAAAATTTTGTGTAGAGGTGTCGGTTACTATAAGCTTCGGAATTAAATGAAACTTGGGCGTGGCACCTCCCTCATTCACATAAAGTTGTAAGTGCTATTTTAAGTGAACTATTGGAGCAATCCATCTGGAATTTGATGTAAGTGGTTTACTGGGTAATAGGTATATAAGAATCAAAAGCTGGCGAAATAGCAACAGTGGGCGTGGCACCTCCCATACAATTAAAATACCTTAAGTGGCATAACTATCGATGTATATGAGCAATCATAGTGAAATTTGGTGCACGTGGTTTTTTTATAAAAAGCTATTTGTGGATCAAAACCGGAGGGATTGCACCAGTGGGTCCGTCACCGCCCTAAATTTTAGGAATAATTACGGCACATATCGCAAACTACACAAGCTAAATTTGGTTTAATCATGTTAATCACGAATATCATTTATTGAAACAAAAGTGCGCGAAATTGTAGGAGTGGACGTGACATATTTCGTGTTTTTCATTTCTATTCTATTTTTTTCAACATTTCCCATATTCTTTTGACATTTTCAGTTTTTTCCAACACTTTCCAACATTTTTGAACCTTTTTACATTATTTTCGACTTATTCAACCTCCTCAACATTTTTTTAACATTTATTTAAAAAGTACTTTTAATGTAGTGTAGGGTATGTGAGTTTCGGCCTTGCCGAAGATAACACCTTTACTAGTTCGTCTTTATTTTTAATTTATTCTCTTCATCTTCTTCTTACATATTAATTTAGTATATCAGACCGTGAAAAAGAATATATGTATTTGAATTTTGGACCATTTGATACCATATGTGTTGACATCGGTTTACACTTTCAATTCATTTGTGTGGTGTTATATGTACTTAGTATAAAACAACGATAATTTCGAAAGGTAGGTCTGTTTTAGGTAAACAGTCCGTCATCGTGATGCGAGCAATGTTTAGGAGCATAATAATGGTATCGATCTTCACTCATTATTGCCGATTTCTCTCCTTTACATTTACATAAATATTACGTAGTTCTTTCAAATTTCACAACTTGGCATGAGTATCAAGAATAAAAATATAAAGATTTTTGCTTTATGGGAGCCGCCTAGCCCTATTATACAACATTCTCCACATTTAGTAAGTTGCTATGGAGAGATAATTTACATTTACGTATCAAATTTCAAGACATAGCGCTTAAAGTGTTTTTGTTGCATAAAGGTGCCAATTCCCGTTGTCTTATCCCATCCAGATCTCGTGAGGTGATTACTATTTATACAAACGGGTACATATAAGTCCAAGTGTAGTAGTATGAAGACATGTAAAAATAATATTTATAAATATGTATTAATAAAATTATCTCAACTGTTTAAAAAGAAATGTAACTTTTATTATTACCAGTAAGTTGCTGAAGTTGAAAGAATTTTTAGCGCAATAAATGTGATAAAAACCAAGCGAAGGAATAGACAACAATTAAAATGCTAAATCCTTTGCTTACAATTAGATGCTGTCTTAAAAACCTGAGTGTTTGTTGTGATACTTTAGCTGTGCAAAATGATCTCTTAAAAATTTAGAATCAGAATTCTATTAAATCTGATTCTTCTGATTTATCTGAAACTGAAGAATAGTTTTAAGATATTGATTATTTTAAACATAATTTTTGTGTATGGTTTCATGACATGATTTTTCAAACGGTGGCATTTTTGAAATTGCAGTTGCTTACATATCGTCAGCTTACAACAAAATTGACATTGTGCAGAAAAATAATTGGTGTATAACGCTTAAAATTATTTTAATTGACTTTATGCCTTCTTAACGTTGTGCTATATTATTTTTGGTTAAAAAAAATGTGCACAGTACCTAATAAGGTCTGTTATAAGAGTAAATTCTTAAATTAGCAATTAAAATTTGTGTACTTCCTATCAAAAACACAAAATTTATTTTTTTGTATACGGTCAATTTCGCTTGTAGTTTGCAAACTATCGATACTACTATCGATAATATTGATAGTATCGCGACTATCGATGGCTTATGAAAGACTATCGATGGTACTTGTATTAATTTTTCATCTTAGAACTGCTTTCGAACTTTCGATAGTGTTGAATAACTCCACTGTTTGAGTGTAATTGTCATTTATTCAAACGCGTTTGATATAATTTTACATAAGAGTAAGGGAAAGTGGGCGGCCTGCAACCGCGGCTCCGTTTTTGTTGTTGTAACTGATGTTGCTATCGTTTTTGAAGTTGTTGACGTTGCTGTAGTTGTAGTTGTCCATATATATATTGCTTTCAAAAAATTTAATGAATTAATGGGTTGATCTAAAAAAAATTGGTACAAATGATACATCATATTGGACAAAAAGAATTGATATTTCTTGTGAAGCAAAAAAAAATATAAGCAATTAATACATTTTTTGGAAAAAAAAGGGTATTAAAAAAAAATTAAAAATTTTTCAAAAACAGTCACATATTGAAAATTGTTAATGAATTTCTAATATTAATGTCCTATTCAATTACGTTTCATCTGGTTCCCTAATTTTGGATACTTATTCAGGGGTTCCCAACTTATACTTCTTTTTATAAAAGCTATATCCGCAACTTACGATGACCATACCTCCAAAGGTAGATTCGGCCCACACTTTTTTGGCAAATATATTTTTTATTCTTATAGTGCTACTTCCCTTAAAAAATAAAAAAAAATTTGAGAATTTTTGCCAAAATAAAGTTGTTCCACCATACTATCGATATTATTGATGGTTAGCGAACAAACTATCGTACACTATCGCGACTGTCGATAGTTTGCGAACTCTACTTGTAAGCCGACGATTAGTTCTAGTGTTATTTGTTTTAAAGCCAACTGAAACGTTGTTTAAGATATCAAAAGATGCAGTTAAATCAAAAAATTATGTTGTAACAAGCGGACCTAACGTAAGCAGCTATAAATTGTTTTTTTTTGTACATGGGAACTTATACAAAGGCGCATATGTAAAAAAAAGATGCTGTCTTTCGCCCATTTTACGATAAAGATAACGACAGCCCGGCACGACGTCTTTGGTTTGCGCAATATTTTTATGTATTGGTTTTCCCAGATCAAAAATATCATTTTGAGCTCATGTCGAGTTGGGTCAACTTTCTCTTTAAAGTGAAATTGGCGTTTTACACCGTTTGATATATCGATGTTAAACAAAGTATAGCACGCTACTTCTCCAAAAAAAATAAATAAAATCGGAGAATTGTCCCTAAAGTAAACCTGTTCCGAAAAAGATTCAGCCTGTTTAAAAACATGAGGGTGATGATAGGCCCATTATAGATGGAATGACTTATATGCTGAAAAAATAAGGCAGTAAAAAATAAATTTATTTAAGATCAAATTCCGCTCTAGATCCTAACAGTAAATTACTAAAGAAATTTAAAGCTCCACACTCAAACATTAAGCATCCTAATTAAATATAATTTTTAATCGCATAAGAGTCATAATTCTGATGATGTTCGGGAGATGAGAGTTTCAAAGTAGAAAATGTTTGAAGAGTTAAAAAAGTTGTACTTATCAGATTGTTAATTATTGTTTTGGTACAGTTCCCTCTTATTAATACTTATTAAACTTCAATAACCGCATACCGAAGTATATATAAAATTTTTTCATCATCAATTTTATTTTATTAACTTTGTAAGGTGACCTTCAGCTAAACTTAAGTAAAATAGTTTCTATATATCTCTATGAATTTGAATTAATACCAATTACTTGATGCACTGTTAAGGACTTTAAGTCTTATTTTGTGTAATGCAAGTAAACAAAAATAAGTAAATAAATAAGATCTACTTCATAATCCAACAAGAACGACATGAATATATCAAAATCAGTTCAATACTTAGGGAGTTATGAGTAGGGTGATGTAGACAGACGTGGGTCACAGGTTGGAGTGGGCCACCCAAGTAATTTTAAGATTAGTGACATCTTTGACAAACCGCGCACAATTATTATCGCAAGGTCACTTTTTATAAGCATTTGGGGGTTATAAACCTGCTTTCGCACTGTCCAGAGAAACGTGCTGTAGATTTTGGCGAAAAAGTTTTTACCCTCGTACACTTTCATATGATTTGTGATCGAATTTTTACGAGAAATACTCAGGTAAATATGCAATATGTTAGTTAAACATGTTATCTTTGGAATGCAAAATGATTTTTTTCCATTATTCACGTTGTGTTTTTGTGGAATGCATATGTAAAAATAGGGGCTTGTAGGTAGAGTGAGCCACTATTTGTGGACAGACATGGGCCACTTGAGTAATGCCGTTGTTTTTATTAATTATGCAAATGTCTTATTTACTCATTTTTATCATTTTAGCCATTATGCCTCCAAAAAAAAGAAGGAAACCAACAAATGACTCAAAATAGGTCAATTGTTCATAACCAGCTGTGAAAAAAGGTAAAAAAACAAAGTCCTTGGTTTCTTTAGATGAAGACATTGATTTTTGTATGATTTGCACTAAATTGATGCCGACAAAGCTCACAAAAAAAAAAATCCATCGAGTGCGACATCTGTGACCGACCCTTCCATTTACAGTGCGTCGATATGACCAACCGCACCGACTTCACGTGCGTCAATTGCGAGTAGGATCTGTGCTTTATCACTGCGAAATGTTTTTTTCACAATAATTTTGTAATTTCTACTTTATCACTCCTTTTTCCAGACATTAAATAAACATTATTAAAGTCCATGTTTTTTTTAATTTTTGACCCTCATTTCGCGTCAAGTATTTTGAATTTTTCGAATTTGACAACAGATTTGTGATCAACGCCTCTAAACACCTCTAGAAGAAGAACTTGAAAGAGATGGCAGCATTTTTCAGATAAAAATTTTGGTGGCCCACTTCTCCCTACAATTTCAGAAAACTCGGAAAATACACTTTTCTTTTACATAAAAAAGGAAAACTCTTTACAACTGAATTTAAGAAATCTGCTATGATGAAAAGTTGCGTCTTGGGATACACTTGCGATTAAAAAAAAAGAGTTTGAAATGCGATGAAAATGCGATTAAAAAAAAAGAGTTTGAATTTTTCACCATTTTACAATCGAAAATAAAAACATGGCCCACTTCTGTCTACATCACCCTATTTCTATGTTTAAGTTTGCTTAGTAACAGTATTATTTGTCAAATATGGTTAAATCACTTAGCCCGATGAAAAATCAATCCAATTATTGAATACTCCAATTATTGAAAGTTTTTGAGAATATTTGTAAACTGGTCCACAGTTTCTTAAAAGGAATGAAAAGCCTTAGCTTCTTTAGCTCATACCCCATGCTGAAATTTTCTAAGTTAGCGAACTTAAGAAATATTTTTGGGAACAAAAGATATTATTTAAATCTTTTTAAATAAAAAATAATATAAAGATAATATTCGAGTTAAACCATTTATAGCTCTTTTCAAAAGTAACAGGTGATTTTTTAAGTATTTGGTTTTTGAAAATTTAAAAAAGTACATAAAATTTGCAAAATAAAATGAAAAATTTAATTGAAGCGATATATTAATTCCTTTCATTTACTTTTTAAAGATTATTTCATATCAATGTTGCCTGTGGCTACGCCTGAGGTGGGTCATCCGCAAGCTCCAAATTTGGCATACTTTTTCCAGAATTTCGGCCAGTATCTCAACAATGGCAGTTTTGGTGTTGTCTTTCAGGGCTGAAATTGTGGCTGGCTTATCCTTGTATGATACACGAGAGACTTCTGAAGTGTAACAATTTTACAAATAAAAATATTATGTCTGACATATGGAAATGATGTGCTTTGCACCATGATTGAAAAATTTGCACGGAAAGTTAAGAAAAATGTGTCAGGTTTAGCGGACGACTGGACTTTTTTGAAGTGGTTCATAAAAATTTTTCACCAAAATTTCATTCTTCCTGCAGTCTGAGACGAAACTCATTTCAGCTGAATAGAAAATTTATGAAATATGGAAAAGTTTTTCGACCGAATTTTTAAATGCACCTGCAGTCTGAGTCGAGAAGAACTCAGAGGGTCTTTATTAAACTTTTGGTCAGGTAACAAAGCTTACATCTATGCTGTTCATTATATAACTATCTGGCTAAGTCATAGCAAATTTAAATTTTTAAATCTCTTTAAACTGTTGCTAATTATCCAACAAAAAAAAAAATTTCTGCATTAGCTCAAATTTTCAATTAAATTAAATTGTCAATATACTTAAATCGGATATGATCTTCATATTTTCATAAACTTTTTCCACTTATTGAAAACGAAAAATTTTTCGAATAATTTTACATTATTGATTAATTTGATTTGATTTTTTGAACAAAAATGGCTTTGAAAAGAATTGCAATTTTCGGAAGGAATATGACATTTTAATGAAAACCAAAATTGTTGAGTTACGAGTTAACAAAAAACTGTCATCCAATATGTCCTTCTACTTCGCTTAATCAAGAAATAAGAGTACAAGTTATTAATGCAGCCCGGAAACTGTTTTGAAACCATGTCCAAAATTGCAAGAACAAGACAAACAGCAAGGAATTCAGCGGAAAATTTTAAGTGAATTCAACTTAATGTTTAAAGAAAAACACTTTTTCATTAGATTTTCTTTGAATTCTCTTTTTCTCAGAATTTTTGCACTTCCTACGTTTAAATGCATAAAAAAATGTTGCTGTTGCAAGTTGTAAGTTAAATTTGAATTTTATGTGAAAATAAAAGGAAATGTCATATAAAAAACGAACGGTAAAAAATTACCACCCCTAACAACAATACTTAAGGCATTTCTAAGTAAATTTTTTTGCCGCAGATGTAATGCAAGGACTTTTGCACTTAAAAAACGTAAACGAAAGTGCATTAAAAGTACCGTTATGAGCGCCATTAAGCAAAGAAACGCTAGTAATGCCGGCAATGTTAGCAAGGGAACGCAAAGCTGCACAACGCTTTGTGCACGTAATTAGCATTTAAGGATAGCTAAGCGCATTTAATGTCTATATGTCTGTCCGCTGTGTGTGGGATTATATTAGGGTGCATCTTAAACAAATTTTTAGCTTTGCATAAAATATCAATTTTCTAAAACAGCAGTTGACCCGGCAGACGCTTTTCTGCCCTCTCTGATATATATACCAAATTGCAATATGTATAATATATATAACAATTTTCCTTTAATATGTCTACTCTAACACCATATACCAAATCCCAAAGAATTCTCGAGTACCTCATCAACCCATAGTGCGAATATGGTTTCATAAAAAATTAAATTTATTTTAATACCTCGACCTTAGCGCCACCTAGCGAGTCCAGAATGCACATAAGCCTCCTCGAGCACCCCACCAATCTATGGTGTGAATATGTATGTTTGTTGTTGTTACGGATACTAATTTATTGCAATTTTTTTGAACTTTTTTTTTTGCTACACACTTTACCTGAACAATTACGAACAAAAAAATAAATTTCACATAAAGTACGCTTCCCAAAACTTTCTTATGGACCGACCAAAATAGTTTCTAGGAAGGTATGCAATTTAATCTCAATCCAAAAGTACTGTGGCTTGCACAACAGGTGCTCAACACACTATAGATTGAACCGTGGCCGAATGCTGAATTGAAGCCGATGCTGGACAAATTGGAGGATGCAAATCCTAAGCGGCGGCTAAAGAACACCCGCTTACCCTACATATTATATACATTTACTGTGGCTAGCGTAGACAAAGTTGAGCAAACTTAAGAATGAAAATCCTGACTAAAGGCTGCCCATCTGCCAACCATACAATGAGATTGACAACTCTTTTTTATCTTGGCTTACTAACCACAGTTCTTCTCAATAAATTTTAGTGTTCGTTAGTAGGTTTCGGACGCAGATTAGGGAATATCCTATAGTACGTCCAACACCGGCATCGCTAGTCACTGAGCTTTTGCATTAAGATTTTGTTGCATATTTTTAGGCTTAACAGTAACCAGTTTGGCCTAAAACTGGTTTGGTGGGTAACATATACAAAAAAAAAACATGCGGCAACAATTTGTGTAGAAATGAAGTGTGAAATGTAGGAATTAAGTTCCACTTTAATTTAGAATTTATAGAGCGAAGCAGAGCAGCTGCGCTATAATTTTCAAATAAAGGCTATTATATTAAAGTTAAAATTCGCACACGTAATCCTAGTCAACACATTAGCAAAACGATTTGCAGGCGTTGACGCAGATGTTGACGTTAACGTTAACGTTAACGTTAACGTTGGTTGGTTCGTTCGTTCGGTGCGTAGGTTTCCAGTTGATTGATTTTGTTATAGAATCCTTGGGATACTATTTCATTTCAATTCATTCTGTTTCATTTGCATCATTATTTTTAGCGTTTTCCATTTCAACAGTATTAAAATAAACAGTCTCAGCAAAATATTGCTTTGTGCATTGAAGCCTAAATTTAGGCGCAAATGCGTACTTCGTATTTATTTGCTCATTTCATTGAATAGCTCCGTCGTGGTAACAGCACCATCAACTCAACAGCAACGGTAACCAAAGGGTATGACGCGCGTACATTTGTTCGCATCTTTATATAGTTTCACGAGTATTTGTTTTTGTGCGTACAGGTGTGTGTGCGTGTGCTGTGCAGTTGTATAGGTACGCGTTTGTTTTGATAATTCACGTGGGAAATAAATAATCGCGTTTTCCACTGTAATCGATGGCACGCTCGAATGCGTAGCTGGCAACGATACTCGCTTTTGAATGAATCGCAAATAATCAACATATAATCAACGCAATGCAGTAAAGGGGATCGGTGTTCCGGTTGAGATGTCATAAAAAATGAAAGTAGGTACCCGCAATCCAAAATGTTTTTCAGTATTTAAGTTTAAGGTTGGTTAAATTCACCATCCTAATGGATGTTGACCCAATTCGAAAAAAAATCGCTTAAATATTTTGAACATTAAAAGAAAATACTAGTAGTCGTTGACTGTAATAATTCATACGATAAGACTGGTGTGCGAGGATTCGAAGACATCTGCGGACTCTTCATTGAATTCTGGGACGTTTGGACGTTGGTAAAAAAAATGTTATTTTAAGCATAACAGACGATAAACAACTAAAGCACCGATATTTGTATGTATGAATAAAAAAATGTGAGACAGCAGCAACGAGTCAATTCTCCATGAGTGACAACATCGATGCCAACGAAAATATAAAGTGCACAAAAGTATGTGGAGCACTCAATAGCTAAAGAATACGATCACCAGAGAAGCGGTTCCAAAATCAGTGACAGAAGGATATTTGTCAGTACATTTCAGTTACGTAAAATTTTTCTCCACCGACATCAACGCCAAGGCTTAAGCCAGCAAAAGGGAAGCAAACTGAGGAATTTCAGGATTAAAGCCCGGTTGAGTTGCCTGGTAATACTAAAGTTAGTTACCTATAGTTAGCGGAGAAGCTTGGGAATTTACTCAAGGATTGGGTCAAAAACTTTCATTACACTCAAATTGTATATTGTTGGGCCCACTATATGCCCATTTTTAGAATTCCTGTTTGGGTGGACTTAACTTAACCTCCTGCAATTTTAAGTCTTATTACCAACAGGAATCTTCCGGAGCATAAAAAGTTATTGCGTTCAGCTCTCAGACTAAGATTTAATAGGGCTGCAACCGGAAATTGAACTCTGATGGCGATTGCCGCATCTCTCTGCTCAACAGTACGTCAGGGGGTATATCCCACTTTTGTCGAGTATCAGTATTTTGTGCAATTGCTTCAAAGAATCTAAGACTTTATGGTATGAAATAAGCTGGGCATTCTTTTCCAATGAGAACAATCCGGCCTCTTTAAGCCCGACTAAGAAGTTCTAAGCAAGATTTCATCGCAATGGAGACTTACTAACCCACTATACAAATGAACCAAGGTTTGCGAATTCAGTCTTTTGTAATAAATACTCTTGAAACATCATCCCACTTTGTTCCACTGAGGAACGGCAGCCTGTCAATGTCACAATGAAACCATCGGCGATTCAAACAGATGACATAATTTATTTTGCACCACCTTGAATTTTACCACTTCTATAGCTAAGCAAGAAGTGTCCTGGACAGAGATCGCTCAAAGTATATTTAACATATTTACCCTTGTCGTAGGAATGCAATATTCTATCAAGTAAGAGTTTAATGACCTAGAGAAGGCGTATGTCCGTACGGAAAACACCTAAAAGGATTTAGTAGCAAGGCACGTTCTGCAAGACGCAATCTAAGGCAATGGCTTTCTATCAATCGTTTTTGAAGTAAAATGCACCAGGGCTTCGCACATTAATATAATGTTCAACAAATGATCAAACTTCCAATTAAATCGATCATGTACCCATTGAAAATATATAGGATATTGATAAATGCTTCACGAAAACAAAAACCCTGGAGCTTAGTTTGGATACATTGATCGAACGAAATATAATTTCGATGAACAGCTGTCAGGTTCGAAAAAGTATGAATGTATACTGGAAATTCACTCCAAGGACCAGTAGAATGCCTGCATCAAATTACTTGGTCTTCAAGTCTACGAAGGACTTGCATGGGTCGATAGTTCAAACAATGACATTTCACGTGTTGGAAAGTAAGAAAAAAATAAAGAATTTGGATTTTTTAAGGACTCCAAATCTTTTTAAAAGTAGAATTCATATTACAACCTTGCAAGTAAAGTGTCAAAATGAACATACAAACAAAGCCATAGCTCAAGTGGAAATTGATGCCACAGTCAAAGGAATAGCGACTATAAAGCAGCAGAGTTTCATAAAATAAAAATGAAGAAAATATTGCTGCGCTAAAAAAGAAAAAAATAAATTGCGAAAACTATCCACAACAACCAAGTTGATGCAATAAAACTAAGGATGCTGCTGCTACGAATACTATAGTGTAGCAAAAAATCTAATTTGAAGCAAAGCATTAAGTATAAAAACTCCACTCCTCTTGCAGGATGCTGTGGAATTTACTTTTATTTTTAAAGCGCAAAAATATTAAATTGAATGAGCAAATGCAGCAAGTGAGCTGCAGGACATGTGCTGCAATAAGCGTATAGATTAGGGTGGATATATTTTAAAGGACTCGAATGGCTTAGCTAAACTATTATCCTACACTCTATACTTAATCGTGTGAATATTATCTCAACCTGGGTTAAAGTTTACACGAATTACTATTAAAATGGGAGCTATATGATATTGTTGAGCATTATTCTAGTAACTTGAGTGAAATTTTTTCGCCATTACTGTGTAAACCTTAAAATATTATGGAAAAATATTTCTCAATTGTCAATGTAAGAAAATCAACTTCCCACAAAATAGATATATCAAAAATCGATATATTAATATATCAGGCACCACAATTTGTCTGTCGAGTAGACATTATTTATAGAATCACTCACATCAGCACATTGAGAATTTGAAGACTTCTGCACTATGAATAAAGTTTTGCAGCGAAATAAAAAATACGTACTATGCGTAGCAAGTGACAAGGATATTAAAAATTAGCACAAAATTCCAGAGATATAGGCGAGCGAATAATTGGTTTGCCCTGAGCGCCACCTATGAATAAATTTTGAAAGCTTAGGTTTCATAGCACCAATCTCCTTAAGAACACAAAGTGTTGAAATCGATCGATCAACCGATTGAGTAACTTGAGAGTTGTCATTTTTTTCACATATCTAACCCATAAGTCATCTGAGCGGTACTAAATTTTTAATTTTCCACTTTTTTACTAAATCTATAGCCATTTAAAAAGTACTTCCTAAGCAGTGTTGATATAAAGTGATGTTTGAGCAAAATTTACTTTGCGATAAAAGTTAATATATAGCTAACGTTATGTTAGTTATATGGGAGGTAAGATTTTAATGGCTTAGTTTTAAGAAGTTAATAATGTAAGCAGCGTTTTAAAAATAAATCGTTTCGCTTTGAAAAATGAAACCGAATCTGAAAACTATATTGTGGTAGCCAGGACTGCCCTTGGGTCGGGCAAGTGAGACGAATCGCCACGAGCATCTAGAAAAGCACTTAGTGTGTCTGTGGGTACCTTTTCTTTTTGAAAGAAATCCGGTTTAAAAGTCTCACGCTTAATAAATTGTTTGGTTGCTTATCAGTTAGAGATTGTTTTAATGTTTTCTCATTAATATTAAAATATTAAGAAATATAGAGGTTTCCACAAAAAGTGTTTCTTAAAACATAGAATGGGTAGTAGTAGGAATAGCATGACCAAATGTGGAAACAAAGATTTTGTTAAACGGACACCTTAATACAGATATTCAAATGCTCATATGCTGGATTTGCTTGCGCTCATGTATCATTTTAAGCTTAGCTGCAAGACAACAATCAACATTTTTTACCATAAAAAAACAGCAATAGCATAAAATACAAATTTTTTTTCTATAAATTTTTGAGACGAATGCTGTGAACGAAATATTTATTGTTATTTTGTCTTAACTCATTTTTTCGACAAGAGCTGCAAGGGCTTATTTATATACGAGTACGTGCAAATATTAACTCTTATTGCATTATATAATGAAACTTTTGTTTTACCTAATGAAATATTCGTAAGTTAAAGCTTTGAGAATATAATCTCTCAGTAATCACAGTAAAAACAATTTCTTATTTGATAAATAGTTAGATTTATATGAATTGAAAAGTTTTATCTTTCAATGTTAACATAAAACTTAAAAACAAGCAATCCACATAACAGGAGATTTTTCTTCTCCACTTTTCAAATGGTGAATTATGGGAAAACAGTGAAGAGAGTCAACGCCCAGGTCAAACCGATCGCTCTAGAGATATGAGGTAGTAGGTGTCATTTAAAAAACAATTGTTTGAACATCAAATCTAATGATGTGGCATCTCCCATAAATGAAATGTTTAATTTTCTCCACATTAAAAAAAAAATAACAACTGACTAACTGGAAAGTATTGTTCAGGTAAAACTAATTCTTCTTAAAATATTATATTATACTTGACAATTCTAACATAATGTAACATAGGTATCTGTATTTTAATCGCAAGAGGCTGACACGTGGTAACATGGCGGTGAGGTGATATATAAATGATTTGCCTAAAAAGTAGGCAGGTTGTACAAGTGGACGTGTCACCTCCTTCGAGAAAAAAATTACATCAAGGTTCGGTTATAGGTGAATATTATAATGCTGGGTACAAAAGAAGTAAGTGACGCAAGCATGACACCTACAGTAACAGCAAAAAGTTTGAGTGATCATCTCAACTGGAAAGTTCAAAGTTTCATAATGAAATCATCCGGCTGAAAAGACGAAGATAGTTAGAGTAGATTGGATGAATTACTCCACTATACTTATTTTTAATCCTTTTTAATATTGCATGTGATTCAGGCATGAAATTATATAATTGATTGGTGCTTAATTCAATTTCAAGTATTGAAAATTATATTCACACCTGTCATGAATATCCGAAGGAAAAAGATTCTTTTGGATTTCATATTTTCCTGAGAGCAAAGTTTTGCAATCATAAATAATTGAGGAATGGAAAACTTCATATCCAATCAGTGCTGACAAAATGTTTCCAATTACTTCCAATCAGCCAGTAATGTAACTGTAATTTCGCATATTTGACATTAGATTTTCTGTAACGTTCCATATCAATCAGCTGAACAAGTTTGTTGACAAAAATGAATTGCAAAGAATAAATTAAAATAATTGCGTGAAGTATGTGCAGAAATATTGTGAAGTTTTATCTAAATTACCAAAAAAAAAAAATCAGCTAAAATAGAGAATAGCGTAGTTCCATAGATAGTCGAATTGGACCTCATTTATTGGACCAATATTTGTAATTGCTCTTTGTTTGTGTTGTTAGATCTTGTTAATGTGTTGAAAAAATCTGTTTATCAAATAACATTACGAAGTATTGCTAAAATTGCTCTTTTCCTCATTAAATTCTTTGCTATAAAGTTGGACAAAAAAAACTTGCGAAAAACATCGAAAATTTTCTCTCAAAAATTATTGCCGATAGCTCATTTTACAGGGAATTTGTTCTCATTCCCCAAAAATCTACCACGATTGCAAAACAGGGAATTGGAGAAAAATTCCGAATGTTTATTCATGTAGGGGTGATCAAGTCTAGGAAAGTGGGTGAGGGAGACTTTAGCGATCTGCCTACTAACCGGTTCTGCATATCTAGTTCTCGTCGGTCGTAGCTCAGTAGTTGAACTACTTCACCCTCACAAGACGAAGAGCTCAGGGCTTGCGTCCAATGGTACATCCAACACCGGCTTTGCAAGCCACAGTAGCCAAATGGGTTAGGTAATGATTAACTTCATTCCTAATGAGGCACTGGGCACTACCACACTCGGTATTTCTGTCAATGTATGTTGTGTAGTTGTGTGCCTTAAGATTTGTCCGCTTTTCAAATCAAACTGAATTGATTTTTACGCTCTCTCGATTTATGTATGTACTAGAGGTCTGCGTGAATGCACTCGCTGTGACATTAGACTGTTGGAGTCGCTGTCGAGTATACATAAGTCGAGCATTGACATTGTGCGAGTCATGAGTAGTAGTAGCACGAAACAAAACAATGAAACGAAATGACTTAACGTCATTTGACTCTGACTCTTACTGCGCTGCAAACGTTGTTCGACTCGAACGTAACATTTACAACAAATACGTCGTTTTTGTTAAGAAAAACAGGAAGCGAGGGTACAAGTAAACAACAAAGCCACGTCGTCACGTCTATTTTGGTTTAGGCTTTTGAATTGGCTTTTGGTTTATTGCATTTTTAAAGATTGACTGCATTAAAAATATGGACAAACAAATTTAGAGCAATCTATACATTGTTTTAAATCAAACGAACTAGGCTGTTTAGACTCGTAAAAGAAACATTCGTTATTGACACATTTTTTGAAAATATATCTGGAAATATCTCAGAAAAATCATCACATCTCCAAGACTACAAGTCAATTTTGAAAGATCATTTCACCAATAATGGCGCTCTAGGGGTTTCCAACTTATATTGGTTTTTCAAAAGCTTAATTAACACCTTTCGATAGTTCTTTTCTGAAACTTGATGTGACCAACATATTTTGATTAAATATTCATTCTTAAAATTTAAAATTGCGTAAGAAAAGCTTGGTTTCATAAAAATTTGGAGCTGAAGGAAATCAAGCCATTTTCACAGTACACATGATGTTTACTTCTCAACAAAAGAAATGCGAATTATGAGTGAAAGGAAGCATGAAAACGTGCAACTTGCCCGAAATTTTATATGCGATTTCAGCACTCACCGCGCTTGCTTTGTCCTTTGTATTGTTTTGATTTGATTCGTGATTTCCGTTCGTAAGGGCTCAGTAGACTCGCAATAGTGGCGAGTGACTTGATGGCCGTTTCAACTGCACTCACGCCTAATACATACAGCCAACCAGAAAGGGAGCGCAACCCATAAGGACTCCGATAAGGTTCCCGTTCGGGGATTTATTTGCAGGCTTTAGGCGGCAAAACTCTAAAAACATTTCACGTTTTGAGCTATGTAAGTGCTTTTAGCAAATAAATGCAGAGAGCCACAAATGAGGGCCTCAGAAGCCAAGGGGCATAAGTGCACATTTAGAAAATTTTGAGCTGGCCCGTGCAAAGTACTCATAAAACCGTAGAAAACATGTATATTTACTGAAAATTAACTTTTAAGCTCTCCTCGCGCCATCTCGTGCTTTCAAATTACGTTAAATAATTTAAGTTGCGGTTACGTTGGCTTCCAAACAAAGTTCTAAGGACCTGTTTACTCTGAACTGTACAGCTGTGACGCTTCACATTATTTCAATAATTGTAAATTGTCTATATTTAAATAATTATTAAAGTAAATAACATAAATAAAAAAAAAATTAATTTGCTTTAATTATTTGATATACCTCAGTAAAATTGATATTTGTGCAATATATTTTTTTTAAGCTTAGTGTAAGCACTAAGTTTTTTTTCTTATGATTTATTTTTTTTAATAAAGGCTTTAATAAGTTGAACATATCAAAGCATAAACATATTTAATTCATCACATTTTAATATCTAGAAATAATAAATGAAAATTTATTTCATAGAAAATTGATATTTATGCAATATAGTTTTAAATGAAATTTTGACTTTAAACTCAAAAATAAATTTAGTTTAAGGTCATTTTAGTATGAGATGGTGTTGCCCTTTTGCCTTTCAACTAACTGCAACTGTCGGGGCATCGAATTCACCAAGTTTTGTAGAACCGATAAATCTATCTTTGACCACTCCATAACAATTGCTTGTTTTAGCTGCTTCAAGGATTCGTACTGCTTCGCGGCACCAAGAGGCATATTGAACTAAAATAAATATTTGCCAACACATATAAATTACAATTTAATTTTTGTACCAATAATTACAAACCTCTTCAATAATTTTGTCCCTTTATTTGTATGTATGATGTCGCTGCAGTATTCAAGACTCGAATAAATCAATTTGCACAAATATCAATTTTCCATGAAACGCAGTGTTTATAGCGCTTCGTTAAGATAACGGTACCATAGATTCAAAAAAAATTTGGAAGCCAAGGGGCATAAGTGATCAAGTTTGGAAACCAAGGGGCATAAGTGTTTGAAGTTTGGAAGCCAAGGAGCATAAGTGAAAAACACCTTCCTACCGCATGCTGGTACTCCGATATGACATATTGTAAAGGTTTTTCCACTTAAGGATTACTGAAGAAAATAGGTGTGAAAAAAAAAATTTATTTACATGCAATGTTGATGTAGCGTGTTAACTTTAAACTTAAATATCTCGAAAATAGCTTTTTTGCACTTATGCCCCTTGGCTTCTGAGGCCCTCAAATGTGATCGCATCGAGAGCAAAAAGCAACCGCTTATGAGCGTATTGGAGTGTTGTTGGAGTGTTTCTAAGAATAATAATTCAAACGACGTGCGTCATTATTCATTTAAGGGGACAGTGCACTTTGAAAATGAAAAAGAAATTTTTTTTGAAATACTTTATTTTTTATGAAGGAAACAAGATATCTTAATAAAGCTTTGCACATATATTATATAGTTAAAATAGTATACAAAAATATTTTTTTTTTCCGGCCTGTTTTTTGGCTGCAGCAGATTTTTCTCATAACAACGTTTTTTGATTTGGCGGGCGTAATTAAAAAAAAACTATTAATCCGATCGTTCTGAAATTTTAGTATGTTTTTGTACACATGTAACTCTATAGAGTGAACTACAATTAGAACGATCGGTCATAAATTTTTTGATTTACAAGGGTTTTTTGGCGCCACAAATAGTCAAATTTTGAAAAAACGCCACGGTTTTTTTAGTTTCGGTCCAAATTTAATCATCCTAGTTCACTCTATAGCGGCTTCGATGCTGATTAAAACGCACTTTTTTTTTTCAGACCATCCAGAGAGCCGCAATCACGCCCGCCATGGTTTTTTAGTCTTTTTTTCAAAAATCTGCTGCAGCCAAAAAACAGACAAAAGTATTTCAAAAAAATTTTTTTTTCATTTTCAAAGTGTACTGTCCCCTTAACAGAAAGTTCTAGAACGGCGCGAAAACAATAAAAATGTTTCAAGATTGGAATTACCCAAGTACATATACCACCAGTGAGTACTAATAATATTTTCTTCCTGCAAGTTGAATTATCTGGACAACGCACCGCCTCCAAAAAATACTTACAAGCCCGTAACTCCTCACGCCGCATACTTTCACCTTTTGACATAATTAAATATTTCCCATTGTTTTTAAATGTCCATACAACCGATTTGATTTAAAACTTTTCTTATGTGAATAAGGAGAAATGTTTCAGCAGCGGTTTATATTTTGTTTTTTTTTTTTACTTTCTGGCCAAGATGCTCTAATGGCAACAACTAACATCAAGAATGAAAACTACAGCTACAATGTTGCTTGCGGAAAATTTGAATTGAAAATTTGAGTTATGTGAGGAAATCGTATTAAAAAATAGAGAGGAAAATAAATAGAGCTGCAAAGTGCTAAATTCATAAATAAAGTGCAAGCAATTTTTATTGTTAATGCTGCTGTTCAATAAAATAGACGAGAAAATCTCTAAATAAAAGTGACTTAAGTTTTTGCCATGGCTATACCTTTTTTGCCAGAAACCCCTCTTACTTAAAAAAGAATGTATAAAATAGCAATTCAAAATCAATTGCAAACTTTAGAAAAAACAACTTCGATAGTAAATGCTTAAAGATTTTTCGAAAATTGTATTTAATAATAACATTTTCTAATTTAAAATTAACATTTTATGCTAAGTAGCACCGCTAATTAAGTTGTCTGTGGACTGCAGTTTAGTCGTAGTCTCGTTAAAATAAAATAACAATCGATTCAGTTGATATTAATGGTAACGTGAAGGTCATGCAAAAGTGCCTACGTACCCAATTTAATAGAGCAGCATTTTTTTTCCGATATTACAAAAACTTTTTTTTCTATTATTTTTATTAAGATCTTATTCCATTAAAGGGGGCGATTCCTTTAGATAGCGTAAAATTAGTCATTTTCATGAATTTTTTTCTTTAGATTATTTTTAAATTTTAACATCTTTTTGAAACAGTATTGAAGTGTAAAAAACATGAAATTTATTTTTTTTAACAAAATGGCGGATCTGCAGAGTATCCCTTCAGTGGCATCGAAAACTACTGGAGCTTCCAAAATTTTTCTATTTATCTGATATAAAAAAGTGTTTTTTTTTTACTATTGATATGTTCAAGGGAAGGACAAACCCATAAAACTATAAAAAAGATAAAATCTTAAAATTTATATCGGCTATTTAATAAAAAGTTCAGACTTTTGACTATTTTTTCAACAGTTTTGACTCCAAAAAAATTACACAAGTTTAAAAAGTGATTTTTTTTTTGTTGTTCCGTTGATGAAACGTTCATGACCAGTTTTCATCGATATTTTATGAACTGCTTATTTAATGAAAAATCTAATCATATAAGCTTCTTTTTTACTTGAATAGCTTTAATGTGGTACTAAGAACGATTCAATTTGGCTCGAGATAAGAGATTTAAGGGGATAAGAGATCGAACAAATTAAAAAACCACAGTATCTCAAAAACTGTTCAATAAAAAAAAATATCTTTTGCATTTCCGTATTTAGCGGGAAAAGTTACATAAGACGTAACCTCTCATTAAGGGAACAAAAACAAAAAAAAAAACCATTGGACTCAGCAAATTATCGAAAAAGTTTATGTATTCAGAAAATGTGGCATTGTTTTTCTTCTGGTATGTCTTATTTTTATAAAAATATAAATATCAGCTCTACGTGCATGAAGTGGAACTATTTTTTTTTAATTTTATTTCTATTTTTTCGTGGCTACAGAATCAAATGTAAGATTATATTTTTTTATTAAATCTGGCTTATTTTCATTGAAATCTTTTGAACCGCTTATTGAGTGAAAAATATAGTTATACATGTTTATTTCTCATTTTAATATGTTTAATTTGGTGTCAAGAACGATGAAATTTGACATTTTAAGCTCATTAAAAAATAAAAAAACCAATATATCTCGAAAACTGTACCATTTAAAAAATTTCCATTTTGGAACTCAGCAGGTAAAGAAAAGTTACCACTTATCAATTGAACATTTTGAGTGTAAGCTAGTGCTATTTATCTACTCGGTATCGATAAAGTCTTAAACACATCCTTCCGATAATACTTTAGAAAGAACCCTCTCCAAATTTCAGCCTGATCATTCTTTTTGAGCTACATCACGAGCAGTTTTTGCAAATACAGTTACGTTATAATCGCGTTTAAAGTTTCGGAAACCTGAGTAGTGACTATATGCGGACTCTGACGTTCATCATAATAACTCCATAAATAATCAATATTTCGGTTTTTCTTTTTAGCAGTATATTCTTAACATATTATACATTCGAGTTATAAAAAAAAATAGATTCTATTTCATGAAAATTCTAAAGGTATCGTCCTACTTAAGTATTAAAGATGACGCCGATCATGGCAATTCCAATAGCATTAGTCACATCGTCTTGATGACCAAAACAGCTAACTTTGTACTTGATATGTAGCAACCTTTACTTTAGTACTAAAATTATATTTACATCTTCAACATCAACACATCGACTTCGTGGAAAATATTATCGGTTATAGTGTCATCCATTGACTTTTACAGTCAGTCTATCATCGTTTTCGACGAAAGTAAGGTTTCAATGATGCCGCCTGATTAAAATGTGACCAAAGATTTAATTTTGCGGACAATTGCATGCGGATTTATTTTGTAATTTTGCTTATTAACATACCCAGAGATGTGGAAGTGTGCCTCATCAGCGAAAAATGTTTACTGGGAAAGTAAGTATCAATTTCCTATTGCACAGAAACGGTGTTGAGGAGGTCAGTTACGTAAATGGACCATCGACAGCTATCTGACTTATTGACTTGCAAACATAAAAATCACAAATCAGGAAGCCCTATTTATGGAAGGAAGTGTTGGCTTTCAAGGCTGATATAGCCTGCGGCTGGTTCACATAGATCAATAACTTGAAATGACCATACATAGATAATGGATTCAATTGGTGATCACGCACGCCAAAGCAAATAATCAAAAAGTGATAGATTCGTCTGCAAAAATGTTCTTTACTAAGTCCATTGTAACGCGTTATGTGTTCGCGATGGCTTCGCTTTGTGAAAACACACGTGTCCAACCATTGATTGTCTAATTTGGGTGTCAAAAATTTAACGTAGCACAGCCTGTCATCTTGTTGATGTTTCTGGTATTGAAATCCTCAGTCGAAAGGCCCACTCAAAGTCTCTTTGTGATATACGACCAGGCGTTAAATAAGGTTACTTGTCCATGTCAAACTCAGAGAAAATCTTCGACAATTTCACGAATTTGTCGAAAATTTAATTAATCTGAACTTTATCCTGTATTTCATTGAATATTACTAAATGTGTACTCATATTGCGTTGACATGGCGTATGAAGGATTTTATTCGATTAAAATAATAAACATGCAATGGGTTTATTTATGTTATTAAAAATCAAAATCAATTTTATAGACCATCAATCTTAACTGTCTGTGATTATTTGTTTACGTTATTAACAATTTACAGTTCAATGTTTTGCTGAGAATGAGCCATGGAATGAGTGTGGAAAAAATCCTTTAAAATTCACATGCGACGCAATATTATGTCACATGAGCACACAAATGTAAGCACAAATATGAATACAATCATGCACCAGCAAATGTACACAAAAAGCAGATACTGGGATAAAGAAATAAGAAGCCCATGCAACTGCAAAAATAAGCACCCTCCCACGTTTGTACATCTACAAAAAAGTGGAATAAAATCCACATGCACGTAACTCAAATTCATCTAAAAGTGGTTTACTGGCTGCAGCATGCAACATGATGCATGGTGATGGTGTCAGCGCTTACTCGTGACAGTGCTTACTCGCAATAGTGCACGCAGTAGCAGAGAGTGTGGGTAAACACACGTTCATGTGAGCTCATATATTTTCACCTACACACGCACACGTGCGTCGGAGTGCGCTATTTGTGCAATTTCGACATTTTGCATTATTTTCATGCTGAATTGCAACAAATACATTTTTTAATATATTTTCCCGATTCTTTAATTTTGTAATTTGGTATCGAATACTGGTGATGGTTACGATTTTGTACTCATTATTTATATCATTAGAAGTATCAAGTGTTCTCGTGATCGAGATCAAATTAACTGCCGAGCTAGAATATATAATTTTCCTATAGGACCATCTTGTTATACCCTACACAGAGGGTATATTCACGTTGTCATTCCGTTTGTAACGCATAGAAGGGGGCGTGGCAGGTCCATACCTATATATATTCTTGATCAGCGTCACCACCTGAGTCGATATAGCTGTGTCCGTCTGTCTGTCTGTCTGTCTGTCTGTATGTCTGTCTGTTGAAATCAAGTTTACGGGAAAACTAAGCAAGCTAATTCAATGAAATTTGGCACACAGGTCACACCTTCTTGTGAGCTGTTAACATATAAAAAATGGGTGGAAGCGGTTTACGGCCACGCCTTCCGCCCATACTCTATATAAATATACCCAAATCCATTTTGAAAAAAAGATGCTGCGATTTTGATCAAAATTGGTGATATGGTGAAAATGAGAACAAAATTAAGATGAGGGTAGGTTTTAAGTTTGCAAAGGCTCTTAAAGGGGCGTGGCAACAGCCCTAAATTTTAACTTTTATAACGCAATAACTCGTAAACCGTGCAAGATATTGTGATGAAATTTGGTACACGAATACAGATCTTATGGATCTTGAATTACGCCTAAAGTGGGCAGAATTGTAAAAGTGGGCGTGGCACTTCTTAGCAATTAAAAATTTGGATTTCGTATAACTCCAAAATGGCACATACGATTTTCATTAAAATTTTAGGAATGATACCACTGAAAGTAGTCAACAATACAAGCCACGGCAGATACACTTGCTAAAAGGTGTCTTCTTGCAAAATGTTGGCACAATTGCGCCGGTGGGTGTGGCACCTCCCATATAAGCGAAATACGTTTAATGCTATAGATAGTGTGCTATGAGAGTAATCTTTATAAAATTTTGTGTAGAGCTGTCGGTTACTATAAGCTTCGGAATTAAATGAAACTTGCTAAGATTGCATCAGTGGGCGTGGCATCTCCATCATTAACATAAAGTTATAAGTGCTATTTTAAGTGAACTATTGTAGCAATTGATCTGAAATTTGACGAAAGTGGTTTACTGGGTATTAGGTACATATGAATCAAAAGCTGGCAAAATAGCAACAATGGGCGTGGCACCTCCCATATAATTAAAATACCATAAGTGGCATAACTACCGACTTATATTTATGAGCAATCATACTGAAATTTGGTGTAAGAGGTTTGTTTATAAAAAGCTATTTCTGGATCAAAATTGGACTGGATTGCATCAGTGGGTGCGTCACCGCCCTAAATTTTAGGAATAATTACGGCACATATCGCAAACTATACAAGCTATTGTGCTAAAATTTGGTTTGCTTAGTAAACCAAAAGTGGGTGGAATTGGAGAATTGGGCGTGGCATATTTCGTGTTTTTCATTTTCAATCTTTTACCTTTCTCCTTCAATTTCATTCGACATTTTCTTTATTCTTTCGACATTTTCATCCATTTTTCAGCATTTTTCATATTTTTCGACTTACTCAATTTCTCTCAACTTTCTTTAACGGTTTTCATATTTTTTCAACATCTTCAGTTTTTTCCAACACTTTCCAACATTTTTGAACCTTTTTACATTATTTTCGACTTATTCAACCTCTTCAACATTTTTTAACATTTATTTAAAAATTACTATCAATGCAGTGTAGGGTATGTGAGTATCGGCCTGGCCGAAAATAACACCTTTACTAGTTTTTTTTTTTTTGATTTTTCACTTTTGTGGTACACCTAAAGCTTCACCGAGAACGAAACGAGATTCTTCTTGATCTCGCTCTCGCTTCGTTTTATAGACTTGAGCTTCGCCACGTCTCGTTCTTGGACGAGAGCTTGCCATCACATATCTCGTCTTGTCTCGTGCTCGGCGAGAAACCTCTATAAAAACCAAGTTTTCATTAAAATGAAATAAATTTTTGCACCTCAAGAAACAAAATAGAATATGTGTTTTTATTTTTGGTGGATTGAATAAGATATCATGATTGATAAGATATTATGAATTTAATTCTTTTATCACATATAAGGGTGTGTCATTGCCCATTTCTTCCAAACCAAACTAAGCTATGAACTTTTTGCGAACTATAAGTAACATATGTATTCATCGACGTCACGTAGATACTGAGGTATACTTATTACAGTTGACTTTTTCTCATATTGAATTTTTTGAATACGAGACGTAAGCGAGAATCCAATAACGAAACCTAGACGACTTTTAACCTCGCCTCGGTAAGACGAGACGCCGGTGTGATCTCGCCTTGGTAAAGCGAGGAAAATTTAGTTTTCCATCTCACATTGTTCACCTTCTCGCCTCAGAACCGAGAACGAGGTTGCCTCGTAGCCTAAGGGAAACACTTGCTACACATACTAGGCGATCACAAAGTAAAAGAATGAAACTGATTCATCGCCTTAGTAGATGATATTCATACCTAAGGTCCCTGGATAGAATAAAAAAATTATGTGACTGGTCACAACCTGTCGGCATGGTGTTGGTGCTGCCATATTATTGCCAGGAATGAACCTAAATATGTACACATAGTTCAGCTTTTACAGCAGAAGTTTTGGAATACTTTGGACACGCTGCGTCCAAGCACTGAAAGTGCCACGCTCATTTTACAAGTCCACTCTTTATTTGTAGTTCAGGATTGACTCTTTGAATACCGATTCCATTCTCCGATTTTGTTAAAGTTTTCAAAATTTTTAAAGAATTAAATATTAACCGATAGCGTTATTTACATGTGTGCAATGCCTCACATAATTTTTTTATAAATATTGTCGTTCTAAGTAAGGTCTAAATAAGGTAATTTTATTGATGATAGAACTAGAGCTTGCTCTTAGTTAAGCCCATAACACTGCCCTGAAAGAAGTATAATGTCAGCAACTAGGATATGTCAATGATAGCTGATTGATTTGATTAACTTCTAAATAGCTTCTCTTCATCATGTGTCATTATCTCCTTACGGAGCTTCCGGTCTCCACAAAAATCGTCAAACGTGCACGATCATTAGCGAGTTCCTTCAATTCCCTCCAACATTTCCTGGTATTTCCTGTTCTAAAGAACGTTTCTATGATGATCTAGGACGGCAACGTTTTTTACTACTCTGAAACTCCAATGCTTGCCGCTAGGCTTAAGTTGGATATGTCCAGTCCATTTCCATTCCGCCGATGTCCATAAATAGTATCGATATAATTGCCCTCTATTGACATATTGAAACCTAAAAAAATATCGTGTTTTGATTTATAGTACCTCTGATAATTTGCCGTTTGAGTAAAACTTTTAGTGTTAAAAATTACTGGAACATTTTTATAAAAAAGTCAAGACAACATAGAAATCTAAAATCAAGCACAAGTCATGCATTGGTTTATTTAATTCAGAGCTTTTATGCTATCTAATATTTATTCACGTTTCATCAGACTTCTTAAGGACACTTCAATTACTTCTCATGAAAAATGTCAGCAGCATGATTAGATAATTTCTCATAGAGAAAAAGTTCTAAGATTTTGCAAGAGAAACTTATTTTTGATCATTTAAAGTGAAAACGTTATGAATTACTTGAGTCAATCCGCCACTTTTTTTCCTCTATGTTAAATGGGTGAAAATTTTTGATCCACGACACTTCAATATATCAATTGTCCTCTTTCACTTTTATGTAACGCCATAAGAGTATGTTGTGTGGTTACATGTCGAAGTCCTTGAATTTTATTTTACAAATCATAAGTCGATTACCGCGAATGATGAACATTTTAATGTTGGACAATTTCCTAGTCAGGCAGCAATTCATCGGCTTATGGCACCTTGTAGGCTACACACAATAATCTTCCACAAAGAACAACGGAAATGACCAACTCATAGAGGACATCTCTATGACAACCACGAAACATTAAACTCGAAGCCGTGTCTAGGGAATGAGTTGCGCTTGTTCCCACATAAAGTGCAATTGGTACTGGACCTGAACCAAGTCCCTCCTACTACCGCTCGCCCCTCAAGAGCTAGCTATAAGACAAACTGTAATTTTTCAACAAGCTGTTAATGCCATGAACAGTTTCTTCATTTAAACGAATTTGTAAAAAAGAGTAATTGCAAAACATGGGTTACTTAAAGTTCAAGAGATATTCATCAGCATGAATTGCATTCGAGAAAATGTACAGTATGGTGCGGTGTTATCTCGGAATGAGTCAGGTCCTTATTTTTTCCAAAACGTGGTAGATGCTGCGGTTACAGTAAACAGAGAGCAATAGCGGAATATGATCTAACACTTTTTGCTTCGGTGGATAGTGAACAAAACGGACACCAAAGGTTGTCAGGCATAAGTTAAGTTAGGTTAGGTAGGAGTGGCAGTCAGTTACTAAAAACTGACTCACTTAGACCAAATGTGATCTATTGTGATACCACAGGGTGTTTGACTATACCCTCTCGTTCAACCAACCAGATTTCGTAATGAAACTAAATAGCTGACCTATACAGACATGTCTAAGGTCATCCAGGTCATCAAATAAAAACGACCCAAGTGCTTTGTGGCGTTTTCTAGCAAGAGCGGGACTAGAGCAGAGAAGATGTTTAATATTTTCCTCTTACTCCACATCTCCACAACTTCTACAGAAGTCAAAAGAACCTAACACCTAATCTCTCTGCATGTCTGCCGATGAGGCAGTGGCCAGTTATGACTGCGACAACTGACGAGACACTATGTCTAGTGCGAGAAATTAGTTCTGACAAACGCTTAGCATCCCATTCCGGCCAGATTTTCCTAGTTATATTACAAGTTGACTCTTCAGTCCATCTTTTATTAGCATTTTTTACCATTCCTTCTTTAAGCAGAAACTTGCAGGTAGCAAGTGGCATGCCAACACCTCCCTTGTCCTGAGGAATATGTGCAGTAGCGCCCTGCCTAGCAAGTTGTCAGGCATAGAATGTTTTGCTTTGCAAAGTGAGATAAGAAAAAAAAGGTATTTGATTGTGAACGAGAGAGAGATAGGACTTATTGCCACTTATCAATACGACACTTTTAACTATTTACAAATAGATTTACGATAAAAACGACATACATATGACAGTATTTAGGCAGCAGTCTAAGTGGCAACACAGCGAGTGATCTAAATGAAATAATGAAACATTTAAGGATGTGCTTGTCAGAAGAATATAAACTTAAATATCGAATAACCTTAGTATCGAATAAAACAGTCATGTCATTACACCTTGCAAAAGTTGCGCCATTGCAAATGCTCGCCTGCTGATGGTACACATTTTGTATGCTGAAAATGCTGCTCATAAAAATGTTGCAAAAATATTTATTTCCATGATATGTGAGTGGTGCATGGTGCATGGTGCATGGTGCGAGTTTTATTTTTTTGCTCAGCAGCGAAAAGGAAGCTTGTTTTTAGCGCAATATAAATAAATTGCGCTTTTGTTGTTGTTTTTGCACTATATTCAAAATATGCATAGTGGCAAATAATATTTGCTTAAAGCGCTGAAATTTAAATTTCATTTGTGGTTGGTTGTGTTTGTGCTTTCGTAGGTGTGCGAGTCGGTGTGTGATGCAATTTAATGCTGGAATGTTTTTTTTGCACTTCCACCTGCATTATTTAGTGTTTAAATTTCAATTTAAATATGAAATGCATTTTGAAGTTGCATGCAACAACATTAGTTATAAATTATCACATCGCACATGTTTTCATCGTCAACCGCGCTTTTGTTTTGTTTGTGAAAAATCGAAACGAAACGGCAAATATTAATTGTGTGACCACATTTTGTACAAATTTTAAAGTATTTCCTATAATTGTGGTCGTGGAAAAACGGTTGCTATTTGTTATTTGATTTATTCGCAATTATTTGTTTAAATGGTTTGTTTTGTTCAATTATGGTTAATATAAACAGCAGATTTCAAAATAATTAAAAGTGAACAGATGGGCGAAAATTCTACAAGTTCACTACATTAACAGCGACTTAATGGCAGCTTCATTAGTTTGCAAGCCGATTTTGAAGGTGAAAAGTTAATACTTAATCAAAATTCAGTCATTCGATATAGAAATTAACGCTAAGTGATATTGATAAAATAAACAAAAAAATATTATACCCAAGAAACTGGCATTTCTCCAGCAAAAACTTTCCAAGCATGTCCTTTTTTATAAGTCATTTAGATGCTTAGACTAAACATATGTATATTTCATCAAAACTCGCAGTGATAAAAAATTAGAATCAAATTCATCCTCTCATATTTCTTATCACCATTTGCTAATATTGCTCTAAATCAGGCGAGGCCAGGAGAGCTGAGTAAGAAAGCTGAAAATCGCTTACCACTTAATTAAAAGATCGTAAATTTACGAACCTAAATTCAAGGATTTGAAATCCAAAAAACAAAATGTGTTGAGCCAGTTTTCGTTGCAAGCGGCGAGTTGCTTTTCAAGCATTTTCGGCAAACGTTAGATGCTTAGTGACAACAAGGTGATAAATTTGAGGAGCTTTCATTCATTACCGTTATATCGTGCCGTCATTTCGAAAGATCGATTTCTTCTAATACAATGTGCCATTCGTTTCGGTAACTCTTAATTGCGAGCGCAGCGGTCAGCCACAGACATTACAGCACCGATTGCAGACCTTTGGGCTATGCTGAATGAGAAATAGGCCGTACTTCATTGTCCAAACGAGTCGATTACTGCTAACAACCAGCTCTTGCCATACCGAGGTCGGACAAAGTTCACTTAATACATGCCTGAACAGCCTAAGCCACTGACGATATTCTATAATATGCTGGTTTTAGGACTCGCTGTCTACAAAATCAATGATGAGCCGATATATCGTCGGCATACAAGCAAAATTGACTATCTGCAAAAAAAAAGTTAGTGGATGACGCTAATTAATCTTTTAATTAACATATGTTAACATCCTCTTAACTTTGTGATATATTATTGTCGGTGATTAAAAAAAAATGTATATAGTACCTAATAAGGTGTTTTTTATAAGAGTATATTCTTACGTTAGTAACTAAAATTTGTGTACTTAAAATCAAAAGCACAAAGTTTTATTTATTGTTGATGGTCAATTTTGCTTGTATAACAATATATATTGTCGACAGGCGGCTGTATGTGTTAATATTTTTTGATAATATTGTCCTTTTTCAGCTATGTAGGCTTGTTTCTTTGACGTTACAGGTGCAGATTGCGTTTCCTGCTCTAATATTTTTTTTTGGAGACATATTGGTGGAATGCTTTGCGCACCATCAGCCAGCACGTCACCAGACCGGTGTGTTGGACTCCCATAATGGCATAGCGACTAAAGCACCTCCTCTTATTCGAGAATTCACCCCCCTGGCAAACTTGTTGAGTATTACTTCAGCGGGTTCCTTTTGCTTTGGCGTTTTTTGCCATTATCAGTTTTCTAAACCTGCATCTAAAGCAGGCCCTGCTCTATGATAACTACTCAAAGTCAACTAATGGAGCATTTTATTTGCAATTGGAATCATCATATGTACACTTTTAATTCCTGTATATAAATCAGGTACAAAGTCACTTGCAAATAATTGTCATTGTATTGGAGAAGGAAGTGCACTGCCAAAACTATTTGAAAGTACTATAGCTACAATGACTTATTGTTTATGAGATGCCTTGTGCAGATCAGCATTTGAAGTAAATATGTCAGCAAACTGTGGGTTAGATTTCTCAGGGTAACTGCAAACATTGCTGCCTCAAATAATCTTGGACATGATAGCTAAAACACGAAATTCGTGACTCAAAGAAATGCTCAAGGTACTTATAACCGTTCACGAATGAAGAGATTTGCGGAGGCTTGATCATCTGGCAGAACACTTGTGTAACATGCTTAACAATTTGAAGAAAATATCCTTTGTTTGTTGTCTCTTTTCCTCTTCGTTAACAGCTTATCACAAACCATAAAATTTATTACAATTAAATTTTTTTTTTTACTTCTGTGTATAACAGACAAAAAACCATCTCAATTTTCCAAACTTAATTTTTATATTTTCTGCACGGCTATCCCTAGATACAACTACGGATACTTTATCTATGCTGCACAACGCTACGAGTAATTCCCTTGAAAATTATTTGTAAAAAATTTGTTAATCGCATACATCACGTAGCAGTTATGCAAAGCAGTAAGCAAGCAAACTCAAAAAATTGACAAAATTTCACCCAAAAACAATTGCAACAGCACACTTGCTCAATCCTAAGGCTACTCATATAAAGTAGAGAGGTAAATAGGGCATGTTCCATGAGTGTGAGTGCATGACTTGCAAACTGGCCAGAAAGTTCTAAAATTTTCCCTCCACTGTGAACTCGTATTTGCACTGACTCATCAACATGTGCACAATCACTCACATTCATGCACTCACTCATACACTCCCAGTGTTAGTCAATAAATCCCCAATGCTGCGGACCGACCTGAGTTGATTATGTAAAATGCATCATGATAAGCAAAGTTTGCGAATCTACAAAATGAAAAACCGAAAACCAAAAGTTGGAATAAATGATAAAATGAATTATTTGCAACTTTATTTCGGTAACTGTTTGCATGGGTACCTCCTGCCTGTATGGTATATGTCCTTTACAGAACTGCAGTATAGCATACAGTTGTAAGTAGTAGTAGTAGTAAAAGTAAAACGGTATTTGTGTCACTCTATCACATGGACAACTAGAATTACGAGATGATAAAATGAAAGACTGTGAGTTCATTTCTCTAATGAATTTGCATCTTTTATGAATGACAAATGCAAACATTCACATCAGACACGCATACACACATACACACAATCACATCAAAAAAAAAAAGTTGTAACACTACAGTAAACCTATGAACACCTTTATTATCCCAGCAGGTAAGGCCTTTGGATACCAAACGGTATTTTTACCAACTTAAGCGATTAGAAAGAAACTAAAGAATCTAAGGAAACCCTTTAACATGTTGATGACTCAGAACGCATAAGTCAGTATCTTATGGAATTTATTATTTTCCTGTGTAACGGTATAGAAGAAAGTTAGAATAATTTCGCCTCTGACAAAACGGAGAAAGAAGTGGATGAAACAATTATTGCCTGTTTTGCAGACATTATTCCCCATTGCAAGATTATGGGGAAGAAATTGCTTAACCTTCACACGGTTACCAATGTTTTACTACGGTAACGGTCCCTATTTAAATATTTAAATATTTTTGTTTTCATACAAAATGAACGCGAATTTACACATTCATTATGATTTTTTAATTTGAACATTTCGTTATGCCTTGTTAGAGTTGCTATGGTTACAATATTTTTAGAGGTAACCTAGAATTCATTTGCTGCGTGTCTTTGTCAGTTTGTTTTAAGATGCCTTAGTAGAATTTATCTTTGCAATTAAAAATATATAAATATATATCTCATAAGTGAAAATGGCAGATAAAAATAAAAAATTTAAAATTCTGAGTGCTTCTTCTGTGGCTCAGTAAGTGCAGGATGAATTATTTTTAAACATTGAAAAACTTTAGCTATTTTGTCAATGTTTAGGTTATCGTATCAAATGCAGGCAAAATATTATGTGTATTTAATTGCCAATGTGGACTCGGATGAGGACAATACGGAAACAGAGGTAACAGACGCAATAGAAGGACATATGATTGAAGAGGATATGATGGTGTATCAGCCTGAAGGATATGATGGCGAAGCTTCTGATGCGGAAATGGAATTCCATCTCGTAGAACTCGGGCACGGAGGCGACTCAGAAAATGATTTCGAATTTAAGGATGAAACCGAGGAATCTGAAGCAGCAGGAGCGCCTTATTCTGAGGAGGAAATAGAAAATTTTTTATGGTTAAGGATGGAACAATATTGAGCGAAACTTCGCCCGCCTTGCAACGAATGAGGCAGTAAAATATATTTCGTGGAACTCGTTTTATACGGTTGGAGCAACTATTCACTCGTTGAAATCTGAAACTACTGAAGATTTTGTCCCGATAGAGATGATCGTGGTCATTCCACGAAGAGCTCAAATGAAAACGCACAGCTAGGAAAATTTGTATCCGGTCCAAGAAGTCTGTTTGTGTTGAACATAGCAAAGTTCAAAAAATGTGAAGACTCCTTCAAAAACTTAAAATAACTAATTATAATAATAAAATAATAAAATTTTTTAAGCTATCGGTTTTTCAATAAGCTATGATTTAAAAATACCTTCTTATTATTAGCTAACATTATAATAACATAAAATATGCACATGAACAAACAAAATGTCTGATATAAAAAAAAAATATTTACATATATGTAAATAGTACCTATTTACAGAATAAAAACGACAAATTTTCAAAAAGTATCGGAAAAAATCAATATTTACAGCGGTTTTTAAGTTTTTCGAAAAGAGGTTGAAAAATTAGTCACTAAGTCGAAGCTTCTTGAGAATCGCAACACGAATAAGCGAGATACAGCAAATTATAAATTTCGATATTTACATATGTAAATAGTGACCGTGTGAAGGTTAACCCAGCTCTAATCAAAGAACATCAGCAACCTTAATGCAAAATAAAATGAAGTCGCGGATATTAGTGTCGAAAACCTGTCATTAATTTTCGCAACAATGGTAACACTAAGTGCAAGACTGCGCCATAACTACAATTGCCAAAGTATAGAGCACGGAAAAAAACTGTTAAGATTCATAGGATTTTTAACCTCTGATGTCCGGATAGTAAGCGAAAAAATTCATTATTCATGCCAGAAACAACGCAATTTAATGTGAATTGATGAAATATTATGGGAAGAGAAGACAATAAGAAGAAACAATTATGGACTACAAAGTGCTATTTCGAAAAGAAGAATATTCTGACAGACATTTTTTAATTCATCGTTTTCAATTGATACATTTAGTTTCATAGTCCTCATTGACTTTTCATGCGCGAACAATAAAAGGCGAATATCTAAATGCTATTGCATCAACTTCGCTACAAACGTTGCAACTCGTTGTACAATCGCTAATTCCGCCCACAAAAAATCAAATTATATTGATTTTCATACAACCGTTGTACCAACGTAATATTTGCTTCGTTGTAAAATAGATTGAAGCGTCTGTACCTTGGATTTGTGAGGCTTCTGTAGCGCCAAGTCGTATTAGGTAATAATGCACATCAGACGACCTACTGATAACAATAGAGTGATATCGTCTTCATAACCCAATTTTGCCATTTCACTCCAAAATTCCTGATGGATCATGCGGTTCCTATCAAAAGAAAAGTATAGCACTTTGCCTAGCTCAATTAGAAATAGGAAGGGGGACATCAGGTAACCCTGATTGACTCCAGTATTTGGTTCGATTGGCAGTGAAAGATTATCCATATTGAATACTGTTAAAAAGTTCGATAGGAACATTTGCTGTCTCCACTAGATTCCTTCATATTTCAACGAAGTTACGGTCTTCGACAAGGAGAGGAATCAGTTACGCCAACAAAATTTAGTTGGCTCTTAATGCTTTGCTGGTTGGTTGGCCAGTTCAATTTCTATTGTCATTAAATTGTAAGTCCTCGCACCTCTGTACGAATTTGAAATGGCAGTGAGAATTAGGTAGGTTTGCTGTGCTGTTTCTAAATATTATTATTTCTAGAACCACACTTTTGTGGAGATACAACTTACAACCAATGGAGATACAGTATTTTACTACTCAAAATACCTCAATTACTCAAAAAGGGATCATAAAACTAAGCTACATTTCACCATGTTATATTAATAGTTTAGTTCCCATCTGGGTTGACCATATTTGTAGCTACGCTGTTCATCTTGACTATTGTGGTTTAGTTGACAAGGTTTTTGTGCGCATATCGTACACATGAATCCTCAGGCGAAAATGTCATTTGAGTTTGTCAACAATGCAAAAAAATTTTCTGATAAAAAAATCATAGTAAATATTCCAATATTTTTTGAAAAACGAAAAACGACACATATGTTCTTTCACATTATTTCATGAAAAACATTCCAAAACTTCATTGTAATTGTCTTGGAATAGAAATTTTGAGTGCAATGTAGGTTTCTATTTCAGAATATTCTTTTTGATGACATCGAAAATATTGTATTAGTTTAGTTATATGTATTACAAAATCGATGCTTAAGAAGCTTAGTACAAAAAACAACATACCTTTTACATGGACCTTTTTGCCAAAATGTCACCTGTAATGAAAAGAGACAGTATGTTAGTGGGGCACACCAGAATGAATATTTATTTATAGCTTCTTATTATTAGTACCAGAAAAAAGCCCAATTATTCGAAAGAGAAACTTTAGGTATGGGTGCACTTAAACATCAAATAATTCGATAAGTCTCCAAAATTTTATTACCGTTTTGCTTGAAAGGGTCGAAAATGTGTTGAGTAAATATATGCTTCAAGTACAGGGTGTTTTTTTAGAGGTTTGTTTTTCGAATAGAGATAAAACTAGCATTTTATGGTCAAATCTGGCAACTCTAATGTAATGACATAAATGTATGTTCAGTTTGGTTTGCCATTTCATCATGAACAGGTTGACAAAAGAACAACGCTTGCAAATCATGGCAAATTTATTTCGAAAATAATGGTTCAGTTCGCGAAGTTTACCGCAAGCTCCGTCCATTTTATGGTCGACATAATCGTCCATCAGAGCAATTAATTCGGTTAACCATGGATCGTTTTCGCACTACGTTTACTCTATGTGATAATACGCATCCGCAGAGACGTCGAACAGTGCGCACCGAAGAAACAATTGCCGCTGTAGAGCAAATTGGAGCTTTGTCCATCAACTTTATGGAAGATTTTGCGCAAAGATCTTGGCTTGCGACCTTACAAGATCCAGCTTGTGCAAGAATTAAAGCCGCGAGACCATGCACTGCGTCGTGATTTTGGTGTATGGGCCGAAAATGAGATTGATCTCGATGCTGATTTTCATCGCAAAATTTTGTTCAGTGATGAGGCTCAGTTTTGGTTGAATGGCTACGTCAACAAGCAAAATTGCTGACTGTTTGGTGTGCTCTATGGGCTGGTGGAGTCATTGGGCCATACTTCTTCCGAAATAATGCTGGAGAGTCAGTTACCGTTAATGGAGACCGGTATAGAGCCATGATAACCGACTATTTTGTTCCCGAATTGGATGGCATGAATGTGGATGAGTTGTGGTTCCAACAAGACGGCGCTACATGCCACACAGCGCACGTCACAATCGATTTATTGAAGGAAACATTCGATGAGCGCATAATTTCGCGGAATGGACCTGTCAATTGGCCACCAAGATCGTGTGATTTGACACCATTGAATTATTTTCTTTGGGGATGTGTGAATTCGCTCGTCTACGCCAACAAACCAGAAACGTTAGGGGACTTGGAAGCCAACATTCGTGGCGTTATTGCCGACATACGGCCCCATATGCTCGAAAAAGTGGTTCAAAATTGGACCTGTAGAATTGGCTTTATTCGAGCCAGCCGCGGCGGCCACATGCCCGAAATCATATTTAAGCATTAATGGCATAAAATTATCCTTCCAATAAAGCCAAATTGATGGACATTAAAACGATTTTCTTGTGTTTTATTTCAATTCAAAGCTCTATACCTCTAAAAAAAACACCCTTTATTTATGAAGAGAAACCATCAATGTTGGCTTCACACGAGTGCTGATAGTTAAGTTCAAAGTTATTTTTAATAACCTAATGAGATATTTTCTTGAGTGAGAGGTGCCGTACCAATGTTTTATCCAATGCTCATCTGAATCACGAAAAGTTTTGATACCAAGTATGGTTAACTCAGTAGTCAGAGCTTTTCGATGTTCGTACTCGTATGGGAGTTGTCTCGCCCACTTTTCCAGTTCCACCCACTTTTTGCCAACTATTTGCTTGCATATCAAATACATTCAGTACCAAGTTGGGTGTATTCTGCTGAAATATGTTTTTGTGCATAGTTTATCAAAATGATTACTTATATGGAAGGTAACACGTCCTCTAGTCATACTACGCCCATATTCTGTTGAGGGCAGATCTTTTGCGCCAAATGTTGTCATACGAAGTTCAGTTACATTTGCTTTTATACCTCAAACAGTAGAACGTTTTCAACTTTTCGATTTCAGGGAGTGGTGCTACACCACTTTTCTTTCACAAGTGAAATATAGCCAATTTTACTCAGAATTTAATAGGCTTTCTAATAGGGAAAACATTTTGAAAAGTAGGGTACATCTGTGGTGGCCGAGGGGGAGTTCGCCCCAGGTGCAAGGCTTAAAAAGGCGGCAAAAAGATTGTGAAAATATATCTCGTTTTGCTAAGATCTTTGAAAGTCAAGATTAAGGACCTTTTTTTTAGTGAATGAAAATTACTCGAAGTAGTGAATTTTGAATTTGTAGCTGGAAATTTGTGAAGTTAAAGTGAAATATGTCTCATTTTGCTAGAAATTAAATTTATGTTAAAAACCACGAAAGTTTAATTCGATAGGGGCGGCAATTAAGTTCATGCCCCGGGCCCCTGATGTGCTCGGTACGCATCTGCGTGTGGAATCAGAATCGTTACATTTAGGTAGCTCAGGTAAATTAATATTGGATCGAAAACAAAGTGCCAGCCTATTTCAACAAAAAACTGTTAACCCTTGAATTCCCATAGCTTCATTTCATAAGAAATTATTAATTACTTTGCTAAAATGTGTACTTAGGCTTAGATTTCATTTGCAGCTGACACTGGGCATTATAAGGACTGTCCCAGAAAAAACTTGCGCTTTGCTTTTTAGTTATAAAAAAATACCCAGTAATTTTTTTGGTCTTTTTTCGTTTTTTATTAATAATGGCTACTGTTCAGAATAAAAATAACTAAAAACTAAGTACCAAATTTTATTTTTCTATAATAATGTCTTAATTTTTTCGTAAGGCCCTTCATTCAATTTTGTCCAGTCGTTTCATCGACAGTATGGTACGTTTTTTTCCACTTAAGTCTGAAGTCTTGTGGATTTTTTGCATTCTTACCACTTCTTCGAAAATCTTTTTTTATTAGAGCCCAATATCTTTCAATTGGGCGAAGCTCTGGGCAGTTGAGCGGATTTGCTATTTTTGGTACGAAATTGGTCTTTTTACTTGCATACCATTCCATCGTAGCTTTAGTGTAATGAGAGGTTGCTAAATCTGGTCCGAACATCATGGTACCCTTATGTGCACGAATAAATGATAGAAGACGTTTTTCGAGGCAAGGGTCAATATAAACTTTGGAATTGATTGTGCATTGCGTAACAAAAAATCTGCTTCTAAGATCACAAGTGCTTATGGCCTGCCAAACCATATATTGCTTCGGAAATTTCGAAATTTTTTTTCTTTGCATTTACTAGAAACATGCCCCTTTTTCGGTGATGTATGATATTCGTGCCCAGGTAGCTGCTTAAAATATGCTTTGACGTAAGTTTCGTCGTCCATAACAAAGCAATCAAATTTAGTCAGGTACCTTTCATACAATTTTCGGGCTCGCTTCTGAGCCATCAACTGCTCTTCATCAGAACAGTCTGGTACTTTTTGAACTCTTTCTGTCTTTAGCTTACTTTTCTTCTTGATCTTTTGTACAGTAGATTTTGATGTACCTGCTCTAGCCGCCATATCTCACACTGATGTGTTGGGATTTTGCTTAAAATGGCTCTTCACCTTCGTCGCTACCTTTGGGTTAGAAAATTCTGGTTTTCTGCCTGAACCTTTTTTTCGTGCAGCAGGTAGACCCTTGTTATAATTAGAAATAACCGTAAAGACACTTCTTTCTGATGCACCAACTATTTTTGCTATAGCTGAATATTTTAATTTTGGACTTTGCAGGTATGTGGACAAAATCAGTTTGCGAACTTTTTGTTGCTTGCTAGACATCTTTGTCGTTAAAAGTGCTATCTTCAAGTGGTAAACATCATATTAAACGTCACTTTATATAGAACAAATATTGTGTCTGCTTAGACCTATGAGATTACCAGGTAGAGTACAATACAAAATATAAAAGGCGCAAGTTTTTTCTGGGACAGTCCTTAAGTACTACTAGATTTTTCCCTTAGCTTTTGAAATAAGAAACATTAGGTGTGATTTATAAAATATTGATTTTTAAGTTATGTAGTGAAAAGAAGTATGTATGTGTGTACATTTATTTATTGTGGAATATATATCAATATTTTAAATCTAAGCCGACATTACAAGTAGCCCACATTTTCCGACTGCGTTGGTGGCAACATCCGTATCGTCGTTGAGAGCAGTGTGTTAGTGCGTGATCATCGACGATACCTGATGACCTTACTTTACTCGATACCCTTATCCAGATAAGGACTGGTGCTCAACAGGAAGAATTACGGGCTCGGGGCTTGCCATGTTTTTGAAGAGAGGTCATTACTACATTTCTCCAGAAATCGCAGTGAGTCCAGATATTCAATGATTGCCTTTTGATAAGCCAAGAGTTTTCACAAGCAGCATCTAAGCCAAAAGCGAAGAAAGCGAATGCCGCCACTTTTTGTCACCTCATTGAGTCAACATTTTCATCAAAATGGTCAGCTCCATGCATATACTTGTTGTACATATTGATGACATCTGTGCAATATATTTGAATTTTTGAAAGCTTTTTATTCTCAACTGCAACCCGGTTCACTTTTGTGACAGGATTCAATTCGTGGCAGTTCAATAACTTTGTAACTGTACTGTATCGATAGGCTTATTTTTCATGACGTTTGAATTGAACAGTTTGCAATTTTGTAGGCGGTTTTTGCAAACAGTTCCACCCACATTGTGCTCTCGCAAATATTTTAAACGTGGTATGCCAGTGAAAACGTATCAAAATATAAGATTTAAGGCCGAAATTCCTGCGGTAATCTGTAATGAAGCTCTAAAATAACTGCAGCTCCCAAGTCACACTCTAGTTACATCTTGAGAGTTTGGCCGGACGCACCTTGATTCAGTTTACAGTTTACCAAACATCCATGGCGAGTAGCTGTCATCTGCTAATCGGTTTTCCGTGAATATGTTGCTTTGCACTATGACTCCCAAAATTCGAAACTATAATTTCGCCTAAGGCAATGTGTGAAGATCCGGTTCGAACAAAATTGGCTGTTCAGTTTCAGTTGAGTATTGTGAAATAATCACGAATCTTTGCAAATTTGTCATTCGGCGCTACAGACGTACTGTCACAAAGATGTAGATATTGCTGAGTTTCAAATTATATATTTCGCCTCATGCTCGAGCTAGTTATGAATATGAATATTCACTTCCCAGACCATTCTCATATGTTTGTGAGTCAAGTTTACCGTGAGCAACATTATTGCAATATACACTCTAATTACATCAACTTTAACGTTTAGAGTGTGATTTCTCTGCAAAGCTTTCAAATTACTCATATATGCTATGAACTGAAGTGCGTCATCAATGTAGAATATTTCAAAACAAACAGTGACGATTTCTTTAACATATTTATTTTCTATATGAAGAAGAGAAGCGCTTGAGGACCTCTCTTCTTCCATAGGGGATCTCAGCCACCGGTTGATTTGCCGCAAAGCTGAAAATCTGCGCTCCTATCCGGCTGAGCTGCCTGGTATGACAATGACATACTGTAATAATTTGGAAAGATTTGATGAGTCCTGTCTAGCAACGGACGAGATTTTGACCAATTTATGTATTTGTTAATTCTGAACAGTTAGCTGAATAAAAAAACAGTTAAAAATATATCCATTAACTAAAGTAAGGGGATGTTCATATTTAACGTTACCAGGGCTGTTAAGTGGATGCTATTGACGCGGCCAGACCGTTAATTGGATGTCAAAGCTGTTGAAATTTAAAGCCGTTGCCGATAATTTCAGGTAGAAATATTTTTATTCAACCAAAAAAAAAAAAAGCTCAACAACTTTTTTCGAAAAAAATTTTTGCACTTAACTCTTTGGAAGGCCGTTAATAACTCATTTTGAACTTGGTAGCCTTGTACGTAACGTGGTTTTTGACCATTCGAGATTGTAAACAAATCCTACCGTTTCGACCAAAAAAATTTCAAAAAAAATTTTTTTTTTGGGATGATCCATGTCATGTACCCAAAGCAGCTGATTTAAAATGCTTACATCTGCTGAACATAAGGGTGGTAAGCTAAGTAGGGGTCCCAAGCTACAAGCTGAAGGCAATCTTGGGTGACTTCCAAAATGCATCCGATACAGATTGGATGAAAAGTCATAATTTCCAAAACGGCATCCATAAAAAGTTTATACAGATTCAAAACGCATTCATGTTATAATCGATGCGAAACAGCTAAGCAAACAGCGAATGCGCATTTTTATCAATTCATAGTTTTTTGACGTTTAGTTTAGCGCGATGGCGTCTCCTGAGAAGTAAGAATTTCTTTGTTAAATATCTTTTTGGAAATATTTGTGTTATTTACGTTGTTTAAATTGCTGAGGAAGTGCTCGGCACAAATCGGTTTGAAGCAAGACAAACACTGGGTACGAATTTTGCGGAGTTTTTTGGTTGGACCGGGATGGTTATATTTAAGGCTCACGCCTTTCATAATTTGTTTCCCGTTTGGATGGTGTTGGTTTTCAGGCTGTTGTCGTTGATATGTTTGTGGAGAGCTCATCGAATACTCCAGATCCGCTTCCATAGCCAGTTGAGCGAAAAAAATTCTGGGTGATCCGTGGAGTTCTGAAACGGGCCACAATATTCGGGCGGCCGAGTTGACTCGAAAGTTACTTCAGAAAAATTGTGCGAAATTTTGCATAATTTTTCTTATCGTGGAATTCTCGATAAATGATGTAGGTTTTCAAGGCGATCAGATCCAACATGTTATAGAAGAAAACGGGCTATCTACTTTTATTTCTCTTAGTTGTCTAGTTATCTAGCATCCTATCTATAATGTTCATACTTCCTTTGGGGCTGTTTTAGTAGGCAATGATATCTTACTGGCCATTTATTTGATCAGGTGCCATGTCTTCTTCAAGACCACAACGAACAGCGAGATCAACCAACTTCATTAGTAGGATGTGGCTTTAATTTCCACTGAAATAGTCATCAATACGAGCTTCGTCAAACACTGGAAAATTTTGTTGTAGGGCGTGGCACAGCCTACAATATTTATAAACGTTACAGAAAGAGAACTAACAACGCAATCGTTATGAAATTTAATATGGCGGATACACTTGCTAAAAGGTGTCTTCTTGCAAAACTTTGGCACAATTGCGCCGGTGGGTGTGGCACCTCCCATATAAGTAATATACGTTTAATGCTATAGATAGTGTGCTATGAGAGTAATCTTCATAAAATTTTGTGTTGAGGTGTCGGTTACTATAAGCTCTGAAATTAAATGAAACTTGACAAGATTTCATCAGTGGGCGTGGCATTTCCCTCATTAACGTTACGTTAAGAAGTGGTATTTTAAGTGAACTATTGGAGCAATTGATCTGAAATCTGTTGTAAGTGTTTTATATGAATCAAAAGCTGGCAAAATACTAACAGTGGGCGTGGCACCTCCCATACAATTAAAATACCTTAAGTGGCATAACAATCGAAATACATGAGCAATCCCATGAAATTTGGTGCAAGAGGATTGTTTATGAAAAGCTATTTCTGGATCGAAATCGGACTGGGCTGCACTATTGGTGTGTCACCGCCCTAAATTTTAAAAATATTTATGGCACATATCGCAAACCATACAAGCTATTGTGCTAAATTTTGGTTTGTTTATTGAATCAGAAGTGAGCGGAATTGGAGAAGTGGGCGTGATATATTTCCTGTTTCATATTTCTATTCTATTTTGTTCAACTTTTTTCCTTACCCCTTCAATTTCATTCGACATTTTCTTTATTCTTTCGACTTTTTCATCAATTTTTCAGCATTTTTCATATATTTCGACTCATTCAATTTCTTTCAACTTTCTTTAATGGTTTTCATATATTTTCAACATTTTCAGGCTTTTCCAACACTTTCCAACATTTTTGAACCTTTTTACATTATTTTCGACTTATTCAACCTCTTCAACATTTTTTTAACATTTATTTAAAAAGTACTTTCAATGGAGTGTAGGGTATGTGAGATTCGGCCTGGCCGAAGATAACACCTTAACTAGTTTATTTTGTGTTATTTGCACTAAAATTACTGAACAGCAAGCTCAACAACAAAAATATATTAAAATATGTTCGGTTCCAAAAACGCAAGCAAAAACAAGCTTTTTTTAATTTAATCGAACTTTAATACACTCAAGTTGCACGGCCATGCATTTGCAAAAAAAAAAACTAAAAAATTTTACCTCAACTAATTTCTCGTTTTCTTTTTTGACAATCGTGCGACAACATAACCTTTATACGGTAATCCTTAATACCACACGCATTTCATCCAAGTAGGAGTTTGCATATATACGAGTACATGTATTTTGGGTACAAAAACGTCTAAATATTCCATTGCCTTCGGCAAGCAAGCAGGCGAAAAATGTCAGCGACGTGGTTGTTATTATTATTATGGTAATAACCTCATTTTGTTGTGTTTTTAAGGGCAACATCATTTCAACGCGTCGTTTTTTTTTTCGTCCTTTCTTATCCTTGACAATATTCAAATCTCGTAAGCTTGTTTTTTCCCTTCTTCCTTCAACAGCGGCGGTGAATGGGTAGGATATTGGCATGGGTTCCCAAGGAAAGTAGAACATGAAAATGCTGTTATAAGAGTTTAAAAGCAAAATTTGCTTTTGGTGTTGTACTTCCCTCGTTGTATTTGTAAAAGATTAACTTTAAATGTAACTCAACACCAAACGAAGTGCGTTCTTGCAAATTTCATTTGAGTTCGAAGCGAGGCAAATGTTTTCGACTGAATTCTTAAAATAAGTAATTGATTTACTTCCTGTGGAGAACCATTTAAATTTTCTTAAAACTCATTTTCCACAGATATAATAAAATTGCAAAAATGTTTGTTTACCGTTTCGCAAGGACTAGTCGTTTTTTTTTTGTTTTCATATTTACATTTTACTTTTTCTACTCGTGTAATTTAATGAACTCTAGCAATTTTTTCTCTTCTAAAACAATGCTTGAGTTTCATGTCGACGTTGAGCTGATGCACTCAACTCCATCATCAACTTTATCATCATCAGTTATGCTTTGATAAAATATTCTACTTTGGTACCCTACATTGTAGGGGATAGGTACTTTTTACTTTGATCATAGTAAGATGAAAGAACGCTGCAATTTTAGTATGAAATTCGGGCTCAACTGCAGGTAGCTGAATTTTTGTACAGATGTTATTATGGCATCCTGATCAAAAGTCCTTAAGATCTGTCAGATTTTAAAGAATTTCATAAAATCCATAATAAATTCACCTTATATGTATCATATCTTTTAAATCGCTCATGATACAAACGTGTGACCTTGTAACTGTTAATATGGTCAGTCAATTTAAAAGTCGTGTTTATTATATTCTACCTAAGTTTTAGTCAACTTTGAAGATGTTTATATACAGCCTGTGTTATTACAAGTCTGAGTTATGGACAGTTTTAAATATATAGAGGATCCATTATTGATTTTTGCCAAACATTATATGGATTTCACATACCCCATAGAACAACAATATATCAAAGCCATATGGCCCCGATTGTAGGGGTCTCCAACAGAAACAAAAATGTGGACGATCCTGCACGAAACACCTACTGAACCAAAAAATTACTGCTCTACTAAAATGTGTCCACTTGACCAGAAGTACAGATAATGACATAGCATAGTTCTAAATAAGTAACTAACTACATGGACAAATAATTTTGTAACGCACTTAAATGTCTTTATAGGTTGGCCAAAAATCTACTTTTACCATATTTGTTTTATAAGGATCTATCTCAATTCGTACTTTCGTAGTGCAGGTTGAAAAAATGATAAATTGCTGACTTTGCGGTTGCTTGAAAATTCAAGCTGTTTGCCTGCTTCTGCTCTGCAGTTCTGTGGAGTTTGAGAGATGTTTATTTGTATGAAATGCATTCCGTTGGATCAAATTACAGTTTTTCTCAGTTATATTTCTTTTTTTTTACTTTAGCAGCATTAAAAGTTAAAAAATTCAAGTATATTTGCTCTGATGAATACTAGACATGCATTTTAATGAAATTACGTACCTACCAGCTTACCAACGAAATTTGCAAATGAAAATTTAATTAAAATAAACGAACCCAAGTGCTGACTAAAACAGTATTAATTTTTGCACTGTAATGAAGTGCTGAAAACATGTCATCCTTCGACTCACCAAAATACTCTTAAGTCAGTGGTTTAACAATTTGCTCAAAAAGAAAAGTTCATAATTGAATTTATTTTTAAAACGCATAAAAATAGTAAAGCGTCTAAGGCTATGCTATGGAATATTAGCAAGTTGTATCCCAGCAAACATACCGACTCTTTTTAAAGTCGGGTGTGATTTATAATTCTTGACTTTGTCACTCATTGTGAGTTCATAAAAGAGTCTGAAATCTGTGTATTTCCATTTTTGGCACATAAAAATGAGTCAAAAATTAGACTCATTTTAGAGTCTCAAATATGAAAATATTCTGAGCCTGAAATATAAATATTTTGACCATTTTCGGAGACATGTGTCTGATTCATGATAGTTACTGTTGAACAGTAAAGACTTTTTGGTAAGTTGTGTGTATTTATGGATGGTAACACTTACGTCAAGAACGATTGACTCGAAATATTTCAAATTTCAAATCACTGTTTATTCTGATTTTCCGTTATTCTCATGAAATTAAGAATTTATGAAGCACAACAGGGTCCGAAAAGAAACATAATAGGTCTGTTCCAGCCAGTGGCGTAGCGTTTCGCCCGGGGCGGAAACGCGCAGCATTATTTTTCGCAGTAACCTGTATTATTTAATGATGGTAGGAATGCCTGTAGTGACACATTCCGAGTTTTCAGTATTGAGAATGGGTAGCACTGCATTAGGGGTCTTGCACACATGCGATGTTACATGTGAGCTTGCGACGCAAAAAAAAAATGCCGCTTGTTAGATTACAAGATATTATTGATTGTGGAAAATTGCCGCCCCTAGAAGAATGCACTCTTAATTTTTCTGAAAATTACGTTTTCATAATTCAGAATTCTGTTCAAGGTATACATTGGAATAATGATCAAGTGACAATACATCCCTTTTCAATATACTATAAAGATGACAATGATGAGTTGAAAATCCAAAGTTTTGTTTCTATTTCTGAATGTTAACGTCACGATACTATTGCTGTTCTTCTCTTTCAAAGCCAACGCGTGGAATTCATTAAAACCTATTCAAAAGATATATATAAGATATTATGATTTTCGGTTGGTGCAAGCGGGCAATATAAAAATAAAAAAATTTCATAAATCTAACTCATCATATTGAAGATTTTAAAATAGCAGCTGAGTGGCACTTTTTCCCGACCTCACACGGTAAATGACCATGTGACTGAATAGGTGAAACATTAAAACAAAGTCTTCAAAGGGTAAATAATCCCATCGGCACACCGGAAGAGTTGTTTAGATGTGCGACTGAAGCTCTACCAAATATAACATGTCGCTATTCCACTAATAATGAGTGTGTAGAAGAAGAAAAACGAATGTCAACGCGCTTCCGAAAAGCTATGTCAATAAAAGGCACCTTAAAGTATCATTGTATGGTTCCAATCTCTCCTCGAAAATTGGAAACAAAGCGATTCTCATAATGTATCTGTATTGAAATCCTGTTAATCCTATATTTACATTTGCACAATAATGTCTTTATATAATTTTCCACACGATCCCAAAAATCAATTGATAAATCAAATTTACTTTTAGCCAACTAAAAAAAAACTAATACGTTGGCTAATGTCGTTAAAACGCGCATGCAACCCTTGAATTAAAAGGAAACCCGGTGCGTGCCTCAGTGGGTACGACATATTTTTTTTTTATTTAATAAAGAAAGAATTAAAATATCATACAGCATGGCTTAAAAATCAAATATAATACTTACGATAGCATCAGAATCAATCTGATGTATCAAATCAATCAAATGGTATAAAATATCGATATTATGCTTGAACTGTATTAAAATATAATATGAAATGTATTACATAATTTTGTAATCTATTCAAAAGTATTAAATGTAATCCAAATTGTATTAAAAATTTTTGTTATACTTCGCTTGTATTAAAATATATTCCAGGATTTCTAACCGTGTACTTACTCTTTTTTTACAGCGAAAAAAAAAATGTATTCAATAGATGTATTCTGTTTAAAACAAAGTTTTTATGGACAACAACAATAGAAATAGCAACAACAATTGCAACAATAACAACAATTGCAATATCAGCTACAACAGAATCGGCTTCGCTAATATACCAATGTTCAACATACTGTAGTGAGCCGCGAAGCCGTTGTTGAATACAGAGGCGGCCTTTGCGGGTGACGAGCAGGGCAACCGCGCGGGGTCTCGCTCTTGCAGGGCCCTCTCGCAACAACTAAAGTAGAAAAAAATTAGGTACTTATAGTTCTTATGTTTATTTGAATTTCGTGCCTTACGCCGCGCTTTCTTACGTGGTAGTTATAGTGGTGTTTACGATTTACGTTCAGGGATTTCCAGTGTTTCATTTCGCCTGTCAGTGACAGGCTATCAGTTTCAACTGTCGTCGGCTTATTATTTTATGTTGGAACAACAGTCTTTATCTTCAATAAATGATATTAGATCTTACGTGAATAACGTAACATTATTAGTTTATTGAATAAATAGTGAATTGGTAAAAAACTGGTTGTAATTTTAAAATACTTTTATGAGTGAAAAAGATTTGCGTTATGAGTCCGCGTGATCTTGACGTCGGTAAAAAATTTCAGTTCGGTAGTTCAAAAATAAGACTGGCCTTCAGAAGAAAACAGGTGATTACTATCCACGCTATGTAAATATATAAGAAGTGGTGATCGAAATTTTTCGAAGTTTAAAATTAGTAGAACATAAGTATCGTTAATTTACAGTAAGCAATTTAAAACTCTAAATTTATTTAATAATAACTTTTCATTTCTAATATCATTAAACTAATTTCACAAAGACAAAGGTCTCGCACAGATATACCCGCCCGGAGCCTCGAAATGCCTAAGGCCACCTCTGGTTGGACACATTGGAGGATGTAAGCCAATGCCCCGCTTACCTTAACTTTTGCGTAGAAGTACTGTAACTAGTGCTGCTGGTATTGGATTTGCTCTGGCCTGGGGATCGGTGCATAATATTTTAGTTTTTTAGAGGGCACTAACTCTTAGAAGACCTCACTCTCAAAATTTGTCATTCTTTTAAAATTTTTTCGAGTAACAGTCATTCAATCAAATTCGCATTATAGTGATTAACGGTGATTAAATCTGTGCTACTAATATATCGACCCATCTCTAGTCCTTTACACAGTTAAACATGGCAAATATTTCAACTCGTGTTATTTTTCTCTATTCTCATTTTGCTTCTAACTATCATCATCTATCAATTCTTCCAAATAAAATGTTTTATGACAAATTTTTGTGTCAGCTCTTCTTTTTTTTCATAAATTGCACCGCATTAATATATCACTATTGACCCAATCACGTACCGCAAACTAAAGTCATAACCCTAACATTAGCCACTCTACCAAATCTGTGTCATGTTTCATTGCCAAAAAATTTATATTGCCAATAAATTGAATACGGTTGTTTGCGTTGTGCCCTTTTAGCCTTAGCTTCTTTCACTTTGAGTAACTGAAACGTGATACCACTGGAGTTCGGCTCGTTTTTTTGTTCAAATTGACGTTGTACTGACGCAGCGGTATGAAACCTTTTTATATTATTTTGCCTTGTTTTTGAGCTTTTTATTTATGCTCTTAGCTTGAATTCCCGTAAGGTTTGCTTGAAAATAAATCGCTTTAAATCATGAGTAGATTTTTGAAAAAAAAAAAAAAGTTTTATATTCCCTTGAGTGCATTAAGTCTGAAATGAGCTGCTTACTTGGAAGTTCTGATTGCTAATGTGCTATTGGAATTGCAAATAAAATGTTTATGTATAAAAAGAAAAACAGCTTTTTTGTGTTCTGCGAAATTCCATTTAGGTTTTCTACAAGCAATCAAAATGAGCTACAATATATTTGTTTTACAGTGGTCCGATGACTCGAAGAAGTGCACAAAATTATGAAAGTTTGTGACTTCGGGATTACAAATTTAAAATCGAATTTTGAAAAAATTAAATGGTTGATTCGATATGCGTAAAATTCTTAATAATATTCAGTATTTGCATGTTTAGATGTCATTGATAATATTGACGAAGTCACATTTTGGCAAAAGATGACTCAAAAAAATGAAGGCGATCCCCAGCACGCCCACACACATTTGCTCAGAATATTTCCAAAAATAACATACTTGAAGCCCACTGCAATAACTGTTCTATTTTCTGAATAATTTCCAAAAAACCGATTTAACATAAATTGTTCAAATGCTCTTCTAATAATCTGGGACCTTGAGATAAAGAAAATGTATCAATTGTGTACTTATGTGTTTTTCCGTATACACTTCAAAAGTGGTCAACCCAAAAAAGGCCACAAAGTCAACAAAACTATGGTTTTAATAAACTATTGAAAACCAAATACAAACAAATTACAGAAGGCATGAATGTCATCTTCATACCTACTGCATATTTCCAAGAGCTCAAATAGAAATGAATAGGCATAAATATCCCTCTGATTTTTAATCCTTGTTGACCTTTAAAATATAAAAAAAAAGACTAAGCACAATGAAAGGCAAACATAAAACAATTTTCAATTGCTACACTAATGATGATGGTGATGACGTGTTTTCTCTTTAAGGATCGTATTTCTAGATGAGTACTTGAAATCATGTTAACTTGTTATATCGAGGTTGTTCCATAAAAGCAAATAGATTAACATTTGGGTAATATATTTTAATGCTTTATAATCAAAAATCACTTTTTAGAAAGTTTTAATTTTCCATTGCGAATGTTTACCGTCAGACAATTAAACTGCCATTCACAGGTTTGATATAAGAAGCTAAATTCTTAGCAGAATTTTCATTAGGTCCCATGATCAAACAAAAGCTCTTTGCACGGAAAAAACTCCATCTTCATTTATAAATTGTACGCAATTTCAGTATCACGAGAAATGTAGGCGTGGATGGACAACAGGCACCTAAGTCAGATTTTTTCTACGTTTTGGTAAGTCTGTTTTCTTTTCAAATTTCAATTAAATCGGACACAAACTCTGTTCGCCCCGTTAATAGTTTTGAGCTAGAAAGCTGAAATTATGTGAGTAACACTTTTAAGCACAGTATTAAAACATAGTTCAACGAAAATAAAAAAAAACTAGTGAAGGTGTTATCTTCGGCCAGGCCGAAACTCACATACCCTACACTGCATTGAAGGTACTTTTTTAATAAATGTTAAAAAAATGTTGAAAAGCTTGAATAAGTCGAAAATAATGTAAACAGGTTCAAAAATGTTGAAAAGTGTTGAAAAAAACTGAAAATGTCAAAAGAATATGGGAAATGTCGAAAAAAATAGAATAGAAATGAAAAACACGAAATATGTCACGCCCACTCCTACAATTTCGCGCACGTTTGTTTCAATAAATGATATTCGTGATTAACATGATCAAACCAAATATTAGCACAATAGCTTGTATAGTTTGCGATATGTGCCGTAATTATTCCTAAAATTTAGGGCGGTGACAGACCCACTGGTGCAATCCACTCCGATTTTGATCCAGAAATAGCTTTTTATAAAAAAACTTCTTACACCAAATTTCACTATGATTGTTCATATATTTCGATAGTTATGCCACTTAAGGTATTTTAATTGTATGGGAGGTGCCACGCCCACTGTTGCTATTTCAAAAGCTTTTGAGTCATTATATACCTATTACCCAGTAAACCACTTACATCAAATTCCAGACCGATTGCTCCAATAGTTCACTTAAAATAGCACTTACAACTTTATGTGAATGAGGGAGGTGCCACGCCCACTGATGCAATCTAGTCAAGTTTCATTTAATTCTGAAGCGTATAGTAATCGATACCTCTACACAAAATTTTAGGAAGATTACTCTCATAGCACACTATCTATAGCATTAAACGTATTTCGCTTATATGGGAGGTGCCACACCAATCGGCACAATTGTGCCAACATTTTGCAAGAAGACACCTTTTAGCAAGTATATCTACTATACTAAATTTCATAACGATTGCGTTATTAGTTCTCTTTTTATAACGTTTAGAAATATTGTAGGCTATGCCACGCCCTTAAAATAAATTTTTCAGTATATTGACGTAGCTTGTATTGTTGAGTACTTTCAGTGGTATCATCCATGAAATTTTAATGAAAATCGTATGTGCCAATTTGGAGTTATACGAAATCCAATTTTTTAATTGTTAATAAATGCCACGCCCACTTTTACAATTCCGCCCACTTTATGCGCAATTTTAAATACACAAGATCTGTATCCGAGTACCAAATTTCATCACAATATTTTGCACAGTTTACGAGCAATGGCGTCATAAAACTTTAAATTTAGGGCCGTGTCACGCCCCTTTAAGAGCCTTTGCAAACTTAAGACCTAGCCTAATCTTAATGTTGTTCTCATATTCACAAAATCACCAATTTTGATCAAAATCGCAGCAACTTTTTTTCAAAATGGACTTGGGTATATTTATGTAGAGTATGGGCGGAAGGCGTGACTGTTAACCGATTTCGCCCATTTTTATATGCTAGCAGCTAGCAAGAAGGTTTGACCTGTGTGCCAAATTTCATTGAATTAGCTTCCTCAGTTTTTGCGTAAACCTGATTTCAACAGACAGACACACAGACACACAGACAGACAGACATACAGACAGACAGACGGACACAGCTATATCGACTCAGGTGGTGACGCTGATCAAGAATATATATACTTTTCCATACCTGCCACGCCCCCTTCTATGCGTTACAAACGGAATGACAAAGTGAATATACCCTCTGTGTAGGGTATAATTACAAGGTTTTCAAAATAAATATTCTAATGTATATGGGCATTTCCACCGAAAGGTGGCACTTTGTTTTATCATTTTTGGAAAGAGAAACAATCAAATTTAACCAAGTTAAACACATTTTACATTTATTTGTAACACATTTCGAGATATTCTATTGAAAAGTCATGCAGGCGAAACTCGATTTATTTGGTTATTTCTATTGTACGTTTTGTTTTGATAAAAGATCTTAAAGAGAGCCATTGTTCATCGACTTTTGCCCCTCTTAAATCCCTCTGAGGGTATAAAGATTCCAAATATAAGGCATAAGAAACTATGCTACTGTAACTTACTGTAAGTTTTTGCTTTGCATTAACGCATATTTCGATGTCCCGTGCGACCTTAAAAATCAACGTTTGTTATCAGTGCGTCGAAAGTACATACAGAGAGCTCATTAAATATTGAGTACAGAGATTTTTTATACAATTAAAATAAAAAAAATTTTCCTGAAAAATTTGAAGATGATTGATCTTGGTACTACTGTAAAGTTGGTGCCGTGCGACACCGTAAGTGTGAAATTTGAAAATTATTTTTACATAAATGAAAATGAATAATTCAGCATACTCACGGTGCGCTTTAACCAACTTTTAATAAAAGTGAGAGTTACTACAAAAACTTTAATTGGGAATGTAATTTTGAGTCGATATATGATAAAACAAAAGAAATCCTTAGATTAGGTGAAAAACGTCTCAGTAAAATATGATCACTTTGAAAATGCTGTCAAAAATCGAGGTTAAATTCATAATATCACGATTATGCTTTATATTGTCAAAATTTGTATACCCTTTAAAATGAGATATCACACAGTAAAATTTGTTGACCAAGTCAAGAGATATTAGACAGCAATTTCAGCTGTTTTCTCAAAAATAGAGCTACTCCCAAAATTTGATCTACCGGTACTCAGGACTGCGACTACATAACTGAAATTTGTGCCGTGGGGCTATCTTCCATGGTTCTTTGACGTGTCGAAGTTCGAGGAAGATCGGATGCTTCTTAAATTTCATACATATGTTGTTTGTATTTCGTACGTATGTAATATCATAAAAAAACAGTAAATATGGAATTAAAACAAAAGCTCTAGGGATTTTTTTCATTTTGATGTACATCGACCATAAATAACATCCCAAATAATTCCCCATTCAAGTTTCTATGGTAACTCAACTTGTAATTTAATCTTGGTTAAAGCCCACCGTGTACTTTGAAATTATTTAAATCTAAATGAGTCACAACGGCGACGAAAAAAATAAAATATTTAATTACTTTCTTCGTACTATATAGTTCTTGTTTTTGTTGTTATTATGTGAAAATAATACATTAAATACTTCTGTTGATTTGGAAAACATTTCTATTAAGTTTGATTAAGTATAATTTCGTAAAAAAGCAACAGAAACAACATAAATATCATGATGGAAAAAAATGTCCTGTGCGACCGTGATTAAAATTAAATTAAAAAAAAATTGATATTTTTTGGGCAAAATCAAAACAATTTTTAAGAGAATCAATGCCATATATTCTAAAATAAGTCTCATTGAAAAATTGCCTCAGTATTCGCTGAAATCGGCGTTTGAATTGTTGGCCACGAACACTACTTCTGTTTTTGTCCCGTGCGAACGCCTTGACTTTTTAGAATTATCTTTAAAACAAAAAATTTCACAAAATCAACCTTAGCACTAATTATAAAGTTAATTAAGAGCTATAAGTTAAGCCTATTGCAATATAAAAATCCATTTTATTTTGACTTTTTTTTACTTCAAATGTATTCGACGGTCCCGTTCGACACCATGGAAATGCCCATGTTGTATTGTGAATGCCACAATCAAGTTCATTGCGCCGAATTCCATTGAGCTTGAATCACAGAGCTTCCATTTTCAACATAACTCCTCACGGCAAACGTTCTGTACACAACCTTTAAATCAATGTTAAATAGACGTTCAAGGCTTATTTGTATATACATTATGTATGGGACTCATTGTCCGACTGACTTACAATCACCGCCTAAGCCGAACCGTTCATCTCAGAAACATAAAGCATGGATTTCATTTTCTTCTTTATGCCGTAGAATTCGCTTCGGAAAGCCATCATTTTAATAATTGTGTTCTAAGGGGGTATTCCATCTCCTAGAAACTCATAATTTTGCTTTTCTCATACAAAAAATGAATTTCCTGTCTTATTAACTTTTTGCAATCGCAATACTGACAATCGCAAAAGCATGAGCTGTCAGCCCATTATCTTGACATAGTGTAGATGCAATTTAAGAAATGATCTTTTGAAATTCGAATTCTAAGGGATAGAGTACCATCTCAAAATTTCCAATCGTTTCTGTTAAAAATCCAAAAGAGCAGTGAAACATGGTACGTGGTCGCTTGGTGACATTTATGTGCACTAGACAAAAAGTGGACATGATGAAGTAAATGAGCGTGGAACCCCCTATAGAACAAAAACTTTAAGATATTACATCGAAAGGGATTTTCAACGGAATGTATGGACAATTTTCACAAAGGAGCAAAATCACAAAAGCAACAGTAGAAGGGAAATACAGCGGAGTCTGACAAATAGGCGATATAGAGCTATCGAATAGAAGCAAACAATTTAAATATGTTTCCGAGTGATTTTCCAATAGACTGCAATAAGACTTTGTAACAAAGGTATTGTTTTAACAAAAATGCACGGGATTGAACAAGAAGTATTGGCATGTCCCATTGCACAAAAATTTTATTTACATTTGCAAATTTCGCACATAGAATATAATGAACATTTGTAAAAAGAGTATAAAATGAGCTATGGGGGTACGAGTCAGTATTCTGAGAACTTAAAAAATAATCACACACTTTGTAAGGAAGACGCTTCAAGAGTTGCTAATGGCGAGTAGGTACGTTTGGGCAAAATGCAAAAGATGAAATATTAATTGGTGTCAGTCCTGCCCTGCGTTTTACCCTTTATGGGTACCCTGAGAGCCTTGGCAACGACTGTCTCCCTAAGTGGTGTGAATCGGGTGCTAAGTGCTTGTTCCGGAAAAATATTGGTGGAGAAATATTAATGGGAGTCGGTCTTACATTTTAGCCATCTAGGAACAAGTCCTGAGCATTGTGGAGTTATTTATCGAATTGCGTTTAATTTTTTTGGAACTCTGACACCGATAAAGCGTCACAAATAAACCCCATAAAATTTTGGTTCACACAATTTTTTATGGAACCTCTGGAAATAAAATGTTCCAACTTATCTAAATCGAATATTCAGGGTGTCATACGTACTCTTTCGATATTTTTCATTACTACTCCATATATACATGTGGGTCAATCCATCTATAATGGGCCTATCATTACCCTCATGTTCTTTAAATTGGCTGAAACTTTTTTCAGTGATTGGTCTATCATCTAGAAGATATAAAAAAAATCGATAAAATTTTTTTGACCAATATTATTGCTTAAAAAAAAATTTCAAATTGTGTTAAAAAAAACTCGCAAGTATTATGGATGGAATGACCCATATACGTAATAGCCAGTAAAACACTTACATCAAATTTAAGATTAATTGCTCGAAAAGTTCATTTAAAATATCACATACGACTCTATGTTAATGAATGAGGTGCCATGCCCACTGATGCAATCTTGTCAAAATTCATTTTATTTCTAAGCTTATAACCACACCTATACCCAAAACTTTATGATGATTACTCTCATAGCACACTACCTATAGCATTAAACGTATTTTGGTTGTATGGGAGGTGCCGCAATCAAAGGCACTATTGTGCCAAGATTTAAGAAGATTGTAAGAAGACACCTTTTAGCAAGTATATCTGCCATATTAAATTTCATAGCGATTGCGTTGTTAGTTCTCTTTTTATGACGTATATAAATATTGTAGGCGGTGCCACTCCCTTCAACGAAATTTTCCAGTATATTGACGAAGCTTGTATTGATGACTACATTCAGTGGTATCATCCCTAAAATTTTTGTCAAAATCGTATTTACCAATTTGGAGTTGTACAAAATACAAATTTTCAATTGCTAGAAAAGTAACACGCCCACTTTTACAATTCCGCCCACTTTATGCACAATTTAAGATACATAAAATTTGTATTTGTATACCAAATTTCATCACAATATCTTGCACGGTTTACGATCTATGGCGTTATTAAAGTTAAAATTAAGGGCTGTGCTACGCCCCTTTAAGCAACTTTTTTCAAAATGGACTTGTGTATATTTACATAGAGTATGGGCGGCGTGGCCGTTAACCGATTTCGCCCATTTTTATATGCTTGCAACTTGTAAGAAGGTTTAAGCTATGAGCCGATTTTCATTGAGTTAGCTTGCTTAGTTTTCTCGTAAACGTGATTTCAACAGACAGACACATAGACAGACAGACAGACCGGACACAGCTACATCGACTCAGGTGGTGACGCTGATAAAGAATGTATATACTGTTGCAAACCTACCACGCCCCCTTCTATGCGTTACAAACGGAATAACAAAGTGAATACACCCTGTGTGGTAAGGTATAATTAAATGGTACATAGTACAAGATTTTATTTAATCCTAGCGAATTTGTGTGCGTACCCTGTTTCCTATTTCAAATGTTCCGAAGTTTAAATTTTAAAGCTTAAATCCATATTTTATAATTGCAATAAAAAAACCAAACGCATGCACACAAACACATTAACTTGCCATATACATACAGGGCCGTATCTAGGGGGGGCCGCTAGGGGATAAAACCCCCTCCCCCACCGACGGACACTATTTAGAAACGATTTTCAAAAGAATATACACTACGTAGAAAAAATCTCAAATCCACAACCCCCTCCCCCCCCCCCCCCGAAATAAAATCCTGAATACGGATTTGTATACATACAAATACGGTTTGCTTGCTGTGTACGCAAGTAATTTTTTTAATTAATTTTAAACCTTTAATAACTTGATATAAAATAGAAACGTCGTGATAATTTTTATCGTACAATTGATCAAAATCAATTCAGCACTTTTTGCGTGATGCCCAAATATCGATGAAAAGGAATCATTTTATTTATGTAGAAAATAACTCAGAGAACAAATTTTTTTATCGAAGTTACAGGCAACAACCAGTACGAAATTTAAAATAACAAAATGTTTCATTTTAATTAGAAAAAAAGTCTGTGAATTTCTTAATGTAAGAGCTTAAAAAATTCAAAAAAACGTTGTATAATTTAATTAATTCATTGAATTACATATGCATTACATTGCATGCAAATGAGCTACACTTTATGGAAACATTGACTTGACGAAAGAAAACAAATAAAGAAATATGCGCCTATACCAACTAATTGAGCGCAGTGCTATCTAAACCTGAGACTGAATAAGAACTCTCCAGAAAAAACCCTCTGATTATACGAAAACAATGAAGGCAATAATTTTTGCACTGCTTCTTTTTGTGAACGTCAACAGTTGGACCACAGCTATGTAAGTACTTACGGCAATTTCTAACGATTTTGCATCACACTACATAAATATTAATTCTTAGCAGTGCTTCGGAGTCTTACTATCCAATGAGTTGTAATGACCTAAACGAGGATCACTTTATGAGAGATATCATTCAAATACAGGTCAACGTCAATAGCGAACCTTTTTATGTGAAATGCAATCAAGGAATTGAGGGTGGTGGTTGGACAGTTATATTAAATAGATACGATGGCAGTAGAGATTTTAATTGCAAATGGAATGATTGCAAGAAGGGATTTGGTAACATAAATCGTGAATTTTTCCTTGGCCTGGAAAAAATACATGAAATCACCAGTTCCTCCATTCATGAGCTTTTGTTTATAATGGAAGACTTTGAAAATCAGACCCGAACTGCAAGATATGACGCCTTTGCGATATATGACGAAAGTAATTCATATATGATTAATGTTTTGGGTAATTACACTGGTGATGCTGGTGATTCTTTCACCTATCATTCGGGACATAAGTTTTCAACAGAAGATAGAGACAACACTAATGAATGTGCTAAAGAAAGAAGAGGTCCTGGATGGTTCGATTACTGTACGAGAAGGTAACTCAGTCGCTCACATTTGTTTAATATAATACTGAGAATAGTATCAATCTGAAATCTTCCCATCCGAAGACCAGTCTCCTTTTGACATCCTTTACACAGCCTGGACTCAATGCCACAATGTGATTTTTGAAATTCATTCTAATAAAATTACAAAAATTCACATGGAGCACATATTGTTGTGTTGCAGTGAGCCCACACTGTGCTAAAGATATTAAGCTGAAATTGTTTTCAGGTGTGTCGTTACAAAATTTTGACACATAGCAAAAAAAAATTCGGCTTAAAATCTATTTATTACACTGTACAAATGATTGTTTTTTATTTTTCTTGCAGTAACATTTTTGGAAAATATACAAATGGACCTTATGAAAATACAGGCTATTATCGATATTGGGGAGTGTGCTGGTACTCATTTCGTGGCTCATCGTATTCTTTGAAAAAGTTAATGATGCTGATTAGACCACCAAGCAAATAAAATCATAATATCGCACGGATCTAGCATAATGCCTTTTTTTTTATATACATCAGTACATAGATGAATGTGGTTTATAATAAAAAGCTGTACAATTTGGATACTTCTCAAAAAAGGTTGGCTCGATGCTATTCAAATAGATTTCCAAAAGTAATCCAAGTCTGTCGCAAGTAGTTTCGTGAAACAATCTAGTTCTTCCGAGATGTACCGATTTGTTTGCATCTATTCGGCTATCTCACGGAAACAGTTTTTGTCATAGTCTAAAGAAATGGTTTCTGAATTAAATTTTTTATTGATAACCAATTCTGAGAATGTGATATGTTAATTCCAGAGACCATGAAACTACGAGACTCAGCAATCTAAAAAATGTATTTGTCAAAATGATCAGATCCCGTTCCCCTTCATCACATTACATAATTTTTTTTAGTGAAATTTTGAGTGGGGTCTGATGTTTACGCGGAATAAACATTTTTTATTGCAAAGTCTTATAAATTTATAATCTCCGCCAATACATATTGTTTTAAGGCTTGAACCAACGCTCAGGGGTTGCCTTCTATCAATGCAATGCGCCGTGTTTGTTTGTAAGAGTGACAAATAAGCGAGAAGAGGGATAGATGGAGTAGCGTCCTCTCGAATTGCTTTTAGCTGTCGGGATAAACATTTGCAGGGAGATTATTCCACTTCTCAAAGGTGTGACCATCGAACAAATTATCACATTACTGCTAGATTCTCTTAAGCACCGGTGAGACCAATAAAAGAAAGAACCTGATGAGACGCCCGAGGGATGCAAGCAAATACCCGAACTCCACTTCGTATTTCTCTAGATCGATCACTTCCCGTCATAATATTTATAGAAATGGGTTGCCTTCCCTTCTTGTTGCAGCGGTGCTCCAGAGAATCAATAGTAGAGAAGATATTCGCAGCTCTTATCATTGAAGTTGATTGAGTAACTCCAAATAGTCTTAAGAGCCCTGACCTATATATCAAATTTTATTCCAGCCTAGGTCAAAATCACCCCGACCACACTCGGAAATTGTTTTGTGGTCATTCATTTACCGCCTAATTCTCTCAACTTCCACAGAGCCTTCGCAATTTTTAAAGAAATATGATATGTACACATTAGGGTGTGCCATTTTTGAGCAACTTTATTTTTTCAACTAAAAAACAGGCTTAAAACTTTCAGAAAGGTGGAAAAAGAAGCCTCTAAAAATTTGAGCTCTTAATATTAAAATTTAGAGGTGGCTGTTTCTAACTTTCCATTTTCCATAAAAATTACATGGAAAAAAAGTTGTTTTTTTTTTCTTATTTTTGTAGCTTGACATGAGAGCGTGAGAGCAAAAAAAAAAAAATTTTAGTCTATAATTTTACTGAACCTAATGCATAATTACTTTTGTTTAACAGTTAATCAAATACTAAAATAATATAATTTTTTTTTTTTTTTTTTTGTAGAGCGTTCAATTTCCTACTAAAATAATTTTTCAGTTCATTTTTACAATGCTCTATCATGTCAAGCTACAAAAATAAGAAACAAAAAAAAACTTTTTTTTGTTCTCAAAGACTTAAATTGGATTGACCTAGCCAATCTTCCTTAATGAGGATCACTTTATGTTATTACATATGAAGTCTTTCAACTCTCGCAGAAATATTGCTGACGTACTTTATCTGCGTCAATTTATAACTAGGGTCTTGCTGCAACAAAGCTGCTTAACAAATTTAACACTAACAGGAGGACAAGGTACTCGTAACTATAATCAGCTGGTTAGTAAAGCTAACTATTTGACAACAGCGCTCTTTAATCACATCATTACTCTTATTAGCAATTGCGAAATTTATGAAATTAGCTGGTCAAATACTTAACTGAAGCTAATGACTATGCATTGGTCCATATGTTTACATGTATCTAAGTATTTATATGTACAAATATTCTGAGTGGAAATGTTTAGATAAAGCAAAGAATTCAAAAAAAAAACTATAAGATATCGATTTAACATGCATACCTTTTTAAGCTAGATATTTACTAAATAACTAGCATTTACTTGATTTAAAGCTCAACATAAACAGCTAAGAAGACTAGTAGTTATATTAACTAAATTCTATTATCGCTAATTTTTTTCAGTGCTTGTTGATTTTGGTATGAAATTGAAAAAAGAAAAACCTTTTTAGCGGCCGAATACTCTGACCCAAAGGCCACGGCGCAAACCCTTTTACATTAATTTCTTTTTATTCAGTCTTAAAGAAAATTACGTTTGTCTTAAGTAATTCGACTTTATGTAAACCAATTTTTTTACCTAAGTGTAAAATTTATAAATGAACTAATAAATTAAGTTGTCAGAATGCGGATCGTGCTTACATCAGCCAGTAAAATAAATTTTTTTTTTTTAATTTTTTTTTGTGTTGGCTGCTACTACAAAGTTAATAGTAACGCTGAAAAAATTCGCTTTTGAGCTGCTCGTCGCATTAAATTAAGAACGTCAGCGAAGACTGATGTGTTTATTGTTGATGGAGCAGGGAGTGAGCATGTGTGCACATATCAATGTGTAAGTAGTTAAAGTTCCCACTGAGAAACAGGGTATTTAACATAAGTGCCATGCTTCGAATAATGTCGACTAATAGCTTACAATCTTTGTTAGTATTTTTAATATAATGCAGGGTGGATCATTTAAAATTTGGAATTTGATTTTGGTAGGAATTTAAAACCGAATAAATTTGTTTTAATGTGTTTCATTTTATTCGAAAGTACAATTCTTTCGATCAATTATTGAACATTATTTCTTTCAAATGACTTTGTTTGGCATTATTCCGAGGTCTTTATGCAAAATTCGATGTTCGTGCGCTTGGTTGCTCTTGCACACTCTAAGATACAGCCGCAATGTTTTCAGCTGAGCGCACTGACAACTACGAAAACGTGTTGTTTTATTTGATAAACATCCAATTTCAAGACAAGTCTCACAAATTGATCCACAAATTACGTGGAATTCATTTCATTTCTACCGAATATGGAACGTAATTTTTTTGAAGTTATCATTTCTAACCATACTCAAGCGTGTATCGACTGTTTACGCACAAAGTAAGCTAGTGTACACACTGCTCGTCTTTGCTATCCACCGCAAAGCGCTGCCGTTTACTCGTTGTGGCTGCAACGAATGCCCCAAGCTGACTGGCTACAACAACAACGAGCAAAATTATCATTCGTCTACAAGAAGATCTATAAGTAGTCAGTGTACCCTCCCGAAATTAAAATTCATTTAAAATCCACTCAAAATTCACACAATTTTTTGCAATATTAAAGGTTATTGACTGCCAAGATCGTGTTATTTAACACCCTCAGATTATTTTTTGTGAAAGTATGCAGTGTGTGTCAGTGAGATGCACTCCATGAAATTCGTCGAGCTTTAGTGTGCAAAAATTGAGTTGATCAAATTGGCTCTGTCAAACGTAGAATGGTGGTCATATGAATGAAATATTATTCAAAATGTAATGCCAAGAAACATTCTTCAAAATAAAAAAAATAAACTTGTTTAACATTATAACTTTTTGTTATGTTTCAATTTAATATTGAATTATTTTGAATGAAACACCCTTTATGTTTCTTCGAACTTTTTTGTTTTGAAGTCTCTGTGAGCACCATTATTCTGTGTTAATACCAATAAAATTGATTTAATCAGTATACTAAAATAATATTCCAATCACTGAAAAGGTGGTAGCTCAAAATGCGATAGGAAATGAGTGGACTCAGCTCCGGAAATAGTTTTTGTGTCACTTCGGGCGTGACTATAGTAGCGTCCAGTTAAGCACGCAAAGTCGCTATAGCAAAATTAAGATGTCGTATGTAAATCAATCAATTCAATACCATTCATACAATCCAATGAAAACTTTGCATCTTTGACTTGCCATAACAACACTCAGGGAGGGGCTCCACACTAAAAGTCAAACGGCGTCACATAGCACGATATTGGACGCCAATTCGACATTAAAAATGCATATTCTAAAATAAAAATACATATATGTATATAAATCATCAAGTCGCATAAAAATAATTGAATTATGACGTTAGAAACCAAAGTTTCAAAAGGGTTTGACCTGGCCAAGCTCGGAATTTCATTTCAATGACGGAGGTCCTGTGGGAATTGAAATATTTTTGAGAAATCCGATAATTGGATAATTTTAGTTACTTATACTTAAACTACACATCCCGACAAAATTAGGCCGACCGTCTAACCCAGAATATATTTTTCCGAAGGTTCATGATGCGCTTAGTCTGAATCCGAGCTTCAAACCTCTCAATTGGGTCTGGTGTTCGAGACATGATATTTTCTATGTTAAGTGGTAATGTTTCAACATCGTATGTAAACCTCCACGATAGGTGTTAAGAAATGCACAACCTGATTCGAATGGTACCAATTGATCTGACACACTAGGCGGGTTTTATCATCGAGTATTCAAATTTCACATTTGTAACAGTGACTAAAGTTTTGCGATTTATTGCTTCACCTAATTTGGTTTTTTTGGAACACCCGATTACTGAATGCATGTGCTACTAGATAACATTGCATGCACGGGTTGCAGTACTATGCTGCGGTTGTTGTCGTTTGCTGCTGGTGTTGCAGGCTTTGTGGCAGAAATGGGTGTGGTGCTTCTTTTTTTCTGTTTCTTCTTGCTTTAATGCAGTCATGTTATCCTTGTTTTATGTATTTTTTTCGCAGACTACTTTCCATATCCCCAAACACGGTAATTTATGCATGCACTCTATTCACACACACACAGGCAGAGTTAATGTAAATATTTGTGTGCGTGTGTATGCACTTAAAGACATCGATTATGTGATATTGAGTGATTTATACGCTGTGGAAATGGGTTCCACACCAGCACCATTAACGGCCTCTGCGTTAGCTTCAGCTATAGCACAGGTTAATTAAATTAAATGAATTGTAAATAAAATAAATGGTTAATTAGGTCATCGGATAAGCGAGTTCCTGACACAAAAGAGAACGAGTTGTTAAATAAACTAAAGGCAACACCAGGCCCGCGAACAGGGGGTTCTAACCCCCCATTGGACATAGTTTTACATAGACTTTTATTGACAATATGTTCTCACTTACATGAAAAACAAAAAGATTTGCGACTCTCACGAAAAAAAAAAACAAAAAGTCAGATTTTATGAAAAGAAGAATTAAAAAATTTATGAAAATATTAAATAGGTATAAAAGGTATAATAAATTATACACTTGAAAGTTTACTTATGTATTGTATATACTTTTCAAATGATACCCATTTTGTTGAGATCAGTTAAAAGGTTCGCAGCTTATACTCGTAGTAATTTTTAGAAAATTCATCCGCAACTTCCGATATTTCATATAAATATCCTGTTTTTTCAGTAAGAAACCTTGTCTTGGAAGAAACATAAGAAATTCGAAGTGTTGCTAAGGTTGTATTGCTTCAAAATTTTTCCCAACTAAATACCTCCTGAAGCCTGTTGTGCCTTTATTGGTGAAGTTTTATAAGCTTTTATCTATTCGTGAACAAATGCTGTGACTACTTTTCCATGAGGCGTCGTCTAAGATCCCACCTTGGACCAACAATGTCAGAAGATCAGCTAAATGGATTCGGCTCAATTAATACATGTAACTCGCAGAATAAGCTTCTTGCATAATGATAACTAATTACAATGAATGTAAGTATGTGTATTATTTCGATTCGATTGTTTGAAATGTTAAGGTCTCCTAGTATGGAACGGTTCCATAACCCGTAAAGTAAGCTTCTGTAAAGTTTTAGCCAATTTATTCAGAATTAGAAGTCGCGAGTTTCATCTGAAGTGTTCTTAAAAATGTTTATTGTCCCTTGATGCTGGTAAAATCATACGAAATGTAAGTTAACTTTCAGAATACCATTCAGAGGACTTATGTCTTTCATGTATTTATATTGAGTAGCTGAACAAGATATAAACAGTAATTTGGCCAAAAACCTTTTATTTTTTGTGATATTCACTATTTTGCATGGAAAAGAAATGAAAAAAATTTATTTATTTTTGTTGTCCTGCAAACTAGTCAAAAATTCTTTAGTGGGACTTAAAAGATAATTGAATACAAGGCCCATAAAGAAAATCAAATAGAAAAAAGTTATATACATATATGTTTTGGTACCAGAAAAAATTTTAAGAAAAATATTATTTTTGGCCTAAGAACTATTGATAAATAATTTTTATATATTTTTGCCTCATCGACTTTAAAAGGATCCCAGCAGGCAATTGAACAATGCCTTCCCCGGAGAAGGCCTGCTAGCACTGCTCCGATTGTAAGAGGCCTTCTGAAAACTAAATTTTCATGCGAATAAAAACATGAATGCTCATTTTTTTTTTTTATTATGATTTTTGTTTTTATTTACAATCTGTCAATATTAACAATAAGTAAATTTTATAAGTAGTGAAATTTTAATTAGCAGAATAGTTACACTCCATTGAGTGTATACTCATGAAATGCTATTATGCCTTCCCACAGCAGTACTGCTATAAGGCCTCCCACAGCAGCAGTGCTATAAGGCCTCATAATAGAAGGCAAAAAAGAAGGACTTGATGTATTTTTTTATTTCATGTATTGCAATGTTTTATAATTCGACATTACTTTTTTGTCATTGGATTGTACGACATCAAAAATAGATAATTGGTTAGAAGTAAGCAACGGTGTGCATGTTGCTAGGCTGGTCTTCTGTTTCATGTTACGTTAAAATGGTAGAGTGTTGTGTATTCAATGTGAAATTGTAAATTAAGAAAACAACGTCACAAAAATAAACATTAAAAATATCAACGCAAGGGAGGTTGACGCAGATAAAAAAAAACATTTAACTAAGAGTCTCACGACGTATTAAGATTTAATTTTTTCAAAGTACTTCTGTGACCACTTCTACGGTAAGCGCTCTTAGAAGGGCTCTTGACACAAGCGATGTAGGAAGACCTGCTTGAAGAGTATTTCTATCAGGCCTGCTAAAGAAGGCCTGTTTTATCGGGACGTTTCATATAAAAAGAACCTAAGTTTGAAAGGAGGTGGCAAGGCCTTAATCTTACCAACGAAGGCCTGCAAGCTCCTGCCCTTGCCTACTGGGATATAATACATACTTATGTATATACTATACATATACTATAAAACAATTTCTGTATTTTTGTTTTTTTGATGCTTTCTAATCAAAAATACTTTTTTTTCGAACTTCATAGCCTGACATGAAATATCCGAGTTAAAGCGCACCCCCCCCCCCCCCCCCCCCCTAGATGAGTTTTGCCCACACAATATTTAAATAAATTTGGGCAACACAATAATTAAATAAAAAATAAAATTTAAAAAAAAATTAAAAATCAAATTAAAGTGCTACAAATTTTGACATGAACTCACGTCAAAGGTGAACCTATGTTAATTAGGGTTTCAGGAAAAGCAACAAAATTTGTAACTTGAATATTGAAATTAAATTTGTGTAAATAATTTGCTATTTAGGCAATACCTACAGTTAGAAAATTTTCATATGCCAATATCATTGGAACAACAAATTTTTTATCCCCATATAAAAAATACGAAATCTATAGTAGGCTTCGTAATTGTAGACTCGTGCCAGAAGAAGTTTAGATTTTCAAAAGATCCAGAACACTAAAACAGTTAATTGCTAATAAATATTTATCAAAACTTATTGTTTTGGAAATTTATAAACGTTTAATTGAGGTCCAATTTATCTCTTTCAATTATGCCAAAGTTTCATTAAGATCAGATCATTAGCTCAAGAGCAACGAACTTTTGTTTTTAACGTTGTCTTATGTTAATATTGCAGTAACTTTGTAACTTAAGTATATATATAAGTATGCATGTGTCGAAAATTTTTTTTCATATAGAACCGCTTTTTTTCACATTCCGATAAAATCAAGATGGTATTCTGACTTATATGTAACCATGTGGAGTATACATATTCCTTTGTTTTAGGGTGCTCTAAATCCACTGAATTCGAAATGAAGCTGCATTTTACTAAATCATCTATAGCTTCTGAGATATTTGAAGTTGAATATGCTAAAAACATAATTTTCAGCCAACTTTATACATTTAAGGGACCCAAATTTTCTTCAAAAGTATGCTTAAAATATGAGCGTAAATAGTCAGCCTACTCCTTTGAAAGCATCAGGTAGATTTTTTACGAAGGATTTGCCTACTTAAGATAGCGTATTAAAAGCATTTCGCCAACGAAAATATACCTACATTAATATTAATGTTATCTATCAGGTGAAGCTTTAACACTAATAATAGATAGTGATTGATGAATTTTTGGAAAAGATAAGCGTTTTCAAATTTTGGAGAAAAACCTTTTTTCTAAGGTCTTTGACGCATTGTAGCTAACCAAGCTGCTGTGATTTTAATTACAAACACCGAAATTTGAGTGAAGGTCTAATATCAAGAACTGTTCAAAAGCTTAGCCTATTACAAACCAGAAGGACGATGGTACAGTAAATGTGGAAAACTTATAGGGGAAAAATCGAGAAAGAAAAAAGTGGGTAGAATCAAAAATGTGGGCGAGTCACATATCAATAATTGAAAATGTTAATTCAAAATTTTTAAAGATAATACCACCCAAAACTGTCATCGTAGCAAGCTATGTCACTATACTGGAAAAATTCGTTGAAGGGCGTGGCACAGCCCATAGTATTTATGAAAGTTATGATAAGAGAACTTAAAATGCATTCGATATGATATTTAACATGGTTGAAATACTTGATTTAACCAAAAATGGGAACAATGGTTCCTGTGGGCGTGGCACCTCCCATACAAGACAAAAACGCTTAGTCTTCAGTTCAGTTTAGTGTGCTATGAGAATAATATTTTTAAAGTTTGGTGTGGAAGTGTCGATTAATATGAACTTTGAAATCAAATGGAGTTCGACGGTATTAGGCTGGTGGGCGTGGCACCCCCATACAAGAAAAAACCATTTATGTTGTATTTAGTGTACTATGAGAGTAAACCTTGCATAATTTGGTATATTGATGTCGGTTACTATATGCTTTGAAATTAAAAAGTATTCGACCGGATTGCATTGATGGGCGTGGCACCAACCATGCAAGCAACTAACGTTTAATGCCATATTTAGTGTACTATATGAGTGGTGTTCAAAAAATTTTGGTTTACAGATGTCGATTACCTTAAGCTTTGCTATAAACTGCAATTTGATAGAATATCATCAGTGGGCGTGGCACCTCCCATGTCAACAAAAAGTTCAAGCGCGACCTTTTTTGATTTTTTTGTAATATTTTCCTCTATTTCAACTTTTTTCAACATTTTGCTTTCGACTTTTTTAACCTCTTTCAACTTAATTGAATTTACCAAAACAGACTTGACTTTCTGAACGAGTTCAATTTTTTTCGTAGTTTTCAACTGCTTTCAACTTTTTTTGAATTTTTCAACCTCTTTCATCTTTTTTCAACATTTTTTATACTTGATCGTTGTTATCAGCATTTTTCTACTGTTTTAACCTTTTTCAACCTCTTTCAATTCTTTTCGACTTTTTCTGCCGTATTCAACTTTTTTCGTCATTTTCAATATTTTATGGACATTTTAGCATTTTTCATCTGTTTCAACATTCTTTTCAACTTTTTAATTTTTTTTCGGCTTTTCAACCTTATCGAATATTTTTCAACCTCATTCAACTTTTTTCTAGATCTTTAACTTTCTTGAGTTTTTCAACCTCTTTCAAATACTTTTCCCATTTTCTAATTTTGTTTTGGATTTTTTCAACTTAATTCAATTTAATTCAACTTTTTCAACGTCATTCAACTATTTTAGTATTTTTCAACATTTTCAATTGTTTTAATATTTTTCAACCTCTTTCAACTATTTTTCACCTTATTTAACTTTTTTCGACTTTTCAACCTGATTCAACTTTTTTCCAGATTTTTCGCCTTTTTCAACCCATTTCAACATTTTCCATACTTCTTTGACCTGTTTTGACGTTTTTTAACATTTTCCATACCTTACCTCTCACAATTTTCTTCAATTTTTTTTAGGCTTTTCATCCATTTTCAATATTTGTTAAATATTTCCGACTCTATTCAATGTGGATTTTCAAACGCAATACAAAAAACCGAACAATGGACGGTCTGCTGGTACTACAACCATAACCTCGAAAGTAGACAAAAAAAAAATAATTAATATATGTACTTGAGGTCAAATATTTATTTGAAAAGCCTGACTTGATGGACCAGATTCGGATTCAGCGTACAAAATTACTTCAAAAAACGACCATCAGCAGCCCAACAACATTCATCAGCAGACTTTTTTACATGCAAGGCCATGAGGCTTAGGCGACACATTTTAAAACTGATCTATAGAGCTGTGTTTGCGTGAAAATTTTCTTCATATTATTAACATAATTTTTCTGCAAGAGCACCTTAAAAAGAATAAAAAATTGAATCACTCTAATGTACACACACACATTATCTGAAGTTACAAAATTTGAAAAGGTAATTGCAAGCTTTGAGGATTTTATCTTAAACGCAAAATTCATTTGAAAAACACAAACACTATGGAAATATTTCAGATTAAAAACGAAAAAAGAAATATCAAATCGTAAAACTAAAGAACTTCTTTCACACACAAGCTCACATACGAAATCACGATAATGACAAGATATTAAAGTCACTGGCACGAACGGAAGGACATTTCCTCATATCTACATATGGATGTTCTACATTTTACTAGACGTTCATATATGGCCACTAGAAATGATATAAAAACTGCAAAAGAGGACGGATGAAAAGGACAATGATTTGATGATGAAGAGCACTACGACAACGATGACGACAAGAATGACGAAAAATAAAAATAAAAAAAAAACTAGGATGCTGCCTTTTAAGATTTTATCCGTTGATGTGACTAAGGCCGCAAAAAGATTTTCTATATGCCTCCTCTTGATCTCTTTTTATTGCAAATACCAACAACAATGGTGAAAACACATAAATTGCAAAGGCTCACTAATACCATCATGCATTTAATTTTGCACACACATTTTCAAAATACAAATAAATATTCCAAGTAGGAAAAGTCATTAAGGCATCATGCACTACATGTGCTGTTTGCTAACTAACATGTCTGTGATTCTATTTTTAGTTTTGAATAAAATATCAGAGCAAATTCACCTTAATAAGTTGACTTTCCTACCGGGTGACTTGTGTTCTACATTATGTGTGAGGCATTTCGCGTCAGCTAAACAAACAAAAAGACTTACGTGCAATAATAGGCAATTCACACATATCGCAAAAATGCGAGTTAAATGAAAATCGTGCTGTTTTCGATGCCAGTGTGAATCGCTCATAATTCGTTTCCATTTAAGTGAATTACACATCTGCAAGTTTATAATTAGTATGAATATTTGTTTAAGAGTTGGGTATGACTTATTACTCAGCTTAAGAAACTTCTGTAAAAATATGTGAAGTAGTGATTTGTATAAAATCGAATTTTGAATTTATTTCCATAAAAAAACCCATAATTAACTCTGCAACCCCTACCCTACTTTTTGTTATATTAACCCCATTGTGGTTCGCATACACCCCACGCACTTTGTTCCCTGCCCAGAAGAACAAAAAGCTAAATTTTCGATATTTTTTATATATATTTTATTAAAGAATTGTTTATTCTAAGCTAACTTATGGGCAAAAAATTAATGGAGCTTAAATAATCAGCTTTTTCGTCTAGTCAGACGATTTCAATTTTCGTTTGGGTTTGTACGCACCCCGCATGGGTTCTAGGGTTAATATTTAAAAATTTTATTTTTAAAAACTTCGAACATATCTCAAAGTGTGCAGAAAATGCTTGCAAAATTTCAGAATGGGCTCTGCAAAAATTTCATTCTAAAATATGATTCGTGCAATTTATCTCATCAAAATACGAAATTATTTGAAAAGTTCATACATCTAAAAAAATTATTTTTTCTATGAATATTCCTCTAACCCCGAAAAATCGTGCAAATTCGAATTTTTTTGAGCTTCTTTACGGATTTCACTATTTTTGGAAACGTACGAACAGAAGAGCAATTGGCAATTTTACAGTTTGATCAGTGTTTCCAAAGTTGGGAAAAAAATAATATATCTCACCAAAAAGGGATAATGTATCAAATTGTATCACCTTACGAAGAAAAACTAATGCCTACTCATACTTAAGTCTTTGAGAATGCTTCTGTATGTATTAGTTCAATGAATTAAGACGTTTTTTGAAAGTCATATATTGGTCGAAAGTGGTTTTCTTGGAAGTTAAATACCGAATGTTACCTTGACGAGTACATATGTTACCTCTAAAATATCACTCGAATTAGAAAATGTGTTAAGCAAAAACATATATCAATTTGATGACAAGACTTGGCCAAGTTTCGCTGTTAACAAATTTCTTTTATAAACGTAATTTTTGTTCAAAACATTCACTACGTCAGTTATTGTAGATTTTGTTGGAAAATAGTTCTATCGTTAACATTCTTGAAGCCAGGTGATTTTTGAAAGTAAGATTAGCTTGTTGGGAAAAAAGAATAGATTTTTACAATTTTAGAATGTTGAAAAAATTGGAAGGAAGAAATTCTATCGATGTAGGGAAGTTAGGGTAGTTTTACAAGTGAGTGTAGGTACCTTATTAAATATAGTGGCATCACTGGCTGCAAGTAATAGGAAAATTGTTAAAATGCTATAAACTGAATAAATAATTCATCTTCTTAAAGAAAATACCATAAATGGTTTACTTAAGCTGTCAAATACTCACCGTGTGACACCACATATACTATGCTTCTTTGAAAAATTTACTCTTTATCATATACATATATTATAGAACGAATAAGTTAATAAAAATATAATAAAAGAAAATTAGAACATAAGCAAAAAATCTGACTAGCGCGCTTTTAATATATGTACAATTTAAAAATCGTAATGTAAAACTTATGTGCACATATCAAATAGGTAGCAAATTATTATGACAACCGGCAACACTGATTTTCTTTCTAACTTTTTGAGACTGTTAGCTCATCAAATTTGCCTCGAAACTCGGGGCCTCGGGGCTCGAAAACATCGTCAGTTTGCTCAGCTATACTTGACTTGTACTTATTGAGGCTAAATCCGAATTCGGTATTAATTCGTATTATATATAATTGAATGCGAATATGTCAAAAACATTGATTACGATAATTGTCGTGAGCTTATACTACCAAAACGCGGAGCAAGAAATATTTGATGAAACTTTTTTTTAAACATTCGTTTGCTCTAACTGCAAAAATTTTATTTACTAAAAAAAGATCCTCATCTTTACATCACGAAATCCGTAGCAAAATGAAGTATTTACTAGTTTCAATTATTTTTAAGGGAAATCAGATAGTTAATATTTCCAATTACATATTTGTATGTATTTCCTAAAAAAAAATGTTCTAACTTTCACCGAAATGAGATTTCATATTTCCAATGAAAACGCGGACCGCGCAGCAGAAATCAAAACCGTGGACTCACTTGGTCACGTTAGCTTATACCAAGAAAAGCGTCCCATGCGCATTTCTATTCATTCCATTAAATAAATGTACATATTTGGTTGATAGACTCTCAACATATTTATTAGTTTCGGGTATTAAGATGTTTTAGTATAATTACTGTGGACTTAATTGAAAGTTAAAGTGTGGCTTATTTGGCCAAATATGATATCTGTTTGACACGACTGAATAGATATAAATGGACCGAATGCTAATCCTATTTTTATCTGATTTCACTTCACATTAATATGAATTATACTGTACAATTCTCAACATATTTAAGTATTGTGTAAATACCCAACGGGAAATCTGGAAGCAGCTTCCAACGGAAGCACGCCAGATGTGCTTCCTCGAAAGCGTTTAATTCAAAATTCTATTTAATGAAAAAAAAAACTTATACTGTGCACCCACTGGGGTTTGAATCCAGCCATTCCGTGCTCTTTAACGACATCAGCCAATTCTCTGGTTGTAAGAATGACGCATGAGTTATCAAGTGGGAACCATAGAAATCAAAAACTTAAAATTCCACTTTGACAGAAAAGTATGGTAGTCTTAGTCTGAACTATATTAATACGATACGAGTAGCTCAGTTGGTTAAGAAGTGCCTATCTCAGACCACTGGCATGACGCAAGAGGCCTTCCCTTAAAGCGCATAGAAAGCGCTTTTTATGCGCTTCCGTTTCCCATAGAGTACCGACAGTATTGATAAGGATTTGTCGTTTATGGAAAATATTTTTTCAAAGCTTTTACTATCATAGTTTGAGGATTTTTTTTGATTGGGAGGTGCCTCAACTATTTGTCCTCTTACTCCCGAACCACCCTTCCGAATAGCTTTGTACAACTCTTCTGACCTACACTGAAGACCCACGGGTGAACGAAGCTCCATGGATGTATCGAAAGAACATTATAGAAACTTGTAAAAGACAAAGGGAAATATATGCTTATGTGTTGCATTCAGTTTTATATACAGGTAGTCCCCGACTTACGACCGTTCGACTTTCGACCAATTTTTTTTTCATAGAAAATGCTTAAAATAGTTTCGGGGAATCCCTAAAATATGTATATGAAAAAAAATTTAAAAAAAACAGTAGTATGTACAAGGATTCGATTTATTTCAGTACAAATAATACGTTTGTTTAAGTGAATAATTTTATATCATCCCAAAAATGGCTGGAACTAGTAGTACAGTATGTATGTAATATTTTTCTTTAGTTATTTTTTATGAAACTCGACTTACGACTTAATCGACTTACGACCGATGACTAGGAACATATCTCGGTCGTAAGTCGGGGACTACCGTAGATAAAATAATTTAAATTAAACCATTTATTGATTGTTTTAAGCATAGTATAAATCCTTTTTTTATGATATTTGATAGGGACCTTCCCACGAGCAAATCCTTCGCTTGACCCTGCTAAGAAATGCGCCTGGAACTGGTATCCTTGGTATACGGGTGCGAAAAATGGCCAACGGTAATTTTTAGAACCATTTGTCTCAAAAAACATAAGTGAAATATATTGAAATTAGATTCAAGTTGAAAGTTACATAGACGAAAAAAAAAATCTCACTTATTTTTCTTAAGTTTCTTATGCTGAGTAATAACTTTCAATATTGGTCAAACTCACCACTTCACATGGAATGCCTCATGTTTAATCCAAAAAAGCATACCTACTAGTACTGCAGCTACTGATGATGGTCACTTTTGTAAAGCGTGTCATTTTTATTGATGATTTATATGGCCAGCAGGCAGGATAGTGTCCTTAAGGCCTCACATATAGCACATCCATACTCGTAGCCGCACAAACACAGAGACACGCATACGCAACATGAGAAATGTGACATTTTTCGCTAGTTAATTTTACTGTTGTTGAGCCAATAGGATGTGTAGAGTAGAGTAAAACAAGAAGAACAACAATAAAGCTTCTTGCAGGAAGGGGACAAAAAATAATGTTAAGTGAAATAGCATATGTTGAACGAAGTGAGCTGTAGGCACGACGTTGATTGTATTTATTTGGAAAAAAAATTGCCTACAGTGGATCAGACAATAATTCACTCTTCTTTCAGATGTGGCCAAGCAAAAATAGTGAGTAACTGCATTCCATTATAAAATATTTTTTTTTATTTGTCGACATTACCTTAGTCAAGTAAAGAAAAAACCCAACTCTCAGAGCCACTACAGTTTAAATGTCTCCTTTACATTAAGGCAGATAATTACGAATTGAAAATCTGCTAACAACAAAAAATGTAATCGTCATGAAAATTATGGAGCCATTGACTCCGGCGTTGAAAAACCCCAAGGCGCGTTGATCGTGGCGCCCATTGCATAGAAATTTGTAACATACTGGAACGCACGTTGAAAGAACTCCCTAAGAATTTAAAAAAGTCCCCAAAAGGCAAGGAATGCTTAGCTTTTAAGTAACAAAAATCTTCGAAACCAAAGCATGAGCGTATGCTCAGTTTCTTAAGATTAAAATACCAAAGTCAGAAAGGAAATTCAAATCAATCAAATCTTCTTGGTGATCGATTTGAGAACTTTAAATTATTTATCAATAGAAATTGTAACAACAAATTTTTAAGTTTTTTCAAATCGATTTTGTAGTATTTTGAAGGATTTGTTTTAATTTTTCAGCTTAAGTCAGGAGCCGATCACCAAAAACTCACGTCATCGAGTTTCGATTTTGGTTTTCTTCGAATATATCGGTTCCTATTTGTCGAATAACAATTAATGTTAAGCGAAAATTGCATTTTTGTGACCATAAATAGGAAGAAGATGAAAGTGCTACGGATTAAAAATATTTTAAAACAATCGTCAGAAAATATTAAGGGAATAAAAATAATTACAAAAATTTAAATTTGTATTAAATTTAGTGACACAGTGTGCTCAAAGTTGAACTGAGTGCATCAAAAATGTTCCATGCAACTTTCTATATAGTAAAAGCAATCGTTAGATAGTCCGCTCTAGTTAACTTTGTAGCACATTGGCGGAAGACTTTATAAAAATCTATTTTTTTATCGCCTTTATATGAATTATGCTGATTTTTCAGAAATTAGAATGAATTTAAAAGTGGAATATTCGCAAACTTTGACATAAAAAAGTGCATGCCTCTAGGTTTCGGAAATTTTTTTATATATAATGTGATGTAATGTGTGGTTAGCTAAAATCCAAAGATTCAGCTGCTTTTTTTCACAACTTTTCTTTTATGATAATTGTCTACTGAAATATTTGAAGGAAAAAATATTTTTTTTCTTCACATTTTGCAACGCTTACAATAATTTTATCAATTGCAAAAGCTCTCAGTGTGAAGGAAGTTGCTTGTGCTTGGAAAGAAGTTTCCTTAAGTAGAGGGGAAAAGAAAGAAGTTCCCTTAAGCAGAAGAGAACATGTAAGGGCTATTTTTTCTCTTTTTGTCCCCCTTCGGGATACTTCTAATGCTTTTCAGAAACAGAACAGATAAGCTTTTGAAACTGTGTTTATCCAATTACTTGTAAACTATATAAGACATCGGAAAATTTGCAACATTTTTGAAATCAGCATTGCTTAGTTAATGGAAATCGATACCAATTTTGAAAAAAAAAACTCAACCACATCCCAACTTTGTATGGGCGGTAGGCGTGTGCGTGAACCAATTTTTTTCATATTCATATTTACATATGTTTGTGGTTTTAAACAAAAAAACCTCTGTGCTTGCTGCTGTTGTAAATTTTGGATATTTATTTGTGTTGCATTTTCAAAACTTTGCAGAAAAATTTAAATTGTTTTTTTTTCCTGACACCGATTAGAATTGAACCCAGGTCGCCGTCATGCCACTGTTCAAATATGCTCACCTTTACCAACTGAGCTACTGCCATCATTTAAGTGAACGACTAAAATTTAAATAATTTTTTATCAAAATGAAATATTGATTTTTCATTTTATGCAGTCGTCCATTGATAATTCAAATAAACTTTTAGCTAACCAAAAAAATATTACGTTGACTGATGTCGTTAAACCGCGCATGCAACCATTGTGTTAATAGGGAACCAGGTTCGAACCCCAGTGAATACGACAAAACTTTTTTTTTAATTTAATAAAGAAAGTATTAAAATATAATACAGCATGGCTTAAAAATCAAATGTAATATTAATGTATTAAAAATTAATATGAAATATATTACAACATTTTGTAATCTATTCAAAAGTATTAAATGTAATCAAAATTGTATTAAAAATCTTTGTAATATTTCGCGTGTATTAAAATTTATTCCAATTTATTCTAACCGTCTTGAAACTATAAAAAGTAACGCAAAAATTTGTAACATTTTAGAAATCAGCATTGCTAAGTTAATGGAATTTGATACCGATTTTGAAAAACTTTGTCTGGGAGGTAGGCGTATCATGAAACGATTTTATTCATATTTACAAATTTTTGTTGTTTTCACCTTAAAAACATCGGCCGCCGTTTCATACAAATCCATCCACTGTGAGACGGTGCAACTTTATATAAAAACGGTCGAATTAATTTTTTTTTATGAATCTAAGGTAGTGTCGACACTTACTATAAAAAGGAGCAAAATTGTGCTTCAAAATGCATATTTGTTTTACGCTTGGCAACACTGCATGCAAGTGTCACAATAATTTTATGTTACTGATGCTAATTTATAGCTATAAATCAGCTTTTCAAATCACAAATTTTTCGCAAATATAGCCATGTTGCACAACATATTAATTGAATAATTTATGCAAATAAAACTTCAAATAAAAACCGCAGTACTCTCGCTGTTAAGTCCATATTTTTTGGTTCAATTTTATCTATTGGTGCATCAAACAGTGATGACATTTTCGGTAGATTTATATTTTTTTAGTTTATTTGCGTAAAGAAAAATCGTCGTCAGTACATTCCAAAAGTTTTCTCTATTCATGACATTTTCACGAAAAAGAAGGACGCCATTGTATTGAGGGCTGTGCAAAATTTATTCGAGTAATGTTCATTATCACAATACCCAACGGAAAACAGGACAGCGTACAAAGCGCTTCGGATGTGCTTCAAGGGAAGAAGGAAGCTGCTTCCAATGCCATTCTAATAGCATATCTTTTTAACATAGAATGAAAGAGCTTACTGATTCAAAATCGTTTTAGACTCATTTTCAGGTTTCGGAATGGAGATAACCTTGGTTGCGATTGCCTCTGTTATCGAGAGGGTAGTTATAAAAATCTGCATAGCGTTGCCATTCAAGCAGTCTAACATTACTGGTGCCAGGTAATTTGTAGGACAATGGCAATGATCTCAATGTTGTTCGGCAAAATCTGAGTTTGGACATTGGATTCCCTTGACTTATGTGAAGAATATTGAGAAAAATAAATGTAATTGATACATCCAGGGATTCCTTAGTGGACATTGTCCAAGAGGTGTCATGCTATTTTAGAGGATTAAGCTTGATGGGTATGTAGTGCATTTTAACATGTTCACATTCACTTCAACACACTAACGAAATACTATAGTATACAAAAAATAAAATACTTTGTTGCTTTTGAATTATTGAATTTTTGTTTTATAACTTTTTGTTAGTTCTCAAAAATTTGTTGAAGAAAATTATAAAATTTTAAAAAATAAAAGAATAAAAACAAATATTTATTTTGCATTTGGGCAATTGTACCTTATGCATTACTAAAGGTGTTGTATCGTAAAATGAAGTCATTATTCCCACAGAACTTGTACTACGATCTGGGTTTATTAAGGTACTCCTGTAGCCTTTGAGTAATAGCGAAAAAAACATTTCAAAAAAGTAGCTGTAGTATTTAGAGTAATTTGAGCTTGCACTTATTAGTGATCTCACTTAATTAGACTATAGAATCCAGGGTTGTCATCGGGGGTAACTAGTTATCTTTAACCTGCGCCTTAACTGCAGTTAAATCTTTATAGAAACCAAATTTTTCTTCGTATTACACATTACTTTTAAATGAAAAGTGTAATATTTTACAACTTAAAAATTCGAAAAACTTTCTTGAATCTTGTATTCGAGTGTTCTCCTTAGAAGATATCTATGAGTAGAATAACGGACAGACTAATGAAAAAAGTTCGGAGATTTTCTATACGCATATGACTTCTGAAAGTGACTGCAGTCCAAAAAAAAAATGGAAAAAAATAAATTGGGGGCGAATCTACTAGAATTCCTTTTTAGCTTTGCCCGCAGTGAATGAAATTAAACTACAAAGATCACAAAGCTATGAAAAACGAGCTAACATTTTTTTTTTTATTGAGTGAGTAGATTACAGAAAACTGGCAAGATACCCCTAGTTGCATCAGGGGAAGCTGTGAAGCTGAGACCGGATGTCTCTTTTGTCTGTTTACTGTAGCCATATACATACATAAGTCACTTGAAAGACATGACGTCTCATGTTTGCAGAGACAGACGAGATAGGGCACCAAAACAAATGTGAGAAAGATATGATTTGCTTTTGACATATAATATAATATATAACAAGTAGCCTAGTAGGTAACGCGCAGAGCTGTGGATCGCTGGCACATGGGTTTGAGACCGACTTTGGAAATTTGTTTAATAATATGTGAAATTTCACACAAAATATCGGTTTCTGCTAAGACTGTACAATTCGATCAAATTAATTTTCAATTAATTAATAATAACAGTCGACTAATAACAAATAAAATTTTTTTAATAATTTTATACAATTTGCATATAAAATAAAATATATAAAGTCAACAAAATCTCTGAGATCGGAAATCCGGAAATCATTTTTAGGTGTTTTAAACAGCTTTAAAAGATACCTTGCTGAGTCACTTGATAGATAACAAAGAGGGGAATTGTATTTGTACTTCATACGCCAAATGGCTCATATAAGCCCCTATAAAGAATTTATAAATATAATATGTTGTCTTTCTACTTGTCTTTAAAAGGTCTATAAAAGAAGCTATAAAATTGTATTTTTGCTACTAGAAATGTATGTATACCTTTAAGTCGTGGCTATTAGGAACTATTGTTGAGCTACTGTCGAATATACCGATGGATAAAATTATAGTGCTGCATAAAGCCATTGAAACGACATGCAGTATCATTGGAAATTACTCCGCTTTTAAAAAATTCTCACATTGTTTCCACATGTTAATAATCCTATCTCGATGCTATTGTAAAAATATGCTACATAAATTATATATTTTTAATATTGCCGTTGAGCTGGCAACTCTAAATATTTTTAAGAAACACAATAAATAGTCTGAAATTCCTTGAAACATAAGTAAAGCTTAAGTTCTTTACCTATGAACGTACAAAAAAACTTTAAGTGATATCTACATGCTAGCCATATATTGTAGCAGGAGCTGCCTTCCCTATCACGCTTATCTGGCCAACAAAGCATTTCAGCAGCTAATCCCACTGCATAAGTTATATCCTCCTCAGTCCCGCTGTTTTGCTGTAGTGTTTTTTTTTTCTTGCTTTAGCTACCAAACTTCAGTTGCTTAAAGCAAACACTACGCAATGGGAGTGGGTAGATTTTGGAAGTGGTACTCTTCCATGCAGCTTGTAAACATTCTGATCTGACGATGAAATCAAAAGGATTTGACCAAAAATTAAGTTGTTTTTATTGTTTTCTTATTGGCTGCTGCTGCCGCCGTATACATCATTCCGCTAAAGTTTATTGCTTTCATTTTTTTTAATTTCCTACTTGTGGTTTGTTTTCCGGTATTTCGCTATGTAATTTCTGTGGTTTTTTAAGTCACCACTAATCCTGGCGAAAATCAATCAATTTGTTCCAAAAGCTTATAAGTCACGTGATTTTAATCGCCGTTCATATTTAATTTTGGTAGTACACACAACAAAGAAACCGCAATAAATCATTAGTACCTTAAGGTGTTGGTTTCTGCGGTTCCCTGGCAAATTATTGAATGATTGACACACGCCATTTTATCAATATTTCGCTTAAGCTTTTAGAAATTGGTTAACATTTTTTGCAGAGATGTAAATAATCAATATTGACACTTCTCTTAAGCAGCATTCACAGCAACATTAAATTTTAGGCCACGAAGTTAAATGATTTTATTTAGCGATAAGAAAATGGCTGTCACTTTAGGAGGAAATATCATAGATGACCATTTAAATTAAAAAACATCCTGCCTTTTTTTGTGCACTTCCAACCCCATTCGCGGTAGACGTGAATGTATTGTTACATATGGAACATTGTGAAATCCTAGCAGGCAATTGAGCAAGGCCTGCCTCGGAGAAGGCCTGCTAGCACTGCTGCGATTGCATTAGGCCTTCGCAAAACTAAATTTTCATGCAAACAAAAACATGAATGCTTATTTTTTTTTTTTTTCATAATTTTTATTTTTATTTACAATCTGTCAATATTAACAGTAAGTAAATTTTATAAGTAGTGAAATTTTAATTAGCAGAATAGTTACACTCCATTGAGTGTATACTCATGAAATGCTATGATAAATTATTCTCTTTCTGACTCAGTCGCGCGAATTACGTCCCCTACGGTCAGTGTTGCCATTTCAGCGATTTAGCTTTTTGGCGATATCTTACGTGATCAATTACGCCAATACTTACCCCAAAATATTGTATCTTTAAAAAATATTGACCGGTTTTCTATGAAAAATTCTTTAAATATGGTAAACCGGGGCACATTCGTATTTGGGGCACATTCGGCATTGCCGTTTTCGGTAAGAATGTTGATCTCTTTGCCCATGGTTTATAATTTGAATGCAGCCTCAAACGATCGTCAGGGATGCTTTGTAGTTTGACAGCTCTAGTTTATTGTGAAGAAAGTTATAAGTGGCTGTGTGTTTTTTTTCTCATTTTTGCACTTCAGGTGAGTAAGCGATTTTTTTTGTTAAATTTTATTTAAATAAAAGTGAAATTTTGTGAAAAGTGACATTGAATATTAAATTTTAAGTTGAGCATTTCAAACCTGCTCGAATTTCATAAATTTTATTAAAATATATTGAACAAGAAAATTTGCGACATTGGGGCACATTCGGCATTTGTGCAAGGGGCACATTCGGCAGTTGCCGAATGTTCCCCAAAGTTTATTGATCAGACCACAACACCACCTTTGCTACCAGAAGAAATGCAGCCAATGACGCTGACGAACATTCAAGCAACTATAACACCCGAAATGATTCGTCCAATACAACGCTTACATGCTGCCAAGGTTACAGCAAGGAGCGGGTCTTCCCGAATCTTAACAAGCTCCATAGAAAAACACCGAGCAGAGGACAATGATGCCAGAAAAAGGTTTAAGCAAACAGAAAAAGGTTTAAAAAAGAATATCCAGGCAGTATAAAGGGTTGTACAGTTTCCATCAAAACGTATGTCACAAAAGCAACACCACAACCAAAAAAATGGAAAAATACTACGTCAAAATAAAAAATCTACGAAAGCAGCATCCACTGACGAAAGTGAAAGCGACACTGAGATACATTACGCTGAGTCAGATCAGTCAGTTGGTGCATTTGCAGACGATGAAAGTTGTATCGGTAGTGAGACTGAAGAAACTGAAGCTTCTAAAGCTTTTTTAACTGAAGATAACAGCTTGAACGCAGGAGAATACGTTCTTGTAAAGTTGAATGCAAATTTTAAAAAACATGCATGTGGGTGTAATAACAGAAAAATTTAGTGATTCGGCTTACAGCATAAGCTTTCTTCGAAGAGCTGACACCTCAAGTTGGGTATTTGTAAAACCCCTAATTGAAGACATATCCGTCGCACTGAAAAGTGAAATTGAAATGAAATTACCTTATCCCACACACCCGGCATCAACATCTCGATGCCAAACAAAATATTGCTTCGACATCAATATGTCAAAATAATACGTTAAGTAGTTTTCTTTATTTTCTACTACTTGCTTTATTTTCATGAACTATTTTTATATTATATTTTGGTTATTTTATGAATTGATTTCTTTTCAAAATAAATAAACAAGCATTTAAATGCAATTTATTCTTGTGTTTTGATCGAATAAGCTTCAATGCCGAAAGTACCCCTAGCAAAAACGAATGTGCCCCGTGTCGGGGTACATTCGGCAAACTGGCATTTTTTTTTAAATTAAAAAAAGTATATGTTTTGGAAGTGGTAAGAAAAATTTTAAATTTCTTTTTCAGAGCTAAAACATTAACCTTTTATGTAGTGTTTTAAGTTTTTAAATATTTCAATAGGTTTTGTTAATATAAAGTTTTAAACTTTTGTAGCCGAATGTGCCCCGGTTTTCCATATTGTTAAGCCTAATACTTTCGATACTTTCCAAAAAAAAAAAGAGTTGTACGGAACATAGATGAAATAAAGGCTATAAAATAACAGTGAAAAAAAATTTCTGCATATTCGTGGAAAAATAATAGTTCTACGGTAAGTTTTTGGATCGAAATAAAAGAGTTTGAAGATGTGCTGTACGAAATCACTTTCGAAGATCTTGTTAGCTTTGTTTACATGTCATTTAGCAATGCACAAATAGAAAGAACATTTTCTATAATGACCACCATTAATACGGATACGTATACGAATTAAAAAGACTTGGCAAATGTTATAATAACTACGTATTTTCTAATAATCTCAAAAGCTCTTCAGTTCACGTATTATATACAATTCCGTCCAAACTTCCAATTAAAAAAGGTTTTCACTTTGAAATGTATCCTTATCAGAGATGTAAATGTGATTTTTTTGTTTATATTAAGTTTGTGTGTTTTCTAGTCTGCACAATATTCTTAAAAATGAATTAAGTTTTGTTTATTCAAAAATATGTTGTTACAACGACAAAATCTAGCGACTTTTACAAGCAATTAAATTTTTTGATAAGCTATTTTTAGCATTTTTTTTTTCTCGGACTTAGCTACCGTCTTAAAAATTTTCTGACATCACTGCCTACGGTTACGCCAGCTACAACAACAACAACAACAACACAAACTCCAACCAAACCACAAAAACTTAATCGGTTACAAGAGTCAACATTCACATGACACAAATTTAGTTTATTAAACTTTTAATATTTCACAGCCGCAGCTAAATTCACATTTATCATTTTGCTAATTTAGCTAATGATTAATTAACAATTTTCATTGCATGAATATTGCTGATACAACAACAATAATTTCTTGTAACACTTATTGTATATTGCTGACAAGTAAACTTATTAATTTGTAAATGTACACTGAGAAAATAGTATGGTTTCCTTAAATATATGTATTTGGCTGATATATTTTAAAAATATTTATTAACTATCAACAAATTTTGTTAGTTATTACCATGTCCTTAGTTGAAATTTAAATTGTTGCTTATTGCGCCAAACATTCCATTAGTTTGAGTCGATTGAAAAAAATCGTTTGGTTGAATTTTACACTTTAAATCCTATTTTTATTTGATTTCACCTGCCATTAACATGATAACTTTGCAGTTCACAACATATTCAAGTAAAAAACTACTTAAGTATTATATATTCTACTTGGTACGCAATTTAGGTATTTATGATTGTATAAATGCAAACGACATCCTATATAAGGATGTAAAATCGTCGTCGTCGGTTCTTAGCACAAATCGATATTAATGTATACGTTTGCTAAAAGAAAATATATTTTTAGTCAAATAATTGATTTTTTTGTTAGTGATTATTAACAATCGAATGATTCCTCCAACCAAAATATTTGTTTCAACCAAAATATGATTTGGTAATTATTACCAAAGATATAATTGATCAAATAATATTATTGAATTCACTGTTATATGTGACATTTTAATAAATATCAAATATTTAATTCGCCTATATCAATTATACCATTTGTTAATTATGACCAAATTTTGGTACATGTAATTAAAGTGTTTTCTCAGTGTACATATAAGATCTTTGGATGAAACCAAATACAGAATTAATTGTGAATCAAAACCAATCAAGTGTTTTTATACCCTACACAGAGGGTATATTCACTTTGTCATTCCGTTTGTAACGCATAGAAGAGGGCGTGGCAGGTATGGAAAAGTATATATATTCTTGATCAGCGTCACCACTATATCAGTCGATATAGCTGTGTCCGTCTGTCTGTCTGTCTGTTTGTCTGTCTGTGTGTCTGTCTGTTGAAATCAGGTTTACGCAAAAACTAAGCAAGCTAATTCAATGAAATTTAGCACACAGCTCACATCTTCTTGCTGCTAGCATATAAAAATGGGCGAAATCGGTTCACAGCCACGCCTTCCGCCTATACTCTATGTAAATATACCCAAGTCCATTTTGAAAAAAGTTGCTGCGATTTTGATCCAAATTGGTGATTTGGTGAATATGAGAACAACATTAAGATAAGGCTAGGTCTAAAGTTTGCAAAGACTCTTAAAGAGGCGTGGCACAGCCCTAAATTTTAACTTTTATAACGCCATGGCTCGTAAACTGTGCATGATATTGTGATGAAATTTGGTACACGGATACAGATTTTGTGAATCTTGAATTGCGCATAAAGTGGACGGAATTGTAAAAGTAGGCGTGGCATTTCCTAACAATTAAAAATTTGCATTTCGTATAACTCCAAATTGGCACATACGATTTTCATTAAAATTTTAGGGATGATACCACTGAAAGTAGTCAACTATACAAGCCACGTCAATATACTGAAAAATTTATTTTAAGGGCGTGGCATAGCCTACAATATTTATAAACGTTTTAAAAAAAGAACTAACAACGCAATCGCTATGAAATTTAATATGGCGGATACACTTGCTAAAAGGTGTCTTCTTGCAAAATTTTGGCACAATTGTGATGGTGGGTGTGGCACCTCCCATATAAGCGAAATACGTTATAAATATGTATGTATGTGTATGCTCATATCTGAAAAGTTTTGAATGTATTGAGGTGTTGAGCTTTTATTCGCCTACACTCAAAAAAAAAACATATTGTTTACCACAAATGATGCAGATGGAACTACGTCAAGATTTTGCGAAATATATTTGCATCTAAACACTTTTTATTTTATTCACAAAAGTGTTGAAATTATTTGTCGTTAATTTGATAGTTGGAAATTACTGGAAATTAAATTATTTATGTTTCATTTTAAAAACATCATAGACTTTCATGTCACCGACGAGATTCGAACAGAGGCCACCCACGTTATGCTGCTGTTCAGAGATGCCCACACTTTACCCAAAGGAGCTACTTTTATTATTATATCTAATGCGTTTAACTTAGATTATATTATTACTACGCATGTAACAACACGGAATGCCCAGGTTCGAGCCCCACTGAATGCAAGAAAAAAATGTTTTTCTTTTAAATAAGTGATATACCGTTTGTTGAAAAGAAGAAGTGTTTGAGACAAAAGACAAGTGTTTGTCGAAATACCTCCATAAATTGAATTGTTAATCTGAAATATTTTAGTGATTTTTCATAAAAAATTATATCTTTTGAACAGGCCCGTGCGCAGAAATCATCCAAGGGGGATATTACATGTCATTTTATGAAGTTTGCAAAAAAAGTATTTTTGACTATAAAGCTCGCACAAAAATACAGAAATTGTTTGTTAAATAAATTATATATATGTATATGTATATGTATGTGTGTATAGCATACACATGGATATTATATACTTTTAAAGTCCATAACACAAAAATATATATAAATTATTTTTCTCTAGTCCTTAGGCCCAAAAGAGCTTTTATTTTTACAAATATTTTCTAGTACCAAAACATATATATTCTTGATCAGCGTCACCACCTGAGTCGATATAGCCATGTCCGTCTGTCTGTCTGTCTGTCTGTGTGTCTGTCTGTTGAAATCAACTTTACGGGAAAACTAAGCAAGCTAATTCAATGAAATTTGGCACACAGGTCAAACTTTCTTGCAAGCTGCTAGCATATAAAAATGGGAGAAATCGGTTAACGGCCACGCCTTCCGCCCATACTCTATGTAAATATACCCAAGTGCATTTTGAAAAAAGTTGCTGCGATTTTGATGTAACTTCGTGATTTGGTGAGGATAAGAACAAAATTAAGATTGGGCTAGGTTTTAAGTTCGCAAGGGCTCTTAAAGGGGCGTGGCACAACCCTAAATTTTATCTTTCATAGCGCCATAGCTCGTAAACCGTGCAAGATATTCTGATGAAATTTGGTACACGAATGCAGATCTTATAAATCTTGAATTGTGCATAAAGTGGGCAGAATTGTAAAAGTGGGTGGTGGCATTTTTTAGCAATTGAAAATTTGGATTTCGTATATCTCCAAATTGGCACATAAGATTTTCATAAACATTTTAAGGATAATACCACTAACAGTAGTCATCAATACAAGTTTCGTTAATATTCTGGAAAATTTCGTTGAAGGGCGTGGCACAGCCTACAATATTTATAAACGTTTTAAAAAAAGAACTAACAACGCAATCGCTATGAAATTTAATATGGCGGATACACTTGCTAAAAGGTGTCTTCTTGCAAAATTTTGGCACAATTGTGATGGTGGGTGTGGCACCTCCCATATAAGCGAAATACGTTTAATGCTATAGATAGTGTGCTATGAGAGTAATCTTCATAAAATTTTGTGTAGAGGTGTCGGTTACTATAAGCTTCGGATTTAAATGAATCTTGACAAGATATCATCAGTGGGCATGGCACCTCCCTCATTGATATAAAGTTGTAAGTCCTATTTTAAGTGAACTATTGAAGCAATTGATCTGAAATTTGATGTAAGTGGTTTACTGGGTAATAGGTATATATGAATCAAAAGCTGGCTAAATAGCAACAATGGGCGTGGCACCTCCCATACAATTAAAATACCTTAAGTGGTTTAACTATCGAAATATATGAGCAATCATAGTGAAATTTAGTGTAAGAAGTTTTTTTATAAAAAGCTATTTTTTGATCAAAATCGGAGTGGATTGCACCAGTGGGTCTGTCACCGCCCTAAATTTTAGGAATAATTACGGCACATATCGCAAACTATACAAGCTAATGTGCTTAAATTTGGTGTGTTTATTGAACCACAAGTGGGCGGAATTGTAAAAGTGGGCGTGGCATATTTCGTGTTTTTTCATTTTTGTTCTATTTTTTTCAACATTTCCCATATCCTTTTCACATTTTCAGTTTTTTTCAACACTTTCCAACATTTTTGAACCTTTTTACATTATTTTCGACTTATTCAACCTCCTCAACATTTTTTTAACATTTATTTAAAAAGTACTTTTAATGTAGTGTAGGGTATGTGAGTTTTGGCCTGGCCGAAGATAACACCTTTACTAGTTAGTATTGCTCCCGTTGGAGCTTAAATTTAAATTTTCGTAAAGTATCTTAACCCGCGCGTGCTACGTTTTGCCCAGCTGCGCTTATGAGTATCTTCTTGCCGGAGCCTTTCGTGGTTTCATTTTAATTGCCTGAATTTACGCTTAAAAAGTAGACTTGAGCCTTAAGTGGTTTAAATGGTTTCCTAACTAAGAATATTTTTTACTCCTACAAACTAAGTGTGAGATAATTGAATATATTGAGTTGGAAGCATTCAAGTAGAGAAACCAAAAGTGAAATTTGGAATTTGTTTTTCAAAAATAACTAACGAAAGCTCGGGTAAATTAATGTATTTGTTTTATTTACATCAAATTAAAATATTGACCAAAAGAGCCGTTCTTATTTTTAATATACGTTCGTGTACATGTTTTCAATACCAACGACGCACAGTGGATGGGTTTGTATGAAACGGCGGTAATAATTGCATTATACTCTTGAAATTTGGTTCAGATGTTTTTAAGGTGAAAACAACAAAAATTTTTGAACAGGAAAAAAATCGGTTTAAGGACATGCCTACATTCCATTAACTTAGCAATGCTGATTTCAAAAATGTGATAAATTTTGCAATATCTTTTATAGTTTACAAAAAATTAGAGAAAAACAGTTTCAAGCGCTTATCTGTTGGATATAAAAAAAGAAAAAATAGCCCTTACCTGTTTCCTCCACTTATGGGAACTTCTGTCCAAACTCAAGCAACTTTTATCATTAAGTTATGGTTAAGCGATACAAAATGTGAACAAATAAAAATATGTTTTTCATAAAAATAGAATATAGTAAAATAATCACTAAAAAAAATTGTGAAAAAAAGCAGCCTAAATTTTCAGTTTTTGTTAACCATACTTTCCTACATTATATATTTCTCAATTATGACTTATAAAACCCTAATTTCAAAAAAATCAAAATTATTCAGATACAGAATACAAAACCTTAAACAAACATTTTTTGAAATGTACGATCTACGAACTTTAAGCCAATATGCAATCAAAAGCAACATTTCGTTAAAGTTAGGAAAATCCTGATAAAAAAAAAAAGTTGTGAAAAAAAGCAGCTGTAGTTAATCATACTTTCTCACATTATATATTCAAAATATTGTTCAATTAATTAATAATAACAGTCGACTAATAACAAATAAAAAATTCAAAAATTTCCGAAATCTGGTGATATGTATTTATTTTATTTTTTGTCAAAGTTTGCAAATTTTCCACTTTTACCATTTTTCATTCGAATTTTTGAAAAATCCGCACAATACATATAAAGGCGATAAAAATAAAATAAATGTATTTTTATAATGTGGAAACAATGTACTTTCCGCCAATATGCTACATTGTTCCATTTTGTTTCAAACAAGTTAACTAGAGCGAACTATCTAACAATTGCTTTTATAGAAAGTTTCATGAAACATTTTTGATGCACACTGTTCAACTTTGAGCCCACTGTGTCACTAAACTTAATACAAATTTATATTTTTTATAGCTTTTTTTTTCATTTCCTAAGTAATCTCTGACGATTGTCTTAAACAATATTTCAATCTATGGCACTTTCATTTTCTTCCTATTTATGGCCACAAAAATTCACTGTGCCGACGCTGATCGAGCGACGCATTCGAGGGTCTTGTTGCGTTGTACAACTTTTACAAAGCAGCGAAAGTTGTAGAGTTTATTTGATATACCCAACAAGTCAACATTTTTTTTTTTCATTTTCACCAATCATTGACCGATATCAACTGCTCTAATTCATAATATATGTAACTTATGAGAGAGTTATTTTACAACACTACAACTCTTACCCAGTATGTTAACTCATAGGTCCTAGTTAAAAACTTCTAGGATACAAACGTGTTGCATATCATTAAATCTTAGCACCATAGTTACCGTGCGAAGAATTTCTAATCTCATAACTGTGGTCACGAGAAACCGTTATTATATTCCTTATACACGTGTGTAAGTCCTTCTTTTGTCATGCCGTGATGTCCTGTGATAATTTATATTTTGTTATTTCCTTTGATTGTGTAGCATTTGTAGCAATTTCACCCTTTTTTTAACGAAATATTTTTATTGTATTTTTATTTAGGTACAATTTTCGCATAGTTAGAGTTTTATTTTGCCATAAATTTGAATTACTTTTGAAAAGTAGTATTCTTTTACGACGTACCTATGAGTATTTGAGTTCTTCAAAAAGGAATTCCTTTATTTGTCAGTTTGCTCTTATGTGTATTAAAGGAATTATTCATAACCCATTTGGGAAAATTGCTTTTTTATGTAGTCAACTCAACTACAAACGTAAAGCTGTAAGCTACTACCTAACGTTATTCACTGGATGCTTTTCTTTATAGCATCCTTCGTTTTATAGCAACATTGAAATCTCAATTTAAGGGTGAATGTGTAATAAGGTTTTTGTCTTGAGCACAATATTAGAAATGTTTTCATTTTATTGAATTAAATATATGAATCTTTGTAGGCATTGCTGCTAAAGGTCATAAAAATTTTTGGAAGATTTTTTAGAACCTTGAAGAGATTCTGTTTGTATGAGCAAGAACCTCTCCTAGAAAGGCTTAACAATTTTGTGATTTGTTTTTAAACATTTCATAAGGATTACTCAAAAACGTTCATACCTTCTATAGCTATGGCTTACTCAGGATTGATATGCACTTATGTTTACGGAAATCCTAACACTTAATAGATAGAGACTAACAACACATCAGAAAATGACTATTCATAGGAAATTATTTAAATATCCATAAAAACAAAATGGAGATAAGAGTACCAAGTTGGGCCGTAGCGAGCATGGGGCAGGCGGGGCGGTACCCCAGGGCCCCCGACGGGAAGGGGCCCCCAAGGGTTCCCTTTTCGTCGACCACTTTTTTGGTCCTGAAAGAAACTTACCTCGGTAAAGACTTTGGGGTCTCCTGAAAGTGAACACGATGGTCTCCCAGAATAAAACAATTCTACATTTTTTTGTAATATTATTATTATTAAAATCCCTATGTATCATCTAGAAGGACTCACGTTAACTCTTTCCCGTTCTGTGTTGCGTGAACGGGAAAGAGGTAGCGTGGCTCCCTGCTCCCTCCCGCTGATGGGCCGAGTTTTATCCCAGTGTAGGTCAGTGTTCGTATTTACGAATTTACTTGTTGTCCCAGGGCCCCCGAGGCTCTAGCTACGGCCCTGGTACCAACGCTTCAAAATGTCACTACTGCACTCAATAATTTGGAACACTGCGAAATGCATATTTTACATACACGTCTATCAACACATTTATTTCAGATAGTGGAATTATAATTTTCTGATTCCGTACAGCCCAGCTCATTTTGCATTATCTTCAATCCCAAGGTGAAATCGTTGGGAGAAAGCCATGATATCAAAATCAACTGCATACGGTGGCAGCTGAGCAGACAGGTCCATTTGGAAAAAAAGTGTACGTTTCAAACCACTTTGTAAGGCATTTATGCTCTGTTTTGAACAAAGTAGCCTGCACTATTGGAGTGATTTATATAAAGAATTTGTAGTTAACTCAATTTTATAAAAATCGATCTGTGTCATTTTGGAAACATAAAGTCCATGTCAGGTTTAAAAGAGGCTTATTATTGCCACACTGTGCAGTACGACACCTAATTTTAGAATTGTGTAGCGCGAATGGCCATTTATAAGTTCACTCGGTTGGCATCGAGTGGGGGGTGTTCAAGTATTGGCGGAGGCAGTCTTGTCAAACACTAGAATGCGTTACAGGGGCGGGAGGGGGTATCAAACAACGCGTTACGTAGCATTGTTTTCGGAGTTAAAACTCTTTAGCGGGGGGTGATTCGAAATTAGGTGTGTATAATGAAACGCCTTCCTTATATGTTTATTGAATAGCTACAGCGAAAATGTTTTATTAAAATAATAAAATTTGACGGCATCTAGGTTAGCTACAACTAAAATAGGAGAATGCATGAGAAGAACAATGGTGGATGAACCCAAAAATCTATGTAGAGACAGTGAAACGGCGTCAGGAAAACGGCGGAGTTAAATGTCTGAGTATTGAAAGTTTAGTAAGACCCATTGAGCCCATTTTAACAAAGTTAAGATCTAAGCAAATGTTTATTACATTATGTGTGATTGTTTATTAAATAACAATATGAACAAATAAAAAAACAACACACCCATGTACCGCGAGTTAGAAATCGGTTGTTTTTTTTATTACAACTCCAAACGCGATTGAAATAATAACAAAGGTATTTTAGCGACACGGTCACTTGGGTGTTAAATATCGTTTTAGGAAGGGGGGGGGGGGGGGAGAACAGAAAATGTTGCGGCGCGTTACATGAGGGGGAGAGAGTGTCAAAAATCTCCAAAAATTGCGTTACGTAATACTTGAACGCACCCTTATTAACGGTTAAAAAAGGTAGGTGTCAATTTAAAACTCGCCTGTTAGTCTCTTAAAGCAGAAATGGCATGAACTGAGTACATGTTCACAAGTTGGAAGCCAAAAAGGCGATCCATTGTTCTCGCATACGCCACAGAGAAACAGAGAAAATGCTCCACATTGTCCTTGAGCACTTTGGATCAGCAACGATTTCAATCTTGACCACATAAGCCCTGTGATTACTTCGCTAATCGAGGTCAAACTTTTTCGCCCTAACCGGAGAAGAACGTTAATTGCTTATGCCTATGGCTTTCAGTCGAGATATTCATATTTTGTGGGCAATATTTATGAAGGAAATTATTCAGTACAAAACTGTGCCAACCTCACACTATAATTACTCCTGGTAAGTGGCGTAAATAGGAGGGACGAAGGGAGCCATCGTTCCGGGCTCAAAGGCTTGGGGATGAAAAAATGGTCACATTCGTTATCCAAACAAAAGGAAGCGACATATTGTTCCTCACGCTGGGCAAAATCTGTTAAAGATACGTCAAATGTCCTTTGCTCTTATTCCGACTGTATTCCTTCTGATGCACGATCGGTCAATTTTTTGTTTTTTTCACTACCTTAAATACCACAGCACCCTCGCACCCAAATAAGACAATTAAGTTTTGCAATATTATATGCTGACAATTTCTGAAAAGTTCACATGGCTTTCAACGGCCGTAAGCATATCCTGACTGTCACTGTATGATCTAGTGAGATAGATTAAAATACTGTCGCCATATTCTTATTAAAATCGTAATAATGTTTTTTAGTGAAGAAAGCAACAAGACACTGTAGAAAATGTAGAATGATATGTATGAAGGAATCATTGATTCCCTATGGATTGAACCATTAGCTCCACTGAAAGAATCCTTTCTAATAATTTCTGCTGAACCTTGTAAATTGGAAACAAGGTTCTCCAATGATAAACGACACAGCGCACACTACTCACATAGTTTTCTATAAGTATACACGTACCCAATGTCATGTACGCGATTGTTTTTGCAGGAAATAGAATCAATTTTTTGAAGCTTATGGCTGAGCTATTACTTTAGCCTCCAAGAAAAACTATGTCTCCCTATAAATAATGATTTCATCATACTATGCGACATGTGTTGTCCTTCAACTGTCCTACCTCTTAACCTAATTCTTTCTTTACTTCTGCAAATTTTTGTGAGTCACTATCCCCATCACCATATAATTTTCGTTTATTGTAACCCCAGTAATGGCAGAATTTTTTGAACTGAAATCCTTTAGTCCGTTTCTAAACCATTTGCTACCAATTCAATTCCTTCGATGTTTCAATACCCTAAAACTCAGCTGAGTGTCCTACTGCACTTGGTAGAGCATTTAGATCTATTATATATGGAGTTTGATACCTTTGCCGTCTGACTGTCCATATAGAAAGTTATCACCATTGATGCAGTCCTCCTTAGTCACCAATCTTTGCTGTTTAGAGATATCGAAAATATATTACATACATAGGTCTCTGTACGAATCTGCATTAGTTTCAGTAAAACAGATATCGATATAATTCAAAACAGGTTTTGAAAGGGAGAGTAGAATTTTCAAACGCCGTAACGAGTTTTGATGAGAAAAATTAATACACGGTGTAATAAACTATAGAATATACCTAATACCTGATTTTCGCATTATTTAAATTACGATGTCTGAAAAACCTGTCTTGATGGAGCAATTTTGAGGTTGATATCAAATTCAGTGACACCAAAAACATAAAGTTGATATGATTTGACCACCAGATCAGAGAGCAAACATTTTTATTTAGGCTGTGTATTCTTCGAACTAGAACACACAAATTAACTAAAAGAAAAGATTTTTTTTACATTCGACACACATGTGGAAGCCAAAGAAAACAAAAAAAAAACTGAAAATACATACATACGTTATTTATATATTTAAATATAAATATATATGGGTCCAGCCAGACCAGATCCGACCGTCCGAGGTAGTAAATAATATGTATCCTATTCATTATCATTGTGTATATTTTTTTGTATTTATTTTTTATTTATAGAATCGCCAATAAAGTGTTAGACAAAGTCAAGGTATTTCAGTGTAAAATTAAAACCAATAAAGGTCTGGCCAGAACCATCTGATTGACTGACAGGGCTAAAACTTGTTGTCTTGGTTCTAATTGCCTTCTACCATACCATTGCTTCGTAGGTAATAATGGATCTTATGATCACAATGTATTTCCTGTAAGCAATGTATGGTTCAATCCCTTTAATTTTTTGCCAAATATCCATTTGCTTGAAAGAAATACATTAAGACCTATTATTACTCATTACTCGCGATGCCGTTTCTATGATAAATTGGCGTTAATCATATCCAGTCAACAAAAGGTTTAGTATTTACTTTAGAAGTTTAATGAAATCATTTTTCAAAACTCATTTGATAGTCCTGACTTTCATACTTGTGATAAGCAAAATTTAATTTCATACAAATTACAAAGTAATTTTTGGAGTAAAAACTTTTCATTTATTTTCCACGCTAAAGAAAGCAAACAAACAACAAATAAACAAACAAAACTTTGAATTGCGGCGCTTTTAATTAAGCGAACGTTTATTATAAAAGACCGACCGACCGACCGACCGACCGACCAACAAAGAAAATTCTCTTGAAATACTTTGGCTGAACAACTCAGAAAGAACTCACACAGAAGGTTGGCTTTTACCTTGGTAACCGATTGTAATCATAAAAGATGATGCTGATGGTGACGCCAGTAAAGATGATGTTGATGATGACTTGCAGCAACATTAGAAATTGTTCTTGAACAAAAACAAAACAAAATAACTTTTCGAAGGCAGCAGGGTTTTAAAATTTTCTTTGAAGGATTAATATTTTTGTTTCCATTAAAATAACAAAAATCAAATTTAAAAAGTTGTGCAGACATTCTTTGAACTTCAATGAAAAAGTATTCCTTTTAAGAAAAAGTATTCCTTAAGAATAAATTTGTACATAAATAGAAATATATTCGGAATATTATGTAGTGAATTTGTCCTCTCTGTTCTCACGTGAAATAAATTTTAAATTATTTGAAATTTTAAAGAGAAAAATGAAATATATTTTCAGTATCTTACTTTGTAAAGTTTTTTTCTTTTAACCACCGTTTAAGAGAACAAAACCCCATCATCAAAGCTTCCACTTCACCTCAACTGAAATTAGTGTGGAAATAAAACTGACAGCGTCTGCTGCAGAAAATAGTTAAATAGAGTTAAGTTGAAAGGAGTTGAAGCGAGTAGCTAGACACTAAGTTTATGAAGTTCCTCACCATGCTAAACAAAGTTAGGGTCAAGTTGAAAGTTTATAAATTTTAATTCCTTATTAACAGAATACAGACGCATAGAGTTTGCAACTGTTGAAGCTGTGGCAAGTTAATGTGGGAAAAATTAAAGAAAGAAGATTTCAGCACCTTGAAGTAACTATGAAGAAGTAAGGCTATGCATATCAAATTGAAAAGGAAATTGTTGGAAAGGAAATCAGAAAGACTCATTTTTAGCATGAGATTATTTTTTAATTTCTTCGATGCATCCATTGATATTGGTATATTGGTACCATACTGCACCTTCAATCGTAGCTCGTAACAATAAAATATTGGAAACGCAATGCAGAGATAGTCCTTTGTGATACTTTGCATTTAAACGGAGAGCTCGCTGTAGAAAAGTAGAGTGTATCAGATTAAAGGATAAGATTAACGGGAGGGATAGTCATGTATTTTGGTGAAATCAACGTACCAGGGTTGCCTTGCCAGAGCCTTTTCCGATGCCCAAAAATACTCGAACTTTTGCCAATTGAGTTGTTTTAACTAAAACTGTATAATATTACCATTCAAAATGTATGCCAAATGATAGAACTCGAAGAGTCCAAACATGGATTTCCACCAGTTTTTTGAGTCAATTTTCACTAATTTCAAGATAACAGCTTGAAATGTGTGAGAAATGATAGAGCTCGAAGAGCTTGAATCGAATATATAGGGTTGCTTACTGTCCTAAAGATGGTCTATCACTCGTTTAAGAAAAATTGGCCTCAAAAACGGGTGGAATCCCATGTTTCAGACAGAATTCGACAAAACATAAATGTTTGTTCAAGCATTAACATATAGTAGGGACAACTATCGACAATGCAACCCTGCATATTATATATAGGCATCTTCGATCCTTGAGTTCATTTTTGGAATGGACTTTGACAACGGAACCCTTGTTGGTTAGCTTCACCTAAATGCATTACTATTATTTCCGTAAATCTTATCCTGTAGTCTTAAGCAACCGACTTTCTACAGCGGGTTCTTGGGCTAATTGTTTGCACAAATTTCAAGTAGATGACGTGGTACTAACCACACACTTCAAAGCTCTATCCTCAGAAAATGATTCAAGCTAATGAAACCACATTGCTCGAAAATAAAGGAAATGGCTTAGCATCAGACAAAAATAGACCATATTTCGACAAGAGAGAGGGTGTGGTAAAATAATGTATGGGCAAGGAAACCAGCTAGCGCATGGCAAAGCGAAAAAATGTCCTTTAAAAAAAATACTTTTGCTGTTAATGTGGTTTAAGGTATTTAACTTTTGGCAAGGAACCCCTATCTTTTTTTCAAAATTATTTTTCGTATCGGGGTATCCATGTTTACTCAAAAATCCGATTCTCTTCTTCTTTCTTTTATAGTCATGCAAGGACTGTCCAATGAATTTATCCTGAGTTTTCGATTTTTTTATACCAAGAACTGTAAAATTTTTATTCGTCACGAAATAATGAAAATGTTGCAAAGTGTTGAAAAATGGAATATGACACAACCATGAGTGCAAGGCGTTGCATTTTTAGTCAATGCACTTTAGTATAATCTTTCACACTCTACTCCTTTGATGATGCGTTACTCCTTGAGCCATATTAAATTGAGTTATCTCAAATAAAACCAATTATATCAAATATGAAGTGATTAACACAGAACAATTGATTAATTGTAATTTAATGATAACTGAAAACCCTTCTATTTATTTGACTTATTCAATTGTAATTAATCAATTGTTCAGTGTAATGAATACACAATTTTCAAAGTCATATTACAAAAACAAAGAAGTAATTAACAAGCTGGTAATATTTATTAATTAAAAAAACAATGCTGATTTCAAATAAACTCGCAATCAGTTAAAAAGAAAAAAAAGGAGCAATAATCCAGTAATCCTGGCAGCAACAAAAGAAAAAAAATCACAAAAGCTGCTCGTTGCAATCACAATAACCAGCATTAAAAAACCCAAGCAACTAACAACAAGACAACCAAGTTAGTCCTTTCTCCGCCAATAAACCCATTAAAGTCCTTGCGAAATCCCACAACGAAACCACAAAAGAAGCCAATTAAAAGAGAACAGATTAAAAACACTTCAGAAAATTATATGCAAACAGCAAAAAGGCAAACACGAAAGGATACGAAAATGAGAAGATTTACACAAAAAGAATATGTAGCACTCAAGTACATTACAATAAGAAGAAACAACACAAAAAGAAGATACCCCGGAGAATTGAGATAACCGTAAGCAAAATGGCATGGGAAATGAACCTAAAACAATGCCAATGGCAAGGCTACTCGTATTTACAACGAATTTTTATGCAAATTTATGTAAAAATTTATTGTGAGTAAAATATGATGAAGGCAAAGGCGATAACTTATAAACTGAGCATAAGATAGCAAATATTCGTAAATAAAGAAAGGCAATACAAAGCAGAGCCCTATAAAGCGCCATAAAAGATGAAATAATAATGAAATATAGATGGGTTGCCTGCGACTACCATTTGCAGAAACATTTTAATCTCATTAGAATGCGAATTAAATTAATTTGTAGCAAATGTAGTGGCACAGGAAGGAAGTATCTTGAGCCTCTAATTCCGTTTCGGTAGAGAGTGGGGGTTTCGAATTATGAATTTATTAAAAATTAACTGGAGAAGAGAGAAACTTTTAATTTGTTTATGTTAAGGAAATTAGCTGTGAACGACAAAAGGAAATGAAGCTTAGGTCATAGGAAGTAGATGGTTACATTGGTTTAAATTATTTAAGCCTGAAATCTGAAGCTGAAGTGTTTTTAAAATGGCACATAGCGAATAAACTAAAAAAAGATGTCATTCACCTCCATCTCGCTTTACTATTGGTAAAACTCCCAAATGTTTAAAAAGGGCAAGGAGGAATTCATCAAATTAATTTCAAAGAGTGACATATTAAACTTTCAGTGAAGATCCTATAGGCTACAATTGTTATTTGAATATTCAATACCATGTTCCGAGATATTTTCTATCCCAAATCACGGAAAATTTATATCAGGCACAGTGCCAGACTTATATCAACCAATCAGCTTATTACGTAGAAACTCTATGTTGAGAAAACTGAGTCCAACATTATTATGAAACAATATTACTATCGCTTATCAAAATGGGGCTGAAGAACAAATTCATAGTTCATATCATAGAAAAATCAAAAGAGTAGGTCTTTTAATCGAATAAGCTTGAGATAATGTGTGGAAAATGGAATAAATATATATACCTACATAAGATCGAAGCATACGTGAGATATCCTTCACAGATGCCCGATCAACATTTTTTCCGACTTCATAGCTAGCTATACTCCTGTCAATAAAGATTTTTGGCCTGCAAAAGAAAAATTTTTATAAATGTAGAAGGCCTTTCAAACAAATCAATATTTTGATAGCTGTGAATTTTTGTTTACATTGGATCAAATGAACAGAACTGACTTTTTTATATAACTTCATGATGAAACAACGACAGTAGTACATATGTCGTGAGCAGCTTAAAGAAAATAAAAAATCACTGGATTTTTTGGTTACCTACTGTTCTTGTTAATATGAAGGGAAGAGATAAATAATGATTTTAATCTGATTTTAATGATCTTAATATAAGGCCTGTCCCAGAAAAAACTTACGTTTTTTATTTTTTGTATTGTGCTCTACCTGATAATCTTATAGGTCTAAAAAAACACAACATTTGTTCTTTATAAAGTGACGTTTAATATGATGTATAACACTTGAAGACAGCACTTTTAACGACAAAGATGTCTAGCAAGCAATAAAAAGTCCGCAAACTGATTTTGTCCACATACCTGCAAAATCCAGAATTAAAATATTCAACTATAGCAAAAATAGTTGATGCATCAGAAAGAAGTGTCTTTACGGATATTTTTAAATACAAAAAGGACCTACCTGTTTCCTGGAAAAAAGGTCAGGCAAAAAACCAAAATTTTCTAATACAAAGGTAGCGACGAAGGTGAATGGCCTTTTTAAGCAAAATCCCAACACCTCAGTGTGAGATATGGCGGCTAGAGCAGGTACATCAAAAGATCAAGAAGAAAAGTAAGCTAAAGACATTTAGAGTTCAAAAAGTAACAGGCCGTTCTGATGAAAAGCAGTCGATGGCTCAGATGCGAGCCCGAAAATTGTATGAAAGGTACCTAACTAAATTTGATTGCTGTGTTATGGACGACGAAACTTACGTCAAAGCAGATTTTAAGTTTTTAATTCTAGTAAATGCAAAGAACAAAAAAATTTCGAAATTTTCGAAGCAATATATGGTTTGGCAGGCCATATGCACTTGTGATCTTAGAAGCAGATTTTTTGTTACGCAATGCACAATCAATTCCAAAGTTTATATTGACCCTTGCCTCGAAAAACGTCTTCTATCATTTATTCGTGCACATAAGGGTACCATGATGTTCGGACCAGATTTAGCAACCTCTCACTACACTAAAGCTACGATGGAAGGGTATGCAAGTAAAAAGACCAATTTCGTACCAAAAATAGCAAATCCGCTCAACTGCCCAGAGCTTCGCCCAATTGAAAGATATCGGGCTCTAATGAAAAGAGATTTTCGAAGGAGTGGTAAGAGTGCAAAAAATCCACAAGACTTCAGACTTAAGTGGAAAAAAACGTACCATACTGTCGATGAAACGACTGGACAAAATTGAATGAAGGGCCTTACGAAAAAAGTAAGAAATTTTTATAAAAAAAAAAAAATCGTTACTTAGTTTTTAGTTATTTATATTGTGAAAAGCAGCCGTTATTAATAAAAAACAAAAAAAAAACAAAAAAATTACTGGGTATTTTTTTATAATTAAAAAGCAAAACGTAAGTTTTTTCTAGGACAGTCCTTATTTTGTAAAGTATGTTATTTATTTTTTATTTGTTATTAATCGACTGTTATTATTAATTAATTGAACAATATTTTTGATCGAATTGTACAGTCTTAGCAGAAACCGATATTTTGTGTGAATTTTCACAAATCGGTCAATGATTTTTTAACAAACATGACAGAGACAACAAATGGAACAATTTAACCCGGTAATAATATCGGTTTCTGCTAAGACTGTACAATTCGATGAAAAATATTGTATGTTATTTATGGCAAAAAACTATTCCGGTGACTTTGATTCCAAATTAAGCAACGGAAATTTCAACCTACTATGCAGAAATACGCCTACAAATTAGGCGTGTCAATATTGGCTTTGCTTATATATGTGTGCTTTCACTGCGTTACTTACTGTGCTGTCGCTCTTTTCAGTGATAAAGTCAAGGGTCAACTCCAAAACACAAAGGTATCATTTTACCGGGCGATAAAATTCGATTCCATGTGTACCAAATATCGAACTAAGCAGTTAACATTTAACTAATGTTTTACTTACATATATATGTTGAGAATAACATCATATCCCCATTCATATGAGCTGAAATCAAATTCGAAAGGAATAATAAATATATATTTGACCCAAACAAATCTCTTTAATTCAAAATATATGTTTGGCTCACTAAATATTGTTCCAATTTAGGGTAATAACTAAGAAAACTCGTTTTTAGCTAGGAAATTTCTTTTAGCTGTCAACCATTTACTTTTAATTTATGGAAACACACTCTTTTTTCAACGTGAGTGTATCATGAGTTTCGTAAGAGCAATATCAAATCATTGACTAAACAACTGATAAAATTGGGTCAATAAACTCATTTCTCATGTTTCAAAAACAATATGCTTAAGTTAAGCTGTCAACTTTTCGCTGGATGTTATATGTCAAAAGAGCATAACAAAATGTCAAAAGTTAACATGCAAAAGGGAAGAAAAGAAAAATCCTTATATATAAAATTTGCCTTTTCACAAACAAACAAACTTTATAAAAATCCAACCCGAAGCGTAAAAAACCAAATTGTCATAAAGCCAAAAAAAACGCAAGAGAAAAACTTTGCCTTTCAAAGTGAAGTGCGCTACCTCTACCACACAACTAAAGCGACAAGCACCATATCCAGGCACCATGCTACCAACAAAACAACTGCACCGTATTAAAAATTCCAAAAACTGGTGTATCCCATACCAACTGTGACAAACATCGGCGTGCGCTTCACCAACCGCTTGCCATGCGTCTTACTGCGTTTTAGCAGATACTATGTTCGTATCATTTCCTCCGTTTGTGTCACGGATTCCAAATTTCAATCCGACTGCACTTTAGTGCTTCAAAGCAAAGCATTAATCTTTGCGTATATCGATGATTAAACGGAAATTGCATGTAATTTTTTCGGGGAAACATGGCAACATTGGTTTTTTCTTTTTGTCTGTGTGTGTGTGTGTCTTGTCAACGATCCTTTAGCTCGTATTTCACGATAAGTGTTGCCAATGTGACGTGCAGCGTATATACGATAACGAGCAAAAAAAAAAAAACAAATGAACTTTATTTAAACCGCTACCGCTTGTGCTTCATTTTCCATAACGGTATGCCAATGGCTGCCAACCGTACAGATTAAAACCGTTTAGTACAGATTTCTGACTCAACGTACGGACTTTCACAAGTTATTGAGTTATGTCCAATGTGTTCCAAACGGCCACTTAAATTTACCCCCCACTGTGAATGGCGAGTTAAGTTAGTGACTGATAATGACGCACTCGCGACAGCTGATCGAAACTTTTAATTAAGGACTTGCTCCGACTTATACTTTATTTGAATGTAATATTTTTTGATAAAAAGTTTGAATTCAGGATAACAATTTCAAGATTTGGGCAGACGAAACCCAGACTTGTTTTGCCGTAATACATGGAGTTAAATTTATTGCTTTCATAACAGCCAGCACACAACTCTGAACGCCAACGCATTGAAATTCACACGGCAGTCTGCTGGTGGACACAAATTTCAAGAAATAAACGACATAAACTGAACTGATAAGAGCCAAACAATCACTAAATTGAATCAGATTGTTTTGTAAATGAAGATCCTTTTATTTGGATCGAAAAAAAGGAGTATTAAAGGCCTTTCAAACGAGATACCTATTGTTAGAAATGAAAATAAAATTTTTTCGTAACTTTGTTTACAGTATAGGGTCAAAAATGCACGCTTTGACCTGTTGAGCCTAGTGCACTATACTTGTGTCATTCATTGGATTATACTGGATTTCTATAATTTTTCCGAATGATAAAAAAATCATCAGTGAAGCAGGATATAACTATAATAGGTGCTGAGGATATATGAAACTGTGTGAATGTACCTACAGCAAGCTCAGCCGAGTAACTAACGCACTGAATTTTTATGGCTCGTTTTCGCGCAACAAAAAAAATTCCAAAGTTCACTCAGAAAAAAGTTATGCAAACTATTTTAAGAACGCAAAATTTTAAATTTTTCGTTTTTTTTAACTTATTTTGTTGAAAAAATAAGTTTTTTAACTGTATAAAGTGACATTTCGATAGAAAATTGTATTCCCTCCAATAAGTCTGATAATGCATATGAATTAAAATTATATAGTTTTTGAGTTATGATATGAAAAAACGGAAAAATTTGAATCATTTCCTGAACGCTCCGGTAGTACAAAAAAACCTCGAAATCGAAATCCAAGTTGATCGTCGAATTTCTTTTTTTGTAAGGTTCAATTTTTATATTTTTCGAACTAAAGCTTAGTGAACAGTAATTTATTTTTTATATTTTGTGTGGCTAACAGCGTTTTAATCTACAAAACCCACAAAAAAAAATTTATTATTAAACATTTTTCATAGGAAAATGTCCAAAAAAATTCTTTTCCTCCATAAGGAGTGGTGAATAACACAATAAAAAATAATATATATTTTTGGGGATTTGTAGTTAAAAGTGACACACAAAAAAAAAAACAACCTTTTAAAATTTATGAAAAAACACATAATTTTTCACTAGTTTTTAGATATTTTTTGCTTTTTCTTTTTGATTTTTTCCCATGAAAAATGGTAAATATCACAAAGAAAATCCGACGATCAGCTAGGATTTCATTCTCGGAGTTTTTTTTTTGCTACCAGAGTGTTAAGGAGATGATTCCCATAAGCCGAATCTTTCGTTGGCAAACTATTTTCGCGTACCAGACCACCGTGAATATCTCGATTTACTTAAAACAAAATAAAGAGAATAAGTGAATGTGTCCACCTCCTCAAAAGGTATAGATTTTCGAGCAGTTAGAGACATAAAAAACACACTGCGCGGTGTGCATCAAATTCTTATGTCGGCATTTGGGGTCAATCCTAATAGATACTCACGATGTTGCCCAAGAGTCGATTTACTCGTACATTTGCTGAAGGAGATCGAGAGAACATCGCAGTGGGGTAAGCATTTCTCAAGTGGGACTTCTAAACCCAAATATTGTTTTTTTAATGAAATTTTGCTATTTAGATAGTGGTATGTGCTACAAATTAAAATGTGAAATGATTTTTTGTTGTTGTTGTTTTTCAACATATATATATGAAATAGAATATAAGTGAAATTTTTTTCAATTTTATGTAATGTATTTTTCAATGCTTAAAATAAGTTTATTTATTAAATGTTATTGAAATGCTGCCTTCCTTGTCCGATCGAAAAACCGATCGTAAATGTTAAAAATATTAAGGTACAATATTCCGTTGAAAAAAAAAATATATCACTTCGAAAACGGAAGGCGACAAATATTTCAACGATGGAAGACACGGAAAATGCGATTCCCCATTTTGGAGGCGTTTTTTGACGATTTTGGGGGTTTGTTTCAACCAAAAAAGAATGTTAAACACCACCACCAACTTCATCGAAAATTATTATTTTGGGTATGGAAGTAGCCCGCATAGGGAATTCTTACCCAGTGTGATTAGAGCCTGAAGAGGTGCTTGGAGTTTTGTGTAAGGCAAAGGAAGTAGATATGCTAAACGAATTATGAGGAAGGTACTGACGGAGAATGCTCTCAACTAGCAGTAGATAGTTCCCCATTTATCAGTGAATATTAGATAACACCATTTCCAGAGAAGAATTCAAAGGAAATTATAAATGCCCTCCACACAGACGATTCCAAAATCCCAAATAGTACTGAGCCTGGTTTGTATCCGAACAAATAAATTACAAATACCTCATAAATTATCAGAACGGCAACAATCTTCAAACAGGAACTTATGCCAAATGGATAGCTTCATTTATAAACAATGCTAATGAAGGAATATGATCCGGACATTAACCCCAAAATGCATTGAGAAAGAATAAGGTTAACATTTTTCTCCGTTTTGCGAGGAAGAACCAGTATGCTATGATCAATTTGAATACAAGGCTCATGGAGGAGGGCAATGAAGATATAATTCTTTTCTGTTTTCTTCATTCCTTGATCTATCTTCTTTACTTCATTATAGGGGCAGAGCACAATGAACAATTGGTCTGTGTGCAGGATCGCCCACCATTCCACCAAATCAACACTTTTATCTATCTAATCGTACGGCACTGCTGATTGAAGGCAACACTTTATATTCAGAAATGAATACAGCTATTGAATTCATGGTAAATCATTGATTCAGCCACACCGTGCCACACTGCATGGCTACAACTTAATTTCGAATTCGGTGAATTATTTTTTCACTGCAAGTGCGCGTTTTTTCCAAAATGCTAATCGTTAACAGTTTGACAGTTTGTTGCCAGACACTTTTGTGCTTCCTTCAGCATGGCGACAACTTTCGTGGTACTCCAAGTGTTCCTGTGTTTCTGTGTGAAAGCCAGAGGGGGCGGCGTGTTTACACGGGCGTTGTCAAGCGCAGCATAAAGTTTTCCCGTGAAATGTTAACTAATGCAATAAAGTTAAGATTAGTTTAGTTGAAATGTTCGAAATGAATGAGCAAAAGTTTTGAATTAAAGTTGCATTCCTTTGTCTCACTTGCAGTCGTAAATTGCGGAACGTACGCCTGTTTACGAAAAAGTTTGTTAAAATATCAAGTGAAAATGCTAAAGGCGTCTGCGTAAATTACAATGACATTTTCAGCAAATACGAAAATTTGCATACGATTTTTATCAAGAATGAAAAATGCTCCGGTACAAATTAAATACATGGTATGGAATATTTTTTTAAAAGTATCTAAAGTATGAGGGGAAAACATTTTCTTAGCAAAAATACTTTGTTGCTTAGAAATAAAAAGTTTTTGCTCTTAAAAAAAAGGAAGGGATTTTATTATAGTTGACGACCATTGCTGTCAGAGGAGTAAGAGTAATGGCCTATGCTGATCAAATGGTTATAATGGTATCAGGATTTTTTTATGTCTATTTTATGTCAGATAACTAAATGCACCATTGATGAGTTCTTTTTGGTGACCACCGGCAATGTTCGCTCTTCGGTCTATTACCTTGAGTCAGTGATGCCAGTTTGAGGTTTCAAGTCAAAATAAAGTTAAAAGGGAAAAGCGAATATTTTCACCTATTTAAGGAATAAAAGGGAATTTTATTGAAATGCACATTTAACGAAATTTTTTAGCTATCATCAACAAATTGAACTTTCTTTCTGAATATTTAATTGCATTTCCCATCTTCTACTTAAATGTTAGTGCACATCACTAATTTATCGAACAGCGAAAATTGAAAAACAAGAAATTTTTTTTAAAAATTATTTCTATAACATTAAGCGAAGAGCAAAAAAGGCGTTAAAAAATGTCGATATATCTAATGTGGCATGATATCGGGAAATAAAAAAATTTGAATGATGAGTTTCTGTTTAAGAATTGAAAAAAATGGTGGACATTATACTGACATTGCCACATTCTAACGAATGAGAGCGAATTTTTTCAAGCAGAGTCAGAAGTTCTTTTCAAGCGAAAGGTTGTATTTGTTATAACTTTGAAGTTAAAAGTGAACACTTACGCCTTCATAATACAAGCAATTTATGTTCAAAAAATTAAGAAAATTGCTCTCGATTGAACAACGATAAACATACATACATACAGGGTGCGCCATCTAAATGTGGTCGATGGAAATATTGAATAACTTTGACAGATTTACACCGATTGACGTCGTCGAACACATTTCGGAAAGGGTATTGCATTACAATTTTAACCATGAATCGATTCACGCCCAAAGGACGCGCAAAAATAGTAACAATGTTCATTATATGAAATCGTTCAGTTGTTGCAACACAGCGTGTGTAAATAAACAAAACTGTCGCATTTGGGGGAAAGAAAATCCTCATACTATAAAAGTTCCCAGGACGTGTGGTATCGAAAGGGGGGATATTGAATGGCCACCGAGATCGCCCGATTTAACGGCACCGGACTTTTTTTGTGGGAATTTTTAAAAAGCAAAGTGTATGCCAACAAACCGAAGACTTTTGACGAGCTTAAGGACAATATTCGAGCCGAAATCACTGCGATATCACCGGAGATGCTGACAAATGTCATGGAAAATGCCAGAAAAAGAGCTGAATTTTGTATCCGCAATGAAGGTGGGCATCTGATCGACGTTGTTTTTGGAAACTGAATGGAAAAAATTGTAAGGCTTCACATTTTATAAAAATAAATAGTTTTTCAAAATCGATTGAGAATTGTTCAAGTTATTCAATATTTCCATCGACCTCATTTAGATGGCGCACCCTGTATATATGATAAGCCTTTTGTCATACGTGCTCATGGGTATTTATTTATTTATTGACTGAATTATTAACCTATTTTTAATTATGAGCTCTTACAAAATGTATCTAATTATTCTAAAATTGAATTGTTTTCTTTTTATGCTTTGGTGTTTTGTTAAATAAACTTAATGTTTTCTATAATACAAAATGGGACTTTGTATTGACATATTGTCTAATTTAGCATAATTTAAAACATAAAATGTATTTGCTCGCTAACAATTCCAATTATGTTATCAAGAGCAGTCTTTAGTAAAATTAAATTGAAAAATTCCTTTTTTTTATTTTACAAGGGAATTTTCATAGGAAAATTTGATGTATAGTTTAGGGAAAAAACGATTTTTTTCCTTTAAAATGTGGGAAATTTTCGAATGAACTACTGGCCTCACTGCCTTGAGTTCCTTCTAAGAGAGCACTTCTGACTCATAATAAGTCCTGCAAATATGCAGATATTGTACTCGATTTTTTAGACACAAATATCGATGATAGTACAATTAAAAATGTAAAAATTACCTCTCTTGTAATAACAGTAATATTGCGTTCAGGTTCCATGTAGTCACTAAATGTAATTCTGCATCTTATGCACTTAGACCTTAATGCTATGTATATAAGTAGCAAGCATAAGCGTTACCAAGCTACAAGAGTCATTGAACTGGTCTACGTACCACCATAACAATAGTTACTTCATAGAAAAGCCTTGTTTTAATTAAGTGCACCAAACAAGAAACATCTGCTCCCCAAAACTAAATTTCGAACGAAGGGCAATTCTTACAGACAGCCTGACTCATAAAAATCCACAATCACCTTAGCCAAGAAACCAAAATCATTGCAGCAGAAACCATTCTGTCCAACTAGTGATCTAGCAGAAGTCGATATTTCCTTTTGGAAATATCCGCTCTCTATCCAATCGGTGAGCATGCCAGGAAACCCCTCGATTAATGCTATCACAGCTGTAGGGATGCAAAGGTATAGTCCAAAGTGACCAGATATTTTCCGCAATAACGCGAAGCAGGAAAAAGTTGATGAAATTTTTTTTCACATTTCAAAATCCCTAGCAAAATCAGATATTTACTATTTCCAATTACTTTCATTTTATTTGCACATCCCGAAAACCTTAGCAAAACCCTATATATCCTATTATTTGTATAAAATAAAGGTCCTCACTTTCACCGAAAACCCAAGCAAAAAGAGATTTCTTATTTGCAATGAAAACGCGGACTTGCTCCGCGAAACGAATGGCCACATTAGTTCTTAATAAATCTTTTCATAAATACGCCCAACGTACATATTTATACTTGGCCTGGTTATGAACTTAATATTAAAATCAAACCAAAACATCACTTTTAGAGTAATACCAAAACGGCACACGACTACTTATTGTGTTCTTTCTTTGTAAAATAGCACTGCCACCCAAATCCACCAGCCATGTCACCCAATGCTTGCAATATATTTTTTACATAAATTCAATAACAAAGTAAGGCCTGGAAAATGAGACAAATTTGACAGATATTAAATATTTGACAGTTAATCAAAGTGTCAAAATGTAAGGGGAAAGAGTTGGGCAAAGCAAGAAACTCAGTGAACTGTCAAAAATAAAGTTCAATATTAAAAAGTGTGCGAATGGCGGAAGTTGCCTGTCATGAGACTGAGCCCGATAAATGGCTACTTGTTTGGGTTTTTTTCGCTTTATTGCTTTTCTTATATAAATCGTTTGTATATGTGTTGGTGTATTTTATTTTTTTTTTTTCTATTATATATTCAATAAATTTTCTGCTTGACTTACGTTGAAAAATGTAACTTTTTAACGTTGCCCTAAAATGTATAACAATGAGGGCGCTAAAGCCATGTGTGCGTTTGTCTGAATGCTACTGGTGTGCACACCTACATACTCGGCGAGAATTTTCAATTTGGATGTGTGGGATTGTGAATATCAATCGAAGTTTTTGACTTTAATATCTGAGGTAAATTTAGGTAAAGTTTACTGCGCTAAGCACAACACATAAGAATTCTTATTATAACGCCAGAGCCGTACAGATAAATAAATCTAGAAACCAGAAATTTTTGGCAAGAGCAAGGCACCGCTACTCGCCTGATCGCCTGTTTCTATATTTTGACAATTTCTTACATGCTGAACCAGATGAATCCTTAAGGATGCTCTGCCGTATAGCTTTCACTACTGCGTCAGTGAATTAAGACCAATAACCAAAATATCGTTGATTGTTCCACATCATTTAAGCCAGGCGTTAAGGTTTTAAATCATTTTATCGCTAGGGTATACTCTGATATTAAAATATTATACTTTTACAAAGTTTGTATGTAATGTATATCACTGGAGTAAAAAACTTAATGACTTTTACTCGATATTGCACATTATACTTAGCCATTTCAATCTTCAAGGAATGCTCAAAATAAGTTTTTAGAATTTTTTTTATTCTTAATAATTATTCCCATGCGAATAGATTTGATAAAAATGTTCCCTTCACGTTATTGTCCTAATTTGAACACTTGATATGAAATATTACAAACTATTTTATTTTTGTTTGATTCCGGTATAATTGTTGGGAATAATTTACTCCCCACTGGTTGGATTTTCTGTATATTTGTACTTTTTTCAGCGTTGTGAAAATCGTCATAAAATTAACGAATTTTCAGTACATTTTCAATACACTTGGACTATTTATAATATAAAATATAAATTTGATGGCACATCAATGAAAATACGAAACGTGGGAGTGATATAAAAATTAATACCAAGATTATACATTTGATAAGACTTCACATCCAAAAACATGTAGTTATATACATTAAGCCACAATTTATTTTTTCCGGGTATTATGCCATTTCCGTATACGGTATTTATACATATACAGACATATTTAGTTTAATATTTAAGTAAGCATTTTGAGAAAAGTAAGGAATTGTACTTATTAAAGTTGCAACAAGCATTAAACTTTAATGTCATCGTTACGATGATCTCTGCTGGGTGCATTGAAGATGTGTAGATTCACACTTGCAAGATACCCTAGACACATTTGATGCCATTTTCTATAACGACCTTGATAAAACCAAAATTCAGTTTTCCTACTCGTTTGCAACGAACCGTATAGGAAGTTCTTAAAAAATAATGAAAAAATATAAAGAAATTTTTCAATTTAAAAGGTTTATAAAGAGAAGTTACAAATAAACACAATGAAATTTAAAAAATGTGAAAATAGAAAATTTTATTTTACGCTTAAGATGGCAAATTTGTCTTATGTTTGATATCAATTTTCTAGGAACACGAAGCATTTTTCCTTCTTAAGGAATGCACTTTAAAGTTTACAAATTTTTATAACATATACAGGGGATCAGAAAGCACTTCGTAATGGAGAAAGTTTGTGCTTCGTGATAGTGAAAAAAATTGGTTTCTCTATTAACTTACAATCGACATAATCAGTTATCTTTGTTTGAGATTGAACCTACCACTTTTCTTCTTTAACAAAAATCGAACACATTAAGAGATAAAAGCACATCAGCAACATTATCCTTGATCTCCACTACACATAATTGTGAGCTGAGTACCCATGCCAAAGTAATGAGTTATTTATGGAATGTTGTCGTCATTTCAAATATTTCGGACTTCTCTTATATATTTTCAAATATTTCTTGTCAAAAACCGTAACAAAATATGTTTTCAAAAAACTAGTCCTGTGGAGATCAAAATGCGTGTTTTGGGTGTAAAATAAATTCGCATTAGATAAATATTCGCTATAAGGAGATCAAAACTTTACTAAAAATACAACTAAAGTGCAGGGAAATGAATTCGTGATAAATAGCACTTTAAACAAAAAGTTCGTAATAGAGAAGTTGCACCCTTTGCGATTATATTTCTTTGCTGTACTTAATACTCAGATAAATACGTAGCTCTCTTTCCCTAAAAGAAAACTTACCCCACTAAGACTCTTATGCAACTTTGTGTATGTATTGGGGTAATTTTGTGCGGAGATCTAGGTGTCATAAAAGAGTCGCCGCTCTCTTCAGCCGTCGTTAGTCAATACTATTCGCAAATGTTACAGAATATCGGCAAAATCTAACGCATAAATTACTAATTTATTCGCTGAGGTCGAGAAAATTCTGAACTTTTAGTCAAACGCGTGTAACGAACGTTTCTTCTTCATTAGCACATTAATGTTGAGCAAGCGAACCAATTGCTTGTGGTTTTCAGAAAACCATACGTAGAAATATTTTAAAAGAACGCAAAAGATGCAGTAGTCGACCTCAAATGTAAACATGGATTTTTTTTGCAATACTTGTAGGGCGGCCATTATGTAGTAAATACCGCTATTAAATATTCAATTTTAACTAATCAGGCAAAAACTCTTCGGAGATGGAATATGAAGCCGCTTTATATATTGATGAAATAGGTTTGGGTAGATCGCCTTATGTTGGGTAAATTCTGGTTTCGTTGCAAATATGTGTAAAAAATTGTTACCTCAAAAATAATATCAAAGGTACTGAAATATTTTAGATACGGTAGAATAGGGTAGTTTTCTAATAAAAGTAATTAAGCGCTTATGGTCGATATAATTTATTAATTCGAAATATTTTCGTACCAAAAACAATACTTTGGGGCTTAGCGGATAACTTACAAGTCTGATATTGGAATCAAAGCGAATGGACGCTGGAATCTAAGAAACACATAGGGTAATTTTCTTGGGTTGGTTTTACCAACCCAAGAGTCGAAAATGAGTTTCAAAGGAGATTTTGTTACACTCGAAAACAGGGGAGGGGGTCGGAAACATTTTTCGGACCGATTTCCACTTAAGCACGATAAGTCGAGATGCAATAAAATAATATGAGTTTCGTGGATCTTCGTGAAATCGCGTATAAGCTTCGTTTACAGTGCATTCATCTGCTTCAAAAACTGTGTGAACTAATTCATAAACAAATCAAAAAAATTTGCTTCTGTGTCTATATCAGCTAGGTAAATTTAAGCAAATTCCAGTGTTACCACAATTTTCTCGAGAGAACACTAGATCCTACTTCTCAAATCGCTAGAAATAGCTTTTATTTAGAAGATCTCCTAAACTGATTCCTTAACGACGAAAATTACTTCGTTAAAAGCTGCATCTAAACTTGAGCACAGAATTAGTGTATAACTTCAGGGTTTTGAGATCTTTTACCTTACCTAATTCATGAAAAAAGAGACTGTGCCAATGCTTTCCAAAAGAGTTGCTTTCAGTCAAAAAGTCACAATTTTGCTAGATTTTTCCATATACATATAACGAAACATAAGTAAAATTCTCAATGCTTTTAAAGTAATTTTTTTTTGCAATAATATTTATATATAGATATCAACACTGATGTTCAAAATTGTCTCAGAATATTTAATTTTACTTTCTTATCATCTAAAAAAAGAATAGTCATTCATCTTTAGCTACTTTTGAAAGAACTAAAGTTCCAAAACAAATACATAATTTTCAAAATTTTACATCTTTAATTAGATGTTGACAATTAAAGAAGTAAAAGCTTTTCTGTACTCAATATGTACTTATGTATATCTGACAGATTTAAGAGAAGACATGATGTAAATTGCTCACCTCACGGAAAATGGGGTGGGCATAAAGCAGCAACTGCGCTCATTATAGGTATATGAACAAATCATCAATCATTTACTAAACATTAGCTACAGAATGACGCAAAACCATAGTGGGTATAAAATATGCCTATTTAAGCTGAATGGTGAAAAATCCACTCATAAATCGCTCCATCATTTATTAAATTACTAGCATGGCAGCTTCATACTACATCAACCCTCTCTTACATATTTACTGACAGATTGTTTCCTACGCGTTCCTCGTTCCCTGCGAAGGTAATTTTATTACTCAAAGAAACTTGCAGATGTAGAAAATGTTGAATACAAATGAAACAATATTCAACAACTATTTAAATTTAAGTTCGAATTAGCAGAGAAAACAAATTCCTTTGCAAGCCAAAATCATAATCTTCTTAAGCGATATTTATATAGTGGCATTGACAAATTCAAATTACAGTTTATTAAGGTAATATAGTGAAAAAAGCAAGGATTTACGATATTTTAAAAGAAAAATCAAAGCTCTACTTGCGCAGAGATCATGGATTAAGAAATAGCGATAAGATTTTTTTCCATACTTCGTTATGTGTATACCATAAAAATGGAAAAAAATCAAAAATCTTATGTGTAAATTATCGGTTACCGAACAATTCTAGAACATGAGGCATTTTGAACATGTCTAGTGCAGACCTACGACTACTTATTCGCGATTTTGTTATTGTCGATGAAATTATAAAATACCACATGGGGAAGTCTTTTATTCAATAAGGACATTTTTAAGTAACACTTTTTTCCTCCAACGAAACTGAGAATAAAAAGTGTACCATTAAATTGAGTAAAGCGATGATTCCCGTTACCGCATCTCTAGATCTTAGCACAAATACCAGTCCATCAACTTCATCTTTATATAGAGTTAACTCTAGAAGACGCTCCTCCAGAAAAGAAGTACCTACAATTTAGTTTTAAGTTTGGTAAAGGTGAAATTGTCGACAATACACTACGTATCCCATGAAACACACGTTGTATATATTTTGCTAAAAAAGCAATTTTATGGTAGAAAATCATTGCGTCATTGTTTTCTTGCTACTGTGAATTAATCGAGAATGCGCCATAATATAGTTTATAACGCGCTTTTTGAAATCAGAATTTCACATACATACCTTTACAGTAGGAAAAATTCATCATTAGTTTTTAATAATCAAAGTATAATCGCTGTTTTTCGACAGTACACACTGTGCCTGAACCAAGCCAAAGTTCGACTAAAATTGATCCAAAACCGGTATTTGCACGATAGTTCAGTACCATGTCACGATAAAAATGCTACTCCTTTCTTTGAGAAATCGTCATTTCTGTTTTCCCTGAGCGTCGTATACACCAGGGACAGAAAAAAATAGATAATTTTGAAATGCTTGCGGATCCTTGGTTAAAACGGTTCTATGACACCTTAAGTAAGCCTCAGTAAAATTTCAGCTATTTCTATTGAGACCTAGAGGTCGCGAGTGTCGTTTGAAAGGTTTACTGTCTTTTAATGCTTGTAAAATAAAGCGAAATATAGATTTACATTTAAAACACACTCTGACTACTACGTTTTTTATATATTTTGGGTCACTGAACACAATGCAGCCACTAATTCGTCTAAACCATGCACGTTTTTGTGTTATTCATCAAATTATTTCATGGTTCAAAAATTTTGAAAAAAGTTTTAAAGAAAAAATATTTTTTTCCGGCTCAAAAACTTGTGAATTTTTTTCCGTTCTTATGTGGGCTTTAAAAGTGTCTTTGAACACAAAGCCCATGAAGAAAATAAAATGCTTATATTTGTTTTGTTGTTAGCAATTATTCATGGAAAAGAATTTTAAAAATTTCTTATGGTCCTAAAAACTAGTGAAAAATAATTTTTATACATTTCTGTTTTTGGGCTTTTAAAGTAGGGGAACGAGGAGTTGGTTTAAACAGGTGTAAGTTATAGCACTCAAATTTCGAGAAAACCAAATAACACAGAGATTTTATTTTTCTCCACTGGGGATTGGCTGATCTTATTAAGTTTTTCCTCAAACATTGTAAGCGAATCTTATGAGTGAGCGTCAAAAAACTGAGCCAAATCATAAATTTCTTGTGTATTTAAATTGATTGATTGTTGTGTAAAGTTTTGGTGTTTCTGTAATAAATTTTTTTTTTTAATCTAAGCTAAAGGACTCAGTTTAAAGTTTTGATACTTTGTTGATGATTACATTTAATGAATTCCCTAAGAATATATTTTGTTCATAAGAAGCAGTGAAGAGGCAAGTATTAACAAAGCGGTGGGGTAAGTCTTAAACTTGTCTCCAAACTGTTAAAATTTTCCCCCATACTGTTAAAACATGTCCCCAGACCATTTTCGCATGCAAAATGTTCATATAAATAAAAAATTCAAAAAAAATTTAATTGCGTTATTGCAAAAAATATTTCACTTAAATTTTGTAAACGTATTGAAAAGTGTCCGCCACGGTAAAACTTGCCCCAAGTCTGTTAATTTTAGCCCCGTAATTGGGGCTGGTAAGACAAATTCGTAAAAATAATAATTTGCTTACAAACTAGAGCTAATTTTCCAAAAAGTGTTAAAAACAACTCCACCCTCCCCTATTTCTTTTTTTTTAGAAATAAGTCTATCATTAAACTAAATTTGATCAGAATCAGTTCACGCCACGCCCAATTAACGAAATTCAAGTCTCTGATAACCTTTCTTGGGGTTAAATCTATCTTCAAACCAAATTTCATTAAAATCGGTCTATAAGTAGTTTAGCTGTGGAAACGTATTTATCTATGAGAGGCGTCGCACCGCTTACTATTGGAGAGAAAATAACATTGTGCACTGCCCCTCTTCCCAACCTTGCCACCAAAAACAAATTAATAAAAGTTACACAAGAACTCGAACTCTTTCTAAACTAAAAGGCGTTAAATAATGTTAATTTATTTAAGCTTTCTACGAATAGATTTTCTCTATCGAATATCGAATAAATAATTTTATTAGAAAAATAAAATTAAACGAATAACATTTTGTAAATCGAAATTTAACGATCAAAAGTGATTTTCGGAAGGAGGGTGCATATCCAACGGAGATATTTTTAACGAAAAAGATTTTATTATAGAAAAAGGCCACATTGATCAAATTATATTGCACTAAGCAATAGGAGAAGGGTCCAAAATGAATTTTGGAACGATGGGGCTCCTCATAAAGGCCTAATTTAAGGAAAAAATATATCGCCCTCCTCTTCTTACGTTATGGACACATACAATATATAGAATAATTCTACTTTTTGTAATATGAACATAAGGACTGTCCCAGAAAAAACTTAGGTTTTTTATTTTTCGTATTATGCTCTACCTGGCAATCTTATAGGTCTAAAAACACACAATATTTGTTCTATATAAAGTCACGTTTAATATGATGTATTACACTTGCAGAAAGCACTTTTAACGACAAAGATGCCTAGCAAGCAGCAAAAAGTTCGTGAACTAATTCTGTCCATGCAAAGAAAAAACATTTCGAAATTTCCGAAGCAATATATGGTTTGGCAAGCCATATGCACCTGTGGTCTCAGAAGCAGATTTTTTGTTACGCAAGGCACAATCAATTCCAAAGTTTATATAGACGAGGGTCTCGAAAAACGTCTTCTACCATATATTCGTGCAAATGAGGGTACCGTAATGTTCTGGCCAGATATAGCAACCTATCATTACTCTAAAGCTACGATGAAATGGTATGCAAGTAAAAAGATCAATTTCGTACCAAAAATAGCTGATCCGCCCAACTGCCCAGAGCTTCGCCCAATTGAAAGATATTGGGCTCTACTGAAAAGAAATTTTCGAAGGAGTGGTAAGAATGCAAAAAATTTACAAGACTTCAGACTAAAGTGGAAAAAATCGTTCCATACTGTCGATGAAACGACTGGACAAAATTTGATGAAGGGCCTTACGAAAAAAGGAAGAAATTTTTGTAAAAAAACAAAATTGTTAGTTTTTAGTTATTTACGATATATTCTGAACGCTGCCCATTATTGATAAAAAACGAAAACAGACCAAGAAAAAGAGTACAAAGAGTTGTAGCTTACAAACGTAGTTTTTCGTAAAGTTTTTTGAGTTTACTACACGTTACTAAAGAAAGGCGGTCAATCTTTGCAAGCAAAAATGACACTTTGACCGCACATAAAAAAAATAAAAATAAAAATGGCATTTTCTAACTTAAATATAATGAAACTGATACAGCTAAAGATTTTCACCCCAGGACAAAAATGCTATTCCCTGTTGGCAGCATAGGAAATTGATGCGATGTTTCATAGCAAATGAAAAAAGAGAAGCAAAAGGAAAATAAAAAGCAAATTAGTGAACAAGAAATGAAACTTTTTCAGCATTGGCAAAATGGTCAAGGACGCGTCAATATACAAAAAAAAAAAAGTTTTATATTTCTATGCTGCTTAGCACTTATCCAGCTTCTTTTTTATTGTCTTCTAGCCCAACTCACTTTTATTTGTTTCTATTCGGTCCCATTTTGTATTTGCCAAGGTTCTATAAATGGCAAAATGCGATTTCATTTTGTTTCATTTCATTGCTTTGCCTTTTAGAGAAAATGTGAATACTTTTGACCAATTTTTCTGTTTTTCTTCTCCTTTGCCTTTGTATGGAATCCATTAATATCGTCTATAAAGATGTTTGCTCCATAGCTGATAGCTGCTGTAGTATGCTGTGCCATGAAAGCAAGACGACAGTGAGATAAAAGAAATTAGTAGCCTTTGCTGAAGAAATGACACGGGGTTAATGGTGTAGGAATTTATTGATTTTGTGATGATTTTTATCATGGAAGATTGCAGCTAAGTATTTATATTAAAGTCGATACTAATAGAACTACTGGAAATATATTGACAAATACAATTTACATTAATATCATCAAATGTTATATTTATTGTGTGTTGATTACTTTCATAATTTGTCCAAAAAATATTTCATTTCTCTTATTACATTTATGATATTTATTTGATTACGCACCATGCGAAATTCAGTTTATTTAAAATGACCCATAGAAAAATTTTGTATTGCATGAATGGCAACTCTATTTTTACTCGTTAAGTTAAGATAACTAGCAGCGGATGGCGAATAAAACGCAGCTATTATCCTCAGGATTTTCGGCCTGAATCAAGATGTTATTAAGTTTTTAGTACTTGTATGTATTTAAAAAAAATATATTTTTTTACTAAGAATTTTTGGCACTCATTTATGAAATTAATGCATAAAATAAAGGGGTAAAAAATTGTTATGAATTTCTAATGGAATAGATTGAAAAGAGGCAAAGTTAGTAAGGTATCCAAAAAAGTTCAAATATTGTGCTTCTTTTTTGAGTGTAACGTCTAGTTACTATATGAAATTCAGGCACTTGTTGTTGCGGCCTTTTGAATTTCCTTAATAAAATTGGTATTTTTGGGACATATAATTTTAAAAATATGCAGTAACATGCAGCTTAGTCAAATTCATCATAATCAATCAAACAGTTGACATTTTGAATGTTAGGTGACAACCTAAAGAGGTAAAGAATGATTTCTTGTTTATATGAAGGTTGGAATCTCAGGAACTACAAAAACCGATTCTGAAAATTATTATCCTGAAGTAGGAAGCTACAATATCCCTCAGTAACTTTGGCTTTATTTTGTTTTGATAAAAGTAAGGGGCGTGGTGTCTTCCATATAACAAAAAATCTTAAAACGCTTTATCTTGAGGCCTATGATAGTAGGAAGCACAGGGTGTGGCACCTCACATACAACAAATACACTTAAGTGCTATATCTTAAATATTGTTCAAGGATGAATATTGTCTATTCTAAACCCCTCACAGAATGTGGACACGATAAGACAACGAGGCGTGGCACATCTCAAATATATTGAAGCCTATCATAGCGTAAGTTAAGAAATTTGGTGTTTGAATGTATATTGTCCAAGTACTTCACAAAGTATGAGCGGAATCAGACTACGCGTGGATATTTTCAAACAAAAAAAAAATACTTAAAGCACTATATCTGCAAACCTATGATAGATATATATGTACTTGAATGAACAGTGTTTGCGCCAAGCTACACGCAAAATGTGAAAAGGATTGGAAAATGGAGTGTGGCTCCTCTCATGCAACAAAAACACTTAGATTGCTAGTTATAGTACTTATTTCAAATTGTGAAATTTGGTGTTTGGATTATAAAATTTTCCATAAAAATTTGTATCCAGTTATTTTGAACACTTTTTGTTTAAAATCTGTCCATGTTTCAACTGCAAAAGAAACTCCAACAAGCAGAAAACCATTGACAAAGAAATAAATGACAAGGAATTTCACACAACGAAGCACGGCAGAAAAGATACACCACCTAAGATGATTGATATCATCAATACCCAATACGAAGGTTTCAAATACAGAGTATTACACAATATAATATTATTGGCTTGGAACTCTCAGAGTAGCAGAAAATGCGGCCATAGAGCACGAAATACGTGAATCAGGGAAATTTTAGAGAGAATTGAAGGCACTCGCTACTGATCGTGTACATTTTGTGGAGGCTTATGTTACGTGAAGAAATAAAATGCGCAAGAACAAATACTGAGCATGGCGCGATTGAAGATGTATCCGGTATGATTTCTCTGATGGTTATTTGCGGATCCCATTAAATACGGCCTGACTATTTGAGTTGCCTCCAGGTATCAAAATGTTTTGAATTCAAAAATATTTCATGTCACTTGGATGTTGGAAACGTAACAATTTATGGAACTTCCAAAAGAAATTATAAAAATTTGTTTCCACCATAATGTCGAGGCTGCTTTATAATTCGTTTTGCTAAAATTTGATGACTCAAAAAAAATGATACAAAAAAGTAGCTTCCGGAAAACCCTGCGGAGCTTTCGTGCATGGCTATAGCGCACCCACATAGCATTATATGATGCTGCCAATTCTGAACCGGAAAAAAGCAGTACACTTATCAGTGAAATAACAAAAAAAAGTATTCACGATATGAAATACTAACAACTGTGCCACCTGTGGAATACCTAAAAAAAAAGTAGATCATAACGATATGTATTAATCTTATGTATATTATTTGATTTTAAATTAAACCAAAACAAATTAATCAAACATCTACTTAGTTATTCGTTTAAGCAAATATTTTTCTTTACTGGCGATTTGGCGAAGAAGTTGTTGTTGTCTAAGAATTCACGTTTACACATAGAATGCTCTTCAGTGCCGATATATGGAGATTGGAAATTTCTACTTTCCATACCAAACCAAAAATACGTTCGCCAGAAGAAGATGTTCCAGGCAAACATAAAACGTAATCGATGATTTGAGAGAGATCCATAAATGTCACATTCTTTGTTTGAACACAAAAAGCAGAATGCATACAGCAGACAGATGTAAAGCAGTACTGAATTGCTAAAAAGCTGTACATTCGGCAGCATTAGCCATAGGTATGTACCTTAATCTGACGCTGCGTGGACGGTTAATTAAAGTAATTTGAAATCTTAAAGAAAGTTGTTTTAATAATTTCTGAGATCTGGAAAAACGGGTTAAAGGTTATAAGAAAGATAATTTCTCAATCTCATAAGGATTTGCAAATTTAACTTGTGAGAATTTTCGACCACTTATTTGAAATGTATTATTTAAAGTCATTTAATTTATTTTCTACGAATAATAGTACAATAAAATATGCACTCATGTGCGTGTTTTTACAAAATACTACTCACTCCCCATCATATATGAAACACTCATTTCAAGCACTTCCGGGCACCTAAAGCAAAAAATTTGACACGTTCTAAACCCTCAAGACTAATTGACACCTATTGACAAGGGGACCATCTAATGAGGCGTATTAAAGTTGACATGTCAACAAGGATGTCAAAAAGTTTTATGAAATCTACACATGCCATGCAATGAAGACGGCGGCGACGACGACAAAAGAACGCACATACCCGAAAAAAGAGAAAAGATTTAAAGTGGGAGAATACCAAGTGGATTAGTAAAAAGGTGAGAGCCGGAAATGAATGGAAAATCGTGAAAATAACAACGCGTCAAAAGCAAAATAAAAATCTTGACAAATGGAAACCAACTATTTAAAACATCATTAAAAGTTTATGAAAGCAGGGAAGCAGTAATGACAACAACAACAATAACGACTACGAAGAATGCTCAGGAAATTGGCAATTGAAACCAGGAAATGATAAGGCGGTGTGCAAAGCAGTTAAACGAATGGAAATATGACAAAGCGTTTAGGGGGTGTTGGAAAAACAAGTCAAATAATAAAACCAAGAGACTTTGCTTTTTAAGAAACTACTAAAAATTACATAAATGTCATTTGAAGGCTTGAACGATTGTTGTGAAAAAATTATACTTCAGCCAATCGGTATTTTTTTGGTACCACCGCATGGTGATCAGTTTCTTTTTTTTTTTTTTGAATAATTTCTAGGGAGCGCGAATTTTGTTGGATATGAACAATTATTTTGTGAAATCATATAAAACTTACCAAAACGCCAGCGAGCCCTTAAAGCGCGAACATAAAAAAAAATGTTTCAATTAATTAGATTTGAAAGTCTAGGAAAAACTAATTTTAAAAATCTTTATAAACTGCTAGCCTACTATATCAACTGACTACTCTATAACTTTCTAAAGTTACTCAAGTGTATTCTTGGCTGGTTGCCAAAATGGAGAGTATCTCTGGGGAAGGCGTCTTCTTCTAAAAGATCTTCTCGGCACTTCAGCTTTCACTGGCTCTGTACCAGGGCCGTATCTAGGAGATAGAACCCCGTACCCCCCCCCCGCCCCCCCCGAAATATTTTGACGGACACTATATAGAAACGATTTTGCAAAGAATATACACTACGTACAAAAAATCTCAATACACAACCCCCCCGAAATAAAATCCTGGATACGGCCTTGCTCCGTACTAAGCTTATTTGTTCTTCCCTCCATTTTCGCTTACCTCTACACTAAGTTGACTTGATTCAGCTTCCACTAACTCACCATTAGTTTCAGTTCTTTCAATTTCAATTTCTGCTAAAGGCTCCGCCAGATCAGTAATTTAATATATTGGAACAATCGGTGTCGAATCGAATGAGTGCTTTACGTCCACTAGTTTGAATAAGTACTTTGTAAATTACATTACCAACTTTCTCAATTATTGCACCAGGACACCATTTAAGTTTGTTTTATTGGAAAACTCTCGCATGAATCTTAGCACCAGATTGAAATGATCTTCGAATAGAACCATGTTTTGTATTGAATGTGGTTTTCATTTTTGTATACCGCTCTTTCTTATATGATGTTGACTTAAGGAGATCTGGAGGTGCGGTAAGCTTTCTGCCTATGAATAGTTCAGATGGTGACCTACCTCCAAACACACTAGAATGTGGAGTAGCACGATACTGATGTAAAAAGTTGAATAAATTTATGGTGTCGTCGGGGTTTTCGTCACTGTTAGATTTATTTAAAGCTCGTTTTATTGTGTCCACAAAGTGCTACGCGTAGCTATTTGATTGTGGATGGTATGGCGGTGTTTTTATGTGCTCTAAAATCATTTGTAATTGATGACAATAATGTTGTTCGCAATTAATTTAAGTTTAAAGTAAGGAATCGTATATTGGCATCAATCAACCGATCTGTGAAGTCGTAAATACTGATAAGACGTACGTTAAACACTTCTTTGCAAAAGTTAAAGGGCTCAAATAAATCTCTAATTTGATATGAATATTACAGCTATCAATAGCATTTATTGAATCTGAATACACCGCGGTCGAATGACAAAAGGTTCTTATTTCAGCATGTTGAACCCACTTTATGATCTTTACTTTAGAGCAAAAATTATTCATAAGTGAACATAATTTTAATTATTTTTTTGAACTAAAACTTTTGCTCAGAGGTTACGAACATAAAGCCCGCACAAAAGCTTTCATAAGTTGTAGCATTTCAACTTTGTACCATTCACATTTAATAAATGGTGTCGATAGCTACGGAAATTTGTTTTATGAAAAAATTAACAGTTTCTCTGAAAAGCATCATTTTTAAAGAAAAAGTTAGACAGTAGCGCGCTATATCCAAACTATCGTCATTTGAGAAACTTTTTTGGCTACATCATCTCTATAACTAAGTAATAAAGTTTTAGTCACTTTTGCAAATGAAATTCAGAAAAAGAAGCTTTTCGGCTCAGCCTAATGCGTATAGGCAGCAATAAAGATGTTACGTAAGAATTAAAAGTCAAAAATAAAAAAAAGTCTATTTAACTGAAAGTATTTTACAAAATTAAAGTTATACGTAGATGAGAATTCGGGTAGGATAAAGGTGAGTTGTGCAATGAGGAAGAAAAAAATTGCAAAAGAAAGGTCCTAACAAATTCAAAAGGAAGCAAACGTGCGTAAAAGAAAGCTTATGATCAGCATACAAAGTAAATTATGTGAGGTGATTTAACATGAGTGGCATGTGGCAAAAGCAGCCGTAGCAGGATGAAAGTCGGCCAAGCAGCAAAAAAACTTATGGGCATAGAAAATTAAGTGCTTGAAAATAGTGTTTTACATACATACATATATAAATTCATATGTAGAGTATGTATATAGAAAGGTGTACCTCATATTAAATTTAAATTTGTAAATTTAATGTCTTCAAGTAACGCTTACAAAATGCCAGCGTCGAAACATGATATTTACATAAGTACTAGAGGCCTAGTAGTGTTAGTGACTTGAAGTGATAGCAATTTTTTTTTATGATGCATAATTAATGACAAAATACAAAAGTAAGATCTATCCTAGCCCTCTTATGAATACCACCGCCTTCAGGTGGGCTATAGCTGAAGCAGTAAAACTACGACGCCTAGCTTTTTTTCAAGCGTTGGCTCAGTGCGGCCTGTGGTTTAAAAAATTTTTTAAAGTATAATCATAAATAAACTATTCATTCTATTAAAGCATCATATTTGTGCTGAACAACATGGTTTTATTGCTGGTCGGTCAACGGTGACTAATTTGACTCTTTTCTCAAAATATTGCGTTTCAACTTTTGAACAGCGCCATCAAGTTGAAGGTATTTACGCTGATTTTACTGAGGCTATTGATAAGGTCCTTCACAGTGCTTTAATTGGAAAGCTAGCCAAAATGGGTTGCCATTCAACATTTTTAAGCTGGATACAATCATGTCTGGTTTCTGGAGTGTGTTTTGTTAAAATAAACAGAGTTAAGTCATACAAATTTGAGGCAACTTCTGGTGTACCTCAAGGTAGCATTTTAGGTCCCTTATTGTTTGTATTGTTTATAAATGATGTTTTCCACTGCTTTCGTTCTGCTCGATTTCTACTTTATGCAGATAACTTAAGTTTAGCACCTAAATGAGGTGCTAAACTGGAGCATGCAAAATTATCTTCCTTTAAATTTCGAAAAATGTTTAGTCTCGAGTAACTTTAGGTTTTTGATACACTGTTATAATCGGTTAGCTCCATTTGTGACCTCATGCTCATTTTTGATTATAAGTTCACTTTTGCTCAACATATAAATTATATTGTTCCTAAAGCGTATTCATTACCCGCATTTGTTCGTAGGAATAGTTCTGAGTTTAAGGATTCTCATGCTCTCTTGACTCTGTGTAACTCCTTCGAGAGGTCCAGATTAGAATACGCGTCTATAATTTGGAGTCCTTACTTTTCAACATATTCAGTTAGGGTCATTTACAAGACTTGCATTACGTTCCTTTAGTATATTAGTTTTTTTCATATGTAACTTCATAGAAGTCACTACGCTCTTTATTCAATATCTTAATTACCAATTCAAATATTGATGTCTCTTTGTCAATAACTTCTTTTAAAAATTCACTTCATAGTTTGTTTTCATTTTAATTAAATTTCTTTCAATAAACAAACAAACAAGGTAAGGTTTCAACTCACGTGTTGGTGCATGAATTCTTATCTTCTCATGCTTCGTTTGACAGTTACGTCAGCTCAAAGAGAAAATTCATCGAAAAATATCGAAAAATGTGTACATTAGAAGCTAGGCACAACTGGGACGTGTGATTAAACTTCTGTGCCAAATCGCACCAAAAAATAGAATTTGTTCAATTTCTCTGCGATAAGTTTTGTAGTGTCAATTTTGTACTCACTATTAACATTTAGGAAAAATCTGAACGATATGTCACGTCCCAGTTGTGTTTAGCTTCTTCCTTCTGTTTAAAAAAATTTTAATTTGCGTCTAGCATGTACATTAGGGAGATTCAATATCTCTTTTTATTTTGTTTCAAACAGATTTAATACTTTTAGCACTATTTTGTAAATCGCGTTGGTTGAACGCAACGCGAACGCGTTTAATATCGGTGTTTTATAAATCAGCGTTAGCTATGTTACGTTGTTGCGATGAACTGCCGCCATCTACAGTTCCGCGTTGTCAGAGGTAAATATGTAAAATGAGGATAATTTTTGAAAATTTGGGAAAAATTTAACCATTAGAACAATTTTTGTAATCTGGTAACGTACCAGCTGTTCGTTTTGTTTATTATTGAATTGTTTTCCCTAATTCCAAATGTGCCAGATAAAATAACAATGAAATCAGTTCAATTAAAAATAAGGAAAACAGCTTTTGCCAAAGGGGACTCGGTTATTAAACATTCCTTTGCTTTTTTTATACCCTACACAGAGGGTATATTCACTTGGTCATTCCGTTTGTAACGCATAGAAGGGGGCGTGTCAGGTATGGAAAAGTATATATATTCTTGATCAGCGTCCCCACCTGAGTCGATATAGCTGTGACCGTCTGTCTGTCTTTCTGTCAGTCTGTCTGTGTGTCTGTCTGTCTGTTGAAATCAGGTTTATGAGAAAACTAAGCAAGCTAATTCAATGAAATTTGGCACACAGTTTACACCGCTAGCATATAAAAATGGGCGAAATCGGTTAACGGCCACGCCTTCCGCCCATACTCTATGTAAATATACCCAAGTCCATTTTGAAAAAAGTTGCTGTGATTTTGATGAAAATTGGTGATTTGGTGAAGATGAGAACAAAATTGAGATTAGGCTAGGTTGGAAGTTTGCAAACGCTCTTAAAGGGGCGTTGCACAGCCCTAAATTTTAACTTTTATAACGCCATAGCTCGTAAGCCGTGCAAGATATTGTGAAGAAATTTCGTACACGCATACAGATTTTATGAATCTTGAATTGCGCATCAAGTGGGCGGAATTGTAAAAGTGGGCGTGGCACTTCATAACAATTAAAAATTTGGATTTCGTATAACTCCAAATTGGCAAATGCGATTTTCATTAAAATGTTAGGGATGATACCACTAAAAGTAGTCAACAATACAAGCAACGTCAATATGCTGAAAAATTTCTTTTAAGGGCGTGGCACAGCCTACAATATTTATGAACGTTATAAAAAGAGAACTAACAACGCAATCGTTATGAAATTTAATAAGGCGGATATACTTGCTAAAAGGTGTTTGTCTGCAAAATTTTGGCACAATTCTGCAGGTGGGTGTGGCACCTCCCATATAAGCGAAATACGTTTAATGCTATAGACAGTGTGCTACGAGAGTAATCTTCATAAAATTTTGTGTAGAGGTGTCGGTTACTATAAGCTTTGAAATTAAATGAAACTTGACAAGATTGCATTAGTAGGCGTGGTACCTACCTCATCAACATAAAGTTGTAAGTGTTATTTTAAGTGAACTATTGTAGCAATTGATCTGAAATTTTATGTAAGTGGTTTACTGGGTATTAGGTGCATATGAATCAAAAGCTGGCGAAATAGCAACAGTCGAATTTGTATTGCGCTAAAATTTGGTTTGTTTATTGAATCAAAAGTGAGCCGAATTGGAGAAGTGGGCGTGGCATTTTTCGTGTTTTTTCATTTCTATTCTATTTTTTTCAACATTTCGCATATTCTTTTGACATTTTCAACTTTTTACCTTTCCCCTTCACTTTCATCCTCTTTATTCTTTCGACTTTTTCATCAATTTATCAGCATTTTACATATATTTCGACTTATTCAATGTCTTTCAACTTTCTTCAATTGTTTTCATAATTTTTCAACATTTTCAGTTTTTTCCAAGACTCTTCCACATTATTGAACCTTTTTACATTATTTTCAACATTTTTTTAACATTTATTTAAAAAGTACTTTCAATGCAGTGTAGGCTATGTGAGTTTCGGCCTGGCCGAAGATAACACCTTAACTAGTTAAATTTTAATATGTCTTTTGTTGCGGTAGCTCAAGATCATGTGAAAAAATGTACAGTTCATGTGAACGAAATCGCAGCGTTGCCTTTTACAAAATGCCACACTGCGGGGTTTCCACTACATTATTACGTTCCTCAACGCTCAGCGCAGGGTTGCGTTTCTAAATTGCGGATTTCAACAACGCAACGCTCGTTTGAACCGAGCCTCATGTACAAAAGACATGTTCAAAGAAATGTTCTATAAATCTTCGGAGACCATTAAAATCCGATAATTTTGCTCATTTTCGAGTATATCCTCAATCAAAAAAAAAATAAAACTTCTAGTTTTCTTGCAGTTTTGTCTATAACTCATGAAAAAAAAAACTCTTATTCATTTGCTCCGTTTGGTGACCCACCCACACATAGTTTTTGGTGTTTTCTGAATCTGGTGAAACTTTCAGTAGATTTACCGCTCACAGAAAATTGTGTGAAACAAGCTACCATTCCGTCTCATGACGATGTCTGTGAATGCGAGTCATTTTTAGTGAATGCCATTTCATTTCGTTTCCTTTCGTATGAGAACATGAGTGAGTACGTGAGCTACTTATGAAACAAAGGCATAAGATTGTATGAAAAAAATGAAATGATAAATGAAAATACTCGCATGGAACAATTTTTGAAGTTTTTTAAAAAATGAGGATGGGTCGAAAATTGTTGTTTGATATCACTAAGAGTGGCTCCTTATCCTGAAAAGAACCGCTATTTACCTATTTTCAGATTGGAGCACAAAACAACGTATTCCGTAAATGGGTCAAATATAAACAAACTTTTAAAAATTTAACAGCAGCAAATCGGCTTGTTAGCTTGTCAGGTTGTATAAAAGGCTGTTAGCGCTAAAAGTGTTTGGTAAAACAAATTTGTTTACTTTAAGTTTAAATAGCCTGGTAATTTTTAAAACAGGTTGGTGAAACCGAGCATAAGAACATAAATTCTATATTGTTAGTAAAATATTGTTTATTTCAGCCAACCCTGATAATTGTTGATAGTTATAAACATACTCGTTGATAGAAAAACAGTGGCTTCAAAGAGCCGTCTTATGGAAGACATCGTTAGCAAGCAACTCGATATTACGTAGACACGAACAACTCAGGTGTAATGACATTTCCCTAGTATCTACTTCCAGTGACAGTTCTACATTTCCTTTTCCAGTCCAGTAATTGCAACTTATTAATAATTTTCTAAAAATCACAATCTCATGGACATTTATATGTATGGGTCATTCCATCTATAATGGGCCTATCATTACCCTCATGTTTTTTTAATAGGCTGAAACTTTTTTCAGTGATTGGTCCATTATGTAGAATACACAAAAAAAAATCGATAAAATTTTTTTTACCAGTATTATTGCTTAAAAAAAAAGTTTCAAATTGTGTTAAAAAAAACTCGTAAGTAAAACAAAAAAATTCATTGATGAATATAAACAAACCAACACAACCCAAATTAGCTTTTATATTATTTTTAGGTAGTTGTGTACTAGTAGATGACAAAAAAACTGCAAATCTGAATAAATGAAGGCCTGAACGGTTTCTATGTGGTAAAAGATAAAAAATTGACCTTCCAAGAAAACATTACTTTCCCAAATACTCCATCATCGATTTCAGTTTTTTTAGGATCAAAATTTTCAAAACGTATTGGAGTACCATCCCTGAAAAATTTATCCATGTCTTTTCACCCTGTTTGATTTTACAAGCGTTTAAAGTTAAGATTTATGATTGGCAATGTAAATTGAAACATTGAGAATGAAAGCGAGAGAATAAAATTTGATTTAATTTCAGCCTTTTGAAAATCATAATTTTTCGAACATTCCGGAGTACCATCTCCGAAAATTTCATTAATTTTTGTTAAGCTTATTTCATTTTACAGGCATCTAAGGTTAAGATTTAGGATTTGCAATGTAAATTGAAACATTGGGAAGTAGAGCGAGAAAATTTGAATATTCCGTTATATTTCATTCATAAATATTTCACTGTATACACTCACTTTAAATGCTTGTAAAATCAAATACGGTGAAAAAACATGAATAAAATTTTCAGGGATGATAATCCTGTATATTTTAAAAATTTTCAGCCTATAAAGGCTGAAATCGGTGATGGAGTATTTGGGAAATTTATGTTTTTTGAAAAAGTCAATGTTTTATCTTTTACCACATAGAAACCGTTCAGGCCTTCATTTATTCAGATTTGCAGTTTTTTTGCCATTTAATAGTACACAACTACCTCAAAATAATATAAAAGCTAATTTGGGTTGTGTTGGTTTGTTTATATTCATCAATGAATTTTTTTGTTTTACTTACGAGTTTTTTTTAACACAATTTGAAACTTTTTTTTTAAGCAATAATACTGGTAAAAAAAATTGTATCGATTTTTTTTATATCTTCTACATGATAGACCAATCATTGAAAAAAGTTTCAGCCTATTTAAAAAACATGAGGGTAATGATAGGCCCATTATAGATGGAATGACTCGTATGTAATTAAGAAAAACACTAAATAATCACAATACTAGATCGCTTAAGTTTTTTGAATCCATCGGCAGAAAATAAACTGAAAAAAAAAAATTCCTGAATCTCGCTTCACTTTGAATAAATGGTGTTCTATGTAGTTTTATAGGAAATTGTGAATAAAAGCACTAAGCTCAAATTCATTCGCTAACGAGATATTATAAGCTTCCCTATCAAACGACTTCTATCCTATAACTACATTAGGAGCGTACGGTATAAAAAATTTATAATGCTATATTGTATCACTTCATACTGATCGCCGTCATGATGAGCTGGATCTTCGATGATCGGCAAGATTCTCTAGCGTTCTTTGTTCATCGTCTTTAAATAATTGCAAGTAAGATTGTGGATTAGCATTTGTTATCTTTGTTATAATTGTTTAGTAAAAAGCTCTGATCAATTTGCAAAAATTTTCAGGAATGTGACCTAAGTCGAACAAAGTTTAACTTTAAGACCATCTACCACCATATGTTTTGAAACCGCTAAGCATAATACGACTGTATAGGTACATGTGATTAAGACTGTGAACTTACGATTTTGAACCCGGAACTACAGTTGACGTTTGATTATGACTGACACATCTTCCAATACCGGGTTATGAATGTTTAATTTAATTGACTTGTTCACGAATTCCAATATTTATGATTCACTTGCACATCTATCATTCACATTCATATTTGCATGATATGATATACATATATATATATATATATATATATATATAACTTCCAAAAACATTTACTTTAAATCCTTTTAGTTTGAGTTCATTGCAATTTCAGTTTTAATGCAGTAAATCGGTATTTTCCGTTAAAGGCAGCAGGAAATAAACATCAACACTTTTAACTGAGCATCAAAATTTATCGCAATAATTTCTCCCAAATCTTTTTATTCGCATTCCAAATTCCGGTGGTAATCATTTTTATGGCATAAATTATGGTACATCATTATCATTTGCACTTCGTTACGTTTTTTATCTTTGCTCCGTGAGGATGTTTGTTGCCTTGAATAATATGAATTCGAACCGTTTGTTGTTCTGTTTATTTGACTTTGGCCTGCCTGTAATGAGAAAAGAAATAAGTTTTAGAATAAGGTATGATACGATATGTCTAACGGAAAGATAAATAATTTTTTCCTATTTATGATGCATAGTAACAAACGCGCTAGAGAGATTCCCGAAAAATAAAGAAACACGGAAGATTCTTATCTTTTTCAGCACCAACTCTGCATTAAAAAAATCCACACTCTTAATCCGTTTTTGACCTATTGTCGAAAAATTTTTTTCGTTCCAATCGATAGAGAAAGCTCGAAAAATTTTGAATGTCACTACGGAGCCATCCTAAGTATGTCAAAATCCATTTTCAGCCAGCCTCCATCGATTGTTGCAAAAAAAATTTTTCACGGTGTCGAAATCCATTTTATCTTCACAAAATGTTCCACGCGAGTATCCAAAATTATTTTTGAGAGATATTTTTAAGTATAAAGTTCATGCAACATTCACGAATTAAAAGGGCATGCACTCGCATTCACAGACTTCGCCATGAAACGAATGGTGACTCGTTTCAAAAAATTTTCTGTAAGCGTGAGTCTGATGAATGTGCCAAAAGTTTCATAAGCTCATACATGGCTCACATGCAGATTGACTCACTGCTGTTCTCTGGTCCACATGTATGTAAGTGGTAAATAATTAGGTTTAGAAGTTTTGTTTTTAGTTTAAAAAAATTTATATTTTATAATGAGAATCATCTTATTATAATTGTTGTTGTTGTTTAATTCGTTGTTGTTGTTGTTAATATGTAAAAATTTTTAAATTAAACTTTATTAAAATGTTAAAAAAGTTATAGGCTATGTACATAAATATATCTTAGAAGAAATAAAGATTTAAAAAAAAAATTGGTCAAAATTAATTTCAGAAAAATCGTTACATCTCTAAACATACAGGCTTAATTTCAAAGGTATGATTACCATAAATATAAATTATTAAATTATATTTCTTATGACATCCATATTTTTGATATCCATGCGGAGATTCCCAACTTATAAAATATTTAACAAAAGCTATATCCACAACTTCCGATGGCTGTATCTCCGAAGCCAGATCCGAGCGATATTTTTTGATTACATATTTATTTTTAAAATTGAAAATCAAATAAAAAAATTGGCGAATGGCAACGAAAGTAAACTTAAGCCAATAATATAAGGTGGTAACCTACTAATCCCGTCAGGTTCGTGACCATTCGCTTTTTTGGCAAATTTATAATGTTACAAAATGAAGCTTCAATCAAAAACATATGCACGGACTTAAGCCCTCAACCCATAGAGTCCGTCAAGTCCGTTGGGTCAACCTATACAACTGACAAGACGGATATGAAGGACAGAGACGGTCCAATGAATACGTCTGCAACGCATTTCAAGTCAAACGAAAAATCAACAAACAGCTTTTTGATTGATAATTTTCGTAATTTCTCCTGTATATTCTGAGTTTTTATATTTTTTTATATAAAAACAACTTTAATTTTATTTCTCTCTTTTTTTATATTTCACACAAACTCGCAGTTGTCAAGTATTCAACGTACGTCAAAAGATGAAAATTGCCCAACTTCATCCGTTGCATTGACGGATAAAGACTGAACTAAAATAGACGTGACGAGACGATAGCAGCTGAACGAACGTTTGCACTCGTTACGTCTGTTTTGACATATAACCCAAAATGTTACGCTAGGCATCGAATCAAAACAACTATTATGACGAGTAGTGACGGTTTCAAGTTCGGTTCTTACGGAACAACACGTCTCGTCAAAATGTTTCGTTCACTTTCGATCAATTACGTTTGTTTCACTTATACTCGAACTTACACGTTGCGTCTCGCCACGTCTATTTTGGTTTAGGCATAAGTTGCGAATAAGCCGCTCTTCATACAATTGCATGCATTTCATCTCAGCTGTCAGTTCCAAACTTTTACGCAACGGACTTGGCGTACTCTATGGGATGAGGCCTTTAAACTTAGTTGTACTCTTCATAAAAAAAAATCATACGAACCGAAGTTGCATTCTCTTAAAAATTTGACACGCGGCTCTTTTTTTTCACTTCGCTATAACTTTCCGAGTATATCAACAAAAACTGAAGTATCAATTTAAGCAAACGAATTCGGGGCTTACATAGGAGATATTTAAAAACGACAACATACATCATACATATTACCCTCTAACATTTCTTCCTATTGTAGTTTGCGGATAAGGACATTTCTTTCGGCCACCAGTGGTGTAAGGGATGTATGGATCAACTATCTTTCTTTATTATATAGGCCTCAAAGCTGACATGAAGCACATACAGTAGGTACATTTAATTCACTAGAAGAAACAATTCATATTCACTCTGATATGCTCAAAAATAGATCAACCTTCAAAATATTTTATATATGTACATAACTGGCAGATTCATATAAGCAGAATAGTGCATTGATGTGTATTTTAATAAGTCTACGATGGACGGATTCAAATTGCTAAAAATAAGTCATTAATATAATTTCTCTGTAACTTTATGAAAAAATTTCACCGTGTGCTTTATTAATGGATGTTCGAAACAATAAGTGTCGGTAAATCTCTGCATTTTTATACCCTACACAGAGGGTATATTCACTTTGTCATTCCGTTTGTAGCGCACAGAAGGGGAAGTGGCAGGTATGGAAAGGTATATATATTCTTGATCAGCATCACCACCTGAGTCGATATAGCTGTGTCCGTCTGTCTGTCTGTCTGTCTGTCTGTCTGTGTGTCTGTCTGTTGAAATCAGGTTTACGCAAAAACTAAGCAAGCTAATTCAATGAAATTTGGCACACAGCTCACATCTTCTTGCTAATAGCATATAAAAATGGGCGAAATCGGTTCATAGCCACGCCTTCCGCCCATACTTTATGTAAATATACCCAAGTCCATTTTGAAAAAAAGTTGCTGCGATTTTGATCAAAATTGGTGATTTAGTGAATATGAGAACAACATTAAGATTAGGCTAGGTTCGAAGTTTGCAAAGGATCTTAAAGGGGCGTGGCACAGCCCTAAATTTTAAGTTTTATGACGCTATTGCTCGTAAACTGTGCAAGATATTGTGATGAAATTTGGTACACGGATACAGATCTTGTGAATTTTGAATTGCGCATAAAGTGGGCGGAATTGTAAAAGTGGGTGTGGTATTTCTTAACAATTAAAAATTGGATTTCGTATAACTCCAAATTGACACATACGATTTTCATTAAAATTTTAGGAAAAATTTATTTTAAGGGCGTGGCATAGCCTACAATATTTATAAACGTTATAAAAAGAGAACTTACAACGCAATCGTTATGAAATTTAATATGGCGGATACACTTGCTAAAAGGTGTCTTCTTGCAATTGCGCCGGTGGGTGTGGCACCTCCCATACAATTAAAATACCTTAAGTGGCATAACTATCGAAATATATGAGCAATCATAGTGAAATTTGGTGTAAGAAGTTTTTTTATAAAAAGCTATTTCTGGATCAAAATCGGAGTGGATTGCAGCATTGGGTCTGTCACCGCCCTAAATTTTAGGAATAATTACGGCACATATCGCAAACTATACAAGCTATTGTGCCAAAATTTGGTTTGATCATGTTAATCACGAATATTATTTATTGAAATAAAAGTGGAAGGAATTGTAGGAGTAGGCGTGACATATTTCGTGTTTTTCATTTCTATTCTATTTTTTTTTTTTCAACATTTCCCATATTGTTTTGACATTTTCAGTTTTTTCCAACACTTTCCAACATTTTTGAACCTTTTTACATTATTTTCGACATATTCAACCTCCTCAACATTTTTGTAACATTTATTTAAAAAGTACTTTTAATGTAGTGTAGGGTATGTGAGTTTCGGCCTGGCCGAAGATAACACCTTTACTAGTTTTTTTTTTTTTTTTGGTGCAATGCAATGTCAAATAAAAGATGCAGGAAAAAATTTCGGAAGATTTAACACAGCTGCTGAGCATATGAGTTTTGGATGTGAATCTCTTGAAAACCCTATATTGAAGTCCCAATATTTTGAGTAGACGCTTTGCCACGCTTTGATAAGAACATAATCCAGCATATAGCACATGTCGGTTGAAAAAGTTTTGAAGTTATGCTTGACCTTCTTGTCACCAATTTTCCCCCAAATTGAACATAAATACATAAATGTAAATGTTTTGTATAGATTGGGTTGAAATGAAGTGTGGGCTACGATTGCAAAAATTATTGGTATAACTATTCAGCTATAGGTTTGGCAATTTTAGTATAATTCCTTACTAGAATATTATTTTTATTTACTTTAAGATTAACATGAATAAAAATTTGAATGATATTTTGAACCAATGAATAACATTTCTGGACTGACCGTGTGTCTTGGAACGAAAAAAAATATATATATTTCAAGAGATACCTTAATGCGTAGGCTACGTCGTTGGATATAAAATCGGTTAAAAAGCGTACATTTCCCGGCAACATTTTCATCCCCTGAAAGTTAAAGCCACCAAGTAGTTTGCATTATGCGAGGATATATAATCATCGCGACTTGTCAGCAAAAACTCAAGAATACGTGAAGGATGCGGAATGACTTGCTGGTGATAGTGTTTAGAAGCTAACTGGTACTGTTAAATCACTCTTCAGATCGAATTCAACGGAAAATACATGACATCATCGAAAATATTTCAACCAAACTTTCAGTCGATATCTCATAAGAAGATTTTTGATTTTTCGAAACAAATGATTTTCAAATTGAAGCCAATAAAAACAAAGAACCAGAAATTATCATTAAGATCTGTCTATTAGTGAAGGCAAAACTGTTAGATATATTGCAACAGTGAAATAATTTAGCTTTGAGCTCCTCCCATTCAGAATAAAATACGAAACTGTTCAATATAAAGTAACACTTTTAATTTTTGTTTTCAAGTTTGGTTTTGCTATTTCTTTGCTTCATTCAATAATAAAAATACGCTTCTTTGTAGTTTCAACTTTTCCAGCTTTGATTTGAAGTTGGATGAAGGTACCAAATACATTTTTCTCAATAAGTAATGTCTATGAGCACGTCAGGAAGTAATAAGCGAATAAAAATGTGTTGCTCCATTGTAAATGTATGATAGAGAAAAACTGTAAATGTCTTCAATTATTTTATATTCTAAACACAAAAAAAATTTTAAAAATAAAAACTTAAAATACTCGTGCATTCACAAAAGAAATGCACGAAATTGGTGTGCTTACGAGTATTGATAGCAACTTAAAAATACCATTGGTTTTATACCGTTTGTAACGCATAGAAAGGGGCGTGGTAGGTATGGAAATGTGTCTATAATCTTCATCATGAGTCGGTTTATCTATGTCCGTCTATGTGTCTGTCTGTTGAAATCACGTTTATGGGAAAATCAAAAGGGTAATTGAATAAAATTTGGAAAACAGGACACACCTTCAAACGAGATTCTAGGAATTGAAAGTCTTGACTTGCACAATGAATTTGTATGACTTAGAGGGTCCATAGAACCTTAAATTATATAGTTATATGCACAATATAATTTATATTGTAAACATTTAAGTTAATTTTTATACCACCCTGAAACGAACCCATAAATATGTATTTTGAAATGTTTATAGGTACGCGTACAAATGTGTAAATAATGTTTTATTTTATTGAAGGTAAAAACTTTCACTTTCAATATTAACTTACAAAACAACAAAACATTCCACTTTCAACACTAAGGCATAAAACAAAGTATGAATTTTGATCCATTTCATTGCACAAAAATAGGTTTAATAAATTATTCATTGCCTGAGTGCCTTAATGTTAATGTGTTTGTTGAGTTTGCAAGTGTGTGTGTGTGTGTCTGTATTTGGCAGGAAAAGGAAATTTAATACCTTTCGTGCATATTGCATTATTTATTAATTTTTTATATGTAGCCCTGTATGGGATTTATATAACTTTGTTATCTGCGTAATGACCTGAATTGACTGAGTACTCGTTGTGGTTATTAAACGAATTTCCATTGGCCAAAGAGATAGGAAAAATAAATGAATATCATTTATTTTACTGCATAAAATAACAGCTGATAAATATTTATACTTTTGCATTATACGTTATTTAACTAAAGACCAGTACATATTTATTAATATGACTGTGAAATTGTAGAAAGAGATTTTACAATTCCATTACTTTGTAAAGAACACTCCTCTAGAAAAACAAAGTTCCAATGTTCAAAGTCCACTTTTTTTGAAGATTTTTGCCTATTAGATAAAATTTTCGAGATCTTAAGAGAAAACAGTTCTTGAAAGCGTGCAGAGGATCCAGACAGCGAAATTAAAATTTTCGCTGCAAGAATGTATACCAATTAAATGAAACCCCAAAATAATAGCTAAGAAATCAAAAACAAAAAAAGTCACCTCAGTCATCTCAGAAGAAAAAAACTGTACTTAAGGCAAAATAGCTCAATTTCTTAATTTCATGCCTTAACATTCAAGCGGTTCTTGTTCAATCCTGATGAAACAAATCAATATTTCATAGTAATTGTTAAATGTAAACATATTAAATCAAAAGGGGGTCCGTCTGTGAGCAGCCTTGTTCAAGCATTCGATCACTGGTTCATTGTGACTAAAAAGTTGTGTGTATGGACTTATCTTGTCCACTCTCTGAGCTGTAGGGTGTTTAACAAAGTTCCTTTAGAGTAGTACTTACACACAAAGATTGCATTGTTCTGTTATGGGATAGAATTCTAGATCGATGCAATTTGCCTAAATAGAGGATATTTTAGCTCATTCAATGAAACAGTCGTATAACTTTTTTAATTATAATGAAATAATTTAATGGTAAAGAGCATAGCAGAGTAACAAAGTTTTAAAGCTAAGGACTATCGCAGGAAAAACTTACGTTTTTATTTTTTAAGATTATACTCTACAAAATCCAGAGTTAAAATATTCAACTATAACAAAAATAGTTGGTGCATCAGATAAAACTGTTTTTACGGTTCATTTGAAATATAAGAAGGGTCCACCTGATTCCCAAAAAAATGGTTCAGGCAGAAAGCTAAAATTTTCTAATTCAAAGGTACGGCAAAGGTGAAGCGCCTTTTTAAGCAAAATCCCAACACCTCAGTGCGTGATATGCCGGCTAGAGCACGTTCATCAAAGTTTACTGCAAAAAGGATTGAGAAGAAAAGTTAGCTGGAGATATATAGAGCTCAAAAAGTACCAGACCTTTCTGATGACAACCAGTTCATGGCGCAGAAGCGAGCCCGAAAATTGTATGAAAGATACCTGACTAAAATTGATTGCTGCCATATGGACGACGAAACTTACGTTAATGCAGATTTTAAGCAGCTAACTGGGCACAAATATACGTTACTGAAGAAGAGGCATGTGCCTAGTAAAGTCAAAGATCAAAAAGTTTCGAAATTTCCGAAGCAATATATGGGTTGGTAGGCCATACGCACCTGTGGCCTCAAAACCAGCTTCTTTGTTAAGCAAGGCACAATCAAAGTTTGTGCCTCAAAAAACCTGTTCTTCCATTTATTCGTACATATGAGGGTAGAGTTGTACCAAAAATAGCAAATTCGCCCAACTGCCCAGAGCTACGCCCAATTGAGAGATATTGAGAATATCTCTTCGAAAGAGGGGTGCAAAATTTAATGAAGGGCTTTATGCAAAAAGTAAGAAATTCTTATGGAATAAAAAAATTTTAACTAGTTTTTAGTTATCTATCACTAATCATTATTAATAAAAAAAAAAAAAAAGACCAAAAAATTTATTGGGATTTTTTTTTATAACTGAAAAACAAAATGTCGAGGGTCTGTTCTTATAATACGTTATCAAAGTGCCCTACGTCAGCCTGCATAAAAGATAGTGCTAGTTTGAATTGTGTTTTTTTAAACACGCAATTGGCTTCTCTGATATGTTGTGCCGCTGCTTTGCGGAATCAATGAAAATATATAATTTTGTAACAAAAAAAAAAACTTTTTTAATTTTGGCGGCAATTCCATTTATAATTGTACTTGACCAAATCTCTTTATACTTCATGCGCCAAATGGTTCATCTAAAGAATTGACAAATAAAATATATTGTCTTTGTGCTTATCCTTAAAATTCGTTTAAGAGAAGGTATAAAACCTTTTTTTACCTGAAAGCGAAAAAATAGTTAATTTTGACCGCATTAATGGTTTCATAAAAAAAAATACCTTCCGATGTTATATAGCCTCAAAAATAGTGATTTTCATAATCCTAGGTTAGAAAATCTCGAAAACTGGAACGATCAGACCTCGGACTCGAATTCAGCCCGTCAAAATCTTATGGAAAAGTATATTTGAGTTTCAGAACGTGAGATTTGATCAAATTTTTTCGAACTTTGTAATCATGGCTACTCTCAGAGAAGGACCCCGATTATCGTAAGTATATACCGACCAGGGACTAAACTTAGGAATATTTCAGCAAAATAGAATAGGACTTAGGAGATAGATTCCGCGTACGAAGTTTCGAGTTAATGTATCGCAGATTAATTAATGTTTGATGATTAAAAGTAAATACTCATTACTGAAGCAAAGTTCAAAGAGGACATTAAGATAAATTTAATAATGGCTCAAGTAAATAAAATCGTAGTACAGTTGGATGGAATTAATATAAATCCCAAAGAAAGTAAAGTTGAAACCTCAAAACATGTTCTGCACGAAATTGCTTTGTAGAAGTAAAAGTTTCGTTACATAAATGATTTATGTACCGGTTAAACAATGCCTAAATTTATTCACTTCCGAGGAGAAAAATACGACTAAATTACGTACAGATTACTTACTCACCAACACAAACTGAACAAATAAACTGACATATTTCTGCACAAAAAATAGAAATGAAAAGTTACTTTTATGCTGTCGTGCGTATATGAGTGTGCATATTAATAACTAGCACGCACACAAAAGCCAAGACCCGCACACATGCATACACAAACCGAAAGAAATGAAGAATCTATGTAAAGAAGGCTCTGCACTGTAAGATATCGATATAAAATTGATACAAAAAAAATTCTACGTTTTCCCTTTAGAAAATAATTCTAAAAATATTTCCTTGGTTACACGCCGACCTTCAACATACTTAAAAACTCATAAAAGTGATGTAAAAACTGAGTACATAGGCTTGTTTCACTAATCGAGTATAGGTAATTAAAAACCGGGTCCAATCATTTTTTTAGATACCTAATTTTTAATTACGTAAAAATCAGGGACCTAACTATTATAAGATTTTTGTCAAAAAAATTGCTTTGTAATTCTTATTGGTAAGAAATACTGCATACACATATTAATTGTCAATTACTATTATTTTCCAATGGATTGGCTTACATCGATCCATAACCATTATGCATATGAAATTGTTTTTGCGATACTCCAAAGAGCAAGGAAAATATTCATACATCAACAAATTCCGCAAATCACTCAGGAAGCACTAAGTGGTCGAATATTAAAAATGACCACCACAATATTAACACTACACCACTGTAGTTAAAAGTCAATTGGAGGAAAAAAATTTATTCGAAAACGGGTCGAAAACTGTCCTTTCCAGGGTCCAGAGCCACCTTAAGTGATGTTCAAAATTCATTTTCAACTTTTCATTGATTGGTATAAAAACATTTTTCGAATATATACCTAATACAGGCACCATTAAGATCCGGTGACCACCTCTGGTGATATCATAAAAACCACCTCTCGCCACCGATTGGTGAAAAAAAATTTACAAAAATGAGAGAGTCTCTGAAAATTTTTTCAAAACACTGTAAAAAAATATTTTTCCAAATTAATTGTTATTGGCAATGGAAAAACAATTCCTAATGCATAATGGTTATGGATCAAGGTAAGCGAATCCATTGAAAAATCATAGTTAATGACAATTAATAAAATATTTCTTACCAATAAGAATTACAAAGCAATTTTTAAAAATATTCCTTAAAATTTGTCAGTTTTTTCGATCACAAAAAAGCAAATAATAGGTATTTTTGGTCCCAGGCAAAAATAGAGAAAATGCTTACGATACATTGATTTACTTGAAATGCATTGTTTAGTATTAAGCTTTTAATCAGCATTTTAGGTTACGGGTCTTACATGATGAGCCTCATATGTTAAAATACGTCCCTACTTAACTTGAAGTTTAATACCATTCATTCATGTTACTTAGCAATTAAACTCTTGAGACCAACTCTTATATACGATGAAACCAATTCTGCATGTTGTACAGAAAGCCCGCAAAGGGTAAAATATATCCCCATAATACGAAAAATTAGTTGCTGTAGAGAACTGCAATCTTAAAATAGCGTGAGAATTGTGAAACAGGCAGACGCGGTGAAGCTGATCAAGAATATACATACATATAGTCTGTGTTAAACAAAAACTCAACATTTAAGAAGATTAAATAAGAAGATTTTTTCATCATTAACTAAACCGATAACCCTGAGGACATCAATGAGCAGGAAAGCAATTAGGAGAGGTACTCCACTAAGCGGTGTTATATCCCGACTCAAGGGAACTTTGTCATAAACGATATTTTATGCTCGCTAGAAAGATCAAATATCAAGGTGGTCGCCTACGCGGATGACGTCGTCATACTGATGAAGGGAAAGTTTATTTCTATGATCAGTGAACTGTTGGAATCAGCTTTAAAGAAACTGCTAGTTTAGGCAAATAGGAACGGACTTGGTATCAGTCCAAGCAGGACTGATCTCATTTAATTCACAAGGAAATATAAAATACCAGCATTTAAACTGCCAACGTTAAATGGTACCGCACAGGCTCTGGCCAAAGATGCGAAATGTCTCAGAGTCATTCCATATTGTAAGCTATCATGGGAGAGAAATGTGTAATAAAAAGCTAGAAAGGTTTTGAACGCTTTTTACACATGTAACACAGCATTTTGGAAAAAATGGGGTGCAAAACCGTACATAGCACATTAAATGTACACAGCGGTCATCAGAATTATTTTAACTCACGGAGCGCTGGTATGGTGGAAGGCTGCCAACACCAAGTCATTACTTGAAAAGCTTTGCAAGGTACAGAGACTGGCTTGTCTTGGTATAACTGGAGTTGTGAGATCAACACCACAGGCGGGCCTGGAAATTATAATGCATTTTCTTCCTATTGACCTATAAATCAGGAACATGGCGGCAAAAAGGATTCTTAGGTTAAAAGATGCAACAAACTTCTAAGCTCTGAAGGCCACGGATCTATTTTGCCATATATGCAGCGGGAACTCTGCCTTACGCCAAGTGATTACCGAGTACCAATACTTGACTTTGACACTGCCTACAACATCAACTTTCCAACATGAGAAGATTGGGACTAAAACACTGTTCTGGAAGGAAAGGGGCTAACCATCTTCACAGATGGATCGTAGATAGAGTTCGGCGCAGGAGCAGATGTGTACTCGGATAATTTGGGTATGAAGATGTGTTTTAGATTAACCAACTGTTGCAGCGGTTTTCAAACTGTTATCTATGCCATAGACCAGGCCGCACAGGTGATACGAAACATCATTACCATATGTGTGAACAGTCAGGCAGCGATCAAGGCACTGAATGCTAAAATCGTGAAGTCTAGGTGTGTAGAACACTGCAGGGAATCACTACGTTCAATCCGACAGCATGCCATAGAACTCTGCTGGGTGCCCGGCCAGAATAGGATCAGAGTAATCGAAGAATCAGCGACAGGTAGACCTTAAAATAATATTGGCGGAACTACACTATCGGATATAGGGCATAATCAATAATCAAGAAACAAACGAACAGAAGGTGGAACCTTATCGCCGGATGCAGAACGTCTCGAATCATGTGACCTTAGCTGAATCCAAGAAGGACGCAAACTCTCTTAAGATTCAGAAGAGGAAAGCTAAGGACTGTTGTAGGAGTACTGACAGGGCACTGTATTATTGGCCTAATGACCGCCAAATATGGTGTTCCAGTTAGAGATTTCTGAAGAAGAGGATGAGACAGTAAAGCGCATGCTCTGCGAATGTCCGGGGCTAATGACAAGACGAACCAAATATTTGGTTCTGCATTCTTTGGTAGTCTTAAGGAAAATGCTGAGTTGGAACTCAACAGCATCCTCAAATTTACCAAGTCTTCTGGCTACTTCGCCCCCATTCAATAAGACAATTAAAGGAGCAGGAGGGGAATTTTGGTTTTATATATATATATAGAGTATCACAATGGGCAAACTGCCTCCGAGTGCATCTTGCTATATGCAAGAAATGTGATGAAAAAAGTATTTTCTTTTTTCGCAATCGGGAGCCTACTTTAAACAGCTCAGAATGACATACTTTGTACAATCAAAAGCCCAAGCACTGTGGTAATTCCCTTTTATAAAAGAGACAATTTTTCATCAAAGTGCTGCTTTTTAACAATTGCTCCTGTTCTATTGTTGTGTGTGTAATCTGAACGTGCGTACGCGTGTGTTGTTTCAGTGAAAACTTAAGTAAGGAACGTTGCTATTGTATCATTTTTGCTCCTACAACTTTTTTACACACTTTTCCTTTGTCTACTGCTTGCTTGCACATTAATCAGTCCAACATATTTGTTCATTTTTTTACTGGGAGATTTTTATCTGTAAGTGCGCTGGAACAATAAAAATGCTTTAATACAGACAAAAAAAGTAGTCGCGACATGACTTAACTTTTGTGGAACGTCCGTCGACAATGGGATGCTTAATGAGAATATAAATTATTTCGTTGCCTACTTTAAGGTTGAACACTCCACAGAAATTTAAGAAAAAAGTGAAAAGAAAATAAGAATTTAGTTATCGAAGGGATATAGTTTATGTTATTGAGGACTACTTCTTTAATAAAAGTAAAATTTATTTGTTCTTAATGGCTTTTTAAACTGAACTGATAGTTAATCCGAAGTGTGTTTGGTCAAACTTGTGACCTTTACTTAAAGTTTTAAGTATTAAAGTTGAGAAATTGATTGAAAACGGTTGAACAAAGTTGGAAAAAGTTGAATCAGGCCAGCTCTGTTTTCCTTTTGGGTTCGCTTCGGAAACGGAATTGAAATTCGAAGTTTAATTATCTGAAGTATAACAGCTCAATTATGAAATTTTAAACTGAAATTCTTTAGAAAACTCTGACCACTAGATTTAGAAGAGCTGCTGACATTAAATTTCTGTATTCAATTCCATTTCTTAGCTTAATCGGAATTAGAACAGGCCTGAATAAGTTGAGATTACAGAAAAATCTCAACTTATGCTTCTGCACATTTCGTTAAGAGAGCATAGCCCCTCTTTCAAAGCGCTATTCTGAGAGACTGATTTAAGATAATGCAACCAAATTCAATATACTGGCATGCTAGGGCAATTTGTGGACAAAAATTTAATGAACTTCGATAAGGGAACGATACAAAAATTAAAATTGCTATACTGAAAGGGTTTCTAAGATAACGCATCCAAATTCCAAACAAATACCAAAAACGGTTTTGACAAGCATCAGCCCAAAAGTGGACAGACCTTGACAATTTAAAACTAAAATTGCTACAAATATTAAGTTTGGTTAAACCAACGTCGCAAGTTGTGAAAAACATATGCAAAATGCTCGCATTGAATGTTTTGATTTTGGTCATTATCTCTTAAATTCTTCAGAAAATTATCTGATATAATTGTCTCTTCGCTAGCATCTGATATCCAACAACCGAACTAAACCATCGCAGTTCTGACGACGGGTCCTCAAAGCAAGTCAAAAATATGTAAAAAGATATATCAGCATTTTGGAAATCGAAGTCCAAAAACTTTTAAAAATCAGCCTAAACTGGGCATATTTTAGTGAAATCTACTTATATAAATAAAATGATATCAACGTTTTCGATGTTACCGCATCAGGCAAATGCCACTAGAAAGAACTCAATCAAATTTGTTTTGCTTTATTTTTAAGAAGATTGGCCACAATATCCAAAATAAATATTTTATCTATGTATCTGAAACAACTGAGCCGACTGAGCTCAAGCTTAAATGCTTTATTTGGTATAATATAGAAAATGTTAAGAAGTTAAGTTTTAACTTTTGTGGACAACGGGATGGAGCACCTCCATTACAAAACAAACACCTAAAACACTGTACCTTGGCACCTATGGTATCAGGAAATTTATAATTTGGTACTAGGATGTGTGTTTATAGCCTGAGCCTAGCACCTCACGAAATGTGGACGGGACTAGACAACGAGGCATGGCACTTCTCACATTTAAGAAAAAAAAAATTTTGCATTCAACTTACAATAATACACAACGAAGTTTTTCACATTATATATAATAATATATAATATTCAGGCTTCGACTTAATTTTCAACTATTTAAATTTGCGCTCTCAAGCGTTTTTTGAACTGAAGTTGAACCCTAATGTACATCAGTGTAGGCATTTTCGATATAGATTTACTTTTTTCAATACATTTGCGTTGTGAAAAATGTGCGTCAGTAAATTCGACAAATTTTTTGAATATTTTCATTTTGACTATATCTCATAATTACCTTCATATTGTTTTATTTAGTAAATTTTAAAAATCGTATGCACAAAAACTCAAATTATCTTTTTTTCTGAAATTTTTTCAATTTTAATTTTAGTAAAGTTGATGAAAAAATCGAATGACCTTTTGATGTCTATAATAAAAAAAAAGTGCATGCGCCTTCTAAAAAGTACATTTGAAGTCTCGATTCAGAACATATCCACAAATACCATCACTGATGTACCTATGTGTATACATGCATATACATATATATATGCTCGAATATTCACATTATTTTCAAAACGTTCTTAAATTAATTTAAAAAAAAAAAATTAATTGCTAGGATATCATTTTATACTAGCATTATTACTTGTTCTAATTAATCTAAAGTTTTGAATTAATTTTTCTCATTTTCTACTCCATTTTACATTTAAATTGTCTGTGCGCCAGCGAAAACGCCTCATTCCTCGTGCTATTTTTCACAATTTTCGCTTATTTTTTAGACAGAATACAACGAAAAAAAACGCAACATATTCAAGAAAATGTGCCACGTCGGTGTGGTATTTTTCATTTTTGACGCACAGGAAGTAACGTGCATGTAACGTTAATTAATAGCACAATTAAATATGCGCGTGCAAAAAGGCTTTCAAAAATTGTTGCCTTCCCTAGCGTATGGTGCTCACAAAACAAACGCTCACAAAACCAACAAAAAAATAAAGTGAAATTATAATAATATAAATAAATGAAAGAAACGGCAAAATTAAAACCAACGGCGACAGACGCATCATCCACAGCCAGCATATGTTACCGGAAATGCTGTTCTGCGGAAGCGCAAACCCACACATAGCACCCTGTGAAAAACACCTTTATTACGTTGCTTACGTGTCTTTTGCTACATTAAAATTAAGTTGAAGCGTGAATGCGAGGTACTGAAATGGAAAAGTGAAATTGTCTACAATTTTATAAAAATAATAATGTTATATTGTTGAGTGTGGAAAAACGGCATCCTATGGTTTTATTGTCATACTGACAATTGTGCTTGATGCTAATTAGCACTAAGCATATTAAACAAATTATTATTAATTCTAAACAAAAAATAAAAATAAATAAAAAAAATGAAAAATAATACGCAGAATTGGGAGAAAAAAAAAATCTTTTCTGCTGCGTAAATAACAAAAAAGAAAACATAAAAAGAAAGACAATTTATATTAATAGACATTATAATAAATATTTGTATTAATATGCAGAATAATGTAAGAATAGTTATATGTAATTTAAAATAATTAAGGATAAGCGCTCAACTCTTCATGTATAATTTATGTAATTTGAATTGAACATGAATAAACTACTACTACTACTACTACTATTAAACAAATTATGTTTAAAGTTAATTTATCTGCATTCACTCAAATGAGCTATATTTTTTTATTATTCAGGCTGGTTTTCGGTATATGTATTCGTCGGGGCTTAGCTCAGCATATTGATACGGGTAGTAATTTTATTTTACGATAATGATTTAACGATACTTATCCACTTGTGAGCTAGAAACTGTGGTTTTTGGTTAATGCGAACCAAAACAACTTTTATTTTAGTTGAATCAAACAAAAAAAAAACTATACTATTGCGAGCAGAGAAAGTAATATTTTGGTTAACGATCATTTGTGACCACTCTAGTTGCAAAATGTGTGTGTACTAAGGTGAACCAAAAATTTTAAGTTAAGAATTTAATAAATGCTACCCTCTTAAAATGGTTCCTTTATGTGTAAGAAAAATGTCTACAAAAATGTTTGTCGATAGGACGGCATCAAGAAGGCGTGCCTTTATATCTCATCTCTCGTTCAATCCTTGGGATTCAATATTCCGGTTAGAAACCTGAGAAATTTCGATATCTTCCATGTTGGGCTTAGTGAGGACTGTCTCAGAAAAAACTTACGTTTTTATTTTTTGATACTTGACCTGATAATCTTATAGGTCTAAAAAGACACAATATTTGTTCTTTATAAAGTGACGTTTAATATGATGTATACCACTTGAAGAAAGCACTTTTGACGACAAAGATGTCTAGCAGGCAACAAAAAGTCCGCAAACTGATTTTGTCCACATACCTGCAAAATTCAGATTTAAAATATTCAGCTATACATTGGTGCATCAGAAAAAACTGTTTGTACGGGTTTTTCTAATGACAAGAAGAGTCTACCTGTTTCATGAAAATAAGGTTCACGCAGAAAACCAGAATTTTCTAACCCAAAGGTAGCGACGAAGGTCAAGCGCCTTTTTAAGCAAAATCCCAACACCTCAGTGGGAAATATGGCTGCTAGAGCAGGTACATAAAAATCTACTGTACAAAAGATCAAGAAGAAAAGTAAGCTAAAGACATGAAGAGTTCAAAAATTACCAGACCGTTCTGATGAAAAGCAGTTGATGGCTCAGATGCGAGCGAGAGAAATTGTATGAAAGGTACCTGACTAAATTTGATTGCTGTGTTATGGACGACGAAACTTACGTCAAAGCAGATTTTAAGCAGCTACCTGGGCACGAATATTATACATCACCAAAAAAGGGGCATGTGCCTAGTATATTTAAAGAATAAAAAATTTCGAAATTTCCGTAGCAATATATGGTTTGGCAAGCCATATGGATCTGTGGTCTCAAAAGCAGATTTTTTGTTACGCAAAGCGCAATCCATTCCAAAGTTTATGTAGACGAGTGCCTCGAAAAACGTCTTCTACCATATATTCGTGCACATGAGGGTACCGTGATGTTCTGGCCAGATTTAGCAACCTCTCATTACTCTAAAGCTACGATGGAATGGTATGCAAATAAAAAGATCAATTTCGTACCAAAAATAGCAAATCCGCTCAACTGCCCAGAGCTTCTCCCAATTGAAAGATATAGGGTTCTAATGAAAAGAGATTCTCGAAGGAGTGGTAAGAGTGCAAAAAATCCACAAGACTTCAGACTTAAGTGGAAAAAATCGTACCATACTGTCGATGAAACGACTGGACATAATTTAATGAAGGGCCTTACAAAAAAAGTAAGAAATTTTTATAGAAAAAAAATAATTGATATTTAGTTTTTAGTTATTTATATTCTGAACACTAGCCATTATTAATAAAAAACGAAAAAAGTCCAAAAAAATTACTGGGTCTTTTTTATAGCTAAAAAGCAAAATGTAAGTTTTTTCTGGGACAGTCCTTAGAACGAATTATGCCTCAAATGCACATATTAAAAGGTCTCTTAATGATCTTAACATGGTGGCTAGCTCTACAAGCTTGGATTTTATTTATTCTAGAATTACTTTAAAGAGACTACTAAATTCTTTTTACAATTAATTGCCTGTGATTTTAGATTTAAGCTTTTTGTATCATTGTTTCTAGTCAGTAAAGAATTGATTTAATAAATAAAATAAAATAAATTAAAAATATAAACTGAATACCAATAATATGTCGGTTGAAAGACAATTTACTGCACTAAAATTTTTACCAACGATTTGAACTCGTAAACAATTTCGTCATTTAATTTTGTTGAAGTTACTCGAAAAGCACTTTGAAAGTATACGAGGTAAGCGTATATGGAGTCCGATTCCAAACATTTTCGCTACAGCACATTTTATTTTGAGTTTGTAGGAGTCAATATCACCAAAAAAAGCCCAACCGAACGACTGCATGCCTTCTTATTATAACATCTCGAAAAATTATACCCAATACATAATTTAATACTAAAGCAAACATTTTAGGATGGCAGCAAAATTTTTTTTTTCCAATTTCCTACAACAAATTTATTAAACAAAAGCAAAGATTTAACAAAAGCGCTCAATAAATGTTGAAGATGAGCTTTAACTTGATTAAATAGCACAAGCGGTGCACAGTGCCAAACTTTTCAAAAGAGCATTGCAAAAATCAATTTTGGTGTGGGTCTGTTTGAATCGGATAGAGAAATGTCTAGAGCTGATAAAATTAAAATTTCAATCCATTCGGATAAGTAATTTAGTTTTAACAGTTAGTCAAAGTCGAGACATTTTTGAAGTTTGCAAAGAATTAAATTTTAGGGATAAAAATTTCATGTTTTTCATTTTTCGAATGTATATTTTTTTCGTAAAAGCCCTAATTAATCAAAAAAAAGTTAGTTCGCTATTATATAAAAAAAATTATTAACAAACCTATTTTCGTTGAGAAGCTATGATTTTTGCAATCAAAAAAGTGAAATCTTGCCTCTGTGGGGCATAGCAACAGCTTTGGCAGCACGGTTCGGAACAATTTACGGGGCCCCAATAAGTAAAATTGATAGAAATATTTTATAAGCTTTTGCAATAAAATCTTGTGACTTCTTTCCTCTACACTTTTGAAGATTTTATTATAATTTCTTCTTCTTTTGTTTCTTCCAACGTGCACGATTTGTTGCGAGTTCTTCAATTCTCCCCAACATTTTCCTGATTCACGTATTTCCTGCTCAAGAGAACGTTTCCACGAAAATTTAGGACGGCCGAGTTTTCTACTGCCCTGAGGACTCCACTCCAGTGTTTGCCGACAGACTTCAGTTGGCGGTTTTTGTAATGTGTATCGAATCGATTTCCATTTCCGAGGGTTACTGTAAAATCAGATCTTGACGGATACAAATGAGAAAATCGACATTAGATATGGTGATAGACCACCAAATTTTCAGGATTCAGCAATAATAATTGTTGGTGAACACTTGTAAATTGTGTAGAAAAACGCCAAATTCCAAAGCCGCAACAAATAATTGGCTTATATTTGACTCAAAAATTTTGAGCTTCGTTGAAAAAAATTGAAAATTGTCACACATTACGAAGTTGGGCAAAGGTATCTTTCGCTTTGTTTATTCTAGCGTTGATACCTTTAATAGTACCACTGTTAGATGTAATTACGCTGCCTAAGGAACTAACCTGATCCACTTCTTCTAGGCTGGATTCGGCAATCACGAAGTTATAGCTGGCACCAGTTGGCCGAACAGAGACGCGTTTTGTTTTATTTATTTTGATTTTCAGATCTGACGGCAGTGACTTTTTCTTGTATATGTCATCGGCATAAGCAAGGCCTTCCAGATGCTCGCTGAAAGTCCATTGAATGCCGCGATTTATGGAGTACTTGGCGTACACCTGAGATGGACTTAAAAGTATAAGAAAGTTTCTCGTTATATAATACTCTACATTTGAAACCTTCGTATTGAGTCTCGATGAGGTTATTAATCTGCACCACGTTTGTTCTTTGGATCCTATATGTAATTTCGTTTGTCACCCAGTTATCTGTTTCACGATAGTGAGAAAGGTATTAATTTGAACAACACACGATCCTTTCGGGCGAAAGCCAGCCTGTTGTTTTCGGTTAGGTGGCTCTATTTTTCCGCTAACTCTGGATTTTCGTTAAAACCTTGGACAGAACGATGCACCTATAGTTCTGGTATAATGATTCTCCTTTTTTGGAATAAATACTTATTGTAAAAGTAAATAAAAACGGGGTACTATTATAATTTATGCGGTATTATTTTACTGGATCATCTTTGGTGACCTTTCTTTGGTTTTGTTTGCTTGTCACACTAAACCTTTAAGAGCTAGCAACCACATCACACCCTATTAGTAGTAGTCTTATCAGGCCCGACACTTCATTTGAGGCACCAAAAATTTTGCCTCACTATGCTACTCCAGCGAATAAAATACGAACTTTATTCAAAAAACTTATTAATGCAGTACAAGGAAAAATATCATTACAAATACCAAAAAAAAATTAAGAAGAATTTTTGTACTTTGACGAACGAAGTCATTTCCTTGAATTTGGTAAAAGTGAAAATTATGGTACTTTCAGTGTTATTTTGAATCTGTGGAATAGGAAAGAGTTGGGTTCTAGGGAATTGCTTGTGTAGCATCACAATTGTATTGTGCTCCGCCATAATGGTGCATTTACTCGTTGTGCACGCTACACTCAAACTAAATGGTAGAAATTTATGGACATTAAGAAAACAATGCTGATTTTTAGCATGAGAACCGAAGCTCAGAAACTGTTTTGAAATTTTTTTTTAACAGAGGTTGACCAAAGCAGTCTGTTCGGTCATATACAATACTTCCTTTAAATAACCAGATGGAATAGTTGCGTTCATTTAACCAATGCTTGCATGGATTTTCGCGTAGCTTGTCGAGTACCCTCGCCACAGCCACTTTGGTGGCTTTGTTATCGTCGTACATAGCGCATTACATCTTGGAGGACATGAAATAGTCGCAGGGCGATAGATCATGCGAATACGTCGCATGATGTATCACGGAAGCTTATGTTTGGTTTTGTGACGAGGTATATAATGTACTGACACTAAAACGTCATATTTCCGAAACAAGTCAGTCGATATCTATAAAAAATTAATATGCAAAGTCGTTGCGTCCGTTTATTTAAAGTATATAAAATTCACATAAAAACTGAATATGAAATTGAATTGAATGTTTTTAAACATAATTTTCCAACCAATATAAAAATGAAACATATTAAAAATACTACTACCATTAATAAATCAAAAAGGTAAAGACTTAAAAAACATACTCGAAAAAAAAAACAAAATACTATGCACGCATTTAACAAAATAAACACACGATAAATCTTTGGTGTGTGTATAGGTGTGTGTATTATGTGTAGGGTGTGCATTATTTATAAATTTTTTTTTAATTTTTCCGCCTCTTGAACTATAGTTCCTCCCACTAGCAATGAATTTGCGCAAATATGTTTTGAATGACTTGCAATGCCAAAGTACATATAGGGCACTTTCCTAACTAATATCAAGAGTCCTTATAATAAATACTTATTATCTACAAAAATGTATGTATATATCGGCAACATTAGTATTCAGCGTATCAAAATCCTTTAGAACGCAGCCTCTAAGGTTCGAGGTAAGGTCCTCTAATAACTTGAGCAGTAGTGTATCATGGTTTTTTCACAAGAAATAATAATATCTGTAATATGAAATCAAAATTTTTGCTTGCATCGCAAACTCACATGTAAGATGGTGCATGTGTGCATGGCCCCTAATGCAGTGTTACCCATGTTCAGCATCAGAATAAATTACAACCAATGCGAATTGGTGCTAAACGACGCCAAGGCAAAATCTAAACTAGCTGGTGGGTAAAATCACCAGCATCACAATATGGCTTGGATGGAAAAATTGGGTGTCACCCCTAACGATTTTCCACATTTTTAGTTCTGAAAATGATGATTTCTTTCTATAATGTCTGAAAGATGCACTCTTCTCCATTTTATTTTAAACTTAACTTTTAGAATATGCCTTTCTAAAAATTTTTCAAAGCGGTTGGATGCTGCCCCTGAACTTGTCATTCTGAACAGCCCACAACTGTCCAGATTCGGTTCTCTACTTGTCAAAATGAATGAATGTGACATTATGATATAAAATTCTAAATAATTGAGAATTTTATTGAAAATATACCATATGTTTTAATCAGTTAATGGAAAGGAAAGCAAGTGAGTAAAGCAAATTACACGTACTCTGACCTCACATCACAAAAAAAAAATTTGGGACTTATTACGTCTCGCAACCACCGGACATTTAATTGGTGGTTGACAATATAATTTTCAGTTCGTTGTAAAGAAGTATTTACTATTGTCAGCCTGGCATTTTTTATTTTTGTTGGTGTCATTCACATAATTTTGTAACACACCGTATAGTTATTAATGTTTTTTATATTTACTAATTTTGAGATCATACCACTTTTAGACTGATGCAAAGACTTGGGTGGAACTAGTACTCAATTTATTTTGGAACTACTTCAGGCTTGTTTTTCTGATTAACTGCAGGGTAATGCGTAAAGTTATCTTTCATTGGCACATAATCGCCCAAGTTTTACCTGAATTATTTGATATTTGTACGTTCATTTAATTTAAGCATCGTTTCGCGATAAAATTAAAAAATTTTAGAATATCAAATCGAATCTAAAAATTTTATGACAAAAATTTTTTTCGCAAATTTACTGTTACAAAAGATTTTGATAAATTGCGGACACTCTAGCGTATATGTATGTATATATGTATTTAAATACTCGTACATAAGCTTTTATTTTTAAGGCTCAAAATTTTGTTTGTGATTTATGACGGTAGGATATCAAAATGTTGCAAAGCGCAGAAAGTCAAATAAAACGTATGAAAATAAAGCGTTGCCACAAATAAAAAAATAATCAAGAGATAGAAAAAAATGTATTAATAAAAACCTTTAGCTCACAATTGGATATATGGTATGTAACTCAGGTAAATTCTTGAACGTTTGGAAATTGAGTGGAACAATACTGCATTGAGCTTTATTTGCTTGAAAACAACAGTCTTATTACGATGAAAATCTATTGTGAAATTGGAAGCTTAAAAAAAAATGGTATATGCGATAGCCTTGAGAAGTGGTAAATATTTTCGCTTTTAACATTATTAATATTTGTTATAACATAATAATATTTATCTTATTTGAAGTCATTTTTTAATACCACAATTCTTACTTTAAAATCGAGATTATAAATTCAACAGTAGATCCCCGGTATGTTAAACTAAGGTAATATCTGTAAAATAACGTAAATTTTAGCTATGACTTTATCACCAGTGGTGCTTTATCCCGAACGTTTCAGGAATTTTTTTCAAGTTCTGTCAATATGTCACAGTCGTCTTAATTCGGATAAAATTTCAATTCGTCTTAAATAAGTTATGTTCTTTACATTTTTTTTTTAATGTGTCAATTCATGTCGATTAGCTGTACAAGCTAGCTTTAATAGTATTTGAACAGAATACATTGAGACAAGGGTTGTACGGTAAAACGGAGCTTGTAAAGTGGAAAAATCGTTGTTTAGGCAAAGTTACATTTAATTGTTTTGCTAATGCTGGTAAGTGAATGAAATCAGACTAGCTCAACCATAGCTGGAAACTTAGTTACCTTAGCTATTTTTTATCTAGTTAGTTTCGTAAGTAATGATTTTGTATATTTAAAACTAAAATTTTTATAAAATCTTCCTCCGCTTCCGCTTAGACTCCGCATCCGAGGAAATCATTTTCCAAAACTCTGCATCCGCATTCGCCTTCGCGAAGATGACTTCAATTACAACTCTAATTGAGACTATGCCATGTTTTTACACATTTAATGTTGTTCTATCATTCATAATTTCTTGTTTTCATATGCACTCGTTATTTGTTTGGATCGGTATTATTAAAAAAAGGAAGTGAATTTATTCAAATTCCAATTATTTCCATTAAAATAAGGAACTTGGCAATATTTCATTTGGGCAAATCCTTTTAGCACATAATACATAGAGCCGTGTCGTAAAAGAACAAGTTGCTGTCATTATCACTCTTGATGCACATGCCAAATCCTCTAAATATTTCGCTATGACAACACAAACACAAAACTTTAAGGCCCTTTAACACTAAGCCCAGGAAACGGCAGTTTCAGGATTTCGCCTATTCTATAGCCGTCAAAAATAAAAATTGCAATTCATGAACGGCCCGGGGTCCGAGTCCAAATACAACAATAACCAAAAACTGGTCTGATGAGGTTATGTATGTATATATGTATAAGAATATGTATATATGTGGTAATAGCCGAAACATATGTCACCAATTACCAGGTTAAATTGTTCCATTTGTTATTTTTTTCATGTTTATTGAATAAAATTTTAAAGCATTCATCAATTAAGTATAAAAATTTTACTATCATATTGGTCCTTGCGAAATGACTGTAAGTTCAAAGTAATAATGTTTAATATTAACAAACATATTTATTTGATCCTTACTACTTTTTGAAAGAAAGAACCTTTTTAATACATGTGCAATAGAAGACATATGAAAATTTAAGAAACTCGTGAGGCTTATGAAAAATTTCCAAAAGTTATAAGCTTCGAACATACAGCTCAAAAATTAAAATTTTGTCCAAAACATAGTCCAAACTTTATGTAGTGCGTTGTATTTCGAAGATTTAGTTGGCTCGCCAAATTTAAAATATTCCAAAGTCATAACAAATAATTAAAGATGTTTTGACTTTTATAAAAAAAACTAGCTCTTTCTATTTTTAGAAGAAGACGTATTATATCACCACAAATAGAAAAATCGACAAAGTTTAATGTAAGCAAGGAATTGAGATGAAAATAAAAAATCCTCCTTAGAAGCACGAAACAGATAAGATTAAAAAAAATATACAAAAAGAGCACAAAGTAAAACAAAAAAGTTAAAATAAAAGCCCGTAACAAAATCCATGTTTCGAAACATTAACTTCATCAACATTTTAACGCCTGCGAGGAAGTGCTCCCACGTCTCTCTAAACAGCCTACAGCAGGATATGCTTAGCAAATACTTTCGTTGCATGGCAAGACAAAGGGCGTGGAAAAATTGTGTCTCTGTATGTGAGTGTTAGAGCATTTGACATGTCTACGAAGATATTTATGTAATAATGTTATTTGTTGTTTTCATACGCCCAACTAATAAATGTATTTTTCTGGGGTAGTGGCATAAAAAAGGACTTTCGTAGCTGGCTCACATTTGTTAAATTACAACCATAGGCAAATGTCGAAAGTAAATTCAAGCTCAAGGCATGTCCAATTTCCTGCGTGACGAACGCGTACGTTTGCTAAGTCGAATCAGAGCGCAGTATCAAAGCAGAACGTCGATTCTTAGGCAGCGCTAACAAAAAGCACATTTGACCTTGAGCGATGTTTTACTTTAACCTGCACAAAATGTGAGCTTTCAACTTAATGTACCTCATAAATCATGCAGCAGCAGAGACAGCGACTACTTCAGCAGCCAAATTGGCAGCAATTACGAGCAACGTACACACACGGCGTTGTCTACGAAATGACCTTTTTTAGCATTAAATTTTTAGCTTTAGCTTCCTTTATGAATATTAAATTGTTATTTTTAAGTAAATTTACTGTTGGGGTAGCCTTAAATTAATTGTGCTTATTATTTCTGTTTAATTTACCTTTATTCTAAGTAAACTTTTGAAAGGCAATTAAATATTTTAAATAAATCAACAACGCTGTCCTATCTTAACGCGAACCTCTCTCCAACGAAGTCCAAACATTCATATCTCAAAATGGCATGCTTCCTCAAAAAAAGTTTGAGTTAAAAAGTTTTTATAATATTTAAGATCTGTGTCATCCTCTTGGACTTCAAGACATATTTTGCAGATGACAATGTATAACGCATCCGTGTTCTTCTTTCATGTGTTAGTAACGAAATTTTGACTGCTACGGGGCCACGGTCTAAAGTGGTCACTAAAGGTGTTTGTACGCCACTGTTAGCATTTGCAGCGCTTTTAGACGTTGAAGGCGCTCTTAGTAAAGTTAATTGAATGCAATTCTTCTTGATCTAAGTCTAATAGACGTTAAAGACTGCGTCAGTGTCGAAATTAAAAGCATCTTCAATAAGAGATTGATGTGATCAGAGTTAGCAAATGACTCAATATCAAGATATGCAGCTCGTGATACCCCACACGGTGGCGTAATCTCGCTTTTATTATTGGTATTAGTCGACGATGGAAAAATAAAGCTGCTCAGAAAACTCAGACGATACTTTGCTAAGGACATTAGGCAAAGATCTAACGACACATGATTTCTAGTTTGGCATTAGCTCAAAACAAAAACAAAGGTTGTCAATTTTCAGAAGAAACCCAAAGTTCCATAAAGTTATGAAGGGATATGAGTCATTTTATACTTGTAAGAAAACGCTTGATAGATCTTAAGAGCTTAAGTGCTAACATATTATTCTTGTTGTTCATATGTACATATACGTTTATTCATATTCAGAAAAATACTGGCCTATGGTATACTGTTAAGAAGAAAAGTTAAAAATTACAGCGATTATTCCATGTTTAGTTTTAAGAGACCTATAAAGATTTGTTTAGCTGAAAAAACACATTTATCAAAGTAATCGTCGTTTGAACTTTGTATGTTAAAATTACAAATATGAAAACAAATTCTAAAAGGACTTTTCATTAAAAACAAAGAATTTAAAACTTAACTTATTCTAAAATTTTGTAAGTTTTATTTCTAAGCAAAATCCTATTGAAATGAATGTTCTGACTTGAATAACTTTGAAGTTTTAGTTTCATCTGCTGGGTATTGGAATTAGATGGATATTTAACGCTCATTTTAAATAGTTTATAACAAGATTGTGGACCAAATTCACTTCAGCAGCTTGAGGTAGAAGAAGTTCAAAAGTCATATATTAACTTATGGTCAGGTTTGTATCTAGGCAACACGGATATAAAATTCATGAAGGTACACATATCAAATATTTAAAAATTTATTTAAATTTTTATTTAGGAAAAAATGATTGGAAATTAATATATAAAAAACAAATTATTAGCTAATAAAAATAAAATTTTCATGAAAAGCTTTTGGACGAAATTTTTTTTTCAAATAATTTGCATCTGGGAAATCTATTACACATCATTACATACAACATGTGTACACATAACATTTTCTTTATACAATGGCACATACTCGTCCATAAAATTGTAGTACATACACTTATTTCTTAATACAAATTCATTGATAACTAGCGTTGCCATTAACTACTTACATTAATAAAAGAAAGATGTACTACAATTACAAATAAGAACAATGAATCATTTAGGCGTTAGGAAGCTGAAAGAAGTTCAGCATATCCGATGTCTGATTGAGTTCATACAAATTAAATGTAATTTGTTTTATTTGCATAAAAGCTAACGAATGTGCCAGAATAGGATCAGGACAACCGAAGAATCAACAAATAATCAAGAAACAATCGAATAGAAGGTGGAACCTTCTGCACCGCCGGATGCAAAACATCTCGAATCATGTGGCCTAAACTGAATCTAGGAAGGACGCAAACTCTCTTAAGATTCAGAAGAGGAGATCTAACGACTGTTGTAGGAGTACTGATGGGGCACTATGTTATTGGCCCTATGGCCGCCAAATATGGTGCTCCTTTCAGATATTACTGCAGGAGTTACGGAGATGAAGAAGAGGATGAGAGAGTTAAACACCTGCTCTGCGAATGCCCAGGGCTAATGAAGAGACGAACCAAATATTTTGGTTCTACATTTTTTGTTGGTCTTGAGGAAATAGCTTAACTTCACAAAGTCTTCTGGGTGGTTCGTCCCTATTCAATAAGACAATTAAAGGAGAAGGTGTGAAGGTAGCGCATCACAATGGGCAAACTGTCTCCCAGTGCATCTTGCTATATGCAAGCAGCCCTTTTAACTTAACCTAACCTATTTGCATCAAAAAAATAATAAAAAATAGTGATCGATAAGCCGAAAAGAAATATTTTCAAAAATATGTTTGATTGAGTAAATATTATTTCAGGGATATCAACGAAAATTAATTAGTTATTATTTTTATTTTTTTTTATAATTAAATTTTTGGCTTTAGTATGCATAAAATTTACTCGTTGTTGTAACGTATCTAAATTTAATCCAAAAGTGGCCGCTTAAAGATGTCGAAAATTGCTTTTTGCTCATTTATTACAAATGTATAGAAGGCGGAAAATATTATTATAAAAAGTTTTAGCGGAGCAAAAATCATATTGACTGTTTACCCAAGTCCTCCTCAGTACAATAGGATTCAACCGAGTTGCACCATACATTTTTTTTTGATTTACTTTTAATAATGCCTCAACTAAAAAAAAATTTCGAAATTGAGTGTGAACCTCATTGAACCGCATCTATGTACTGAAAATATCAATAGAGGAGGAAGAATTTTGTGTAGTTATTTGAGTTTTTTAGTTTGAATCTAATAAAACCCTTTATCTTAAAAATTTTAGCCGCTTGACTTACTCCCGTGTCATTCTGAGCCAGTGATGGTATTTTCGGTGCATTTGCATCCGGAAAAATCGCCGTCAGTACATTCGACAATTTTTCAGTATATGTGCTGCATTGTTATTACATTTGGCGAATTTTCAGCATGTTTTCAGTACATATTCGGTACATTTGGACAATTTATAATAATTACCTTTAATTTTTTTTTAGTAAATGAAAGAATTAAAATAATCGTAATGTATGTTCATAATGTAGATTCATAAAAATAACCTTTGGAATTAGTATCATAAATGAAAATAATTGTGCTCGTAATATGTAGATTTTTTAATTTAATGAGAAAAATATATCTCATATTGCTAGGGATTTTGATGTAGCATACGTTTTTTGTAATTTTTTTAGTACATTTTAGTAAAATTGAATGTTGAAGACAAAAAAAAAGTACATTCGACCTTTAAAAAGTACATTTCAAGTCAAAACCTAAATGCTATCACTGTTCTGAACACTTCATATTTCGATAAATTTAATGAAATGCCGAAAATTTAGTTTTTCAAAACTTTATGAAGAAATTACTTTAAATAATTTTTCAATGTTAGTCTTCCTACAGGCATTTTTCACATAATGTTTAGTTTTTATTGAAATTTATGAAACAAAACAAATTTTTTTTTTATACAAAAAACTGCTCTACATTTGACATTTGCATAATATAATATGTTTTTATGGATATGTACATAACTCATGTATGCACAGAAATTGCCACAGAAACTTACGTATTTCATTTGCGTATAAATTATTTCACACAAAATATTGACAGTTCATATACGATTTGATATATGTACTTATTTCATGTACAGAGTATGTAAAGGGTGTTTTTTTTTAGCGGTATAGAGCTTCGAATTGAAATAAAACACAAGAAAATCATTTTAATGTCCATCAATTTGGCTTTATTGGAAGGATAATTTTATGCCATTAATGTTTAAATATGATTTCGGGCATGTGGCCGCCGCGGCTGGCTCGAATAAAGCCAATTCTACAGGTCCAATTTTGAATCACTTTTTCGAGCATATGGGGCCGTATGTCGGCAATAACGCCACGAATGTTGGCTTCCAAGTCCCCTAACGTTTCTGGTTTATTGGCGTAGACGAGCGACTTCACATATCCCCAAAAAAAATAATCCAATGGTGTCAAATCACACGATCTTGGTGGCCAATTGACAGGTCCATTCCGCGAAATTATGCGCTCATCGAATGTTTCCTTCAATAAATCGATTGTGACGTGCACTGTGTGGCATGTAGCGCCGTCTTGTTGGAACCACAACTCATCCACATTCATGCCATCCAATTCGGGAACAAAATAGTCGGTTATCATGGCTCTATACCGGTCTCCATTAACGGTAACTGACTCTCCAGCATTATTTCGGAAGAAGTATGGCCCAATGACTCCACCAGCCCATAGAGCACACCAAACAGTCAGTTTTTGTGGATGTAATGGCGTCTCAAGGGTCTCATGTGGATTCTCTTCACTCCAAATGCGGCAATTTTGCTTGTTGACGTAGCCATTCAACCAAAAATGAGCCTCATCACTGAACAAAATTTTGCGATGAAAATCAGCATCGAGATCAATCTCATTTTCGGCCCATACACCAAAATCACGACGCATTGCATGGTCTCGCGGCTTTAATTCTTGCACAAGCTGGATCTTGTAAGGTCGCAAGCCAAGATCTTTGCGCAAAATCTTCCATAAAGTTGATGGACAAAGCTCCAATTTGCTCTACAGCGGCAATTGTTTCTTCGGTGCGCACTGTTCGACGTCTCTGCGGATGCGTATTATCACATAGAGTAAACGTAGTGCGAAAACGATCCATGGTTAACCGAATTAATTGCTCTGATGGACGGTTATGTCGACCATAAAATGGACGGAGCTTGCGGTAAACTTCGCGAACTGAACCATTATTTTTGAAATAAATTTGCACGATTTGCAAGCGTTGTTCTTTTGTCAACCTGTTCATGATGAAATGGCAAACCAAACTGAACATAAATGACATTAGAGTTGCCAGATTTGACCATAAAATGCCAGTTTTATCTCTATTCGAAAAACAAACCTCTAAAAAAAACACCCTTTATGTTTGTATGTCTTCGAGAGTCATACGAATTATCATGAGGACGCTTATTACAAAAACACTTTGCAGAAAAGGATAAAAACTGTTTGCATTGGAAATATAAAACTGGCTAAGCTCGGTTTTATTTTATTGTATGGTTTTTGTGCAACAAATCAATATTTTATTTCTCCTCTGCATATGTCACTAAAATATTTCAGTTTTCGATTTATCTAACCGTCCACTGGATAACTTCTGGCCACTCAAAAGAAATAATTTTTTTTATTTTAAAACTTTTTTTTTTGAAATTGACATGGTAATTTTTTAGTATACTAAGTATATAATAAGAGAACTCTACTCATATGTAAACTTTCGAATTCAAATGTTTAAAGGTTGGCCAAGTCCGATGAAGTTTTTCAAACATAAAGGTATAGAGTGTGGCATGTATCAGAGCCAAATTTTAAGCGATAGGAAACTCAATTAAGTACTTTTAGAATAACACGTTTTTTATGTCTATTTTTGGTCCCCAATCAGCAGGAAACTTCAAAAAAAAAATAAAGTTTTGCCAGATCAATTTAAATGCATAAGCTCACTTGCCTGTGTTATCAGTCAAAGTCATTAAGCATGTGTTCTTAGAAAGCAACACCTTTTCCACGTTTAAACCTTTTTATCGAGAGAACCATTATCATTCATTTCACTTGAAGACTTTTTTTATAAAAATTAAAATATTTTGTTTCCAATAAGATCAACCGTATGGCAACATGTATCATTTATAGCTGATTTGTGACCTAAAATTGACTATGAACATCTGTTATTTTATAAAATAATTGAGGTATAGCAATTTGCCCGTTGATGCTCTTAAATAAATTAACAATTAATTATTTAAGTCAGGGGTATTCAATCGGTGGCCCAAGGAATGTATCAGTTCGGCCCAAGAAACAAGAAATCAAGCCCCGACAAATTTTTGATATTACAGCTTTTTTATTTAATTTTTTGGCCATGGATGAAAGAACTGATGTTACTTTCACCGCTAAATTTACCATTTTTATTAGATTTATTAAGGACGAACATAGTTTTACTAAAGATTTTGCTTCTTTGTTGCCATTTAAAGACACGGCAAAATCAAGAGATTTTATAAAGATGTAACAAACACACTAACGCACTTTTCTGTGTCACTTTCTAACATAGTTACGGATGGAGCCCCAGCTATGACCGATATAAAAGAGGGGTTTCAAGATTAATAGAGGGCAATGCCATTGCTGTCAAAAACTCACGTTTGATAAAGTGCCCTTGCATACTGTACCACCAAAATATATGCGAAAAGACATTAAAAATTCATTTTGCTATGGGAATCGTCGCCAAGCCTGTGAAAACGTATTTTTGGATTTTACTGACACCATTTACATTGAATATATTTATGCTCCACCAAATTTTCAAATGAAATCATAGAGTTACAATTTGACCAACAAATTAAGGAGAAATATGCGTCCTTTTGCTGGACTTTTATAAATCATACTTGCCCAGCCATAGATTTTCCGCTCTGCACAGTCATTGATATTCATGCCATCATTGATTGGAAGCAAAGTACAAATATAAACAATTTTTTTCCAGAATGAGGCATAGTAAGTATAAACATAGAGCTAAAGTATCGAATGAGCACCTTGAGGAATGCCTGAAGATCGCAACCACATCAATCAAACCAGATATCGATGCATTAATGTCTCAACTTTTCAATGATTTAAAATTTAATATACAAACATATTTTTAAAATTGAAAAATACATTATTTTTACTCTATTTCAACACAAATAGAATACCGTTAATTTTATAAAATTCGTCGAATCCGTACAAAAGTTATAAGGTTCTGAAAAAATTTTCATTTCGAATTTCTATGGCTTATAACAACAACAAAAAAAAAACTTTTAAAATTTTAACTTTTAGTGAATAACAAAGATTCATGAAGAAATTAGCGGTTAGGATTTATAAGTGGCCCTCTGTAAAAATTTAGGAAGTTTTTCAAAAGTGGAGCTGATGCAATTTCCAGTAAAGTGATTTCGTGTCGTTATTTTTGAAAAACATTTTCGGCCCTCCTGAGCACTGTTTCTCTCTACCAAAATCTTTTTTTGAATTTATTTTAAATATTCCATGTAGAAACATCGTATACCATATTTAATTTAATCTGTGGGAAATAGTGAAATTCTCAGACTGAATATAATGTTCGACTTTAATATCTATAAAATTATCTTCAACTGGCAAAAAGTTTTTGTAAGTATTATACTTAAAATCAAATCAAAATTCTTTTAGCATTGAATACGTCTTAAAAAATCGTTGTTCACGAAAGTCGATAAAATCATTTGAAAATTCGTCCCTAAATAGAACATAGCTGCAGGGAGTCCCATTGTTCAATTATTCGTGCAATACCGCTTTCTAAAGAAAGCCATCTAATCAAAGAAATTCTATAAATTTTGTGCGGTTTTAGGTGCAAAATTCTTAAAAATCTTTTAAATCATTTACTTTCTTTATGCTAAAGAAAAAATTAATTTTGTTCGATTTCCATGGGAAGTTTTTTAACAAGCGTAACATGGATGGAATGGAGTTTAACTTCATTTTATATAAAATAAATCTACAAATAATTACAATGCAAATGATTACAACAAAACTTTAAAAGAAATATTCAAAAGGCGCAAAATAGATATATGGCATGAAACTTGCTCTTGGTACAAACTAATAAATTTCAATAAAACATCAATAAATGATTACGGGAAATTTAAATTAGAAGACAAAATCACAAGCCTAGAACTCACCAAATTTACTTGGCTTAGATTAGGTCATACCAAACTGACACATACACATTTATTTGATCAGAATATAAGTATAATCTGTTAGTATTGCAACACAAATACCAATATTACTATTGAACATATCCTTGACAGATGCAATAATTTCAATGACGAAAGATTTATAATTTTCAACAACCAAACTGCAACGTCACTTCTAACCACTACAGCCATAGATAACATTAATAAAATAAATATTTTCGTCAAGAGTTGTAATCTGCTTCATCTCATTTAACAACTTATGTAAAACCTTATATACATAAATCCTATAAATAATTTTTAAAATTGCATAAGTTAGATACGTATGTATGTAGCTTATAAAAATTAATGTTACAACTTACATAAAGCTGAAGGCCCTAGCAGTTCGAGCTTAGCATTTTATAGCTTATAATTTTAATTGTCAGTTATAAATTATAAATAAATAATAAATAAATAAAATATATTTTTAACTTCACTTTTAATACATTAGAATTTTTTTGATTTTTATACTCTATTTCATCACAGTAACAAAAATTATTCAATTGTTGTTTTGCAAAACATACCAACTTTCAAAAGTGTGTACCAAATTAGCAAAACGCATAAACAAAATGAAAATGTATTAATTTTGGTACAAATGTGGTAATTGTGCTTACAATTATAAAAAAAAAATTTAAGGGTAGACGATAGGTTTCCAAACTAAGCTTCGTTAATTAAACGTAGCATAGGTATCGTTAATATTTAAACTTCAACAGCGGCGGATCTAGGATTCAGTCGTAAAACTTTGAAAAAGTGAAAAAAATATCTATTTAGAATTTTGCATTAATATAGAGTTAAATTATGGATGAAGTTTTAGCTCATGTAGTCTCCCCTCCACCCTTAGATTCACGGCTCGGCTCTATTTCATTATTCTTCATTACACAAAAGCACATGCGAACTCGAGCTACGTTTTCACAAAAAATTGTAATTATCGTTTTTTAATTTTTTTCATTTTTATTTGTTAAAACAATGGAACATATAAGTAATTCCCCACAGTCTAGAAACAATGATACATTTGCTTAAATTTAAAACCACAGGCAATTCATTGTATAAAGAATTTAGTAGTCTTTTTAAAGTAATTCTAGAATAATTAAAATCTAATCTTATAGAGCTAGCAATCATGTTAAAATCATTAAGAGACCTTCTAATACTATAGGTGCAGTTGAGGCATAATTTGTTCTATTAAGCACAACATGTAAGATATCGAAATTTCTCAGGTTTCTAACCTGAATATTGAATCCAATGTATTGAAGAAGAAAAGGACAAACTATCCTACCACAAGCCATATCATACAAAAATATTGAGGCAAGGCTACTTTTTCTACTTTGAAGAGTTTGAAGATTAATAAGCTTACACCTTGCAATATGCGACGGCAATGAGTCAACAAAATTTAAGGAACGTAACGCATAACGAACGAAAACTTTTTGAACCCGTTCAATTCGATCAATATGAACCACATAAAATGGTCTCCAAATAGAAGCGCCATATTCAAGCTTTAATCGAACCATGGACATATACAATACTTTTAGGGTATATGGGTCAGAAATTTCAGAGTCATTACGCCTAACGAAAGCAAGCAACGCATAATACTTAGATATGATATAGTGAGTTTCTGGTCAAAAACTGTACCCAAATCTGTTACTTCCGTTCTTTTTTTCTAAAATAAAGCTTTCATGATTACTAATCATCGCAGAATTGCAAATTTCACCTGAAAAATGTCATTTGAAAACATTTCTTTATATTTTAATATAACCGATTCTTTTGACATCATAAAAAAAATTTATTCAAGTCAGACTATAATTTTAAAGAGTCATCTAGACTTTTAATGACACCATAAATTTTAGGGTCATCCGCTTGCCTAATAAATTTAGTATTAGCAAAGCAACCCTGTATATCATTAATGAATAAGATAAATAATAAGGGGCCTAAAATGCTCCATTGCGGAACACCCAAAGTGGCTATTATGAACTAACACATCGCACATCCTGTTAGACAAATACGATTCAAACCAGTCCAAAAATGCTGAGTGAAAACCAATTTTTTTTTAAGTTAAGCAGTAAAATTTTGTGAGAAACCTTATTGAATTGTGTCCTTGTATAAGTCACACCGTAGGCATATGATATCATAAAAAACCAGAACCATTGAAATTATAATTTTAGCGTTGCTCAGTAGCGCAATTCCGATTGGCGAAGCATAAATTTGCTTCCTCTAATAGCAAAATAAACAAAATAAAAAATTAGAAAGAATGCAACCACATGACAGCATGTTCTCTTCCCCTATCCTTGTTATAATATTATATTAAGAATAAATTTCAATTTCCCATACACATACCTATTTAGCAAATACTGGAGTTAGCCACTTTTGACTTCCCAATATTTTAGTTATGCGCAAATTGGTTGCGTTTTTTTACTATGACAGTAACTTTTCTTTAAGACTTTTGCCTTTAAGTTAGTTTGCTTGAAAAACTAACATATCCTTAAGGAAATTCGGCTTCAAAAATGCACTTTAACATTTCATATTTTCGTCTGACATACTTATGGTTGTGTTATATGCAATAGTAATCACACTTAAGCGACATATCCTTTTAAGTTGTACACCTTATAATTTGATTGTTTTCATTCCATATTTAATTTGGTTTCACAATAAGAATTTAAGACAAATTTTTTTAAACACTTGCACTTCAAAAATTCACTGAAAATTTAATTACAGGATATCAGAATAAAACTTGCAGCGTTAATTCATTGCAAGCACTTTTAGAAAACAACAAATTTAATATCTAAATATGTTTCAAAATTTAAACCTCTAGTATTTTCACATAAATGCTTTCCAGCTGCTTTTCACATATCCATCTCTTTTTTTCTTATTATTTTTTTCTCTATTGTGACACAACGTGAAATACGCGCGACCTTATTTTCGTAAAAATGTTTCAATGCCGCACAAGTGAACCGACATAGAGACGTTCATCGACTAACTGGATTGGCGTCTCTCATTTGAGGATTTTTGGAGCCTTCGTGCCCGGTAAAGATGTTTTGCGCCAAATGGGTGACAAAAGAGCGGCGCGCAAAACAAAAGAGAGTGAGAGCATTCCAAGGACTGTGGTGAGTTGCACAATGCGATTTTGAGTTAACCATTAGTTTATAAATATTGTAAGGTGTGCTGTCGTTTTACAAAATCGTTATGATAAGAAAGTGTTATTGGGCCTAACGTGTAGCTCTGAAACTAAAATGTGAATATTTGGTGAGATACAAAATATGATATTTTTGTATGCACAATATAAACCTTAAAATCATGAATTTGTTGCAGAAATAATAAACAACAAATGAGTTTTTTTGGTACGATGAGAGCTCTTAAAATGGTAACTTTTCATTTTTAGCACAAAAATTTTCTCAAATTCATCGGATAAAATTATGTACCAAATATACTCTTCTATGGATTAGCAAATAAATTCACTAATACTCTTGACTTTAAGGGCAAGAGAATTGTTAATAAACACAAAAATACGGATGACGAGTCTGAGTAAATTCACAAGTGTGTTGTGTATAATGACAAGGGTTGGCAATTGAGAGCATTATTTTCCTATTAGAATTCAAAACAAATTGTGCCGTGTACTGTTAAAATTTCCCAATATTTTCATTCAAATGTCGAGAAGCTTCAGAGGTTTATAGCAATCATATTCACCTCTAGTATGAGTATACTCTAATATCTAATGGGACATTAAAGTCTTTCAATACAAATACATATAGATTCAGCTCTGGCACACAGCTCACATCTTCTTGCAAGCTGCTAGCATATAAAAATGGGCGAAATCGGTTCACAGCCACGCCTTCCGCCCATACTTTATGTAAATATACCCAAGTCCTTTTGAAAAAACATTGCTGCGATTTGAGAACAAGATTAAGATTAGGCTAGATCTTAAGTTTGCAAAGGCTCTTAAAGAGGCGTGGCACAGCCCTAAATTTTAAGTTTTATGACGCCATTGCTCGTAAACTGTGCAAGATAATGTGATGAAATTTGGTACCCGGATACAGATCTTGTGAATTTTGAATTGCGCATAAAGTGGGAGGAATTGCAAAAGTGGGCGTGGCATTTCTTAACAGTTAAAAAATTGGATTTCGTATAACTCCAAATTGGCACATACGATTTTCATTAAAATTTTAGGGATGATACCAGTGAAAGTAGTCAACAATACCAGCTACGTCAATATACTGAAAAAAATTGTTTTAAGGGCGTGGCAGAGCCTAAAATATTTATAAACGTTATTAAAAGAGAACTAACAACGCAATCGTTATGAAATTTAATAAGGCGGATAAAATTGCTAAAAGGTATCTTCTTGCAAACTTTTGGCATAATTGCGCCGGTGGGTGTGGCACCTCCCATATAAGCGAAATACGTTTAATGCTATAGATAGTGTGCTATGAGAGTAATCTTCATAAAATTTTGTGTAGAGGTGTCGGTTACTATAAGCTTCGGAATTAAATGAAACTTGACAAGATTTCATCAGTGGGCGTGGCACTTCCCTCATTAACGTAAAGTTAGAAGTGCTATTTTAAGTAAACTATAGGAGCAATTGATCTGAAATTTGTTGTAAGTGGTTTACTGGTTATTAGGTATATATGAATCAAAAGCTGGCAAAATAGTAACAGTGGGCGTGGCACCTGTCATACAATTGAAATGCCTTAAGTGGCATAACCATGGAAATGTATGAGCAATCATAGTGAAATTTGGTGTAAGAAGTTTTTTTATAAAAAGCTATTTCTGGATCAAAATCGGACTGAATTGCACGAGTGGGTGTGTCACCTGCCTAAATTTTAGGAATAATAACGGCACATATAAACTATACAAGCTATTGTGCCAAAATTTGGTTTGTTTATTGAACCTAAAGTGGGATGAATTGTAGAAGTGGGCGTGGCATATTTCATGTTTTTCATTTCTATTCTATTTTTTTCCACATTTCCCAAATTCTTTTGACAGTTTCAGCCTTTTACCTCTCCCCTTCAATTTCATTCGACATTTTCTTTATTCTTTCGACTTTTTCATCAATTTTTTAGCATTTTTCATATATTTCGACTTATTCAATTTATTTCAACTTTCTTTAATGGGTTTCAAATTTTTTCAACATTTTCAGTTTTTTCCAACACTTTCCAACATTTTTGAACCTTTTTACATTATTTTGGACGTATTCAACCTCTTCAACTTTTTTTTAACATTTATTTAAAAAGTACTTTCAATGCAGTGTAGGGTATGTGAGTTTCGGCCTGGCCGAAGATAACACCTATACTAGTTCATCTTGTTATTTTTTGTATTATGCTCTACTTGATAATCTTATAGATCTAGAAAGACACAAAATTTGTTCTATATAAAGTGAAATTTAATATGATGTATAACACTTGAAGATAGCACTTTTAACGACAAAGATGTCTAGCAAGCAACATAAAGTCCGCAAACTGATTTTGTTCACATACCTGCAAAATCCAGAATTAAAATATTCAGCTATAGCAAAAATAGTTGGTGCATCAGAAAGAAGTGTCTTTACGGATAATTTTAAATATAAAAAGGGTCTACCTGTTTCATGAAAATAAGGTTCACGCAGAAAACCAGAATTTTCTAACCCAAAGGTAGCGACGAAGGTCAAGCGCCTTTTTAAGTAAAATCCCAACACCTCAGTGCGAGGTATGGCGGCTAGAGCAGGTACATCAAAATCTACTGTACAAAAGATCAAGAAGAAAAGTAAGCTAAAGACATAAAGAGTTCAAAAATTACCAGACCGTTCTGATGAAAAGCAGTTGATGGCTCAGATGCGACCGAGAGAAATTGTATGAAAGGTACCTGACTAAATTTGATTGCTGTGTTATGGACGACGAAACTTACGTCAAAGCAGATTTTAAGCAGCTACCTGGGCACGAATATTATACATCACCAAAAAAGGGGCATGCATTCAAAGAAAATAAAATTTTGAAATTTCCGAACCAATATATGGTTTGGCAGGTCATATGCGCCTGTGGTCTCAGAAGCAGATTTTTTGTTACGCAATGCACAATCAATTCCAAAGTTTATGTAGACGAGTGCCTCGAAAAACGTCTTCTACCATTTATTCGTGCAAATGAGAGTACCGTGATGTTCTGGCCAGATTAAGCAACCTCTCATTACTCTAAAGTTACGATGGAATGGTATGCAAGTAAAAAGATTAATTTTGTTCCAAAAATTGAAAACGTGGCCAACCGCTCAGAGCTTCGTCCAATTGGAAGATATTGGAATCTTATGAAAATAGATATTTGAAAAAATGGTACGACTGCAAAAAATCTACAAGACTTCAGACTTAAGTGGAAAAAATCGTACCATACTCTCGATGAAACGACTGGACAAAATTTAATGAAGGGCCTTACGAAAAAAGTAAGAAATTTTTATAGGAAAAAATAATTGTTCATTAGTTTTGAGTTATTTATGTTCTGAACACTAGCCATTATTAAAAAAAACGAAAAAAGACCAAAAACATTACTGGGTGTTTTTTTATAACTAAAAAGCAAAACGTAAGTTTTTTCTGGGACAGTCCTTAGAACGAATTATGCCTCAAATGCACATATTAAAAGGTCTCTTAATGATCTTAACATGGTGGCTAGCTCTACAAGCTTGGATTTTATTTATTCTAGAATTACTTTAAAGAGACTACTAAATTCTTTTTACAATTAATTGCCTGTGATTTTAGATTTAAGCTTTTTGTATCATTGTTTCTAGTCAGTAAAGAATTGATTTAATAAATAAAATAAAATAAATTAAAAATATAAACTGAATACCAATAATATGTCGGTTGAAAGACAATTTACTGCACTAAAATTTTTACCAACGATTTGAACTCGTGAACAATTTCGTCCAATTTTCAGAAATATCGCTCTGAGCAAATATTTCTTAAAATTATACTTCTCAAAAAGATTTTTCACAACGAATTTCGATAGCATTTTCCAGAGTAAACATTTCTGTAGAATCTGAATGCCCCAATGATTTTTTTTGATTCGCCGCAATTTTCCATGTAAATGGCGAAATGCAAAAAAATGCACTGCTTAGAGCACAATTGTACTTTACATACATAAATGCTTGTAAAAACTTTAATTTTCAGCCAATAATTTTATTCAATTAATTTCAAACTTTTATATGTATTATGTCAGACAAAAATTTTAAGGTGTAAAACGTGCCAATAGTAGGTATCAGTGATATGGCGTTTATGATCGAAAATAGTTTAAAAATATCTCTTTTAATTTTTATGACAAATTTCATTTTTGAAGCTCTATATCTAAAACTAATTATATGACTACCAAAAAGTCAACCCTCCTTTTTATAGAGAAGTTTATTTTAAGCATATACATATATGTATGTCTCTAGAAAACTCATAAGCTAAATCATTTTATTAACATCAATGCAAAAACCATTTTTTCTTACAAAGCCATTTTATTCTACTCAAATAATATACTTTCAACCCGAGGGGTACCTTAATACAGTAGCGTGCATAGAGAAAGGCCACAAAATGCTCGCGAAAATATCTCATTTTGCTGTGGTTCTTGAGAGTCAAAAGTAAGTACACTTTTTAGCAAATGAAAATAATTTGATGCAGTAAGTTTTAATGTGTAGGTCGAGATTTTCGCGTATTAAAAGTGAGAAGTAGTCATTTTGCTAGAGCTTGGAATGACAAATGTGAGGAAACTTTTTTTTTTTTGCTCGATAAAAATTTTCGATGATAGGTAGTGGGCGGCATTGCAACTGTTTGCACCTGGCGACAAATATGCGCGGTACGCCTCTGCTATGTTACTGTCATTTGCTGATGTGTTGCTTATCTTGATGGTTGTTTTAAATAAATTCATAAATTACAAGAATAAATACCCTGCACCATTAACTAACCCAGTAGGCATGAGCAAGATAGAAACACTCTTCAAGCATGCCTTCCTACTTCGCTTGAGTCAAGAGCCCTTCTAAGAGCGCTTACCGTAGAAGGGGTCACAGAAGTACTTTGAAAAAATTAAATCTTAATACGTGGTGAGACTCTTAGTTAAATGTTTTTTTTTTATCTGCGTCAACCTCCCTTGCGTTGATATTTTTAATGTTCATTTTTGTGACGTTTTCTTAATTTACAATTTCACATTGAATACACAACACTCTACCACTTTAGCATAACATGAAACAGAAGACCAACCTAGCAACATGCACACCGTTCCTTACTTCTAAACATTTATATACTTTTGATGTCGTATAAGTACAATGCAATGACAAAAAAGTAATGTCGAATCATAAAACATTGCAATGCATGAAATAAAAAAATACATGAAGTCCTTCGTCTTTGCCTTCTAATGTCAGGCCTTATAGCACTGCTGCTGTGGGAAGGCCTTATAGCACTGCTGCTGTGGGAAGGCATAATAGCACGCCTGCCGTGGTAAGGCATAATAGCATTTCATCAGTATACACTCAATAGAGTGTAACTATTCTGCTAATTAAAAATTCACTACTTATAAAATTTACTTATTGTTAATATTGACAGATTGTAAATAAAAACAAACATCATAATAAAAAAAAAAAATTAGCATTCATGTTTTTATTTGCATGAAAATTCAGTTTTGAGAAGGCCTCTTACAATCGGAGCGGTGCTAGCAGGCCTTCTCCGGGGAAGGCCTTGTTCAATTGCCTGCTGGGAACTTATCATTTTGCTGACTGTATTAACACAGCGATGTCTTACGAAGTAGTGTGCAGTGCCTATACCTGCATGTGTTTTCAAATGTCTACTAGCTTAACAAATACAAATACAGATTTGATCAAATAGCATTAGATCCTAACTGATCTTCAAGAAGAAAAATTATGCCTGAGGGGACCCTTATTTCAAATGCTACTATATATAAATAGTGAAAGTATTGAATAAGAGACATAAAAATGTATTATGATAAAATAAATTTAATATAATATATACGTATCCCAGTAAAGAGAAGAGACTGTGTGAGTGCCTTTACTTTCAATTTACGTGAGAAAAAAATGTACCGACTTTCACAAACTTTTCAATTTTCAAAATACGAGTTCATGTAAAAAATGAATATAGCTCCAAGGAAGGTATCCCTAGGCAACCGATTTCCACCATATTCTCTACACGTCTATTACACTATTTTTCTAGCATTCTGACCAAGTTTCTTTAAGATCGGTCAACTAAGTATGTACCTGCCATACAGAAGCATGTAAATAGTAAATAAATGGGTCCAAGGGATGTACACCTAGCGACTGACCGATTTCATCTATATAAGAGGTTTTCATTTAATTAATTTCATCATCATAGGTTCTTCTTTTTTCTCCAAATTTTATATGGACTCAGCCTAATGTGTGGCGTTTCAATTCATGCCACTATCCATGAACGCTCTCTACAAACTTTTTAAACTGTTCTCTGCTAACAGCTGATGATGAAAAATGGCTGTAACCTTTAAGCATTAAATTGTCTATTTCATGTCACAGTGCATTCATGTCAGCCTTTGCAGTGTTGTGTTTTAAATGATAATGGCAGTTAACTTTAACAACGTTCGGTATATGCATTTTTTTTTTGCTTTCACAAGTTAGGTAATAAAAATATCTGATTTTATCCCAACTGTTTTGCAACTACTGAACTTTTTTAATTCCATTATAGTGAAGTTTATAAAAGCTGAGCAAAATGTTTATATTATTGTTGTTAGCAATGCAAACATGAAAATGTAATTTTTTTAGATTCTCGTAGCTCGCTATCGGCATCCCCTTCGCACCACTACTCAAATTGCATCTGCTTAAAATAAAAAAAATAAAATAAAGTAATTATAAGTGCACTTTTAATTCTAATATAAGTACTTATCCATTAGCGCCTTGTATGCTTTGCAAAACGGAGGAAACGGCTATTAAGGTTTTTAAGAGCTTTCCCTTTAAAGACATCTTATTACATTTACCTTAAAAAAGAGTTTTGAGTTGCATGGCGTGTTCAAATGTTCACTGGTATACATAAACTCCTTTAAAAGAAAATGAATCAATAAAATGTTGGGAAAGGCATCATTACGTAATTTAATCGACCATTTTTGATTAAGCTCAAGTTTTTTTACAAGTCCTTAATTTATGAAAGACTTATGTTGTTTGGTTTATTTTGAAATTTTTGTTTCGATAGTTATTTTTTTGTTTTCTAAGATTATTTTTCTGTTGAATAAAATTTGTACTTTTATATTTTTGAAAATTTAAATTTGAATGAAGAAAATTATTTGGCAACTTTTTAATTTCAAGAATTGAAAACATTTAAAAAACAAAAAAATAGAAAACATTATATTTTCAAAGTAAATTTGGACACGTGCTGTTATGTGGCGTAATTGTAAAAGTGTAAATGTGAGGCCCTACATTACTCCCCCGTCCTGTAGAGTTTAAAGGTGTTGTTAAGAAGATTGAAGTGTACTTTTTTAGCAGTTTTGTTTTGAGGGGAGGGTGTTTGTGTATTTTCTGTATTTATAAAAGCTGGTTGAAGTCTGTCCATGTTGATTGTATTTGTAATATTGTTTTTTTTTATTTTATAGAATGGTGATTTTTCGATGACTCTGAATGGTCCATCGTATGGGTGTTGTAAGGAGTATCGTATTGTATCGTTTCGTACGAAAACGAATTTCCAGTATGTCAATGTTTGTGGAACGTGTTGTTGGTATCTTGTGTTATGAGCTGAAATGTTTGATTGTATGTTGATTCTGTTTTCTTTAAGCTTGAACAAGGTCTCTGATGGTTCGAATGATTCTATTTTCTGAACTGTTAGTTGTTGTGGATGTCTGAGTTTTTGACCAAAAACTATTTCAGCTGGCGATGCCCTAATATCTTCTCTAACAGCTGATCTAAGGCCTAATAGAATTGGAGGAAGTTCCGAATACCAGTTTTTCTGATTATTAGAGGCAATGAATGGAACTTTTCGATTATTCTGTTTGCTTGAGGGTGATATGCTGGAGTTGTGATGTGGTGCGTACCTAGTGTTTTGATAAATTGTTTAAATGGGTGAGAGGTGAATCCAGGTCGTCGATCAGAAGTGATTTCTAGTGGGACTCTGAAACGTGAAACAAATTCTCTTTTTAGGGTTTCAACAATTGTGTTCGTATCGGTATCTTTTATTCGATACGCTTCTGGCCAACGTGGAATTCTGTCTATGACAGTGATTGCAATTATTAGATATTGGTAATGGGCGCGATTGATATTGGTCTTGGACTTCTTTCTGTTTTCGAGTTAAGTGTGTTAATTAGTGGTCTAAGTGATGTCTGAAATGTTTCAAGGTTAAGCATGTGGCGAGTAATTCCCGATCGAATGTGCTGCATTTTGGTTCTGTTGGTGAAAGTATTTTAGAAAATAATGCTAGTGGCTCCAATATGTTAATGTGTTGTTGTTGTAGGACTCCATCGACTACTGTGTTAGATGCATCTACAGCAATTGATAGTTTCGTTTTACTGCTAGAATGGTATGGTAAAGCAGCGTTTGCTTAGCGAAGCTATCGTTTTTTGAAGTAAATGCATCGAGAGTGTCTTTTGTCCATTGCAATTGTTTGTTTTTGGTTTTTGATGCGTAGTTTACCATTTGATAGATTGGTCCTAGTTTGTGTGCGAGTTTTGGAATGCCTACCATGGATATGTATCGTTTATCTAAGGTACTACTATTCAGCAAAAGTCCAATCCTGTTAGAAGAAAAAAAAACTTAGAGGATCATTAAGCAAAGAACAACTCATATCGGCCATTCTTTTACAAACCGCACGGACTTCAGGAGAAAAAAAATTCGACTTCTTCAAGTGCCATATAAAAATTTTTCCTGCATCTTTCAACAAATTTATTTGACACGTATATCAGCATTTTGCTGAAAAAAAGTTTTTCCGAAATATTCACACATGATATTTCAAATATTTAATGAATTTTTTCCAATCGTCTCATACGTGGAGTCTCTTAACTCCAGATGTCCTGATCGGATCAATGTTGGTTAACCAAATTATCCAAAATTCATATGTTTTATATTTATATTATATTTTTCAGCAAAATCCTGATATAAGTGTCAAGTGTTCATAATTTGTAAAAAACGTCTTCGGCAGATTCTTAAATGTCAAGTTTAAATTGCTGTTTGTGGAAGAATGACGGGTATGTTTCTACTTCATGCTGAAATGCATATTTAATGCGTGTCTATAAATCTGCAGTTTTAATTTGTATTTGCAGGTGGTCAAGTGTGACAATCACGACTGATATAGTTCACAGACCACATGAACCGAATAGATAAATAAATTTAATTATTTCAAAATTGTAAGGTAAAACTCTCGGGAGAGAGAGGGAGGTCCTGCCAGATATCACCAAATCTCGTGAAGGGCAGGTGTGGTGGTCCGAATTTAAAAAAAAAAATTACCTCACTTAATAGATGGACAGCCTCAAAGATTGAGAATTACTATCATTTTATTATCTTATTTCCTTCGGCTTGCTTTGACTCCGAAAATTAACAAACACGACAGCAAAGTCATGCCAATTACAAAAAATCCGAAGCTGTACTGCCGCTCGACTGCAAAAAATGTATAGCACACGACAGCAAAGCGATAGCAGTATGAAAAAAGCTACAATTCGACTGTTGCTGTGCTGCGAAAATTTCCGCAGCACGAAAGCAAAGCGACAGTCACGACAAAAAAACCGAACTTCTACTGTTGCGTTTGCTGTTATTATTGCTGAAAGCCTTTTCAAAAGCAAAAAACAAGACGACAAGCAATACAGAATAAATATTGTAAGCATGTATTTATTGAGTTCAAAGGCACTTAAATATAAACTATAATAGATATGTTATTAAAAAACTAGCAAAAAAGAAGTTATATGTTACAGCAATAAAATGTTTATGTGGGTGGTTAGGCTTGGAGATCCTCTGAAATCACATCTTCGAATAGCGGCAAATTGTTGATGGCTTCGTTCAAAAATGTTGAGTTTAGCTTCACTAACAATATATGTATCTTCTAATGTCTCATGTTTCATTCGGTAGCGGTTGTCCGTTAAAATGAGCTTTAATGAAGAAAAAGCTCGTTCTATGGTAACCTGTTAGAAATATGCATACTTAATAAGAAGAACAATGAATTAGAAACAATTATTGACTACCTGAGCTGGAGGAATGCCGAAACAAACGTTGCTTAATGCGTAAAGTTCCGGTTCGGAGTGCTTCCTTTCCCTCCAAAACTGCAATACGGTGTCGCTTCGTAGAAATAGAAGATGTAGATTTCCTATTTTTGGGTATACGTCAGTGTAAGCAATCTCACCGGAAGCTTTTTGAAGTTTTTTAGTCAAAAATGAATTAAGCATTTCTTCTGCTTCATCTTCGAAGCTATTTTCATTTGCCAATAAGACATTATCGCCAGTAACATATTCTGAAGCAGCAGAAACAGAGCGCAGTTTTTCCCAAAGAAGCTTCAAGTAAATAACGGATTCCTGTCTTTTTTGTGAACTTAAGGTATGATGGAATCTTGGATCCAAAGACAGGCACGAATTAAGGCTTTCATTTTCAAGAAGCTTAGAGGTTCGCTTTTCGATGCTTTCCAAGACTTTATTTCCAATATTTTTTACCATGTCTACATATGTTGGCATTACTTTGAACTATTTTGTAAGTAAGCATTTTACATTTTAGCCACTGAGCATAAAAATTTCCGTAGTGCAAATGCTCTGCTTGGAATTTTACTATAGCTTCCTGTAAAGGAGCGAAGACGGTAACATAGCATTCCATAAAGTCCCAAAGAGAATCGTTGTTGTCAAAATTTTCCTCAATGCTTTTATTCCCGATAGACTCTACAGCAATTAAAGCTTCTTTTGCAGCCAATAATGTTTCAATCATTTTAAATGTTGAACCCCATCTGGTGGAGCAATCGAGTTGGGGAAGCTTAACGTTTCTCAATTCAAAAGCGTCCTTGAAGCCATTCGAAGGCTTACGAACAAACTTTGTAAAGTTTCTGCAGCTTAGCAAAAATTATTTTATTTCACGATCCTTTGTGACATCTAGATCACATAATTGAGCAGAGTGGGCTGCTACAAATCTACAAATCTGGATGTGTTCAACGCGAAGATTCGATGGGTTTTCCAGATTTTTGATATTATTTAAATATGTGTTATTGAGATCTTCTTCTACTAATTCGTGCTCGCTCATATTATAGTTCGATAAAATTTTGGTTGTTTTTACCATGTTTGCTCCGTTATCAGAAGTGATTGAAACTATCTGGTTGAGGTGAATATCATATTTTTTTTAACGTTTTTAACACTTGCCTTTTAGCTCAACCAACCCCAAAATAAGAGATCTGATTTCATCTTCCTTAATAAATTGTGCACTGATTCCGAAAATATTGCGTGAGAGTCTTGATGCGCTATCAATCTTTAATGATAAAAGCCTTTTGCTCATTTCCATTTTCATGTTAGTTCTGATATTATCAGCGACTTTATTTAAAGTTATTTGACAATTTGTAGCATTAAGGGTAATGCGCTTGCCAAGCTTCTCCCCTAAGCCTTCGGCGATCGGATCAATTATGTTTCTCATATTGGCAGAATTAAGAACGTTAAATGGCACACCGTCTTCGGTGACTAGTCCAATATAAGATCTAAATAATGTCTTTTTATTTATTTGAACCTTAATATTTTGTTTTCTTGCTGAAATGGAGGGCACTATGTCTGAATTAGATGAATTTGTCAGTTTTTCCACATTATATATGTAAGTCAATTTTGTGTAGTTTTAACAAGTGACTTTGTAAATTGTAAATTCTGGTATTTTTTAATGCGACATTGCATAAATTACACCCCGCCTTTCCAATTTCTTTCTTATCCTTAAGGTTTGAAATAGTATTACGCGGAGACATGATCGAAATAATTAAAAAAAAATTATATTTAAACACTATCAATCGCGATCACTTAATAAACATCTAAGCTCCGTATATTATTCGATTTCATTCAGTTTCCAAATTAAACAGCCTTCGGCAGTTCACGACAGCCTGCGAGCAGCAACAGCGGCAGTTACACGTATCGGTTTTGTACTGTGCTGTTTTCATGACTGTCGTTCTTCTGCAGTCAAACTGTTTCAATTTGCGCAGGAAAGCAATAGTACAGTTGAACGAAAAGTAAATTTCGGCTGTACTGTAGCTTAGCTGTTGGAAACTGCGCAGTAAAACAACGCCAAAAATGTTTTCTGTTAAAAAAATAGCTTTCGCAGCGCAGCGGCAGCATATTTTTCAGTGCTGTTGCTATTTTGCTGGTAGTTTTTTAAACCCTGCCTCAAACAACAATCCGCACATTTAGGACAGCTTCTCTCGTTTCGTTCGATCAGTGAACTTTTATTTCTACGCTCATGTTGTTCCCGCTTGATTCTTGGAATTGACTTTTGGTTTATTGCAGATCTCCTTTTTTGCTATCGAGATCGAGTTTATGGTGTAGTTTCTTATGTTGTTGTAATTGTTGCTTTTGTTGTTAGCTGCTGTTTCCTAAATTTTGTCTATCTATGTCTTAGATCAACAATGTCTGAAGAACAGTTAAACGACTTAGCCTTAATTAATATATGTACTTACATATTTACATCGTGATGTTGAAATTAATGTGCAAAAAGATTTGGAGATTTTTTTTTTTGAGTCACACGCAGAAAAGAAAAAGTTAAGAAAAAGTCAAATAATTCTTTGCAAAATGCAAGGAGCATATAGAGAAACTAAAAAACTAATTTGAAAAATTTCTGTTTCCACGACGAACACCAATCACGGCTTGTGGCTTTCTTGGAAGCGACTTTATTTGTTGGAGCCCGTTTTGGAACTTTTTTTTATTTTCAATTGCGTTTATCAGATCGGCGCCTTGGGCTGATCAGCCCATCACTTTACTGCAATTATACAGCGCCCAGTGGTTTGGGCTTATACGATTTGTATCTTAACTTTTCGGCATTTTGAAAGTCAGTGAACCCGAAATTCTGAGCACTTTTTTTCAATTCGTTTTGAAAAGTGTTTAAGTATTATTCTCTCGTCATGATGGGTATTATACTCTTCTACAGCAGAGCAGTGTTTGGTCTCTGTCAAACTTTACAACATGGTCTAGTTTTGCCGCAGAAAATTACATCTCTCTAATACCTTCTGTGAAAAGTGGAAAGTTGGCCGCTGTAGGCACATAAATTTCAATATATATGTATATATTTTTATTTATTTAAATTTAAATTTTTACATTGTATGTTCCTATATGTCACGAGTTTAAAATTCAATTGAAAATTTTTGACAAACAAAAACTTAAAACGATTTGATTTTGAATAAAAATTATTTTAATTAAAATTCAAAGTAAAATTAATACAGTATGTGCTACATCACTCCCCCTCCAATTAAATGAATTAATGTTAATTAAACTGAATGAAATGGAATTTATTAGTCAATGTTGTAAGCAACTAAACTTTTGTTTATAAAAGTGGAGGTGTTGTAGAATTGTTGTTTTGAATTGGAATTGGTAATTACCAATTGTTTTAATAAAATTAACAATTCCAAGTAAGTTCTAATGTTTTTTTTTGCTTGGAAATTATTTTGTAGGGTCCTTCATATGGTAGTTGGAGCACGATCTATTTTCCAAAAAACATACTCACAAGTGTTTTGTAGTGAATAATATTGGATCCGGTGTGAACAAAATGTTTTCTAAGCTCAGAAAACCTTTCGTCTTCACTTAGTGGTACAGAACATGATGTGATTAATTCACCTGGCAATCTTAATGTTTGTTCACATACTACTTAGCTCTGCTGGACAACATTTAGGAACTTCTTCAACCAATGTATTGAATTCTTAGAAGTTAATGTTGCCGTTCTAAGTTGACGATGGAAGCTTTCAATTATTCCATTAGCTTGTGGATGATATTTATTTAATATTAAGAAATCTCAGTTTAACAAAAAGCAACACATAAAGTCAATTGTAAATGGTTCATATAGACATTTGAAGTTGATTGAGAATAGCACATTTGACAAATGTCAAAAATATTTCAGAACAGACGTAGATGCAGACATGGAACAAACGCCAACAAAGTCCCCAGTGACTTGCAAAATACTTCCTATTTCATAAAATCCCGATGCCATAAGCAGCTTATCCCGAAATAATAAATCCGGGGCCCTAAGGTTTATATCAAAGCTAATAAATGCAAAAAAATAAGCACTATTTACCTCCCCTCTGACTTTGCGCTTTGATATGCGAAAGCGTTGGAAGAACTTTTTTTCACTTCATTTTGTCCAATTATTGGATCACGAAACTATTCATATCGCCTCTTTTCGCGATTTTGTGTTATTCGGACTTTATATAAGTATCCACAAAGGTCTATTTGAGAGAAAATCTTTTTTTATTTATTGAGAAATTTCTCATATGAACTTTGATCAACGATTTGCAGGTTAATAGCCGATTAAGACCAAATCGGAGTTTTAACTACGATTTAATTGAGATAAGTTAACGGGCCTAAGGCTCAGTTATTTTCTATTTTATTTTTATTACTGCAACAGATTGCATAATAAATTTATTTATTTGTTGCATGCAAAAGTCTTAGTTTTAAAATTAAATCTATTAACTTGAACATTTTTTATTGTTTGTAGCTGATTGCACACTTGACTGAAGCAGCTGCACATAACACAGACGCAGCTCGTATTTCAAAAAGTGAGTGAATTTTATATACAAGCAAATTTTTCCACACTTACTTACATTATACTCAGGCGCAGAAATAATTAGTGATGTTATAACGTGAAAAACTTTAGACGATGTATCGAATGGATAAGCCTACCCCCAAATATGAAGGTTCTAGCCATCAGCAGTATTTCGGGCATATTTAATTAGTATTGAAAAATCAAATGTCCAGACGCATCTTGTGCGAACACTACAAAATACTCTACTTCGGATTTGATTTTCTCGTCAGATAAGCCACATTATTTATTTAAAAAGGGAACTTTCCATTTAAATGGATTTTGTGTCATAAAAAATATATTTTAATAAATTATATGAACGTCATATGAAACGTATATCATTTTTATAGTTTTTTTAGAGTGTTTCCTACCATGCAGTCGGACTAACTTCAAATTGTGAAATTGGTTGGTTAAATATGATGTTTTCAGAGGAAACAACGGGACACATATTCCCCCGATTTGATTGAAAATCAGTTTTTAAAAAGTTTTGGTGTCGAATAATGGAAAATTTTTTCAAAAAAGTTGCATTTTCATTCAAATAAAATTTCTTATATTACATTGTATGAAGAGATCCAGAATATGATATAGGTAAATGTATTCTTTTGGTAGGAACCTCTTCATATGATAGCTTAAGGGTCTGATTAGTACTCACTGTAATGCGTGCAACAAGCAACTCAAGTTTCCTTATGTCCGTTTCTTCCTTTCGGCGTGCTTGAGCTTCCCTTATTTCTTCTCCAAAACTTTGGTTTGAAATTTTTTTTTGGACTGACATCTGGAGTCATCACCGATACCACTGTCATTGCTGCCACCAACACCATCAACACCACCGCCACCAACACCGCTACCGCTAGCTTCGCCATATACGCAACAATGTGGCATTTATTCCTGCGATGCCGTCATTTGCCAAGTTATCCAGAACAAAATCTGGATTTATTCTCCTTTCGCCGAAAATTTTACTGACAAAGAAAACAAAATCTTAATAAGAAAAAATATTACGTAAAATAGGAATTTTACGAGAAACCTTAAGCTATGTATACTTCAAGCACCTTTTTTACTGAACGATTTATATTCGAAATAAATTCTTACCTTTCGTATGGATAGATTTTCCAACTCCAACCAGTCTGTCAGTTGTGAAGTTTATGTACTTGGACCGCAGTGAAGGTATAGCCCTCTTTGGTCATTTTTATAGAAATCACCACACAAATTTCGAATTTATTGATTTCCCAACTCTACGCAGAAGTTTATCAACTAGGGCTTGGATAATTTTTTTTTTAAGCATCCAGCCAGTTTTGTCTCTTTTTTTTCAAAGTCCTCATGTGGCTGAATAACACTTCAATTCACTGCCATGTTTTTCAAAGAGGGACTGGAATAGTTCTTCCCTATACTACGATTCTGAAATAAAAAATAGCTCAAACAAATGAATAAGGCTACTCGAGCAAACAATCAACTCATGCTCATCACCCAGCAATTCGCGTTTCCACCAACTTATCGCAACGCTACTACACTTATCTGCACGCCAATGCTGATGAGGAGGTTACGGGGAAAAGCTGCTTTGACACATGAAGGGATTGGTTGCAAAGTCTTCCGCGACAAAAAAACAAATTTTGACCAAACTTTTTCACTTATCATTTTGAACCTTTTGGAAAGTCCAAGGTGACAGGATCACACTTAGCAGCTGCAGGCTTTATTTTCCATTTTATTTTGCATTGATTTTAACAGAAAATGTATTTATATTTTGAATTCACAAAAATTAAAATTTGATTTATTTATTATTTTGAACAGCTGCTTTGTTTTTTGACACTTTAATTTAACTACAAAAATTCTTAAAGCGCTTTTTGCTAACTATTTTTCGGAGAGAGAGCGAACATCTGTTTATTTCTTTCATTTTAGCGCTCATATATAACGACATTTGGAAATAAAATGACTCGGGATAGGAAGATTTAGGCAACAAAAGGCGGCTTTAGTTAACTATTGCTTTCACGGGGAGCAAAAAAAATTGCACAAAGTGCTGGATTTGACACTATCAAAAGCTGTATATCGCGGCATATAATCGATCTAATTCAATGTCCTATTCAATGTTACGTACCTATACTAATATTTTTTAAATTTTAAGATACAGATCTGAAAATTAAAATGATCATAGCCAGTGGAAACTGACATACATTTCTTATAAAAAAAATTAGTTTTCAATAAAAGTTTGTTACATTTAATTAGTGTTATGTACTAACAATTAAACTTAATCCCAAAAATCTATTGAGAGACTAAAGCAGGTATTATTTACATTATCTCCAAGATCCAAAAAATTATTAATGACGTACTTATTTTTCAACAGTGTTAGATACATTTGATGTAGAAAGATAATAATCATCACCACGCCGTTTAGTACTGGAGACTCCACAGTGTTTCTGTATGAATTAAAAAAAGTTTTTATTTACTACAAAACGCTCTAAATAACTCATTTTTTAAGATTTTTATTTAGTTTAAGCAAGAAAATGTTTGCTTTACATCTACATTTTGAAATGTTTAATTCATGCCTGACGAAGTCGTCTCCTACCTTTATAATTTCGTCGATATGCGAGAAAAATAACTTTTATTATTTACTGATAAGCGAGCAAGTTTAAGCTTTCTTATTTTAAAAGTTGACCATGGTGTCAAAAATAGCTTTGACATATAAGTCCATTGGATTCACATCAAGAGAATTTGCCATCCAATGTTGAGCAGAAATGAAATGTGGTACGATGTTTTTAAGACCCACGGCTAAAGTTTTTGCATCTCTAAAACTTTAAAACAGTTTCAGTTTATCGAAACCCGATAAATATCGTTCTCGTCATCGTTATCGTGACCGAGAACGATAACGAAACGATATAAAAAAAAATATTTCTCGCATGACCGAGGGCGAGAACGAGAATGGTATGGCCCGATATCTCGTTCTCGGCGATAATGTAATAATGTGTTGATCGTACGATAAACATTTAGAACATTGAACGCGCTTACACAATACACTTTTGCTCAAAAAAATGTTCCACTAGTTTTTTAATAAACATAATAAATATAAGATAATTGCTGACTTATAAAAATATGGATGAGCTGCAAGACAACTTGGTGATTGCTGGTGAAACAATTGAAAAAGATTTTAAAAGAAAAATATTATGATAAATTCAATCAAAGAGATGACGAAGGAAAACCATCCGCTAAACGTAAAAATCTTGATGTTGGCTACTTAAATTTGAATTCGCTATTTGAGAGTAGTAGTAATGTTGATGATTGGGAGAAGGAGGTAAACCAATATTTGGAGGCACCATGGGTTCCAGAAAATACCAATATTCTAGATTGGTGGCGTATTCACGAGAAAGTCTACCCTATAATCGCTAAAATGGCCAAAGATATCTTGGCTACAATGGCGACATCAGTACCGGTAGAAAGACTTTTCTCAAATGCGTCACTAATCGTAAATGCTAGAAGACAATCAATGAAAGATGATGTAATTGGCGCAATTCTTTGTATAAGCTCTTGGAGCAAAAGTGAATTAGTTGAAGAAATATGCAAATTTACTTTTTAATTTTTGATACTATGGTTTTCATTATTTAAAGTTATAATTAAATGTATTTGATTCTTGTTAATATGCAAAATGAAATTAATAAATCAGTAAATAACCAATTTAATTTTTGTTCTCATCATTATTAACAGAAAACAAAATAATAAACTAATCAAATAATAAATATTACATATATTTTTGCCGTCCCCATAAAATATAAAAATAAAAAAGCTTATGTCTTTCTGTATGTTTTCTATAGACCTGGAAACTACTGAGCAAACTTAGCTCTCAAATTTACAAGCTATAGGTGATTTGGTGTCGAAAGGCTTAGGGGTCGTGGCACCTTTATACGGGGAAAAAAATACATATATCGCTATATCTTGGCATATGTTGTAGCTACAATTGTGAAACCTGTTCACAAGTTGGTATAAGTACCAAGAATAGCAATATAATGGGTCTTAGCTCTTCCCATAATTTTTGAATTATCGTATCGTTCTCGTTTCGGTGAAGCACTATTTCAAAGACAATTTTGTGATGGTTTGTTGCATTCGCTTGAAACCTGGCTACAAAAAAACGAGCGGCGATATTGATTGAGAAAGTTGCTGCAAAAAATATATTCTTTTGTGCAGGCATATGATGTTTGGTGGACAAACGAACGTCAGAAATCTAGTACGGCCTCTTGTGGAGCGCTTCCGCACCAAAAAAAATGTCAGTGCCAACCACATGAAACTCAGAGTGTCACAGCGTGCATGTGAAGAAATTCCTAGCCTTATACAATACACAAATGTATATGTATTTGTACATTGTACATACTTATATGTGTACATATGTACATAATTATATACATATGTAATTAAAACATTTGAAAGCATTTGAAACTTTTTCAGTGCCAAAAAGAGCCACGAGAGTAAGGGTGGCAAAAATTTTTTGAAACTGCCAGTTTGGCACGATAGTGCCAGTTTCAGCAGCGCTGCTCTTGTGCCGATTGTCCTGCTCATTTACGTATTTACTCTCTGGTAAAAAATGTTTTCATCAGAGAGACGATCTCCAAGTTTCAATCAGCTGCGATGTATTAAGATCGGTGATGCATTTTCAGTATATTTTTATTTATTTTCAGTACATTCGCTTTGTGAAAAGTATACGTGTGTCAGTACATTGGACTCACTTTTAGTACATTCGGAAGAATATAAGAATTTTCAGTATATTTGGCGCATTTTTAATACATTTGAACTAGTTATGTACCACATTAATTTTTTTTTAATTTTTAGTAAATCTGACGGAACATTAGTAAAGAAAATCAGACTTTTTTGTATATTTTTAATTTTTTTATGAAAGTTTCAAAATTTTATCTGGCCTTTGCTATCAAAAAAAAAAAAAAAATATTCCGACTCTAAATACGGTAAATTGCCAAAAATTATAACTTGTGGATGATAAGGTTCCACTATTTTAGAAATTTTTTTAGCTGTTTAATTTTATTAATAATAAACAAGTAAGAAACTATGATAACAAAACAAGTTCCGGTTAATGCACTCAGGCTTTAATAGTGCAAACAATATTGGGACTGTCAATTGAATTGTTCAATGCAATGTAGTGATCTTTGAACTCACATGACGTTCAGGGCAAAATTCTATAATATAACACTTAAATTTGCCACATTTCCTTGAAATAACAATTAGATTTTTGTTATATTTGCATATGTCTACATATATTTCAGAGTTGTAAAGGGTGTTTTTTTAGAGGTATAGAGCTTCGAATTGAAATAAAACACAAGAAAATCGTTTTAATGTCCATCAATTTGGCTTTATTGAAAGGATAATTTTATGCCATTAATGTTTAAATATGATTTCGGGCATGTGGCCGCCGCGGCTGGCTCGAATAAAGCCAATTCTAGAGGTCCAATTTTGAACCACTTTTTCGAGCATATGGGGCCGTATGTCGGCAATAACGCCACGAATGTTGGCTTCCAAGTCCCCTAATGTTTCTGGTTTGTTGGCGTAGACGAGCGACTTCACATATCCCCAAAGAAAATAATCCAATGGTGTCAAATCACACGATCTTGGTGGCCAATTGACAGGTCCATTCCGCGAAATTATGCGCACATCGAATGTTTCCTTCAATAAATCGATTGTGACGTGCGCTGTGTGGCATGTAGCGCCGTCTTGTTGGAACCACAACTCATCCACATTCATGCCATCCAATTCGGGAACAAAATAGTCGGTTATCATGGCTCTATACCGGTCTCCATTAACGGTAACTGACTCTCCAGCATTATTTCGGAAGAAGTATGGCTCAATGACTCCACCAGCCCATAGAGCACACCAAACAGTCAGTTTTTGTGGATGTAATGGCGTCTCAAGGGTCTCATGTGGATTCTCTTCACTCCAAATGCGGCAATTTTGCTTGTTGACGTAGTCATTCAACCAAAAATGAGCCTCATCACTGAACAAAATTTTGCGATGAAAATCAGCATCGAGATCAATCTCATTTTCGGCCCATACACCAAAATCACGACGCATTGCATGGTCTCGCGGCTTTAATTCTTGCACAAGCTGGATCTTGTAAGGTCGCAAGCCAAGATCTTTGCGCAAAATCTTCCATAAAGTTGATGGACAAAGCTCCAATTGCTGTGCACGGTGGCGAATCGATTCATTCGGGTCCTCTTCAACATTTTGCTCTACAGCGGCAATTGTTTCTTCGGTGCGCACTGTTCGACGTCTCTGCGGATGCGTATTATCACATAGAGTAAACGTAGTGTGAAAACGATCCATGGTTAACCGAATTAATTGCTCTGATGGACGATTATGTCGACCATAAAATGGACGGAGCTTGCGGTAAACTTCGCGAACTGAACCATTATTTTCGAAATAAATTTGCACGATTTGCAAGCGTTGTTCTTTTGTCAACCTGTTCATGATGAAATGGCAAACCAAACTGAACATAAATGACATTAGAGTTGCCAGATTTGACAATAAAATGTCAGTTTTATCTCTATTCGAAAAACAAACCTCTAAAAAAAACACCCGTTAGTAGCAACTTTTTTATCAAAGTTTGTCAAATAAAAAAGCATTGTATCAATTTGCAAAATTTTCTCGAATATTGATCGCTGCTTACTATCTGTAAGTTCAATTATCAGTTCATGATATTAGAACCCTATTTTACACTCAGATTTTACATGTTGTTGTATCGTCATATCGTTTAAACATCGGGAAAAGCACCAATCAACTAACTTCTCAAGTGCATGCAACCATAACGCGCACCATTAATTACTTGCATGAATGTGTGCATGGATTTGCATATGAAAACAATCACTTTAGACAGCAAACACAAAGTGGCGCCGGGGCGTCTGTGTGCGCTGAAGAGGTACATCACACGACTATATACACACCCGTTTGTGTGCATATCCTTGACCCAGTTGTGTTGGCTGTGTGCTTATACATATATAAATGTTTGCTTGTTGTACATATATGCAAATATTTCAGCGAGTTGCTCACTTTGCAGTTCAACACCTGCTAAAAAGAAAAAAGGATTGCCATAGGTATAAATTGAGGTTTAGTAATATTGCAAAAGTGTCTGAGGTTAAGTGACTCGAATTTTTCTATAAAAATTATTCCAAAAATTCTCCATAGGCTTTATGTCTAGACTTTAAGGCGGTGTTTCTATAACGCGTCGACAGTTATAAAGCAGACAGGATCGTACTTTGTAGTCATTGCCAAACGAAAGTTTATTCACCGTTTGTGACAAATTGGTTCTTGATATACCGAGATATACATTTTGGTCCATTATTCTATCGATAAAATGCAGAAATTCTGGACCAGCGGCTGAAAATGAAACAAACCGGTGTAAAGTGCAAACTGCCACACACACTGTGGCCCCTGTACGAATTATTGCCTACTGCTGCATGACTTTCTACCACCTAGATTGTTTTTATTTTTGCCCTATGATTTAGTATGGGGCTTTAAAATAATTTTCACAAAATATATCGTCTCGGACAGGGTTTCTGTCCAATTTCGTTGAAACTTTACGAAAAGCCGGCGTACAAATGCGTAGAAATCATCTGCCTAAGGTGCCACAATATAGCGTTTTAGGTATTTTGTAAGTATGGGTGGTGCCATACAAGGATGTCAAGCCATGCCCACATTTTTTGTGTGGCTAAGAATGCGAACAGTATACAGTAACATTGTCCGGTTTTTTGCTTCGAAGTTGAAAAAATCGAAAAAATATGCAATTTGTCAAAAAAATTTGAATAAGATTGAATACACATAAAAAGTTTTGAAAAGGGTTGAAAGCCAAAAAAAAAATTAAGAAAGTTGTAAGAGGTTGATAAGATATGGAAATTGTTGAAAAACGTCAAAACAGATCAAAAATATGGAAAATGTTGAAATGCGTTGAAAAAAGCCGAAAAATGTTGGAAGTCAGAAAAAAATGAAACAGATTAAAAAAAGTTGAAAGAAATTAATAAATTTTGAAGCTGGTTAAAAAGGCTGGAAGTGTCGAAAAATCATGGAAAATATTAAAATACGTTGAAAAATGTCGAAACAGTTGGAAGAGCTTGAAAAACTCCATAAAGTTAAAAATTTCGAAAAAAGTTGAATGAGGTTGAATATTCAAGAAAAGTTGAAAAAATCGAATAAAATATCAAAAATAGTTGAAAAAAGTTGAAACAGCCAAAAAATATTTAAAAAATAAAAAACTACCCTTACAACTTTATGTTAACCACGCCCTCAGAAGCAATCCCGTCAAATTCCATTCCTATGGTTACCGATATCTCTATGTCAAATTTTCATAGGATCATTCACGTAAATTCACTAAATATAAAATTCAACGTTTTTTGCTTGTGTGTTAGGTGCCACACACACTGATTAAGTCCTGTCGAAATCGAATTAATTTTAAAGCTTGTAATAACTGAAATCTCTATATAAAATTGTGTTAAGGTTGTTCTCATAGTACACCAAATATATCATAAACTGTTTTTGCATACATGGGAGATGTCACGCCAATACCTTGCACAAATATATATACATAATCCTTCTGATTATTTCAGGGCTTAAATCAGTTCTAATTGATTGTAATCGGTGCTGTACGATAACCAATTCCACTATCTTAATATATGAAATTCTTGAAAAGATCTATCTTGTAAATGCTGCATCACTTTTCGCATCTATCTTTTACTTAAATATTTTAAGTTTTTTGTGATTTTATGCTTTTGAACTTTCTGGTCAATGGATTTCTTGCGTCGATTACGAATTCAAAACATTCGGAACGCAAATCTTTGCTTGGATCGCTCAGTATTAAGAGTGTATTTGTGAAAATGTTTTTGTTAATGAACCCAGTAAGCAATTGAGCAGGCCATTTCTGGAAATGGTCAATTATCACTGCTGGTATCAGCGTCAATACACATACCAACAATGCTGCACGCATTAGAACTTATATTTATTTTTATTAATCAAGGCTGAAATCTTTTTCACACATAGGCAATTCACAAGGTTTTCTAACATTTCACAAATATGCAATTCACATTTCATTACAAATTGAACTTGTAAAATTACAATATTCTAATTTTACAATATTTTACGAGGTGCTAACTTGTGTTGTTATTAAATACCATACAAATGCAAATTAACACTAGGCGATAAATTTGAACATGTGTTGTAAGTATGGTAATTTCCCAATCAGCTGTTAATAAAATAGAAAATGGAAGAAATGAACGTAAGTTATGTTTTATTATTTTATTAATGAAAATGATGATAAAATTTAATTATTTTTTATATAGTAAATAGATACCAAAATGTTAAGTAAGGTGTCAAGGCTCTCGCAAAAAAAAAGCAGAGAAAGCCAACCAATTGAACAGCCTTAGGCCCAGGCTTACTATCGTCGTTATATCTCGGAAAACGAAATAAAATCTGATTGGAGCTCCATACGTAATAAGGAGTGTAATATGCGCCAGTCATACGAAAAAATTAAAAAGTGGCAAGCTTCAACAACTGCTGGAGCTTTCACAGAATGCATATCGATTCGAGGTAAAGCAACAATTTTTTTTTGCCCAAAAATAAAAAAGCAAAACCATTTTTTTTTAGTTTTTGTTTTATTTTCAGATATGGTTTTGAAAAAGTTATTATGATTTTAAAGATGTGTTCGAATATAAAGAGCTGAGCTGGGGAATGAAATCACACTCGCAGCTGAGGCAATTTTTTTCGGAAACAATGGCAACTAACTTGAATTCATTGGAACATGAAACACAATCAACTGAGTTGCTGCTTCAGAGCCCAGCGTCAGTCAGTCAAATCAAGGCAGATGAATCGGACTTACGCTCCCCCAGTGCCAATATCGCAAGGGTATGTACTCGCGTACAGCTCTCACCGACATAATAGAAGTGCACTCATAACTTATTCAAATAAAAAAACACAAAATAATCAAAATCAAACTTTGCCCGACAAAAAAAAATATATTAATAACGATTTTAATTGAATATTTTCATATTTTCTAATTTGAAAATCTGTCACATGTTTCAGAATTTGAAATGTAGAAACTCTTGAAAGTTCAGAAAACTCCAAAGATGATGAAAGTTGCGCTTCTCCAAATTTTGTGGATTTTGTTTTCTTAAATAACTAACAGATTTTGATTTTACGGAAAATTTCCAATAAAAATCAAGTATTGAGACGATTTTTGAATCATTTCGAAATAATTCTACCGCAATAGTTTTTTCAAAATTGATATCCAAAATATATTAAAAATTCGCCTGTTGCTGTGGTGAAAATTTGGTGTAAGCAGATCTGACTTTAGGTAGAGCGAGGCCTTGTGTAGGTATAAGACCCATTGCAACCAGTAGGTACGAAGATAAAACATTAAAAAGTCATAATTTTAATGCTCTATTTCTGAATTAAAAAGAAATTTCAAATTGGCCATGTGGTTTAGAAGCGTTTCGCATATATATCCACTGAAAGAACAGCCACTCGTCTTGGTTTAATATTGGACATGCCATAATTCAGAAAATTTTTTTGGTTTTTGTTGGGAATTCCTTTTATATTTCTGTACATATTTTTTTCACAACTCCAATTAGCAAATGAAGTTCTGGTGATGGTGGGACCCTTTTCAAGGGTCTTTAATACAAATTTAGACTAATTATGACATCCACTTCCAATCGTAGTTCTCGCGAAGACTCGTAATCGCTTGCAGAGGTCCTTCTGAAATAAATTTTGCAATGGTGCCTCGCGCTGTGTACATGGATAAAAATTGCGACTTTTAGATCAATCATCAGGAATATTTTCAAACTATTTAATTTTAACAAGTCGTTTTCCACATGTGTCTTTGAATTTTTTCTCAAACTTATCTGTGTATGAAATCGTTGCAGGTGCTTCTTGATCGGAATCTGAAATGTCTTCCAACTGAAGAGTCAAACAAATTTTTATAACTTTTACTCCGCTGTCGATGCCTAACTTTTGATACGTCGAGATGACCCATTACATTTTCAATAAGTTCTACATCATTAAAATTTTTTGAGTATTCACTTTTATAATAGTATTTATTTTTTTTGAATTAAAATGTCACTCTAAAATATGATTATTGACCGCAAGTTCTCTATTACTCGTGGCTCGAAGAGTTTCTTATTTTTGTGATTGTTCGAAACGCCCTTACAATTCCGGTCATGACATTGTTGGAAATATTGAACGATATCTCAATCTATTTTATCTTTCAGCTAACGCTCATGAATATTTTGTTACAAATAAAGTATGCATTCAAATATACCAATATTTTAAGGCCTTCCCCAGAGAAGGCCTGCTAGCACTGCTCCGATTGTAAGAGGCCTTCTCAAAGCTAAATTTTCATGTAAATAACAAAAAAAATTTTTTTTTTTTTTTTATGATTTTTGTTTTTATTTACAATCTGTCAATATTAACAATAAGTAAATTTTATAAGTAGTGAATTTTTAATTAGCAGAATAGTTACACTCCATTGAGTGTATACTCATGAAATGCTACTATGCCTTACCACAGCAGGCGTGCTATTATGCCTTCCCACAGCATCAGTGCTATAAGGCCTTCCCATAGCAGCAGTGCTATAAGGCCTTCCCAATGCTATAAGGCCTGACATTAGAAAGCTTTCATGTATTTTTTTATTTCATGCATTGCAATGTTTTATGATTCGACATTACTTTTTTGTCATTTCATTGTACTTATACGACATCAAAAGTATATAAATGTTTAGAGGTAAGGAACGGTGTGCATGTTGCTAGGTTGGTCTTCTGTTTCATGTTATGCTAAAGTGGTAGAGTTTTGTGTATTCAGTGTGAAATTATAAATTAAGAAATCGTCACTAAAAATAAACATTAAAAATATGAACGTAAGAGAGGTTGACGCAGATAAAAAAAACATTTAATTTACCAGGTAAGGCCTGCTAGAAGGCCTGCAAGCTCCTGCCCTTGCCTACTGGGTAACTTTGCCCACCGGGTAACAGCACAAAAACACATTTTAATGTTGTATGTTTCAGTGTACGTGATTGTATGTACTTTATTGTGTATGCAATGCAGTTGATGATTCTGCGAGAGAAATAATTTTTTCTTACAAAGGAAGAAGAAGCCGTCAGTCGTCAATATGTGGAAAATTGAATTGCGATACGTCTCGATTATCCTTGACGGATGCAAGGATAGAAATATTTTTGAAAAAGGAAAATGTTTGTTTAACTTAGGAAATTTCTATTTCTTTTTGATTTGTTTAGTAAGTCCGCATCAGAAAGGGTGAAAATGCGTGATGATATTTTTTTACATATATCTTATTTAAAGTCCAACATAATATTGGTCAAAAAAAATTTATCGCAATTTTTTATATCTTCTACATGATATAGTAGACCAATCACTCAAAAAAGTTTCAGCCTATTTAAAACACATGAGGCTAATGATAGACCCATTATAGATGGAATGTATTTTTTATTCTAAGAATAAATATGCAACCGTTTGATATTAAATCCGGAGGGATTGACTTTTAGCCCGGAGACCCGGAAATCATACTAAAAATCCTGATTCTTTGGGGGAAACCATGAGTTTGGCAACCCTAAGGACAACTTATCTGAATATGAACCAGACTTAAAAATTTGTACCTCCTTAGGAAAAATTCTCAAATGGTGTGATAAGCGGATCGGCAAACTATTTGACCATTGGCTACATTTGGATTCGATCTTCAAGAAAACGATAGCCATATATTTATTTTATAAATTCGCGTAGAGCAGTTACTATTTAAGGATGTCAAAAATATTTCTTAATAATAAATCTTGGCCGATCATCCTTATTACAATCATTCTGAATATTTATGGATGTATGTAGGTATGTATATAAGGCAATAATAATAAAAGCTTTGCAGTGGCGAAGCTTGAGGCGGGGGGAGGGTGGGGGCGGCGAATTTTTAGCTAAATTAAATTTTACCAATGCCATAATTAAGTGCTTATTAAAAATATATAAAATATATAAAATATATAAAAATTTTTGTACTGTTAACCATGCCAACACCTGTTTTTTAAAACTTGTGCTACATTTAGCAGAGCAAAACGTTAGAAAACGTTAGCAAAATTCAATTTAACCTATGCCAAAATATAGTGCAGCATGATTGCGTAACTGAGGCGTCTGAGTCGTTCCATATGCTTTATTAAAAGCTGTGAAATGTTAGGTTTTTCAGAACTTATGGATTATAACCACAACTACTATTACTATTACAATAACAACATTGCTTCAGCATGCGATGTTATTTTTCATAAAAAAGGCCGAACTTATGTATAAAGATTATCATTATAAAAAGCGCTGTATCATCGAATCTGGTGGTGGACATATTGGAGACGTCGTGGTTATATTGTCAATGAAACGACTTCATATCAAAAATATATAAAAATCTTGCCAAAATACTTCAGAATGACTTTAGTTTTTTTGGTAGGAATGGGTTAATATGATAAAGTTTTGTACAAGTGTTGCATCATTTCGAAAGGAATGAATTGAGCTTTAAGGTAATTGGCTTAATTTATCAGCCGTGCTCCCATTTTCGGAAACGCAAAAATATTGCTATTTACTTTTCAAAAAGCAAATGTACGTGCTCCGATTTTCTTAAATCGCTAAATGTTTCCGGTTTCAAATAGAAATTGCCGTTTTCGTATAAATAAACGACAGACTAAATTCAAAATTTTTTTTTTATGTTCTTCTGTAATGTTTTAAAATAATTTTGGCGTACTCAAAATCAAAATTCAGGTTGATTTCATTGTTTATGTTAATATTTACTGGCCACACATCAATTTTTAATGTTAAACAATTTATCAAAACAACAATAAGTTGCGATTTGCTTTTAAGCGATATGTGAAATGATAAATACAATTATCGATATGTCTCACAGAGTTGCCTTTGTAAATGAAGGAACAAGTGTTATACCTTGCCAAAAACAAAGTGAAAATGAAACATATCGATAACTGAAATTAATGAATTCCGGAGCACCTAAAAATTAAATCGTACGACTTGTACTAAAATGCAAATCGCAAAACTAAGTGTAAATGGGAGCACGGCTGTATAGGCAGCATATTTTTTTGGAAAAATAAGTGTTTTTCGGTTGATATTTTAGAAAAGTCTTGAGAGTAAGACGTCAAATATTTATGCATCGGTATTGTAGTTTATTAAGTGGTTTTTAATTTAAAAAAATTTATAAATTAAACGTCGAACTGATCTAGTTTCGGAGGTATGGCCAACGGAAGATGCGCTTATCTTTTCTAAGAATCGCCTTAAGTTGGGAGGCTCTGTAGGGGTTTCCAAAATGTGAGTGTTATATGAAAGCTAATTTATTAAGCTACAAAATCTGTGCATAAATTTTTAAGATTCAACCAAATTCAATACAAATTTGTAGAGCGGAGTAAAGTGATGACCATTTTTTTTAGTTTTTCAGCAAAATGAGCTTTCCGCCCAGGGCGGCACATGAGCACTCTACGCCACTAAAGTTTTGTTTAAGTTTCTAGACCAATTGTTTGAGAGAACCATAATGTAATTACAATCAGAGTGATTTAGCCACAAAAAATATGGAAATAATGACTTTTTAAAAGTTTGGTATAAAAACATGATTATAATGATATATGTAACATTTTATATATATTTGAATTGATAACGAACCTTTGCATATTTTAAAGCTCAAGGGCTTGCTTGTCAACTGATACCTACGTACGGTGCATTACAATTCAAAACAAAAGCAGTTGAACCTTGACATCTCCGATTTCGCTTATCTATATTTGTTGATTCTTTTATTAGGGCATACAACTTTCTTTCTCTGGCCCCTTATCTCTTCTTGAAACATAGGGTTTCAACAAAATTCATTTAGTACACGATTCAATATCATCTTGATTCACGTATTCCCTGCTCTGGCAATCGTTTCCACAATGGGTAGGCGCGTTGTTTAATATCCTGAGGGCTCTACTCCAATGCTTGCCGGCAGACTTCAGTTGGCCATTTCCACTTTCGGTGTGATATATTTGTGTGGTGTGCCTTTGGTCACATGTTTGCGCTTCATCTGTCACGCAATTTGCATGGTTTTTTTTTCTATAATAAGGCAACGTCGTGGTTTTTTATTCCCTGAAATAAATCCAAGTATTGACTCACTAGCTGTTTTAAATAACAACTTGATAGTTAGTTATTGGAATTCGATTAACCTCCGGTTCCATAGTCTTTATATGCAGATATGTTCTATTTAGTTTTCTGTCCGGTGATCAGGTGAAACCCATGAATTTTATATGTAAGTCTGGGCTGAATCAATATTTTTGCAATTATATGAATTGTGACACTGCAGAACTGGGTTAAAGCTCGTCGTTTTCATAACAGTTTCCGATTTCATGCCATGTTTTAGGTAATTGTCGTCACTTCCTACTGCAGAAAATATTAGGAAGCAGTTTATATATATTTAAAATCATGGCCCGTGGAATTTTAAATCATAAGCATATTTCATTTATTTCACAACTATATTCGTATAACTACAAAAGACTTATACAGAATGACCTCATGAAAAAAAGGAACAAATTTGCAGTAAATTATGCTTAGATTTTTAAAAAAGATTACCCTATGTAAAAGGACATAGGCTTTTTTGAAATTCTTTTCATTATTTCCATTTTGGGAAGAGATGGATGATGACCCCCAAAAGACACTCCTTACACACTTTGTCTATAATGTCTGTACCTATCTTAATCTCGATACTAGACATAAGAACTTCAATACAAGTTAAATAAAACTATTAAAAAGTGTTGAACAGAAATAAGACATAAAATAACCGTAAAATAAAAAGTTTTGATTCTTATTGAAAAGAAAAGTGAAAAGTGCTCTTCAGCAGCGCACGAATGGAAGGTGTTCCCCAACAATACCTCAGGAAGTGAACAACTCGAAATATCAAAATTACTCTTTCTCATTTTTTAGTAACTTAAAAATTGATTGATTAAATAATTTTGACCAAAATGCTTATGTTGTAAAAATAATGAAATGTTTTTTTTTTTTAAAAGCAATAAATATTTTGAGTGCTTTTAATTTAATCGACTTGTGCTGAACTTTGATTTATTATCCACAGATTTTGTTTTAAAAGCTTTTTGCAAAAAATAATTAATTGAAAAGGACACGTATATCCTTGCTTCGTTACGTTTATATTTGTTATTCCAATGTTCGCATGTCATGTTTGACATTTAACTTGTATTAACTTTTAATGAGTTTCAAGAGTATGAAATGAGAAAAGTTTAATGTCAGCAAAAAAAAGTTGCAAAATTAATGAATAGGCTAAAATATGTTATCTGATACGTTCATTAAAAATTAATAAAAGATAGAAAAATATTATTGCATGTACTTAAGATTTCTGTATTTATGTATCATATGTATGTGTATAAGAGCACCTACATACATCTGAAATATTTGTTACCACTAAATCATTTGCTTGTGATATCAGGGATAAAACAACTTGAAATCAAGATTTCAAAATTAATCACATGTATAATTAATTAATACTTGTTTGACCTTTCTGTGATGTATGTGTTTACGTGCAAAATTTAAAGGTACGTAAATTGAAGCCAACTGCAGCACTGATGTGTCTCGAAAACTTATCAGCTTTAATTGTTCAGATTTCTTCCGCGAAGCGGAAGACTGGTCCCCCAAACGTTTGCTTACAAAATTTCCCTAAAATTGAAATTATGCTTATTGTCAATCCCTAATAAGCAAAATAAATCAATCGTTGAAAGAACCCCAAGAAAACGCTTCGTGCCGGTGAAAATGTGTGCCATTTGACTTTGAAAGCCACTTAATAAAACTTGGAATTAACTGAAAATTTGTAAATAAACATTAACCTAATATTAATTTAGAGCTGAAGAAAAAATAAAGTAGAAAATAAATAACTAAACGTAAAAAGAAGAGCCATCGTCGTAACCATCGTAATCACAGTTACCACCTGCAGTTTCAGCCACGGTCACCACCAAGAGCATCGCATCGGTCACCGTCACCATAGTTAGAGCTGCAGCACCAACTAATAGACGATCCCCACTAAGGCACATTTTCTAACCCAAAAAATATTTTGAGAGGCATAGTCCCCAAGATTTTAGAGAGCAAAAATCCATATTTGCAAACTCAGTATGTACAACCCAATTGCCTGGGGTGAAAAAATATCTTGAGTCAACCTGAAATCAAGCTCCGTTCAGCTTGATAGAATAATGTTGCGTTTTCAATTTTGGATGGACCTTCCTTTAATATTGCAAAAGATCTTATACATTTTGTAAGAAATTCACCCAATAGAATGGGTGAATTTGCAAGCAAAATATTCGAATGTAATTATTGTTTGGCATTTAATTTTTTTCGTCATTTTAAATTTAAAAATTAACGACTCAATTTATGAGACTAGCGAGACTAAAAAAATAGGTAAATATATAGTATATAAAATCTTACCACAAAAAGCGTATCGTCCGCAAAAAATGTGGTGGGTGAGAGAGAAAAAATGAAAGTAAAAAAAAAAGCTGACCACTTCCCCTCCAAAAAAAATATTTAAATTTTCACCCAGACAAATTTCTTGTGGCTATAACTTGAAGACAGTCAAAATCGAGACTAGAGACTAACTTTTGAGATCCAAGTGCATCTGCCCAGTACTTGCCTCATAAAATATTTTTCAGCACATATTTTTTTCAACTTGTTGAAAAGTTGTGTTAAGAAGGAGCAACATAACAAAAAGCTGGAAATCAAAACATTATTTCGTAAGTGCTCATGAATTCAATTAAATAGTTGAGCGATTTTTGATTGAAAAGGAATCGTAAAGTTTAATGTCTCCTAAATAATTCTTTCTGAAATATTGTTTTTCGATACACAACGTTTTAAAATAAGAAATGTCTATACCTCCGAGATGCACGTCACCAACTTCTGATTCGATATTCACTTCTAAAGTAAACTTGTGCTCAAATTATAGAAATCAGGTACAAAACTTTAAAGTCGGTCAGTCGCTTTTTGAGTTATATCCTATTTATCAATATTATTCTCAAAAATGTTTCACAAGGCTTGCATTCTGAAAGTATTAACCAAACGATTATGCAATTACGGCGCAGGCTCCAACTCCTGAACCCTGCCATTGTTTGTTTACTAAAATACGCACAGCTTTTTTGACAGTTGTCATTTTTATCCAGCTTTTCGTATCATCCGAAAATTGGAGTGAGAAATTTCAGCTTTTACTGTCTCGAATATCGCGATTTGACACTTTTAATTTTTTACCACAAAATCCGGATGATACAGACCTAGTAGCTGTTATGCAGTTAGACAAATTTATGTGACAGATTTACAGAGCGTAAATATGTAAATATCGCAATTTTTAATTTGCTGTATCTCGTTTATTCGTGATGTGATTCTCAAGAAGCTTCGACTTAGTGACTAATTTTTCAACCTCTTTTCGAAAAACTTAAAAACCGCTGTAAATATTAATTTTTTCCGATACTTTTTGAAAATTTGTCGTTTTTATTCTTTAAATGGGTTCTATTTACATATATGTAAATATTTTTTTTTTATATCAGACATTTTGTTTGTTCATGTGCATATTTTATGTTATTATAATGTTAGCTAATAATAAGAAGGCACTTTTAAATGATAGCTTATTGAAAATCCGATAGCTTAAAAAATTTTATTATTTTATTATTATATTTAGTTATTTTAAGTTTTTGAAGGAGTGCGTTTTCGTTTGAGTTCTTCGTGGTAGCACATATAGCAAGATCCTTTTACCTTCAAATGACCACAATCATCTCCATCCGGGACAAAATCTTCAGTAGTGTCAGTTATCAACGAGTGAATAGTTGCTACAACCGTATAAAACGAGTTTCACGAAATATATTTTACTGCCTCATTCGTTGCAAGGCGGACGAAGTTTCGCTCAATATTGTTCCATCCTTAACCATAACAAAAATTTTCTCCTTTCTCCTCAGAATAAGGCGCTCCTGCTACTTTAGATTCCTCGGTTTCATCCTCAAATTCGAACTCATTTTCTGAGTCGCCTCCGTGCCCTAGTTCTACGAGATGGAATTCAATTTCCGCATCAGAAGCTTCGCCATCATATCCTTCAGGCTGATACACCATCATATCCTCTTCAATCATATGTCCTTCTATTGCGTCTGTTACCTCTGTTTCCGTATTGTCCTCATCCGAGTCCACATTGGCAATTAAATACACATAATATTTTGCCTGCATTTGATACGATAACCTAAACATTGACAAAATAGCTAAAGTTTTTCAATGTTTAAAAATAATTCATCCTGCACTTACTGAGCCACAGAAGAAGCACTCAGAATTTTAAATTTTTTATTTTTATCTGCCATTTTCACTTATGAGATATGTATTTATATATTTTTAATTGCAAAGATAAATTCTACTAAGGCATCTTAAAACAAACTGACAAAGACACGCAGCAAATGAATTCTAGGTTACCTCTAAAAATATTGTAACCATAGCAACTCTAACAAGGCATAACGAAATGTTCAAATTAAAAAATCATAATGAATGTGTAAATTCGCGTTCATTTTGTATGAAAACAAAAATATTTACGTATGTAAATAGTGACCGTTACCGTAGTAAAACATTGGTAGCCGTGTGAAGGTTAAAATACTGATCGAAAATTTAAGCGAATCTATTTCAAGCTTGAGAGGTGAATTCGCAGTGATTTGGAACGAAATTGAAAAAGAAAGAGTATCCGTAGGCATTGAACTACCACAAGAAAAACGGAAAAGAAAAGTTCCGAAAAAGTTTTTTTTTAGCCAGGCGAAAAATATTCAAGTTTTGGTTCAGATATTGACATTGATCGACTAATTTTACATAGGAACATGACCTTAGAAATTTTGCGAGTCAAAAATTTATTGCTTCAAACGAGATCCAATAGCAAATCATTACGTTTTTTTAAAAATAAAAAATAGGATTTAGATTTGTTACCAGAATTAATGAAGTATGGAAAACTGATGCTAACGTTGCGTGTGACGACATGCACAGCCGAAAGATCGTTTTCGACGTTAAGAAGATTGTTAACTTATTTAAGAAGTTTTGCATATACAGTGGACCCTCGGTTAACGAACACCTCGCATAACGAACATTTCGCATAACGAACACATTTTTTTGGGAAAAAAAGTTTCGCTTAACGAACGAATTTTCGCATAACGACCAACGAAAAAGGGGGAAACCTTAATTGCATGTAAAATTTCTGTCTGTGTTTAGCATTCTGCAGACTCAACAGTTTCGCAATATTTGAGATAAAATACAATACTTAGTTTGCTACACGAACTGCTCTATCTACATTCACAATACACATTATAGTGCTCTCTGTGTTTAGATTTTGTTTCATAATTGTGAATTTTGTTTTATTTTTGTGCATAATTGCATCAGCTGTGTTCGTAAAATTAACAAGACGTGTTGAAACATATAAATGTTCTGTTTTTAATTTTGTTTTTATAAAAATTGCATAACAACATACGAAATGCTTTCAAAAACGCTGTGTCTCATTTTCAACAAATTTTGAAACAACGTCAGAAACAAACGACTCCAGACAGTTTTTTGTTTAAAAAAAACTAGGTATGCATTTAAACATTATAAAAAAATTTAATTTTCCAAACTCTTTCTTTTTTCCATTTCAGATTGTCTCCTACCGTTTAATACATATTCAGTTCCTTAAAAAATTTTATACGTTTCATTTAACTTTCTTTCAATAAAAGCTGAACTTAAAATATTTTGGTGTATTTTTCCAGTTCTTTAAAAGTTTTGATGCATTTTATGTTACTTTCTTTCAATAAAAGTTCAAATTGAAACATATTAGAGTGTATTTTTTTCGGCCTGGAACGCATTATTTTATTTTACATTGGTTTATATGGGAATAATGGTTTCGCTTAACAAACATTTCGCATAACGAACATGATGCTGGAACCAATTGTGTACGTTAACCGAGGGTCCACTGTATATTCCGAATATACAATGAATGTAGACTTAGACGAGATCGCGAATGCATTCATAGAACGGTGCGTAATTAGTTGTAAGACATTTGCATTGCCATATCCAAAATTTTGAACAATAATTTATGATTCCAATTGTGAATTGTATACTGTTCATGTGTTCTCATCATATTCTTTTATGTTTTCATTCTTTTTAATGATTACGATTCTGCACCACGTCCCCCCCCCCCACCGCTTGAAATGTCACTTCAAAAAATTTTGAAAGCCTCTGCCCAGCACCAGACTGAAATGGAAAATTCCATATATTTTATTTCTAGTGTCTCACCATTCCTCCAAATCAGTTTAGTGCTTCGCTTCAGCAATATCGTCTTCTTAGAGTGCAAGTGTCCTATCAACAAAAGCTTGAAACGGAGAAAATAGCATTTTGAAGATATATACATAGTCTGCGATTTGTGATTTAAGGAGTATTAATGTTTTTTTTTTATTATTTTTCCTCACTGTAATTATCTACTCGCTAATTAAAATAAAACTGACCTTTGGTTACCGTACACAATTTGCAGTTAGGGCACAAAAATCTTTAATATTTTTGGATTTATATAAGTTGGGACTTTTGCATTACAAATCAATTAGAAAATCTCTGGTTTTTAATGCTTAAACATATAGAAAGTGGGTATGTAGAGAGGGTTAGGCTGAACCGTGACGTGCTAACAACACACCTATGCTAGCGTTGTATTTTAGACCAAAGCTCTTCCAAACTTCGCAGAAGCACTAAAAAAATGGGGTAGGTTTTAACGAATATACTTTGAATAAAAAAAAAAGTTGGTGAAAAGATCTCTAGCTTGCGTTCCGTATATTTTGGCTCTTGAAACTTCGCTCGTGTGCATTGCACCAATCCATGTGAAAAGGAAGTTAGATTTTAAAACGATGGGGTATTGATTGCACCAATTTTGGATAAGGTCGAAAATAGGGGCAAGAAATTTTTTTGATAGTCTCCTTAAAATTAAATTCATTTTCGATCTTTTCGAATCAAGTGGCGGGGTGCAACTCCCTATAAAATCTAGCTCCGACCTCTTCGCGTTAATTGGTGCAATAACTTTTGTTCCGTTGAATTAGGCCTGAACATATAGCAGGACTTCTAGACATAAGTACATGTATACATATAATTTAATTATGTACATATGTATAATGACGGAACTAATTTAATATGTTGAAATTCTTTATTTTGTCCATCTAGCTGATACAGCAGGTTGCGATAATGCCAGAATATCTACGGAAGCGTATTTTGTATACGCTTCCACTGAATATCTTAGGAAGCGCATTTCATATGCTTCCAAAGGTGTGCTTCTACTTAGCATTCAATGAGAATGGCATTGAAAGCAACTTCCCTCGAATCACATCCTTCGGAGCACTTTCCTCCATGCACGTCTTCCTTATGCGCGTTTCCGTTTTCTTTTGGTTTGTTTGTTTTGCCTTATGATAATTATTTGCTTTCAAAAGTTATTTTATTGTAAAATTAAGAGCAATACTTTTTTTACTTTTTAGTCCCTAGTGATGCTCGTCGAAATATTTTGTGTTTAAATTTAAAATAAAATAGAAACATTGGCCTAGAGCCGGCACAAAAATAGCACAGGTTACAAAAAAAACGTTTCTGCTTATTTGTCCAGACCATATTTTTACTTGGTAATTTGATGCCCTGAACTCGAATTTAAGGTTGACATAGCTCTATCACATCAATGCTAAGGTCATTGCAAGGTCAAATTGAGAATAAGGCAATATATACAACGGAAAAGTGGTGTACACGTCTTAAGAGTCACTCAATCCGAACCCGTAGTTTATTACAGCAGTTGTAAATGCCTTTAACCCAAATTTAATGTCCACACAGCTTTATTATGTTAAGTTCAAGGTCATTTTAAGGTCAAATTGAGAAAAATCTAGTGAGAATAACGATGATATTGTACACAGGTTTTTGGAGCCACTGAATCTGAATCCGTGATTTATTATAGCGTTGATAGATTCAATGATGGGATATCTTTGTGAAACACATTTTCTATATCTAAAATCACTTATGAACGTAAATCTATTGCTTCTATTGGCATTACACAGGAACAACGACGTAAACGTTGCACCTTCTGTTCATATTGGGGTGCTTGTTTAGAGTGAGCCCTCTTGCCTCTTAATTTTTGTAGCGCTTTACATTCAATCTTCGCGTGCTTTTTTATTGGGTCTTAATGCTTTATTCAAATATCTTTTCAGCGCATTTCCTTTGTGTTCCCCAAGAGTATCCCTCATTAGATTCCAGCAGCAATCTGTCAACATATTAATGTCCCAAAACCCTTGATATCGCTGTTCCAGCTCCTTTATGTCTTAGTGAAATCGTTCATTTTGTTCTTCACTGTAGAGTACAAGATTTTCTGGGAAATTTTCTAAATACGAGTTCAGAAAGTGAAGCTTTAGGCTCATTAAAAATCCAATGGCTTTGAAATTCACAATCAAGTCGTTAACTAAATATTTGTAATTTGGATCTTTCTTGTTGCCCAAGAATTTTCTGCAAACATTAGTAATCCTACAACATTCTCTTTGAAAATTCTTCATCTTTTATTAGTTCTCTAATTTGTGTTTCATCAAAAATCTCTTCTTTGATTTTAGCTTCGACAACTTTGGAAACTTCACAATAGATATTGAAAGGCTCCTCTGACTCTGGTCTTGAGAGCCTTTACAAGCTGTTTAATTAAACCTAATTTATATAAAGAAGAGACAGTAGTATTTTTTTTTGTATCAACCAAATTTTTATTTAAAATATTTTTTGACCCACATCAAGACTTTTACACAATGGCCACTACTGGCCCATTCGCATAAGAAACATTCAATTTTGTAAAAACCACTTTGTTTTCCCAGTATATGGCTTTCAAATATGTACATATTTTCCATTCGTTTTTTTGTAATTTATTTTAAAAAGCGAATACTCCATGTTGAAGTAATCTTCATTTTATATTGTCGAGAGTGCCAAGGGAATGGAAGCTGGTTTATTACCATTGCTCAATAAAACAGCTTTTAGGCTCCAATCTTCAGCGTGATGTGTTATTTCAAATTCGTTAAAAAGACCCTCCATATCTTTGATATAAACCTATGATTCATCTTGTTCAAAATATTTTCGAAAAGGCTCATCTCTATTTCTATAACATGCGATGAAATATGGTACGATCTTTTTCATGCAGCTTCTTTTCAATTAGCTGTGACATCGTTGAGCCCAAGATGTTTAGCTAAGAAAATTTTGCTTGCCATAAGAATACATTATTTTTATAGCTCCTGAATCTCCTAAGCGTTGAGATTTTTTACTGCAGTGCAAAGTTTTAAGCGTTCCATGTTAGTAAAGTTATCCTCTATCGCTTGGATTTTTCGGCTATGAATCTCCAAGGTTGGTACTAAATGGAATTAGATTGAATGTGCTTTGGAAGAGTTAAAGGTTTCCCCTTTTGATAACTTGCCCACACAATGAGGAGGCTTAAGTTCATTCTTTGAAGACTTCTTTCTTTAGTGATATTTCCCATGAAACATTTAAATTTGTTACATTTAATTGCAATGGAGCTGGACCTTCGCAAACCTGCTGACATCAACGTGATATTCTTAATAAAAAAATTTGATTTCTTTCTGCAAAAAAACAGTTCGACCAATCGATTTTCAACATTAAAATTTATTCAAATTGGCTCCATTTCAAAGCAGAGTTGTTGCTACCACGAGTATTTGTACAATTTCGATACAACAACAAAGACAACATTGGAGTAAATATACAACAACAACACGTTCATTGCGAATAGAAGTGGGAGCAAAAACACCAAAAAATAAAGAAACTACTTTGGTGCACAAGTGCAAATACCTTGCAACGCTTTTCCTGTCACAGTCTGCGACAAAAACAACAAAAAGCTCCAGATCAACATTGAGCGGTATCCTCCTCAACTTGTTATTTTGATCCTTTCTGCAATGGCGCTATATCTTGGTGCCACTTCGTTTGATGTGCAGTGGATTTGTGGGTTGCAGAGGGTTGCACGAGTATAAATAGTGGCTTAGGTGTCGAGAAAGGTGGCACCGCTCTCGCTTGATTACTTAGGGCCGCACGGTTGCACGTTGCAGCTTTTAAGTTCATCAAATAAATTGAGTTTTCATGGCAATCGGAGGGTCGATTGTTGCTGCATTATTACTGCTCAACCTGTTTCACCAACCCTGGAAAGTTTGTCTGGATGCTGACATTAGGTACGGGTGCTATAATAAATTTGCATTGACAACAAAAAGTATTTTTTTTTCTAGAGCTCGAAAAAAAACATCAAATTCAGTGCAAAGAAATATGGGATTGGCGAGAAAAGACGAGATACTGAACGTTCGACACATTTCAATAATTAAAATGCGCACTTGTAAAAGTTTGTAATAGTTCGCAAAGAGTTTGTAAAATATCGAGAAAAAAACGTGGGATAGAAGGAAAAGCCAAATTTCCGCAAGGCAGTTAACTTTGACTTCTACATATCGTATGTGCAACGTGCAAAGGCTCACCATGGGCTGTATAAAATGTGGAATGCTGATTGTAATGGGGAATAAATCACTTGCGTCATTCGCAGGTTTGTTCAAGGCAGCTGAAATTTTGGGAGAACTTTCTGCAAAGCCAATTCTTTGATATAGGACTAGGGACTGAAAATAAAAACCATCTTCAGATGTATATTGTTCGCATTTTCAGCCATACAAAAAATGTGCGCGTGATTTGAAAAAGGGGCTGGCACCTCCCATACAATTTAAATATCTAAAAAGCTTTATCTTGGCAAAGGTAGATTTTTTTTAGGTTTTAGGAAGTCGGATTTTTCGTAAAATTTCAACGAAATCGGACACAAAGTCAATCCGTGCCGTTTATAGGTCTGAGCTAGGTAACTCTAATATTTTAACAATTATTTTTAAGTCCCATGCTTAAACAACAGATAAAAAACATTTAAAAAAACTACAAATTTTCAAAATAAACACTCTGATATGCATAAATGCTCTGAATTATTATCGTAAATTAAACAATATATCGAAATTAATTTGTGACCACATTCTTAAACAAACCTATAACTAATAATATTGAAGGATTTTTGTGATCGTAAGTTTTTGAAATTTCATACGCATATTTTTAAAACAAAAGCCACGCTCGTGACGATTCCTTAGCATATGGGATGTCTTGAAACTAGAAATACCTTAAAAAAATGGCAAAGGCAGATATTAATGAATAAGATTTCAAAATAAATACATCTGCCAAAATTAACATAAAGCTCTTCTGAGGATGTGATGTCTGGACATATACCAATGATATATATAGAGTTGCATTGTGTTTACAGAATATCTTAGTTGCTTTCTTTTGTTGGTTTAAGAACTCCATTTCGAAGAATTATTGGGATGTAACATATGGAATCTGAAAGCATCAAACAATAATAATAATATGTTATTTTTTCCTTTGAAGTCCTTATTCTTCTCGGAATTTCTATGCGCCAACTTTTCAAATAACTCCTTGAATATTGTCCTTATAACATTCAAAAAGCTTTTCTTCTCAGTTTCTGCATTCATCAAAGTGAAAGTTCTCGTGGGTGGACAGCCATGGTTCCAATGCTATTGTTCGGCCACGGGCGCTTGTTCGACATACGGAAGATATCGGAGAAATAGAGTACGAAGGTGTGAACGAATATCTGTCATTCCATCTATAATGGGCCTATCATTACCCTCATGTTTTTTAAATAGGCTGAAACTTTTTTCAGTGATTGGTCTATCATGTAGAAGATATAAAAAAATTCGATAAAATTTTTTTGACCAGTATTATTGCTTAAAAAAAAGTTTTAAATTGTGTTAAAAAAAACTTGTAAGTAAAACAAAAAAATTCATTGATGAATATAAACAAACCAACAGAATCCAAAATAGCTTTTATATTATTTTTAGGTAGTTGTGTACTAGTAGATGACAAAAAAACTGCAAATCTGAATAAATGAAGGCCTGCACGGTTTCTATGTGGTAAAAGATAAAAAAATTGACCTTCCAAGAAAACATTACTTTCCCAAATACTCCATCATCGATTTCAGTTTCTTTAGGCTTAAAATTTTCAAAACATATAGGAGTATCATCCCTGAAAATTTTATTCATGTTTCTTCACCCTATTTGATTTGACAATCATTTAAAACTAAGATTTATGATTTGCAATGTAAATTGAAACATTGAGAATGAGTCCGAGAGAATAAAATTTGAATTGATTTCAGCCTTTTTGAGCTCAAAATTTTCAGAACATTCAGGAGTACCATCTCTGAAAATTTCATTCATTTTGGTTCACCTTATTTCATTTTACAAGCATCTAAAGTGAGTGTATACAGTAAAATATTTATGAAAGAAATATAGCGGAGTATTCAAATTTTCTCGCTCTACTTCTCAATGTTTCAATTTACATTGCAAATCCTAAATCTTAACCTTAGATGCCTGTAAAATGAAATAAGGTCAACAAAAATGAATGAAATTTTCAGATATGATACTTCTGAATGCTCTGAAGATTTTGAGCCTAAAAAGGCGAAAATCAATTCAAATTTTATTCTCTCGCTCTCATTCTCAATGTTTCAATTAACATTGCAAATCATAAATCTTAACTTTAAATGCTTGTAAGATTAAACAGGGTGAAAAAACATGGATAAATTTTTCAGAGATGTTTTGAAAATTTTGATCCTAAAAAAACTGAAATCGATGATGGAGTATTTGGGAAAGTAATGTTTTCTTGGAAGGTCAATTTTTTTATCTTTTACCACATAGAAACCGTTCAGGCCTTCATTTATTCAGATTTGCAGTTTTTTTGTCATCTACTAGTACACAACTACCTAAAAATGATATAAAAGCTAATTTGGGTTGTGTTGGTTTGTTTATATTCATTAATGAATTTTTTTGTTTTACTTACGAGTTTTTTTTAACACAATTTAAAAATTTTTTTTTTAAGCAATAATACTGGTCAAAAAAATTTTATCGAATTTTTTTATATCTTCTACATGATAGACCAATCACTGAAAAAAGTTTCAGCCCATTTAAAAAACATGAGGGTAATGATTGGCCCATTATAGATGGAATGACCCATATGCATTTACATGTACTATGTACAAACCACAACAAAACCAAAATTAATGATTATCACTGTCAACAAACGGTATACATATGTATGTACATTAGACATGCTCAAACTAAGATCATGTTCTAGAATTCTTTGGAAACGCTCGAAATTCGAAAGTTTATTCATATTCGATCATATCCTTATTTCAAAAAAAAAAATACTCCAAGGTTTGCTAACAGAGCTGCAAAATTTTAATATTTTTTATTTTGAGAGAATTTTCTTTATGTACACATAACGAGGTATCGAACGAAACTTTACCACTATTTCCTAAGCCTATATAAAGGGTGTTGCATTAAGAGTGCGCCTTTCTATCTAAAAATAAAAACACGTATTTTTTGAGCAAGCTTGATATTTTTATTGCATTGTAAAGTACACACGTTCCGATTATGTACGAATTAAATGATGCGGCAAATGGCCACCGCAACTCTTATGACAGAGCATTGTTCTTTTCATGAAATTTTCGATGACTTTTACACAAAGATGTGGCTGTATCTCACCGATGTCGCGTTGGATCTCGGCCTTGAGTTCACGAATTGTTTCTGGTTTATCAACATAAGCCCGAAATTTCACAAAACTCCAAAGAAAGAAATCGCATGGCCAATTGACATCAGAATTTCGTGAAAAGATTTGGTCTGGAAATCGTTGCTGCATTCCATCGCGATTTCGCAGGTGGCGCCATCCTGCTGAAACGATATGTCGTCCATATCAATGCCGTTCAGTTTGGGGCCACAAGAGCTCCGTTATGATGTTCATGTAACGAACGCCTTTCACAGTCACTGCAATTCCAGCCTCATTTTCAAAAAAGTAAGTCCCAATCACGACGCCTAACCAAAATCCACAACAGACAGTTGCTCTTTGTAGATGCATTTCTTTCTCATTGAATACGTTAGGATTTTCTGAGCCACATATTTGACAACTTTGTTTATTTACGAAGCCATTCAGATGGAAATGTGCTTCATTGGTCAAGATGCTTCGTTAAATTTGAAGTTGTTGAGAATGATGCCGAATTGATGTTTTCGGGTTTTCGGCAAAACTCTCGTTTACAGCATCAATGTTTTCAAGAGGCCGACTGGGACGGAAACTTACTGTCCATAATCGACCCAGTTTCTTTTTTAACCACTACTTTAATTGTCGGCACGTTAGGTGCACTCTCTTCCGCGAATTTTACGAGTGGTCGTAATTTTTTTCCATTTTTGTAATGGGTTTTCACAATGATAACACGCTGTTCTTTTGTGTAGCGCTCCATTTTTCATAATTGGAACAATCATAGGTTACAGCATTAGTCTACTCTTATTGGAAGACCCTTCAAATATAAAAAAATACAAAAAAAATTTAAAAATGCTCTTTTATAGTAAAAAAATCTTAATTTATTATAAACTTGGAGTAAATCAACCCATTTGGGTTGTAAAGCTTGATGAATTATCGACTTTGCATACTGACAATTTACAAGTGGGCGCTTTGGATTATCTTAAATGTCGAATTGTTCATCAGATGCGGAGAAGATTCAATTTTCGACGCAATTAAAAAATTACAATCTGAAGTCTGCGGTAAGCATTAATGTGGAACGCCTGATCAGTTAAAAAAAATTTAAATCACTTACTAACAATCATGTTCGGTAAAATAGTTTTGTAAAGTTCTATGGCTCTGTTAGTAGAAGAAGTGCTTTGGGCAAGCCGAAACATAAAAGTTATGTTGTTTTGAGCTCTAACTTTAGCAGAACGTCTCTTTTTGTGCTGAGAAATTGCTTAAATCGCAATACTCAACTACCTATTTAATTAAATTTATTTTATTTTCGCAGCAAAACTTTTTTAAGCACGAGGTAATGTAGTTAATTAAGGCGCTTGAATAGTCTTAGCAAAATAAAATCATAGTTTTATTGCTCGTATGAAAAACCAAAGGACAAACCAAGGTCAACCATTAGTTTCATTTCAACATACTTACATACATATGTAAATGCTTAACACTATACACACACAAATACACTACATCCTCACCAAATAAGCCCAACACACAATTTGTGTTAACAATGGCTGCTACCACTGCTTTTGGCCTTCTGCTTACACGCTTTTATCCGCCTTTTTTAGTTAAGAGGAGGTTTTTATTATCATTTCACACATTTTCGATATTGTCTGTGTTCTGAGTGAGAATAAGTTGAAATAGAAAATGTCAAAACTTCCAAGTAGAAATGAGCTAACCGTACAAGATGAAAAAAAAAATTAATATCACAGAATTAAAAGAATCCGACGATTGTTCAAAGCAGTTATAAAGGGTGTTTTTTTAGAGGTTTGTTTTTCGAATAGAGATAAAACTGGCATTTTATGGTCAAATCTGGTAACTCTAATGTCATTTATGTTCAGTTTAGTTTGCCATTTCATCATGAACAGGTTGACAAAAGAACAACGCTTGCAAATCGTGCAAATTTATTTCGAAAATAATGGTTCAGATCGCGAAGTTTACCGCAAGCTCCGTCCATTTTATGGTCGACATAATCGTCCATCAGAGCAATTAATTCGGTTAACCATGGATCGTTTTCGCACTACGTTTACTCTATGTGATAATAAGCATCCGCAGAGACGTCGAACAGTGCGCACCGAAGAAACAATTGCCGCTGTAGAGCAAAATGTTGAAGAGGACCCGAATAAATCGATTCGCCACCGTGCACAGCAATTGGAACTTTGTCCATCAACTTTATGGAAGATTTTGCGCAAAGATCTTGGCTTGCGACCTTACAAGATCCAGCTTGTGCAAGAATTAAAGCCGCGAGACCATGCAATGCGTCGTGATTTTGGTGTATGGGCCGAAAATGAGATTGATCTCGATGCTGATTTTCATCGCAAAATTTTGTTCAGTGATGAGGCTCATTTTTGGTTGAATGGCTACGTCAACAAGCAAAATTGCCGCATTTGGAGTGAAGAGAATCCACATGAGACCCTTGAGACGCCATTACATCCACAAAAACTGACTGTTTGGTGTGCTCTATGGGCTGGTGGAGTCATTGGGCCATACTTCTTCCGAAATAATGCTGGAGAGTCAGTTACCGTTAATGGAGACCGGTATAGAGCCATGATAACCGACTATTTTGTTCCCGAATTGGATGGCATGAATGTGGATGAGTTGTGGTTCCAACAAGACGGCGCTACATGCCACACAGCGCACGTCACAATCGATTTATTGAAGGAAACATTCGATGAGCGCATAATTTCGCGGAATGGACCTGTCAATTGGCCACCAAGATCGTGTGATTTGACACCATTGGATTATTTTTTTTGGGGATATGTGAAGTCGCTCGTCTACGCCAACAAACCAGAAACGTTAGGGGACTTGGAAGCCAACATTCGTGGCGTTATTGCCGACATACGGCCCCATATGCTCGAAAAAGTGGTTCAAAATTGGACCTGTAGAATTGGCTTTATTCGAGCCAGCCGCGGCGGCCACATGCCCGAAATCATATTTAAACATTAATGGCATAAAATTATCCTTCCAATAAAGCCAAATTGATGGACATTAAAACGATTTTCTTGTGTTTTATTTCAATTCGAAGCTCTATATCTCTAAAAAAAACACCCTTTGTGTTATTGTTGTTAATCCTTCTAGGCTGGGGATCAACGACACTTTAAACTTTTAAGTGTCAAATTTTCCAATAGATCCCAAAAATAAAAATGCATCTACTCCTGAGGATTTTAGACCCATTAGTGTACTTCCTGCTTTATCGAAAGTGTGTGAAAGCTTAATTGCTGAACAAATTACTCAGTACCTTAATGATAAAAATCTTTTACACCCAATGCAATCTGGTTTCCGCAAGGGACATAGTTGCGCGACCGCAATGAAGGTTTTGGACGATATTCGTATCAGCTTGGATCGAAATAAGATAACCCTTTTATGTCTATTAGATTTTACAAAGGCGTTTGACAGCATTAATCATAATATTTTATGTAGAAAACTGGATTCGTTTGGATTTGGAATACCTGATATTAATCTGATTAATAGCTATCTGGCTGGCAGACTGCAAAGGGTTAAAGTAGGAAATCAATTTTCAAGTTTTTTCTCGGTAGTGTCTGGGGTACCGCAAGGTTCTATACTTGGTCCTTTACTTTTTACTATGTTTTTAAATGATTTATTCTTAGTCTGCAAAAACTCAGAAGTGCATGCATACGCTGATGATGTACAGCTCTATATCTCACGTAGGAGTGGTCTCGTTGAAGATTTGTGCTACTGTTTAAATGAAGACCTAGAAAATATTAACAATTGGGCAAAAGTAAATCATCTTCAGCTTAATCCTACTAAATCTAAAGTTTTGCCTATTTCCAAATGTTCAGTAAATAATTCTGATATTCAACCTATATTAATTGCAAATAATAGGCTTGAACTTGTAAAAAAAGTGAAAAGTTTAGGCTTTTACTTAAATTCAAATCTTAGTGCCTTTGATCATATCAATAGTGTGGTTAGCAAAATATATTATGTTTTAAGAAACCTCCGTCAGTCCTCAACTTTCACTCCTCAGGATACTAAAATGAAGTTTGTCAAACAACTAATACTACCTATAATAACTTATTCTGAAAATATATTCTGCAAGCTCGACTCAATTTCACTACATAAGCTTTTGGTTGCTTTCAACTTTGCTGCACGATATGTTTATTCCCTTAAAAGGTTTGATCACATTACTGAAAAACGATGTGCAATTCTTGGATGTGATTTAGAAAATTACTTATATGCAAGAAATTGTATGATTCTCATTTTAAATCGTTCACCAGCATACTTATACAATAAACTTCAATTTAGCGTATCGACTAGGTGTATAAATTTTATTATCCCTAAATTCAATTTTTTAAATTCAACAAGGTTCTTTTTCATCAATACCATTAGAGTATGGAACACTTTGCCAGCATCGCTTAGACTAACAACAAATCAGAGCAAATTATAACTCTCATCTAATCTATTTATTAGTATTAATTTTAATTTTAAATGTATTTATATTAAAAATTATTTCCTTTTCTTTTACATGTAACCAATGTTTTTTTGTGCATCAAAAGACTAAGTCTTATAGCACTAATGTTTAAAAATAAATTGAAATTGAAATCAATTGTGTCTCAGTCGCACAATTTAGTGCTGTACAGATATGGTAATGGGTAGCTGTCGAATTAGAGGTGAGAAATGACTGCTTGAAGAGACAGAAGAAATGCTTTTGCTCAATAATCCGAAAAATAATTCTCAAACAAAATAGTATACTGAGACCAAAACGTTAGAGGCTGTAAGCGCATGGATTTTATGTCCGTATGGTAAGAATTGATCCATTTTTCTGTTCTTATTCAAAAATTTCAAGCAACGTAACTTGGTTAGATCTGAGATCCTCATTTATTGCCCGAAATTACTACTTTTGTTCGAAGCATGGCTCAAACCTTTGGAAACAGAGGTTTAATGAATTCTACTATATGTGTTTCTATCGTTTTTACAACTTTGGACTTTTTAAATTAATAATCTTCGAGGCTTAGTTTTTGAGCTTTAAGGCACCTATTTGTATGTATTGTGCACAACATATGCGGTGGCGAATGGAATATTATTTAAGCAAATGTAATATTTAAAAGTGTGTGAACTTCAATAGTAAATATATATGATATTCTGTGTTGTGACCGTCTACTTTGATTCAGCCTTGCAAGTTATGCTGAGCTGAGCCTATCTTTAGAAACACTTAGTATTCGCTAAAATCCAACTCTTATTCAAACTTAAACGGAACGCTTTTAATTGACATTTACATATTATGCTCATGCGAATGTGTCAAACTCTTAATGATGTTGAAATTTTCCCTTATGACCACGCCATAAAATTGTTGGATGCTCATTACGGTAAACCATGCTGGAATACGTTTTCTAATCTAACTAATCAGCATATAATGCTATGGAGTTGGTCTACAATTTGTATGTACGCGTTTATTTAGATTTCATTTCTTCGAAAATCATAAAAAATCATGTAAAATATGTGAATAATGAAAAATTTTTATCAAAATCGGTAAATTTTGAAAAAAGTTATGAGCTCAATGTTTTCGTAATCACATAATATTTAAAATGATACGCTGATTCTTAAAATTCCACATAAAAAAACGAGTGTGCTTTAGACCAGGTATGGCCAACAAGTAGATCGCGATCGACCGGTCGATCGCGAAGCGATATTTGGTCGATCATAGTTTAATTTTATTTTTTTATTTATTAAAAAAAATTTTTTTATTTATTTTAAAAATTAAAAAAAAGCATAATTAATGAAACGTAGTATTTTAAAATTTTAAAACAGCAGACTGAGCATTTTTTATAGTGCAAAACTTGAGCACGATTAATAAAAATTATCAAGTTGGTTTTACTATGTAGATCGCGACACATTTTTGAGATAAAAAGTCGATCTTAGGCACATACAAGTTGGCAACCCCTGCTTTAGACCACACGACTGAAATAAAACTTTTTTTGGTCAATGTACATGTATGCATGTATATATATTTATATGTTTATATATGTATGTATGTATAATATTTAAATTTATTATCGGTTTTCATTGATATATTATTATTTTTGAATATATTTTTTATATATGTATATTATTTTCATTATCGGATACACTAGCAATTGATGTGGTTGATTGTAAGACCGAGACAATAGACATCTAGAGAAAGCTGCAGTGGTTGTTGTTCCATGTCTTGTGGTAGGCTCATTTCGGTTATTATTCAGTTATGGTTCTAATTTATCTTGTAGAAAGTTTACCAAGAGTTGCCTATCTTCGGAAGCGAAATTAACATTGAAATTTCCTGCTAAAATTAGTGGCAATGTATGATAGTTTTCTCCTAATTCTTCAGCGCCTATTATTGCACAATACTCACGGATACATACATCCATACGTTGATACAAATGTATCTGCAAGAACGTAATTTGCAGCTAAAATATGAGCAATCTGTTTGAGAAAAATGTATAAAATCATTTTACACAACAACAACAATAAAAATCCACTAATCCATCTATGGAATCAGTGCAAAATATGATGTAAAATATGCGAAATTACAGTTGCATTGCTGGTTGATTGGAAGTCTGGCTGAGAAAGTTCTTAGCTTAATTTTACTTTTTAAAAAGCACTGACTACACTATGACTGACTACTGGCTACTAGATGGTGCTAGTCTCGCTCTCATCTTTCGTTTTCAATTTCCGCAACACAATTTTCAGCTTACCCTCCGTATAGAAAAGTCTTACATCAAAAAATAGAGCCACTTTACTTCAAATAAACAGATCATAAATTGAACGAGTTTAAAGCTTTGTAGACAAAATTTAAGACAATTAACATACGATGTAAATTTTTAAATTTTCTGACGCAATATCAAAAGTGGAATGAAAAAGTTAATGCAGTTTTCTACAATTTACCTATGTATCTATACTGATAACAACAGCAAAAAAAATAATTCATATAGGCAAAGCATATAATGCGCAGAAAAAGGGGAATCCCAAAGTAATTTAATGTCACAAAAGTGTTCATACATTTCACTTTTCCTTTTATTTATAGTTCTAGGAACTCGACTTATTTTTTTCGCATTTTTTTAATCAATGTGTACAGTTAAATTTTAATCGCGGTAGTAAAAATCTTATAAATTGGTTTTAACGGTGTAACAAATGTCAAAAAGAAAAGAAACATAAAAATGAAGGGAAAACCTTTAACAGAAATCGGAAAAATTTTATATTTACCATAGGCAATGCTGAACTCAAGGATGCAAAAGCAAGTTCTCCGTAAAATCAATCAAAGATTTTGTTTGTACGAGATATGACGTAAATGCCTAAATATGCATTTTTTCCATATAAATAGTTTGGAAAACTACAAAACTCGATGAGCCACCAGTAAATATTATTGCTACAGAATTTTGAAATGATGTACTTGCAACAAAAAAAAAAAATCAGGTCTGGTAATTTAGAAACCTGCAGACACCTTGGTTTTGAAATAATATTCAAATTCAAATACTTTAAAAATTATGTACCACGGGATCAACGGTAAAATAGTATGGATCGTTTTTTGTAAATGGGTATTTATTCCGTCAATTATAATTTTGTTCCAAAAAAAGAAGAAAAACTAATCACGGATATCTTGTTGAAAAATTTGATAAGCTCTTTAACTTGGAACATTTTTCAAAGCAATAGTTTCTAAAAGATATACAACTCTTAAGACAGGGGGTGCTAATCTAGTTTTCAAAATTAATGAAAACATTTTTGAGTGGATTTGTCTAGACATATAAGACTATTTTAATCCGCTGACTTTTCGTGAAAAAAACACAAAAAATACATCCATACATATATGTATATGTACATACAAACATTTCGACATACTATCGAACATTAATTTTTCATGGGTCGTCTACGATTTCGACAATTTTCTTCGTAAATTATTCGAAAATAAATTCGATTTTTTAAACAAAAATTGGACTTTGTGCCAGTTGGGGAGAAAATAACATGCAAATCCACAACTACCATAACTATCTTTACGGCCTTACTGTTCAGTTAACCCAGATTTGGCACAGTACTGGCAAGCGGGCGAGAGAAGAACCGTTTAACCAGCCAACATTGATTGCAGTGTGCGCTTTCAAAAGGACGCATTTATGAACCGGTCGCCGTTACACACATAAATGAATTCTTTGACTCTTTTGTTTTTTCATTTTGCAGAGCAGGCAAATAGTAACAAAACGGTTTTTTTTTTTGTGTGCGGACACACATTTCGTTGCCTATGTGTTTGCCGCCTATTTCTTTGTATGTGCAGATGCTGGACAAGAAGTGGTTGGATAATAGGAAGTAATTTAAAAAAGGATTTTATTTCACACCGGGGATATAATTTCCATTCAAACTGCTTGGTTTTTTTGGGGCAATTAAAAAACTTGTTTCATTTTCCCCAATTTTCTTAGACATATTGTTGACCATTTAATACTCCTTTTTGGAGAGGCCATTAATTGAACTGAACTTTTTTGTGAGTCCTTTGGGGGAAATTGTTAGTGTGGCTCAATTTATTTTATGATAAAGAAAAATACTTAAATGTATCAATTAATTTTTTTATGTTTATGCAAATCTGTGTTTTAATTTCTTTGTAACCTGTACGTTCACGGTTTGGAGAAAAGCAATTTACCTATTTGTAAGATATCTTGGTTGTTAAATTGATATGAAGCCAAATATGAATAGTAAAATAATTTTGTCTAGACTGAATTAAATTTACTTTTTTATGGCCTCTTATGGTACTTGTAAGTGAATAAACTTATCATACAGTCACGAGCATAAAAATGTAACTGTGGTCACTGAGACCCAAAATATGCGATATCTTTGAAAAAAATTATGTTAGACAATTGTAATTTTATATGTACATGCAGATGATCCCTCACGTTCCTAAAGTAAATTTTTGTTGAATAATCTGCATCCAGTATTCTGTTATGCATCAAATTACAAGACAACCTTAAAAATTAAGCGGGCAAAAAAAATGCAACTCTTTGAATTTCAATTTATCTTAATATTTTGAATATTCTTTTAGGAGAATATTTTAACTTAAATTAATGCTTAGAAGCATTTTCATTATTGGCGATGACTGCACGATGTCTGAAGGGCAAAGGATTTACTTTAGGCCATTAAAGTCTTCATGGATATTTTATTCCACTGTTACTGAAGGATTTTTACCAGGTTCTTTACATTGGAGAGTTTTTTCTTTACCACATTGTCATCTACTAGCTCCCAAAGATTATCTTTGGAGTTGAGATCCACAAAAAACAACATCTTGCCAAGATCGACAAATCATGTTGACGGTCAAAAATGAGCCAAGTATGACAGCAGTAGATGTAGCTGACTACATAACTACGTACAGTTAGGCGGTGGTTCAGTAAAGCAAAATTGTTTGCCAGACGCCCAGCTAAAAAACCATTTGTTAGCAGAGTCAATAAAAAAAGAGGCTTATATTTGAAAAGCGGTATATGCATTGGACAAGCGAACGATGGGCTAAGGTATTGTGGAGCCGATAAGAAAAGCTACTTATATACTAGGAAAATTTCATAAAAACCTAGCCAATGAAATATTTCTTATAATCTAAGAAAAAGTATTCATAAAGTTACATATCGATAATATTTTAAGAAAATTTCATTATATTTCAAGAAATGTTCTTAAGGTATAAGAAATATTACATATAATTATTTTAAGAAACGTTTCTTAGAACATAAGAATCTCTTTAAGTATATAAGAAACGCTCCATAGAATTATTTTATATGGTGTTTCTTAGCCTATAGGACATTTTTCGTATATTACTTATCCATCTATCCAATTAAAAAGAAAACGCACATTAAGTTTGCAGAAACAAATGTTTATTATTGCATTTTATTTCGAATGTGATAGCTTACCATATTAACATATTCATTAGCTCTTTTTCATAAAACTTTTGAATAGTCAATGCTGTGCGATCGTAAGGAAGGATTTGCGAAAGAGATAGTTCAGTACCATCTGCAGATGATGGGATTCAACAATTCGAATTTGACAGCGCTGTTGTAGAGGTAAATGAATCTTGGCCTGGACGAACTACAAATTCAAATGAGCAATATATCGACTTCCTCCATTCCTCATAGTGATGCTAAAATACAGCTCGGTCGCCTATTTTCCAGCATAGATCTTTCAATATTTTTAAAGCGCTTACAGTAATTTTTTCCTCTGAAAGTTAATATTTTTGAGCACATCAAGACTTAAAATGTATTACATCGAGGGTGTTAGACGACTAGTTTGTCGCTAAATAAACGAAAACGAAATTAAATATAAAGCCTGTGCTCCGAATAAATTAAAAACGATGTGTTCAGCTTCAGGCTCTTAAAACAATTAACTTTATTATTTTTTTTTTCATGTTCCTTATTATTATGGTAATTCGAATCTTAAACTAAGGTGGTCTGAAAACCAAAAGAAAATAGTTACACCAATTCAATTGAAGTACGAAGTAGAATAATAAATATCTTAAATAAAAATCATAAATAAGTGAAATGACTTCACAGAGGGGTTTACCTGTGGACAATGTATACGTATGATCCAATTCCAGATTTACAGTACCACTGTTCTCGTCAAAAAGGATTCTTTCTTCAGACATTTTTCTTCTATTTCTTTTTTATTATATTGCTAAGTATTTCATTATCACGAAAATACTCCTTAAGACGAACCATGTGCAACCAACAACGTCTTCAAATATGATTATACAGAAAGAGAATGACAAGGGCTGTGTTCGCTTAGAAAGTTTTCTTAAGATCCAAGAATCTTTGCTCACATGAAAAGTACATTTTGTTTGTCGGAAGGACAAAGAAATATATATTTCTTAGGATAAATGAAAATTTTTTTAGATTATAAGCAAATGTTTTTAAACGTATGCTGAAATATAAACATTTCTTGAATTTTAAGAAAGAAAACCTAGATCATAATCAACTTTATGAATCGAATACTTAAACTTATAAGAAACATTTCTTATGATAAATCTAATTTTATGGAACGTTTCTTCATTCATATGAACTTTTATTTATTGTGTAAGTAAAAATACATAAATAATTTGAAGAAACTTTTTCTTAAAAATTTATGTACATTTTTGGTTCAGTGTAGGTTCCATCTCATGGAATCATGAATGCAAGCGTCTATTTCGGGATCCTTTTAGAGCAAATACTCAATTGGTTCGAAATCAGGAAACAAATTTTATTAATTTTTTCAAATTTACCAATAACCCTCACTGACCCTATTAGTCATGGAAATTTTCGGATGTGACATTGCAAAAAATCAATTTAATTTATGAATTCCTGAATAGAATTTGTATATATTAATGCCATATGGAAGGTATTATAAATCTGTAAGTTTATTGAAATATGTATAAGAAAGACTCAATTAATTTCCTTCAATTAAATACGATACTTGGTATAACTTTTATTTTCAAAACATAATATATAGGAATATAATGAAGAAACTGGTGGCTTTTTTATAAGAAATTTATATATTTCAATAAACTATTGAATATGAGATCTTTAAACTAAAAAAATTGAGAACTTTATGTTAAAAAGGTATAAATCATTTAATTTAAAACATTTCCATGAGCGTTTTTTTTTGGATTCGAAAATTTTTCACAATATTTGTCTATATCTTAAATTTGCGGCTTAGGCCATGTTTCACATTGAAATGGGGTCAGCATGTATTAAAGATAAAAAATTAAAAAAATTCATAAAACTTTTTTATCCTATTTGGAACCAATTCAGGGGGTGCCGCATCTGATTTTTGCAAAAAAACCAAATTAGTATCACCCTACTATACTCGTACATATTTGTTGAGGAGAAACGCCTCCGTTCACTGTGAAAGTTATTGAAGTGTTTTAGTTTTAAATATTGTTGATAAAGCTCAGGACGATTTTAAAGTAATTATATAAAATGTGCATTGAGGATTCCTGATCCTCTGAATATGTTCTTTTCTAAAAAAAATCTGTGTCAATATTTCAACCATGACTAAGTTATAGATCCATCCACCGATAGAGAAGAGCCATCGTTGATGCCGACTGTTGGCCACAAGGTCATAACTCATTGTAAAATTTATGTAGATCAATGTCCTCCAATCCATTCTCCATTCTTACTCTCTTGGAACTCTTTCATTTGCTCATTCTTTTTCTCTAAACCTTAGAAGCGCAAATGTGACACCGATTTCCAACTACCTCAGTCTGATCACCATCATTGTCTACGTGCCACGCTCTTCCTTTCTAAACCGTGATAAGCTTGCGTTTCTCTCGAATTCAATTTCGGGCTGTGTACATTTCAAACAAGTTTCATCGAATCGCAGCATTATAAGTAAATAACTGAAGTTGGAAAACAACAGAAGTTGTCAATTTTTTTTGCAATTTCATTATTAAAATATACAAAATATATGAGTAATACTTTCGTCTTTAATAACATTAAAAATTAGGAGAGTTTCCACTTGGTTGCTCATCGTCCTTTCAGATTATGAATTTCGAATGCGACTTAAAAAAAAAATTAACGTTGTTTTTATCATGGCTGTATATAAACAAAAAAAACTTTTAAACCAAAGTTGTTAGTATACTACGTTATCCGAGCATCCTCTATTGAAAATATATCAGCTGCGAATAGCCCCTCAATACAAAAAAAAAACGAACTTATCTTAACTTTGCAGTACGTGAAAGACTTATGCTGAAATTTAGAATCTTTTAAGTTTCTAATAAGCGCAGTTTCCTTCTTAAATATTAAATTTATGCAAATCAAATAAAATATCGACGTTGCGTTTTCTTAACATAATGAAAAGAATAAATAAGCAAAATAAATAAATATCAAATACCTTCCCATAAATCTGTGTTGCTATTTTCTGTGGGGTGCAGATATTTATTTAATTTACTAAAGTTGGCTGGAAAATATTAGCTTGTTGTTGTTGTTGTCCCTACTTGAGGCTATGAATTTCTAAACAGCTTCCTTTGGGTAAGGAAAACTTCTCTCATTAAGGGTTTTCAATAACATTTGGCGTTGACAGAAAATATTGACTTACGTGTACTTCGTTGTGTTTTCCTTTGAATTGGGGGTTGTAAACTTATGAAATTTTTTAATGGGAGGCGGTTTTTCAAAGATCAAATGACTGCCAAGTTAATTAAGTCAAAAATAGTTATTTTTAAGTTTATAAAAATTTTTAAAATTAATATTTCGAATTTTTTTTTATAATATTAAAATATGAATAAGAATAAATTGCTCTCTCACACTTTCTCCACTTTCAAAAAGTTTTAAACAATAGCACTTTTTAAGTTTCGTATATCGAAAACTACTTGCTGTTTTCATGCTCTTAGGTCTAGCGCCCTCACTCCTAAAAAACACAGAAAAATTTGATGAAATTTCATTGAGTGAAATTGAAAATTCATAACTTAATATAACAAACATAGAAAAACAAAAAAACAAACGTTTTGAAGAACTTAACCCAAAATCTTTCAAAATACTGAGATGATGGACCAATTCTGAGGCCAGATTCGGAGTCAGCCTGAAAAACTACTTCGGAAAGGAATTTCGGCCGCCCAAAAACATTTTAACGAGATCGATTACATTAGGAATAAGACTTAGGGAAATGTTTTTTGTCATTTTGTTTAATTAACCAAAGGAGCAAAACAGTTGTGAGCACACATACCAGTTTTTGAGTTGAAACTTCTCTAGCGGGGGTGTGATTTGAAAATTAGGTGAGTATTATGAAACGCAAAACACGACATCATTTTTTTAGTCGTACTGTCACTTAGTATTAGTTTTATCCTCGAAAGTAAGGTTGGATTTCGGAATCTCGAATAGCTACAGCAATAAATGATACAGGGTGTTTTTTTTAGAGGTTTGTTTTTCGAATAGAGATAAAACTGGCATTTTATGGTCAAATCTGGCAACTCTAATGTAATGACATAAATGTATGTTCAGTTTGGTTTGCCATTTCGTCATGAACAGGTTGATAAAAGAACAACTCTTGCAAATCGTGCAAATTTATTTCGAAAATAATGGTTCAGTTCGCGAAGTTTACCGCAAGCTCCGTCCATTTTATGGTCGACATAATCGTCCATCAGAGCAATTAATTCGGTTAACCATGGATCGTTTTCGCACTACGTTTACTCTATGTGATAATACGCATCCGCAGAGACGTCGAACAGTGCGCACCGAAGAAACAATTGCCGCTGTAGAGCAAAATGTTGAAGAGGACCCGAATGAATCGATTCGCCACCGTGCACAGCAATTGGAGCTTTGTCCATCAACTTTATGGAAGATTTTGCGCAAAGATCTTGGCTTGCGACCTTACAAGATCCAGCTTGTGCAAGAATTAAAGCCGCGAGACCATGCAATGCGTCGTGATTTTGGTGTATGGGCCGAAAATGAGATTGATCTCGATGCTGATTTTCATCGCAAAATTTTGTTCAGTGATGAGGCTCATTTTTGGTTGAATGGCTACGTCAACAAGCAAAATTGCCGCATTTGGAGTGAAGAGAATCCACATGAGACCCTTGAGACGCCATTACATCGACAAAAACTGACTGTTTGGTGTGCTCTATGGGCTGGTGGAGTCATTGGGCCATACTTCTTCCGAAATAATGCTGGAGAGTCAGTTACCGTTAATGGAGACCGGTATAGAGCCATGATAACCGACTATTTTGTTCCCGAATTGGATGGCATGAATGTGGATGAGTTGTGGTTCCAACAAGACGGCGCTACATGCCACACAGCGCACGTCACAATCGATTTATTGAAGGAAACATTCGATGAGCGCATAATTTCGCGGAATGGACCTGTCAATTGGCCACCAAGATCGTGTGATTTGACACCATTGGATTATTTTCTTTGGGGATATGTGAAGTCGCTCGTCTACGCCAACAAACCAGAAACGTTAGGGGACTTGGAAGCCAACATTCGTGGCGTTATTGCCGACATACGGCCCCATATGCTCGAAAAAGTGGTTCAAAATTGGACCTGTAGAATTGGCTTTATTCGAGCCAGCCGCGGCGGCCACATGCCCGAAATCATATTTAAACATTAATGGCATAAAATTATCCTTCCAATAAAGCCAAATTGATGGACATTAAAACGATTTTCTTGTGTTTTATTTCAATTCGAAGCTCTATACCTCTAAAAAAACACCCTTTATATCAAATTAAACTTCTAGCCAAAAACTATCAGCTTTGAGATCGGTTCACCAAAAACTGAGGTATAAGCGTGGAAAAGTTTCCTCAATTTTCAAGCAATGCACTGGTTAACGACCAAAGCGTTGCCATAGCGAGGAGAAAAAATGAAATTATTTACTTACATTACGCACACACACACTTATTTTTATACCCTACACAGAGGGTATATTCACTTTGTCATTCCGTTTGTAACGCATAGAAGGGGCCGTGGCACGTATGGAAAAGTATATATATTCTTGATCAGCGTCACCACCTGAGTCGATATAGCTGTGTCCGTCTGTCTGTCTGTGTGTCTGTCTGTTGAAATCAAGTTTACGGGAAAACTAAGCAAGCTAATTCAATGAAATTTAGCACACAAGTCACATCTTCTTGCAAGCTGCTATCATATAAAAATAGGCGAAATTGGTTCACGGCCACGCCTTCCGCCCATGCTCTATGTAAATATACCCAAGTCCATTTTGAAAAAAGGTGCTGCGATTTTGATGAAACTTGGTGATTTGGCGAAGATGAGAACAAAATTAAGCTTAGGCTAGGTTTTAAGTTTCCAAAGCCTCTTAAAGGGGCGTGGCACAGCAATAAATTTTAACTTTTATAACGCCAAGCAAGAGCAAGATATTTTGATGAAATTTGGTACACGAATACACAGATCTTGAATTGCGCATAAAGTGGGCAGAATTGTAAAAGTGGGCGTGGAACTTCTTAACAATTCAAAATTTGGATTTCGTGTAACTCCAAAATGGCACATACGATTTTCATTAAAATTTTAGGGATGATACCACCAAAAGTAGTCAACAATACAAGCTACGTCAATATACTGAAAAATGTTATTTTAAGGGCGTGGCACAGCCTACAATATTTATAAACGTTATAAAAAGAGAACTAACAACGCAAGCGTTTTTAAATTCAATATGGCGTCTTCCTGCAAAATTTATGCACAACTATGCCGGTGGGTGTGGCACCTCTCATATAAGCGAAATACGTTTAATGCTAAAGATACTGTGCTATGAGAGTAATCTTCAAAAAATTTTGTGTGGAGGTGCCAATTACTATAAGCTTCGGAATTAAATGAAACTTGACAAGATTGCATCAGTGGGCGTGGCACTTTCCTCATTAACATAAAGTTATAAGTGCTATTTTAACTGAACTATTGGAGCAATTGATGTAAGTGGTTTACTGGGAATTAGGTACATATGAATCAAAATCTGGCAAAATAGCAATAGTGGGTGTGGTACCTCCCATACAATTAAAATACCTTATGTGGCATAACTATCAAAATATATACAATCATACTGAAATTTGGTGCATGAGGTTTGTTTATAAAAAACTATTTCTGGATCAAAATCGGACTGGATTGAACCAGTGGGCGTGTTACCGCCCTAAATTTTTAGAATAATTACGGCACATATCACATACTATACGAGCTATTGTGCTAAAAATTGTTTTTTGAATCAAAAGTGGGCGTACGTGTATAAGTGGGCGTGACATATTTTGTGTTTTTCATTTCTATTCTATTTTTTTCAACATTTCCCATATTCTTTTGACATTTTCAATCTTTTACCTTTCTCCTTCATTTTCATTCGACATTTTCTTTATTCATTTACGACATTTTTCATATATTTCGACTTATTCAATTTCTCTCAACTTTCTTAAATGGTTTTCATATATTTACAACATTTTCAGTTTTTTCCAACACTTCCCAACATTTTAGATCCTTTTTACATTATTTTCGACTTATTCAACCTCTTCAACATTTTTTTAACTTTCATTTCAAAAGTACTTTCAATGCAGTGTAGGGTATGTGAGTTTCGGCCTGTCCGAATATAACACCTTTACTAGTTTACTATTGCTTTTGACATTTTAATAACAACAACGCCTGATTTGGAAACGATTTCAACAAGAGAGAGTAGTATATTTTTTTATCCTCGCTATGGCAAGGTTTTGGTAGTTAATCAGTGAATTGCTTGAAAAATTGATTACTTAAAATTTAACATTTTAATAAAACATTTTCGTCTCATTCCATTGCAATTTAGTTTCCTAAAGGTTTCACTGCTACCACGTGTGATAAACACGTTATTTTTTTTATTTTATTATTGATCTTGAAACGCCGTAATGGACATAAATAAGCCTCACTTATAAAGCGTAAAATTTTGAAGTGACATTTTGTCGCTGCAATTATCTTCGACTCAATTATAATTCTGAAAACTCTCTTAGCAATAAAATGCAAATTTGTCATAAAAATATGGCATTGCATAATTTAACAGGACAACAACAGCAATAAAGACATTACCAGTAATACCAGCAATACCAGCAAAAAAAAAAAAAAAAAAAACTACAACAATGACAGTAAAATGCCGGAAGTACAAAGCTGAATAGCGAAATTATGTAAATTTGCCCGAAAATACGAACAATTAGAAGAAATGGTGAATTTGCATTAAAATTTATGAAGCTAAAATTTTAAACGTGACATGAATACGAATTAAAGTTTTTTCGCGCGTTATTGTTGACATTTGAAGTGCAAGTTTTGAAGCCTACATTTTCGATGACAGAAAATATTACATAATTTTCATGAACTCTTGTATAAAAATTATAAATTTTTCAAATCATTTGAAATATAACGGGAGGCGAAAAACTAAGAGATTCGTAATCGTGGGTTACGGTTCAAACGCCTTTTTTATACCTCTTAAATAATTACTAATAAGGACTGCACCAAGACAGGCCTTCAATCTTCAATGTCAACAGTATTTTTGATAATTTTTCCTTCTAGGTACACTGTCTGTGGGTATCTTCTCTTGAAAGTCAATAATAAATGCGAATAATTAATAGAAAGCGAGAGAACTGAGTGGATACAAAGCATAATTTTCAACTAAATTGATAGTCAAACCGTAAGTTTCCTGTAATGAATGGTCCGATCCTTGCTCCCTAGATGATACAGTACCTTAAAAACTGAGCTGCTAAGTAAATACGTAAACCCCAATACCAAGAATTGAAAAAAAATTCAAAAATTAAAACACGAGCTACGCAACAGAAATCACAAAAAAAACGGATTATATGTACAAACATAAGTACATATACTCGTAGTATCAGAGAACATCATTGAGGGTTTTGAGCCTCTTCCAAAAATATGAAACGTGAGTGTGCACATTGGTGCTTTTTGCACTTTAGGTTAAAATATCTCAAAAACCTGTTAGTTCAATGGTTTATTGTTCAATTTTAACAAAAAACTGAATGCGGACTTCAAGCTCAAAAACGTATGTGATACATGAAGAGGTCCGAGCGCGCGACTTTAAATATGCTCAGAATAAACCAAAAAAAAAAACATATATCAAGGTCGTCACAGGTGAAGTGTACATTTTTTTGAATAGTTAGCAAAAATTTTATTTCTATTGTACCCAAAATCATTTAAGTTTCAAGATTTTACAAATATAAATATCTTGCTTTTAAGTCTTATCCTGTATTTATGGGTCAAAATCGCTCAAAACCTTATTTTTAGTATCTGCCAAAACCCACCCAACATTTTTATTTAAGAAATATAAAAGGGAACATCAAACAATTTATCGTTAGTGACCTCTGCTGTAATGCTTATATGGATAGCGCACCCTGGTGGCGGGCTATGAAAACAGTCACTTACATACATACATATGTATATGGTACAGGTATTGCCCAATATGATTTTTGTATGAAGATAGGATATAAATTTTCACTGATGGTCGCTTTGGTGTCTTGATTTTAAATTTCAAATTAACCTTTGAAACTCAGCATGCGCCACGGTTGACATGAATAAAAAAGGCTTAGAAATTTTAACCGATTTTGGCTTCTGGTGATTCAATTTGTTTTTTTTATGGTGCTGTTTTTTAAAAAGTAAGGCTTATGATATGAAGAAATATTTCACGAAAATTCAGCTGTTTGCCTAAATTTTATAGGGTGGTGCCAAAGCCTGTTAGTTTTAAATGTAAATTGTATGGAAATATTATATTTTAGTAAAATGGTATGTGAATGAATAGATGATGAGCGTTCTTGGGCTACTGAGGATAGGTGTTGAGTTCAAATCTGGTCTTTGAATTCACCCATCATGTCAGAATTCTGAAATATTTAAAGCTTAGTACCGAAATCATGCTTTCGAGGCCCTGCATAGGATTCCAAAAAAGTATTTCAGCTTTTTTTTTTAGCAAAAGCGTCATTTATGACCGTTCTTGTCCCTTAAAATGAGTTTTCAAATGGTGTTCGTTGCTGTGAGATGAATTTGATACCCTAGAACCCAACAATATTAACCAATTGGTTTCAAATCAAATGTCACTTTAAAAAGGCTGTAAAATTCCGAGAAATCATCGTTGATGATCACTTGGTAGCTTGTTTTAAAGAAAAGAACGGTACTAAATTACGGTTTTGTTAAAGATAAGTTGAACATTTTTTTAATCTTATTCATGGCCTCGAAAGTAGACAAAAAACATAATTTTTTAGGTACTTGTCCTCAGAGCTCTGCATGATGGGTTAATTTGGAGGCCAGATTTTGACTCAGGGCAAGAAATTACTTCGAAAAAGTATCCACAGCAGTCCAAGAATGCTCATCATCTATTCATTCACATACATTTTACTAAAATACAGTATTTCCATACAATTTACATCTAAAACTAACAGGCTTCGGAGCCACCTTATAAAATTGAAGAACGGAGCTGAGTTCTAGTGAAATTTTTCGTTTTATCTTACTAACTTACTTTTTAAGAAACAGCACCTTAAAAACTTATAAGAAAATTTTCATTTTTTGATTTTAGAAATGAGTAGAGTAAGGATTAGAATTGCGGTAGATAGAGCGGTAAAAGTACCCAAAAAAGTAGAAAACCAAACGAAGTCAACATTATTCAAACATTCTAAAAAGAAGAAATTGTGTTTATAAATATTAAGTCTGTCAAAGGAAGAGATTTGATTGTTATAGACAAAACTCAGTAATTGGAAAAAATGGGCTGAATAATTTCAGCCGACATCATAAAATGACAAAAAAACACCTTTACCAAGTATGGTCAAAGAAACAGCAACTTTATTGGAGAATATTCAACGGGTCTTTAGACCAAAAGTAAAGTAGAAATTATTGGTTTCAAATACTTCCATTCTCAAAATATGTGGTTTATCGAAAACACACAAACCGATTCTCTAAATGAGACCCATTGTTTCGAATATTATTTCAACAACAGGAAAAAAATTTCAAAATGGTTAGTTGCTGAATTTTGAAAAAATATTAACGCGGATTTACATATATATAGTGTTAAAAATGCGTTTGATTTTGTTGATAAGGTCAAAGATGTGTTTTTAAAAAGGAAGAAGTCTTAATTTCTTCTGATTTTGTCGCATTGTTTCCGAGCATCCCATTAGAGAAAACTTTAAAGTTATTAAAGGTTTGGCTAAATAAAAATGAAGATGATTGTAAAAAGAAGGAAATTCTCTTCGAAGCTGCTAAATTATGCATGAACCACCATTGTTACCAATTCGAAAATGAAATTTTTAAAATAATTGAAGGTTCAGGTACATTTTTGTTGAAAGTGAGTTAAAATTAGAAAAGATTTTGACAAGAATATGGAGGAAAGTTTGGATGCATATTAAAGTATTTATGTGCACAAAAACGATAGCATTGCGCTGAATACAATATGGGTCATTCAATCTATAATGGGCCTATCATTACCCTCATGTTTTTTAAATAGGCTGAAACTTTTTTCAGTGATTGGTCTATCATGTAGAAGATATAAAAAAATCGATAAAATTTTTTTGACCAGTATTTATTGCTTAAAAAAAAAGTTTCAAATTGTGTTAAAAAAAACTCGTAAGTAAAACAAAAAAATTCATTGATGAATATAATCAAACCAGCACAACCCAAATTAGCTTTTATATTATTTATAGGTAGTTGTGTACTAGTAGATGACAAAAAAACTGCAAATCTGAATAAATGAAGGCCTGAACGGTTTCTATGTAGTAAAAGATTAAAAATTGACCTTCCAAGAAAACATCACTTTCCCAAATACTCCAAATTCGATTTCAGGTTTTTTAGGCTCAAAATTTTCAGAACATATAGGAGTACCATCTCTGAAAATTTCATTCATTTTTATTCACCTTATTTCATTTTACAAGCATCTAAAGTGAGTGAAATATTTATGAAAGAAATATAACGGAATATTCAAATTTTCTCGCTCTCATTCTCAATGTTTCAAGTTACATTGCAAATCCTAAATCTTAAATTAAGACGCCTGTAAAATGAAATAAGGTGAACAAAAACGAATGAAATTTTCAGAGATGGTACTCCTGAATGTTATGAAAATTTGACCTTAAAAAGGCTGAAATTATTTCAAATTTTATTCTCTCGCTTTCATTCTCAATGTTTCAATTTACATTGCAAATCATAAATCTTAGTTTTAAATGCTTGTAAAATCAAACAGGGTGAAAAACTTGAACAAAAGTTTCAGAGATGATACTCCTGTATATTCTAAAAATTTTGAGCTTACAAAAGCTGAAATCGGTGATGGGGTATTTGGGAAATTGATGTTTTTTAAAAAAGTCAATTTTTTTATCTTTTACCACATAGAAACCGTTCAGGCCTTAATTTATTCAGATTTGCAGTTTTTTTGCCATCTGCCAGTACACATCTACCTAAAAATAATATAAAAGCTATTTTGGATTCTGTTGGTTTGAATATATTCATCAATGAATTTATTTGTTTTACTTGCGAGTTTTTTTTAACACAATTTGAAACTTTTTTTTAAGCAATAAATACTGGTCAAAAAAATTTTATCGATTTTTTTTATATCTTCTACATGATAGACCAATCACTGAAAAAAGTTTCAGCCTATTTAAAAAACATGAGGGTAATGATAGGCCCATTATAGATGGAATGACCCATATACCGATGCAGTCATCTCTTTTTAATTGTTTGGGAAGAAATTTAGTAAACGTTTAAAGTTTTTAGGAAAGCTCTTTATGACAGTTTTTGATTTTGAAGATCCTAATATTCCTGTTTCTTCACATACGTTGTAAGCTTGCGTGGTAGTTAATTTAGATATTTATAAATGGGTTGCTGTTGTAAAATGTCTTGCTGTTAGTTTCCAACAATTTTATGTAAATATTTTTTACTATGTTGAAAAAACTGATAATTGGTGTTGAATGTTTTGTATTTAATTTCAATAAAAAACTTCGCTGATGATGTTGCTAACTACATCGAAATCTACATTGGAAAATATGAATGTGGATTATTTTTATTTAACGACCTACTAATTTCTTCACAAAAAAAGGTGAAGTAAAAAGAAAATGCGGCTTTATTTCAACTAAATTATTGCTTGCAAATTTTAAAAAAAATATATTCAATCTAATGTATATACAATATTTGCTGTGATTTATTCGCCAAGTTGCTAGCTATGTACTAAAATCCAACTAAGTCGCTAAGTTTCCTGCTCGTAGTTATGTGAGTACTCGATTGTTGTTTTTCTACCTTTTTCATTTGAAATTATTTATTTTTTCCGCCTGACGTTTTAAGCAACTTGCTATGTATACATAGAAACTATCGTTTTACTCGTTAAGTTTTGGTTTTGTTTTGCTTTCCCATACAATTATCGTTGCTAGCTAAAGATAACTAGCAGCGGATGGCGAATAAAACGCAGCTATTTTTCATAATATGGCGAAATTGAACAAAAGTGAAAAGCAGAACTGCTTATCAATCCCATGTTAAGTATAGAACGGTAAATGACAAGTGAAAACAAAGGTGCTGTGATTTCAAATATAGGCTAAAATAACGATCCAAACATTTCAGAAGGCATCAGTTTGTCAAGTTAATGTGAATTTGGTGCTCACGATGAAGCTGCAGTTGCGCTGGAGCTTCTTAGTATTTCACCTTTAAGTGTATCTGCTGTCTGTTTAACAGCTAATGGACAATTGAGTATAATTTGATCTGCATTGTCTCCTAGATCAGGGTGAGATATAAGTTGTTGCTTTACTTGTGACCTTTCCTCAAGTGTCACGCTGATATCCCTAATTAAGGGATATACCCTTTGTCATCTTATTACACCCATCGACTCTTACAATGTTATAGAGCAAAAACTAATTACATATTTTAATTCTTGAAATTGCTTATTTTCTTTTGTTTCTGCTGCACAGCCTCTGGGCTTAGTAGAAATTTTATTTAATTTGTGATCGGATATTCCTCAACCCATCATTTCATTTAAAGAAATAGTGCAGTACCAGTCACCGATCCGTATGTGCCTCACACGTACGGTTTCGTATACTGAACGCAGAGCAGCGTACGACAGACGGATGCGCCTCTCGTGTGGTCAGGCCGGTAAGCAGGACCACAGGGACCGATCGCAAAAAAAAAAATAAAAAAAGGGCTTTAAGGATTATTTCCTTTACTCCATTTTTTATTAACAACTAAAGTACTCGCCAGAATTCATTTAACTATCTTAAATAGTTCTCTCTATGCTGTTTCCAATGTAATGCAAAAATGTAGAATTAACATGGACAATTTAAGATCATCTCTATACTTCAATACTTTTCACAAATATTTAGTTACGGCAGTTAAGGAAATTTCTACATTTAATAATATTTAACCTAAGTCCCATAAGGATATTTTTGGGATTTGCGTTATTATCAATTTTCTTACATGCCTGTCCTATTTGTTCAATGCACACAAACACATGCAATGTCTAATATAGATTTCAAACAGCTTCCACATAACAAACTTCGTTCACAGGCATAATTTGTAAAAACGGAAACAGAAATGAAAGTATTAGCCAGGGATTACTTTGCCAATAACTTGTTTGGTCGAGAGATAAAAAAAATAATCATTTTATTTAAGCGTTACAAATATCATTTTAAAGTATAACATGAATACAGGCTATCTTAAGGCAATGTAAGGTTGGAGAAATATTAAAACTTAAATTTATGGTGCATAACCTAAGCACAAATAAGGTTTGTCACATAACCTTTTTTACGTTATCCTTCAATTAATCCTAGGAATGCAGGGTCGGCAAGACATATAACACTCGGGTGTAGAGTGACGACGGTAGTCTACGAAGGGGAATGAGGGGGAAGGGGAGGGGGCTGTTTTATAAATGGTTCAACAAGAAAAACTAATAGCTTTGTCCAGTGAAATGCTCTGAAGCGCTCTCAGGTCATTTCTATTCCCATTTATTTCGTTAAAATATAGCAACTCCAAGAATACTCCGGAACATATGCCTCGAAAACGCTATAAGAATATATGAAGACATACACATTTATATTACCAATTTCTAAGAAAAATTGTACAGAAAATGCTTTTGGAAAACTTAATAACTCTACGTGTAAAAATATGATAAAGAAATGGATCATGCAGCTAAAAGTACGTGACATTAATGGAATGTGGTGCATGCAGCGTTAATTTGCAAATGATTTATACTTGATGACAGGTCCGTATTCAGAAATTGGGATGAGGGGGACTCAGGACATACAGTATGTGGAAAAAAATAAGTTTCCAAAAGCAAACTTTTAATTTGGAAAGGTGTGCCCACCCTAAAATTTGAGAGGGGTTTCTTACTACTCTCAATTTCAGAAGTACGAATATAAGAGATCATAAGGGAAAAATGCAAGAGATCTTACTCTTCCATAAAAGTAACGGTGCTTACAGTTTTATGTTAATGAAACTTTTGCATGTTGGAAATGTATGTTTCCAAAGCAAACATGTCCGAACAAATTCGATGTAATAACTGCTGGTGTTAGACATTTAAGTATTTTCGGTTAAAATATTTATGAAAGCCTCAAAATAATTCAATTATTGGTAAGACATATAGCTTTTCTTTTTTTAATTTATTTTTAAAAATAATAAAATTAAGATAGCACATCGTTTTTTAATAGAAAGATTAGAATCGAACAAAAAAGGGGAAAATTTAAGCAACTGATGACTGAAGAACGCAAATCAATTATTAACCTTCATAATAATGGCCATAAAAAAATCGCACACAGCAAATCGAAAAATTATTGCTGCATATGAGAATGAAAGGAGTTTCTGCAAAGAAGAAGCCAGGACGCCCTTAAATAACCTGCGAAAGAGTTGACAGAAAAATTCTCGATATATCAGGGCGAGTGCCTTGAAATCAGTGCCAAAAATTCGCTCTCAGTTGCTAAGCGAAGGTAAGGACGTTCCAACTGTATTCATCATTCGCAACAGACTACGTTAGTAGAGTAAATATAAACAAAAGGATGCAGTTCTATGAGGAAGACGTTCTGAAGCCACAAGATTTTTAGTGCAAATTTTTATGAACTGATAAGTCGATGAGAAAACTGCGATACTTTCATCGTAGGGCTTACGTTTGACGTAAGACAGGCGACTCATACTGTTTCTACCGTGAAGAAAGTAGATAAAGGTTTAATTGTATGGTATGGGATTGCCTCTCTGCTCTAGATACTGGCAAAATAATCGTATTGGAAGGAAAAGTGATTGCTGTTGTGTACTTAAAAATCCTTGAAGAGAGCGCCATTCCTTTGGAAAATCGTTAATTAGGGTCAGGAATCATCTTCCAACGGGACCATGCGCCTATCCATGCTGCCAAAAAAGTAGTGGAATAACTTTCCAGAACTTTCTTCAACAGAGAATGCTTAGGCAATGCTTGAAATTCTGGAAATCTGGAAAAAAAATTAGCCCAGAAGACTGTCAGAAGCTTGTCGACAATATACAATAAAATAATTTCAAAATAAAATCTGTTCCGATGCATCACAAAGAAATTTCCTTTCAGTGCAAGAAAGTGCAAGAAAAGTGTTATATCAAATGAGATACAAATCCAAAGAAAAAACAACAGAAAAAATAATTTTTTGTTTGTTTTGTTTCACTTTCTGCTTGGGTTTTCAACAGATCTATGCAAAAAGGGAAATATATCAGGCTTAGAAATTCTTACTAATCAGCTCAAAATTCACTGATGAATCCTCTTAGCAACGGACGAAACTTGTATGCTTAGCTTAAGTCCTTTTTTATGTAATTTTTTTGTTGTTGACACACACAGTACTGAACATGAAACTCAACTAAATAATTTTAAACATAAATCTCTAGCTGCTTGATATTCAAAATCATATTTATATTCACTTTTAATCGCTATGATCTTTTACAAATCGGAATATAGTAAAAATTAACCAAAGCTGGTCTGATGAGCCTTACTGTACATGTAAATGAATATGTAGACAGTAAAAGCCGAAACATAAGTCACCAATAACTAGGTTAAATTGTTCCATTTGCAATCTCTGTCATGTTTGTTGAATAAAAAAGCATTTATCAGTTAGCAAAAATTTACAGTGTTATTGGTCTTTGCTTAAAGGACTGAAAAAGTTCAATGTAACTTTTTTTAATTATTATTAATAATTATCAGTCTCTGAACAAATTAATGAATTTCTTAAAATTAATGTTATTAGTAAGAAAATGAATGCTTAGACCGATTTATCTAAATATTTTAGTCCCCATGGTTCTAGAGATATTCCGTTTCAAAAAAATTCGCGCGTAGACATTTTTTGAGAAAAAAAACAAATTCTTTGCTCAAGAAACGATTTGCGCAAGCATTTTTCCCTCTTGGGGTATTGGCAAACCCTCATTCGCTTTCCAGCACCAGCTTCGGTATTGCAAACGAACGGAAGATTTCTTTCGACTAAAACGGCATATTGATGTAAGTGGTAATGTAATGTTCGCTTAAGATTTTCACAGTTACACTTTCTTTGAATTTGCCCAGAATCTCAGTTTTCTGTTTGACAGCTTAACATTTACAACGGGTATTTCATGTGAAGCGGACAATCACAATAAAATGAGATTCTAAAAGCTTTTCGTATTCGGCCGAATTGTAGTTCTAGAAGTTATGGTCAAGTAAGTACTTCTAAAATTTGAAGTTTTTCGAATTAAACAAATTTACAATAAAATAATAAACAGAGTGGACCTTTAAGAGAATTTATTGTTCCTTATGAAATCGGATTCGAAATTAATTTTTTTTTTTCAAAGAAAACTCGAAGCAAACATTTGATATCAGAAGTTCAACAACAAACGGACAGGGTGCTTGGGCTGTTTGTCATTGGATGTATCAGAAAAGCCTTCCAAAGTATTGCTGGAAGACGTAGCAGGACAGTGACCACCGAGTGCTATTACTATAGCACAGCCTACTACCCTAAGCATTTCAAAGCGCTGTTCGATTGCCGGTATGAATAGCTGTTTTGCTAGGCGTCGCGGAAAGTGAAAAACATTGCTCAAGGCCACAGCAAGGTCTTACGTTCAGTTGAGTATGCATAGCATCGACACCTTCTTTGGTTCCGTTCTATTCAAGAATATGCTGTGGCTTGCTCTTCTTCTCAGGTACAACGGCATTTGTGAAAAGCGTACTGGAATGTAGAATAACTGCTTTTCCCTTTTTTGGCGCATAGGATGCCAACGCAAACTTAGATTCGAGAAAACCAAAGACTGTCGACTTTTCTGCTCGTTTACGGTCTGCTTTTATCTCATTTGGTACAAAGGTTTTGTTTTGACGAACATTACCAAGCAGTGCTAGATCTTTGGACATTAAATGCCTACCTAAATTCAATGATGAAGAAATTGTCGCTTTTGTTTGTTTGTTGATAAAACAGTTTTTCCACGACACTCTCTCCTACACTGATTGCTCTATTCGCATTTGAGTTCTTTCCAGTATAGAATGAATTTACATCGCATGCGAACTAAACTTTGATCCCATACTTTGCAGGCTTAGATGGGATGTACTGCGTGAATGGAGTTCTTCCGCGATATGCAAATAATTGTTCGTCCACTGTTATTTCTCTCTACGGTTCATAGTATCTACGAAGATTGCCAAGCAGCTCTAGTTCGCTGACTGTCAAACCGAATAAATTGCAAAATGTCCTTGAAGCGAGATTTCGGCATTGTAACACAATAACAACAAACCCTCAACTATACCCACATCGTGTTACTTGTTTACGCCTGCCAAAAATAGAAGCCCTATGAATGCGCGTAATTCAATATTTGTTACCTTGTTCCAAATCCTCTCATTTGCGGTAGCATTTTGTTCATTCCACTTTTCAAACGTCTTCTGCGCCTTTTCGTTTGTATTCATTAGAAGTTGTTGAAGCATGGATGGAGTGAATATTAAATCAAATACGGCTCTATGAGCCCTTTGGTAGCTCGAGATGCACCAATAAATGTGCCACGAAACTCATTATGAGCACTCGTGCAAATTCCTTGTTTGGGCAGGTTGCTAAGCCAGATTGTACTGTCTTTCGCAACTAGTGCACCAGGACGTAGGCAGATAGCTGCCTCCTCATTGACATCATCCTCAAAATCTTCTTCGAACAATACACCTTCCTCCTGCTCATCGTTAAGAAAAACAATCATATCGATTTCAGCATCAGATTCTTCAGAATTCCTATTATGGTCAGGCGGTATGTAGTTATCACACGAATCATCGTCAAAATCTTGACCCAATTCTTGTCTTCAAGAAGGCACTCTATATGCTGTTGAATTTTTCGTACCTTAGCCTGGTTATTTCTTTCCTTCCAGGTCAAAAGAAGAATACATAAAATAAAACACACTGACCGTTTAACCACTCGTTGCATACTACTTGAAGAACGTTTCATTCTCCAAGATGCTAATTTATATCTCTATATTTGATAATAAGCTATTTCACAATTATTCAACCGCTGAAAGTCCACAGCGTAGTGAAAGTAAAAGTTCAAATTAAAAATGAAGCTGTGTTGTTTTATATTTTATAGACATCAGACTACAGAGCAAACTATTTATAAAATCTAACAAGTGTTTTATTCGCAAGTGTTCCCACAAAAGCAACCGCGCAATCTGTGTGAAGTTGGCCCACCATTTTTTGATTTTTCAAAAAATGAAACTTGTGCTGCAATGTGCCCGACTTGTGCTATGATGTGCCGTATTTAAAAAAAATCGTTTCTAGGATTCGATTTTTATAAGCAAAGTAATTTTTTAGTGTGAAGTTGGCTCACCATTTTTGATATTTATAAAAAAGTAGCCTTGTGCTGTAATGTGCTCAGGATGTGCAGCCGTGTGCCGTAAAGGATATAAAATGAATCCTGAATGTAACCGTTGCCGCTTTCCCGACCCCGTCCCAATTCTGTTCAATGCGTCTGGGGGCAAGTCGTACAAAAAAACAAAAGTCGTACGGCCAGGTCGTAGGAATGGTAAAATAATTTGATTTTTTCTCAAGCTGAGCGCAAAGTTTGAGCGCATGAAGGCAATTTATACGACCCTACGCTAGCTTTCATTGTTCATTCATATTTTGTCTGCTGAAAAGTAAACATCATATATACTAAAAAATCACTTTAGTTTACTTAAGCTCCCAATTTTTATTGATTCAATTTTTTCTTATGTGAGAATAAGTACTCAATCCAAAAACGTTGGTCGGATCTAGTTTCGACGAATGTTTTAAAGCCCTAGATTTAGGTCCAAATTATGGGTATCGTATGAAAGATAATTTATTAAGTTACAAAACTGGTTTAAAAATCTTTCAAATTTAATTTTCAGTTTTAAAATTTTGCATATTTTTCTCAAATAATTTTTGAAAAAACCGTGGCAAAGTTTTAACAATTTTTTTTGCAATACGGCACAACATAGCATAAGTCGAGCACAATACAGCACAAACAATTTTTTTGAAAATCGAAAAATGTTGGGCCAACTTCGCATACATTTTTGTATGATTTATAGTTTTTTGCAAGTTTCATATTACAAAAGTTGAAACATACTTTTTTTCAATACGGCACAACATAGCAAAACTCAGGCACATTGCAGCACAAGTTTAATTTTTTAAAAAATAAAAAAATGGTGAACCAACTTCACAGACATCGCAATCAGCTTGCGGAGAAATGCAAAACTTAAAGTCGCAGTACGAAAAAATACATTATCCTGAAAAGTACAATAACGTCGCATATGCCCTACCCGATAGTCTTATAGGTCTAAAAAGACACAATATTTGTTTTAAATAAAGTGACGTTTACTATGATGTATAACACTTGAAGATAGCACTTTTGACGACAAAGATGTCTAACAAATAACAAAAAGTCCGCAAACTGATTTTGTCCACATACCTACAAAATCCAAAATTAAAATATTCAGCTATAGCAAAAATAGTTGGTGCATCAGAAAGAAGTGTCTTTACGGATAATTTTAAATATAAAAAGGGTCTACCTGTTTCACGAAAAAAAGGTCAGACAAAAAACAAAACTTTTCTAATACAAAGGTAGCGACGAAGGTGAAGCGCCTCTTTAAGTAAAATCCCAACACCTCAATGCGAGGTATGGCGGCTAGAGCAGGTACATCAAAATCTACTGTACAAAAGATCAAGAAGAAAAGTAAGCTAAAGACATAAAGAGTTCAAAAATTACCAGACCGTTCTGATGAAAAGCAGTTGATGGCTCAGATGCGACCGAGAGAAATTGTATGAAAGGTACCTGACTAAATTTGATTGCTGTGTTATGGACGACGAAACTTACGTCAAAGCAGATTTTAAGCAGCTACCTGGATACGAATATTATACATCACCGAAAAAGGGGCATATGTCAAGTAAATTCAAAGAAACAAAAATTTCGAAATTTCCGTAGCAATATATGGTCTGGCAGGTCATATGCACCTGTGGTCTAAGAAGCAGATTTTTTGTTACGCAAGGCACAATCAATTCCAAAGTTTATATAGACGAGTGCCTCGAAAACGACTTCTGCCATTTATTCGTGCACATGAGTGTAACGTGATGTTCTGGCCAGATTTAGCAACCTCTCATTACTTTAAAGCTACGATGGAATGGTATGCAAGTAAAAAGATCAATTTCGTACCAAAAATAGCTAATCCGCCAAACTGCCCAGAGCTTCGCCCAATTGAAAGAAATTGGGCTCTAATGAAAAGAGATTTTTGAAAGAGTGGTAAGACTGCAAAAAATTCACAACACTTCAGACTTAAGTGGAAAAAATCGTACCATACTGTCGATGAAACGACTGGACAAAATTTAATGAAGGGCCTTACGAAAAAAATATGAAATTTTTATAAAAAAAAAATTGTTACTTAGTTTTTAGTTATTTATATTCTGAACACTAGCCATTATTAATAAAAAACGAAAAAAGAACAAAAAAATTACTGGGTATTTTTTTATAACTAAAAAGCAAAACGTAAGTTTTTTCTGGGACAGTCCTTAGGTTAGAAAAAATTGTGTTAGGCCCAATTGTAATCAAAATATTCTGGGTTGAGTAGAAAAGAAATTCCCATACGAATTCCATGGTGTCTGCATTTGTAGCCAGGAGATGGTAGTTTTTAAAAGTCAGGTGTGAGGGGTCTTGTAAGCTATTTCCTTATGTCTTTTGTAGCCAATACAGCTTTGAATATTTTTTTTAGGGGGCTACTGGTTGTGATAATTTTTTTTTTTATTGAACATTTTCTGCAAAAATGCTACTGTAGACAGCCGAGTGGATGAAGCTAAAAACCTGAACAAAACTGCAAACATAGCTCATTTTTGGCATGAGGTGAACCTATTGCGTTTGCATTCACTCGTCTTAATTATTTATTAAAAGTTACAAAGGTTAGTGCGTACGACTTCCATCCAGAAGAATTTCGACATTCAAAGAACATCTTTTAAAATCAAATGATCATCAAAATCAACCAGACAGATATATATGTACAATTGCAACATTTTAAATTGAAAATAATCAAAGGTAGCAAATTCTCAAATTGCTTATAAAGCAAACAACAAATAGAAAGAATGAATTTTATGGAAACACATGAAAAACTTTTAACATTTCCAAAAATACAGATTTCAGTTTCTGTTCAATAACGAACGTACACTCAAAAAAAGGAGTGTTAAGAAAGTGTTTGTGGCAAATTATCGAATGTTTAATTTAGGTACTTAATATTTCAAACAAGCTCTTAGAAAAGTAATGTATTTAACACAAGTAAAAGTTAAGTAGTGGCAAGTGATTCAAATACTTCTATGGAAAATTTTAAAAACATTTCATGAAATGTTACTTCCAATAACAGACCCGTTCGCAGGTGGGTGGGAGTTTCTAACTGCGCCATTTGACAATTTTTACATAGACTTTTATGGACAATACGTTCTCACTTACATGAAAAAGCAAAAAAACTTGCGCCTCTTGCGAAAAAACAAAACAAATTTTCACTTTTTATGAAAAGAAAAATTAAAAATAATAAAAACGATCATTCATATGGATAGAAATAGCTATCAAAGGTCTAATAAAAATAAAAATTAAAAGTTTACTTATATATACCGAATGATATCCATTTTGATGAGATCAGTTAAAACGTTCGCAGCTTATTCTCGTAGTAATTTTTAGAAAATTCATCTGACACTTCCGATGTTTCACAAACCAGAGCCAATCGAAAATGGTCGTTTAAATATCCTGTTTTTTCATTAAAAAAGTTTTATTTTGGTGAAGCAAAAAAAAATTCAAAGCATTGCTAAGGTTATCTTGCTTCAGAATTTTTCCCAACATACCATACCTCCTGAAACCTGTTTTGCCCTTGTTGGTAAAGTCTTAAAAGTTCTTATCTGTTCGTGAACAAATGCTGTGACAATTTTTCCACGTGGCGTGGCTTAAAAACCTACCTTAGATTAAAAATGTGAAGATGAATGAGGATCAGCTGAACGGTTTCGACTCAATTAATATAAATCGCGATATCAAAATTAATGTAAAAATATTTTTCGACAAGTTTTTTACAGTGACTCGCAGAATTAGCGGCTTACATAATGACAACTAATTATCGACTCAAAATTTAGGTAAAGGGTAATCCAATAAGAGCTTCCTACTTTGTAAGTAGCCCAATGGTGTCAAATAACATGATCTTGGCGACCAACTAACAGAACCATTTCTTGAGATGAAGCGATTGTTTCATGTTGCGCCATTCTGTTGAAACCAGAGGTCGGCTACACCAATAAGAGCTTCCTACTTTGTAAGTAGCCCAATGGTGTCAAATAACATGATCTTGGTGACCAACTAACAGAACCATTTCTTGAGATGAAGCGATTGTTTCATGTTGCGCCATTCTGTTGAAACCAGAGGTCGGCTACACCAATATCCTGAATTTTCGGCAACGAAAATTCAGTGGTCATTGCTCTGTAGCGAGCACCATTGGCCGTTACACGCACTCCGTCCGCATTTTTGAAGAAATACGGTCCGATGATGCCTCCTGCCCAAATTTGCTTGTTAACTTACTCGCTGAACACAACTTTTCAATAAAATAATGGAATAATTTAATGTTGTTGTAAGGCCCATAAACCGAAATTACCACGTAAACCAATATCAGGCGGCTTCAATTCTTGTACGATCTGTACAATAGTCCGATTTTGATCCAAAAATAGCCTTTCATAAACAAACCTCTTACACCAAATTTCAGTGTGATTGCTCATATATTTCGATAGTTATGCCACTTAAGGTATTTTAATTGTATGAGAGGTGCCACGCCCACTGTTGCTATTTCAAAAGCTTTTGATTCGTATGTACCTAATACCCAGTAAACCACTTACATCAAATATCAGATCAATTGCTCCAATAGATAACTTAAAATTACACTTATAACTTTATGTTAATGAGAGAGGTGGCACGCCCACTGATGCAATCTTGTCATGTTTCATTTGATTTCAAAGCTTATAGTAACCGACACCTGCAAAATTTTATGAAGGTTACTCTCATACTATAGCACGCTATCTATAGCATTAAACGTATTTTGTTCATATGGGAGGTGCCACACCCACCGTCACTATTGTGCCAAAATTTTGCAAGAAGACACCTTTTAGCGAGTATATCTGTCATATTAAATTTCATAGCGATTGAGTTGTTAGTTCTCTTTTTATAACGTTTATAAATATTGTAGGCTGTGCCACGCCCTTCAACGAAATTTTCCAGAATATTAACGAAACTTGTATTGATGACTACTGTTAGTGGTATTATCCTTAAAATGTTTATGAAAATCTTATGTGCCAATTTGGAGATATACGAAATCCAAATTTTCAATTGCTAAAAAATGCCACCACCCACTTTTACAATTCTGCCCATTTTATGCACAATTCAAGATTTATAAGATCTGCACTCGTGTACCAAATTTCATCAGAATATCTTGCACGGTTTACGAGCTATGGCGCTATGAAAGATAAAATTTAGGGCTGTGCCACGCCCCTTTAAGAGCCCTTGCAAACTTAAAACCTTGCCTGATTCTAATTTTGTTCTTATCTTCACTAAATCAGCAAATTTCATCAAAATCGCAGCAATTTTTTTCAAAATGGACTTGCGTATATTATGTACATAGAGCATGGGCGGAAGGCGTGGCCGTGAATCGATTTCGCTCATTTTTATTTGCTAGCAGCTTGCAAGAAGCTTTGACCTATGCCAAATTTCATTCAATTAGCTTGCTTAGTTTTCGCGTAAACCTGATTTCAACAGACAGACACACAGACAGACGGACAGACAGACAGACAGACAGACAGACGGACATGGCTATATCGACTCAGGTGGTGACGCTGATCAAGAATATATATGTTTTGGTACTAGAAAATATTTGTAAAAATAAAAGCTCTTTTGGGCCTAAGGACTAGAGAAAAATAATTTATATATATTTTTGTGTTATGGACTTTAAAAGTATATAATATCCATGTGTATGCTATACACACATACATATATGTATAAATATATATAATTTATTTAACAAACAATTTCTGTATTTTTGTGCGAGCTTTATAGTCAAAAATACTTTTTTTGCAAACTTCATAAAATGACATGTAATATCCCCCTTGGATGATTTCTGCGCACGGGCCTGTTCAAAAGATATAATTTTTTATGAAAAATCACTAAAATATTTCAGATTAACAATTCAATTTATGGAGGTATTTCGACAAACACTTGTCTTTTGTCTCAAACACTTCTTCTTTTCAACAAACGGTATATCACTTATTTAAAAGAAAAACATTTTTTTCTTGCATTCAGTGGGGCTCGAACCTGGGCATTCCGTGTTGTTACATGCGCAGTAATAATATAATCTAAGTTAAACGCATTAGATATAATAATAAAAGTAGCTTCTTTGGGTAAAGTGTGGGCATCTCTGAACAGCAGCATAACGTGGGTGGCCTCGGTTCGAATCTCGTCGGTGACATGAAAGTCTATGATGTTTTTTAAAATGAAACATAAATAATTTAATTTCCAGTAATTTCCAACTATCAAATTAACGACAAATAATTTCAACACTTTTGTGAATAAAATAAAAAGTGTTTAGATGCAAACATATTTCGCAAAATCTTGACGTAGTTCCATCTGCATCATTTGTGGTAAACAATATGTTTTTTTTTTGAGTGTAGGCGAATAAAAGCTCAACACCTCAATACATTCAAAACTTTTCAGATATGAGCATACACATACATACATATTGTATGTATGCTTGTACTTCAAGGATCAAAGTAAACATTTATTTACATACATACAAGTCGTATACATAAAATTTAGCTGTAATGCTGCATAGACGATAAGGATTAGAGGATGTGAATATAAAAACTGAAAGTAGCATAAAATCGTAGATTGAATTGAATTGAAAGTAAGCAATTTAGATTTCAATGTTGTGCTAAAATGGATAGCTATTGAAATGCTATGTGGAGTGATGGGAATGAAGTTAGTATTAAATAGATTCTTCAGCCATAGGTGGATTAACTTAATATATTGAGTGAAATTTTAGAAATAAAACATATTTTGTATAATCGAACTTTGAAAAAACAACAAAGGTCATGAAAGCTTCCTTAAACCACGCAATACAGCAGTGGAAAATTTGCAAAAAGCGCTGACATTGCTAACTACAGGTCAAGGCTGTTAAGTTACAAACATGTAATGAAAAATAAAGGTGAAGAATAAATATTCGTTGATCTTCTGCTTAAGAGCCTTCTACTAGCACTTATCACGAACAAAATGATGTTAAATATTTAATTTTGCTTCAATAGTTTTTAAGTTATCATTTTCCATGTGAAAAATCTCCCAAGTATTGCTGTAATACATAAAAAAGTTTTTTTATTTATTTAAGTTATGAATTCCTCTGGAAGTCTTTCATCGGTTTTGAGAAAATTTTCTTATTTCTAAAGATAATGACATCAAAATGCAAGACTTGTGTATCAATACTATCAAGGTCTTGAATATCGAACTGATGTAAAAAACACATATTATACGCATCAAGTAAATTGTTTTTTTTTTATTTAATTTCATTGATTTACTGACCCTGTGTGAGGTTTACTTGACCTCTTGGTTTTCCCAGACGATGTAACGTGGCAAGAGTTCTGAAGCCAACAGTTTAGTCCGGGGAATCTTCGCTTCTTCTTCATTGTACCGCCGGCGGAACTGCTTCAATTCCCCTGGGAAATTGGGTCTCTGCCAACACGACTGTGGTTTGTCTGTCTGGTTGACCAATTCATCAGAGCTGAGAAGTCTCTCGTGTGCCAGTTTTAATGCAGCGATTCACTTGGTTGTTTCTCCTGTGACTGTGAAGTACAATAAAAGATTAATCTGTTTCTAAATATTATTTTAAAAATAGTGTAAATAATGAAATATCAATAAAAATATGGTAATGAATAGAAATGATTTATTGCACTCAAGTTGGCTGTTCGGATGGTTTTGTCACCGCCTTTTTCTAATTTGAGCATAACAGATGAGATAACACCCAAAACTGTGTATGATTTTGCCTAATTAGGGGCGAGATTAGCCGCGAAGCTGTCGATAGCATTAGAAAGTGGTGTTGTCTGACCAAGACGGATTCCCAAACTCCTGGTTTCCACTACCATCTTCTGAGGTCATAGTGAATTTATGTCTTACGATTTCAAATCTTTCCCGCAATTTTACTGCTCGGGACTTCTAAATTGTTCATGACTTTATTTACCATCTATCATTGTTAACCTTCATAAGATCCTTAAAGATACTGACACTAACGTTTTTCAATGCAAATTTGACTTTCTTTATTGAAGTGTATTATTAGAGCTTATATGTATTTTATTTCCTACGATACCCAGGAAAGTGATATTTTTTGTCGGAATTTATGTCAAATTTATGTGTAACAATTTTTCAAAATTAGTACAAGGAACATGCGGTTGACATATCAAAATTTAATTTTAAAGAGATAAAATAATTTGTTATCGAATTAATAATCGTTAAATTGGTGACATACAATAATCGTTTTAGAACTCTGCTTGGGTATAAATTTTTTACAAGATGACAGACTAAGTTTTGTTTTGATATTAGTTTTGGGACATAATTGACATTATATTCCCTTTTGACCAGACAACTATGTCTTTCTTCTGATTAGGTTGAAGTAGAGCGTTGTTGTTCTTGTTGAGTCAAATCACGTATTATTTATTTATTTATTTAGTAAATATTAACAATAAATTAAAATTTATAGCTAATATGATATTTAGCTTTGGCGTCATAGGCCTTAAGCTTAACTTATTATATATCAAGAATATTATTGATGTTTGTTATTATAATTTATTTTGGTTATAGTTAATAGTTATGTTATAATATTTTAATTTTTTAAATATATAAATCAGTAATTTTTAGAAAATTTATAATTTTGAATATATTATCTAAATTAGGATTAAAAATTAAAGACAAAGGGTCTGCATTTTGAAATATGCGTCTTCTAGTGTAATGGAATTTTGAACAGTGTGATAGGAGGTGAGTTAAATTTATTGGAGTTGTTGAATTGCAAAATCGGCAGGAAGTGCGGGAGTTATTGTTTATGAGGTATTCATGGGTAATTTTGGTATGTCCGAGTCGTAGACGTTCAAATTTTATAAAGTCTTTCCGTGGTAAGTTTGGGTTTGTTAAAATATGAAAATCTTTTCCGGATAATTTTTCATTGTTGATTTGCCTGTACCAGTCGGATGTAGATTCCCATAGTTCAATGTGTTTTTTTTTTTTTCATTATATTTTTGATGTAGTGTGTTATGTCATTCGAATTTTAATTATTAGTGTAAATAAGAGGTGCGTTATTAGCAGAGAAGATCCATTGACATATTTTTTTAGGTATATTAGATGGGAGAGTGATGTCCTCGGTAAAATAGAAAAATGATGAACATCTGCTTATATAGATCTGCCATTCATTGCCAGTATTAGTGGTGCTGAATCAGGCTTATTTTTGCGTAACAGTTTTTCACCAAGGTGATGCGATGTGAAAAAACTATCTGTCGTAACGTTCTGACCTTTTAGACCAGCTGTTAAATCGAAAACTACACGTACACCTTGACTTACCTTAGACATATTTCTTCCATTTCCTGTGTAAGGTCAAATATTCCAGAAATAACGAGCCCGGGAATCATAAAGAACCAAAATTTATGTAACATATTAAGATAGCATGTGCTGCCAGAATGAGCATCTACCTATGAGCTGTTCATCCACAGTTGTATCTTGAAACGATCATAAAATTTGGGAAATTTATATGTTGCCATTTTTTGATGTCCTTATCTGAGCTGGCACAACTTCGCTATCACTCTCAGAAGAACTATCAATGGTTCAGCATGTTCTATATAATCTTCATTTTCCATACGACTGTAGCAATGTTGCAGTAAGCAAAAAAAAAGAAGTAATTTAATAGAATTTTCTTTTAACATACATACAATGGCTGGATTTTGTCCATTTCAAACAACCTTGTGTACTGATATCAGTGAATAATGAGAGGTTAGTGTGATAAAATGATAATGGACGTTGATCTGTCAACGTTAATTTTGATATTACCATGTGTCAAAGATATTACAAAAATGGATGATTTGCAAAAATCATTTCACGAAGCATCAAATAAAAACACTTTTTTTACTTCAGGGAAAATTTGAGCCGAAGACCTTATTGTAAAAAAATTTGTAACTAAAATAATTTTGAACATAATTTTTCAGAAACTTTATACATGTAATAAGTCTTAAAATTAAATAAAAGTCAAAAAGTATTAGAAATAGAAATCAATTATTTCTGGTAAAATAACAACTTTTCTCCTTAAATGGAAAAAATTTGATTGTTGCACAGTTTGATAGATTTCAGTGACCTATTGCAATTTTTCCATATATTCTTACACTTATGTTTATTTCTTTTTTCCACTTTCATAGCCACAGAGACCTGTTTTGGTAAAAACGTAGTTGAAAATCCGCGAATACTCTTAAAAGCAGTAAGCGAAATGACTAATTCGGAGACTAAAGCAGCTAAAAAACGAAGAAAATACCAAAGAAGAATGTCAAAAATTGTACCACTATCAAGAATATGCATTTTTGTGATGTTTTCGTTGAAAATTTATTCAATTGATTTCTTGACCTTTGTGACGCTAGATGGACCACTCAAACCACTGTGCTCCGCTTTTTTACAAGTAGGTTTTGGACATGGAAATGTTTTTTGTATTCTTTCAGTATTTACAGTATCTATTTATTTTTTATATATATAGATAGTGTAGTGCTGAAGTCGAGAAACAGTTGTTAATAGTTGAACAAAACTCTCTGTGTCTTGAATATGCGCAGAAGTTTTTGAATCAGGAAGCAGTGGATTATCAATTCTTATGTATTTAACTTTTTATCAACACTTTTAATATTAATAATTTTGATATATTTTCCAAATTTAAACTAATTTTTTTAGTAGGTACTTCAAGTGTAAATCATTTAGCACTTTCACTCAAAATACTATAGTATTTTAATAAATCTCTATTACTTGGTAGACCTCACCCGAGGCGAGGCGAGGTTCTGGTTGTTCTCGGTCTCGCCTCGTTTTATAAATTTGAGTCTCGCCTCGTCTCGTTCTCGGACGAGGTCTTGAAATCATATACCTCGCCTCGCTTCGCTGAAACCTCGCATCGGTAAGAACCGAGGATTTTATTAAACTGAAAAAAAATTATCATTCCTGTATATTGTCGGCATCCAAGCAAAATTGACTATCTGCAAACAAATAATAAGTGGCTGACGTTAATTAATCGTTTAATTATGTTTACATCCTCTTAAATTTGTGATATATTATTTTCGGTTGTTAAAAAAAATGGTCAATTTTGCTTGTATGCGAACGATATATTTACTTCATATAGTTACTGAGATATAAAAAAAAAGTTTATTCATCTGCGTCAAGTAGTTGATAATAACAAAGTATGCTACGAACCTTCCCCAAACCATAAGAAACATAACACATGCCAAATCTTCAGGCGATCGGTTGAACGGTTTTGGACATTAACAACAAAGTTTTTTACCCAACGTAGGGGTCCCCTTATTAAATCTTTCGTCATATAATAATAACAAAAGAGAGTAGTATCGGTATTATTCTAACTCTCATTCGATAAGAGATCATATTAGTACTGCTGACTCTAAGGAGCGAAGATATGACGAAATATATGGACTCTAAATAAAAGTAGCCTAAGCTGAGCTTCTTAATGTAAAAGTAACGTGATGTGACTTCGGTGTGAATCGGTTAACCGGTCTTCGAGAAAATGATATTTAAAAAAATATTTTTGTATGAGGGCCACCCTAAAGATGCACTCAAAATAAAAGTTTTATAGCCTTATCTATGCATTCCAATAAACAAATATCGAGTCAAATTTCAAAAAATAGTATCAAAACACAAAATACTGCACTTACTTCCGATACGAGCTATTGTTAAAGCGAGGCTGCGAGGCACCTCGTTCTCAGAACCGAGAACGAGGAGAGAAATAGACGAGAACGAGACGAGGTACCGGTGTGATCTCGCCTCGCCTCGGTCGAGCGAGGTAAATTTATTTTTCCACCTCGCCTCGTTCTCGCCTTGTTGAAGAGGTTGCCTCGCACTATTTCTTGGTAATTTATGTCCACTTAAATCACTTGGCACCCCAAAGGTTGGAAATTCTTCCGGTACGAAAAGTCTTAAGTTCAATCTACCGATGCGAAACTGTGATGTTCATTAATAATGTGAAATGCCCGAAGTGAAAAAATTGTCAACTTTTTGGCTGGAAGAAGCTGCGGACACGGCGTTGTTGCGTTTTGTTGATTTCAAGTCTCGCCCCAAGTCACCACCGCATGCGATTGAAAAATTTCCATTGCACTTTTTCAAAGCACTTTACTATTACTTTTAGTGCTTTCCAAAAATGGATATTTTCTTTCAGTTCGTCGCTGAGAACGGAGCTTTCGTCGATTTCTTCAAAATATCACAAAATGAAAAATATTCACAACAACCGAAAACACATTAAAAGCACACTACATCGATGCCTGTGTCGTATGTTTTTCAACACACATAGAAAACATCTATTAAAATTTGTCACTCTCTTTTCCCATGTGATTCTCTCAGCAAAAATTTATTGCTTCGAAATTTTTAAAAAAAATTACAAAAAAAAAGTTTAAACAAATGGAAATTCTTAAGAAAATTTCACAACATTGTCAAAACTTGGAATAATACTTGGTTTTTTGTGTATAATTATACATTTAGATTTTCTTGGGTTTAGACATAGACCATTACTAGACGCCCATTTGCTTATATTTCCGAGATTTTTATTCAAGTTAAGGACACATTCATTAATATGATCTATATCACATGCAGTATATATTTGAACATCATCAGCGTACTTTTGCACTTTACAGCCCGTAATAACACTAGGCAGATCGTTTACATATAAAGAGAAAAGTAGAGGACCAAGAATTGAACCTTTAGGTACCCCTCTTGGGACTGAAATAAAGTCGGAAAACTTATTGTTAGCGTATACTGATTGGGACCTGCCTCTCAAATAAGAATACAATAGGCTTACTGCAGTACTAGAAAAGTGAAATACATCTAATAGTTTTGTACACAGCTTTTCATGGTTTACAGTGTCGAAGGCTTTGGAATGATCCAGAAGCACAAAAAACGAAAACTTGTTGGAGTCCAAGTTTGCTCTCAGCTCCTCCGATACATCCAGCAAAGCAGTTATACAACTGTGTTTAGGTCTGAAACCTGATTGCCTGTTCGAAAGGAGAGAGTATTGAGTAAAATACTTTCAAAAACCTTCGATAAATAAGGCAGAATTGCAATCGGACGAACATCATTGTCAGATTTTGGAATTGGGATGATTTTTGCCTTCTTCCATCTAGCTGGATATGATGAATTTCTCAAAACTGTATTGAATAAGAAAGTGAAATATGGCAGTAACTTTGGCAGCAGCGCCTTCAAGTAAGTTGGTTCCATTTCATCAATCCCCATCGCATTTGATTTAATTGACAAAAAACTTTTCAATACAATTTCTTGGTCGACACAAGAAAAACTGTAGCCATCACCATTAGTAGACACTATATTAAGTGCTTCCATCGCCCCAAAATGCGCGTCTTCTAGTGGTACGAGGTATAGCGTTTGAAATATTTTCGTTGTATGGAAGGCGCCAAGACCCACATTTTCGTCGAAATTAGATATAGCCTTTATTACCCATGGATAGTGTAGCTTTCTATTAATAGAAGAAATTTTTAAAATCGGAGTAGTAGTTCCAGAGATTACCTTCTACATACAAAAACAAAAATAAACTAGTAAAGGTGTTATCTTCGGTTAGACCGAAACTCACATACCCTACACTGCATTGAAAGAACTTTTTAAATAAATGTTAAAGAGGTTGAATAAGTCGAAATTAATGTAAAATGATTCAAAAATGTAGGAAAGTGTTGGAAAAAATTAAAAATGTTGAAAAAATATGAAAACCATTAAAGAAAGTTGAAAGAAATTGAATAAGTCGAAATATAAGAAAAATGCTGTAAATGCATAAGGAAAATGTCGAATGAAAATGAAGGAGAAAGGTAAAAGATTGAAAATTTCAAAAGAATATGGGAAATGTTTAAAAAAATAGAATAGAAATGAAAACTTTTGGTTCAATAAACAAACCAAATTTTAGCACAATAGCTTATATAGTTTACGATATGTGCCGTAATTATTCCTAAAATTTATAGCAGTGGCACACCCACTGATGCAATCCAGTCCGATTTTGATACATATATGATACGTAATACCCAGTAAACTTACATCAAATTTCAGATCAATTGCTCCAATAGTTCACTTAAAATAGCACTTATAACTTTATGTTAATGAGGAGGTGCCACGCCCACTGATGCAATCTTGTCAAGTTTCATTTAATTCCGAAGCTTATAGTAACCAACATGTTATGAAGATTATGAAGTTCACTCTCATAGCACACTATCTATAGCATTAAACGTATTTCGCTCATATGGGAGGTGCCACACCCACCGGTACAATTGTACCAAAATTTTGCAAGAAGACACCTTTTAGCGAGTATATCCGCCATATTAAATTTCATAACGATTGCGTTGTTAGTTCTCTTTTTATAACGTTTATAAATATTGTAAGCTGTGCCACGCACATCAACGAAATTTTTCAGAATATTGACGAAACTTGTATTGATGACTACTTTCAGTGGTATCATCCCTAAAATTTTAATGAAAATCGTATGTGGCATTTTGGAGTTATACGAAATCCAAATTTTTAATTGTTAAGAAGTGACACGCCCACTTTTACAATTCTGTCCACTTTATGCTCAATTCAAGATTCATAAGATCTGTATTCGTGTACCAAATTTCATCACAATATCTTGCACAGTTTACGAGCCATGGCGTTATAAAAGTTAAAATTTAGGGCTGTGCCACGCCCCTTTAAAAGCCTTTGCAAACTTCGAACCTAGCCCAATCTTAACTTTGTTCTCATCTTCACCAAATCACCAATTTTCATCAAAATCGCAGCAACTTTTTTTCAAAATGGACTTGGGTATATTTACATAGAGTATGGGCGGAAGGCGTGGCCGTTAACAGATTTTGCCCATTTTTATATGCTAGCAGCTTGCAGAAGGTGTGACCTTTGTGTCAAATTCTATGCGTTACAAACGGAATGACAAAGTGAATATACGCTCTGTGTGGGTATAAAAAGAAACTTACCTTTATGTAATATTATAGAGCAGCGGTGGGCATGGAAATTTAGCAAAAAGGGGCAACAACAAAATTAAGCAATAAATAACGAAGTTTTTTGTATTCATTTTCAAATTCGCCAACAGCAAAAAAAAAATCCAAGTTGCAATGCAAACAAAAAAAAAATTGCAATATTCGTCGAGACACAACGCGGCACCGTCACTAATGCCTTTGTGTGTTGTTTTTGTTTTCATTTGAACTCAAGTCAAGGCTGTGCGTCGGCAGCGTTGAAATTCTGTTTTGTGCTTGTTTATGCGTCGAATAACAGCTCGGACCAAGAGGGCGGAAAGTGCCAATACGTGCCCATCGCTGGTATAGAGTATAGAAAATGAAAGACAATAAAACATTCTTACGATATTTGTTGACATGAATGCGGGACTCAGTGGGAACTTTTTTGTTTGAGTACTTCAACTGGATAATTTTTTTAAATTTTGCTATATTTTTGACTATTTTCATAACCCTGTGAAAAATCCAATTCAATCTTTTCTTTCAAATAATGAAAACTGATTTTTCTTTGACAATAAATAAAATAAATTTGTTTTCAAACCAAAAAAGTCCACAACAGTAAAATTGTCGAAAAGTTCTGATTTTAAAGGGTCATAGAATCCACTAATACTATTTTTTTGTACTAATATTTTAGATTTGATTTCTTTGAAGTATTTCCCCATATATAACCCATTTTGTTGGGTTTCGAAACAAAAACCATTTTTGACCACTATACGATCTACTGTGCGACGGTGCCCATCACCCCACAATTCTGTTTTGATAAATCATTCTTGCATTCAACGTTTTCTCTGTGAAACTTTTACCCGAACACTGTAATATGGGTAAATTAAAGAAGATTTTTCACCTTTACTACTCCATATACTCTTTAAGTGTTAAGGAATAACCATTTTACACTAGCTTTGTCCCACCCTAGGTGAGAGTTTCAACCCACATAACAAAATAAACGCACCGAAGCTAAATTTGCTTTTATACCAAGTTATATTTTTCATATCAATTTATGCATACGTTGTTTCAAAACGATAGAGCAAAGGTATGGCAAAACTTATTGCAAAGTTTAATTGATTTCGTAATGGAAAAATATATCCCTTTGATAAATGTTTTTGATTGCCAAAGGTAAAATCAGTGGCACTGATATCGAGCAAAGGAACTCCAACAAATTGTTTTTGAAAGAATCGATATGCATAAAGTTGAATATTTCTTATTTGGTATTTTGGAGTTGCACAAGTTTATTTGTCCTCCAGCATACTTATCAAAATATTGCACCAAACGTAAAGTTCAATATGTAAGAAACATTAGAAATATTATTTCAGTTATTAATAATATAAAGGGTGTTCATTGATTCCCGAATTGAATTTTAACAGGAGCTCAATACATTTAAAGCTTATAACCTAATTATAAACTTGCGCAAACAATTTTTTTTCGCCGTTTTTAACTTACAGTTTTGACCAAAAATTTTTATACAATTTTATCATATTGTAAATATATGCAGAGAGCTAAGTACCTTTCTCATTGTACGAGTATTCTTTCCAAGATTCATTGAATCTGCTTCTGAGGCATTACATCAACTTACAACAATTTGAAAATCTTTCCCGGAAATCCTGACAAAAGTGAATTTAGCGTATGACCCTTAATAAAGAAATGGAATAAGAAGTGAGCCTCGTTACGATTGTTTAATGCTCAGATTAGGGTAGGCTCTGTGACGTCCAGGACTGATCAAAAGGCAACTATTAACTTTTAGTATCACAAATATTGTTCTTTATTATTTTGATTGCTAATCTTTATCTTCAAAGTTTCATATATCAAAACTTACTTTTATTATCCAATATCGATTCGGTAGCATGACACTATTTACAACAAAAAGGGCGAGAGTGATTATTTTCCCACAAAGCATATTGGATCAGCTGCGAAGATCTCAAAACCATTATCTGAAAAGTTTGACTATGCCTTTAAAATAATGTGGACTAATTTCAGTTCAAAAAGCACTCAGAAAACACTGAATATGTGAGGGAAGTGCGTTTAGAGTACTAAATAAAATGCTACTGCTCTGAAATTCGGTCACTAGGTACTGGCAGCAAATGCATAATAAATCCGCCAATCAGAAAATGAAAAACTGGGCTTTGAAAAGTTGGTTAAAAATGCCGATGCGTTTAAGGCATTTTCCCGTGTTGAACCAGCATACTTTTGTGAACATATTCTTTTGATTTTATTGAGTATTGAACTCTGAAATTTGCGTATTGTGTTCACCCCCTATTGTAATAACTACTGATATAACAACGCTTGCTGTTACATTAAACAAATGGTATATAAAAATATATATTTATTTTTTTAAACTGGGTTTATATTTCGCACTTTTAGCTCTAGTTTTTCTCTGTGTCTTTGCGCTTTTACGTCGGACTCTTTCTTCTTTCTATTTTTTCTCTATTAATTTTGCTCAACATTTTTCGCAATTTTAATTATATCCTCTTAACCTGTTGACTGTTTTTAAAAAGATACAACCGTTCTACATCATGAGCTGTCTCAGCTTCATGCGCCACTTCAAAGTCAATAGATTGAGTTGATGCTGATGGCTCGACAGCGCTTGTGCTGGCACTAAAACAAATTCCACTTGGACTAACTGCACTCTGAAGGCTTAGGAGTGCATCCATTGATTGCTCCAGCGGCGAAAGACACAGGGTTTCTTAACGTATTTTTTTAAGATTTGTAAATAACTTGCATGTCCATAGCTTAAGAAATAAGGTAGATTTATATCTAATTTTTCTTTGTTGTCAATAAATGCCTTTGCACTAAGACTAGCGTCTAAATTTTCTTCTTTCAAAATAGTTAAAAGTTCTTCCATTCCTTAGATACCAATATGTAAGCTTTTCTTTTAATGACATTTTCACTGGCACATAGTCTGAAAATGACTGATTATTTATATTAAGGAATGTCCCAGAAAAACTTACGTTTGCTTTTTAGTTATAAAAAAATACCCAGTAATTTTTTTGGTCTTTTTTCGTTTTTTATCAGTAATGGCTAGTGTTCAGAATATAAATAACTAAAAACTAAGTAACAATTTTTTTTTTTATTAAAAGTTTTTACTTTTTTTGTAAGGCCCTTCATTAAATTTTGTTCAGTCGTTTCATCAACGATTTTTTCCACTTAAGTCTGAAGTCTTGTGAATTTTTTGCACTCTTACCACTCCTTCGAAAATCTTGTTTCATTAGAGCCTGATATCTTTCAACTGGGCGAAGCTCTGGGCAGTTGAGCGGATTTGCTATTTTTGGTACGAAATTGATATTTTTACTTGCATACCATTCCATCGTAGTTTTAGAGTAATGGGAGGTTGCTATATCTGGCCAGAACATCATGGTATCCTCATGTGCACGAATAAATGGTATAAGACGTTTTTCCAGGCACTCGTCTACATAAACTTAGGATTTGATTGTGCATTGCGTAACAAAAAATCTGCTTCTGAGACCACAAGTGCATATGGCCTGTCAAGCCATATATTGCTTCGAAAATTTCGAAATTTTTTTGTTCTTTGCATTTACTAGACAGATGCCCCTTCTTCGGTGATGTATGATATTCGTGCCCAGGTAGCTGCTTAAAATCTGCTTTGACGTAAGTTGCGTCGTCCATAACACAGCAATCAAATTTACTCAGGTACCTTTCATACCATTTCGGGCTCGCATCTGAGTCATCAACTGCTTTTCATCAGAACGGTCTTTAGCTTACTTTCCTTCTTGATCTTTTGTACGGTAGATTTTGATGTACCTGCTCTAGCCACCATATCTTGCACGAGGTGTTGGGATTTTGCTTAAAAAGGCGCTACACCTTCGTCGCTACCTTTGGGTTAGAAAATTCTGGTTTTCTGTCTGAAACTTTTTTTCGTGAAACAGGTAGAAGACCCTTCTTATAATTAAAAATAACAGTAAAGACAGATTTTTCTGATGCATCAACTATTTTTGCCATAGCTGAATATTTTAATTTTGGATTTTGCAGGTACGAGGTACGTCAAAAGTGCTATCTTCAAGTGTTACACATCATATTAAACGTCACGTTATATAGAACAAATATTATGTCTTTTTAAACCTATAAGATTATCAGGTAGATTATAATACAAAAAATAAAAAAACGTATGTTTTTCTGGGACAGTCCTTAGTTTCTTGTATTATGTCTTCACAACGGGTTTTAGTTCGACCTTCAATTAATTTTTTCAAATTCATTTCTTTTTGTCTTTTAACTAAACGTCTTAAATTCCTTTTTTGCGCATTTTACAACAAAAGTTAACTTACACACTCACGCACTTGAAAATATCAAAGTTTATATATAAATTATATGTTTTTCTTATTTATATTGATAGGTAAATTTAAATTAAATGACAATTCAATGTGTTGCATATTTTAGGTCTGCTTGTTTACAGAAAACTTGTACGAATTTGTATCAATTGTTACTGGATTGCGTTTGTTAACAAAAAATATCCATTAACGAGAGAAACAGTGAGAGAATAAAGTGACAATTTGTTGCGGGAGATCTTGCTAGGTTTTACTGGATAAAATTTTACTAGCAAAAATTATCATGGGTTTGACACTTGACAATATGTTTTCATTAATAGAAAGTAAACTACTTTGAAAAACTTAAATATTTTGTCAGTTTGTACGAATTTTTACTGGATTGCGTTTGTTTACTTTTATGGAAATTGTTATCTTCGTGATCAAATACTTTCTTACTCTACCAAATTTCGTTTCTGGATAATTGTTACTAGAAAAGTAAACAAACACAACTTTTGTTTCATGTAAATGACATATTTTTTTGAAATTTTTCTCCCTCAAACATAAGCAATTGCAAACAAACAGGTTGATCTTTGCATATTTTTTGAACCACTTTTACAACTAGTTAATATTTAGCTACTGGAAAAATAAGTAAATTTCATTCAATACAGTTTGTGTTCGACTTTGCTGAGGTTATTCCACAGTGTATGCACATTTACGATTAATTTGTCTGCTGCATAAGACACAAACTTTAGATGATATGTAATCTCATTTAACGCTTGTAAGAATTTAAAGAAATTGAAACATCGATTGCAGAAGTAGATATTTCAAATTTTGTCAAACTTGTACCTAGAAAACAAGAAGTGTGAGTTAACTTGAGCAATAGTAATCTAATTTATTTTTCCAAACATCTGCAACACAGCTATGTAGCTGTGGTTTTTATTGAACTTACCATACCCGGTTCAGTAACAGAATTTGTGTCTTTTTTGTTCTGCTCTGCAATATTTGACTTAACTTTAAGCGAGGAAACATCCAATGCAGTTATTGTAATCTCGCTTTGTAGATAACGCAAAGACGGTATCTTGAAATGCAACATCCAAGAAATGTTCATCATTAGAAATAAAATTGTACTTAATTAATTTAAGAAAATCGTTTATATGTAAATTTAACTATTGTTACTTTATGGCTATCAATTCTTAAAATTATTGTCTCAAAATCACTTTACATCTGGCAAAAAGAATTCGTCGAATGGCATAGTATCATATAGTTTTTCAAAAAACTTTCGATAAATAGCTGAAAGTTCACGATCAACTAATGGTTGAATTTCTGCGGCCAAAACTTCCCAGCTCTCGTTGATAATTGCCAACATACTTGCGGACAGCGCCTTGTCACCATTGAACAAATTGGTTAAGTCAATTTTAATGCTTAAATAAAAGTAAAATTAGTTCGATATTTTCAAAAAGATATTTATTAATTTTTCCTTACTGTTTACTTTTTGATGAAGCTTTGAAATCTTTAATTTTAAGATAAGCCTTTCCATTACGCTGTTCCGTCTGCAAAACCTGTTTTAATTTACTTTCTGTACCGCTTATAATCCATTCGAGGTCGCCATCTCCTGTGATGGGTAACACTAAAATCCTGCCACTTACTTTGTACTTTGATTTCAAAATCATCTTTGGGTGGAAGGATGTAATTAAAGTTGTCATTGGCTTAGTGGCGTCTTTCGAAAAACCGCTAAAATAAGATATTACCATTAGAAAATTGGCAAACAGCATGGAAATATTAAAAAATATATAGTATATATATGAAAAACCAATCATAGCTTTAGTTTTTATGACATAACTGCAGTAAAATTTTGCATGGCCTTTTCAGTTTTTGGATTAATCCGTATTTAAACAGTTATGTATATGCTGCCGGCCAAACTAGTTTTTAGGATAAACTAGTTTTTCCTAGACCAAACAAGTTCACCAGACGCATGTTAGGATGAATCAGTTTAGCCTAGGACAATGTTAGTATGTTAGGGTAAGTGGGTGGCCTTCGGCTGCGGCTCAGGGCTTACATTCTCCAATATGTCCAACACCGACCGAAAGTCGCAGTTCACTGTGATATATCCAACACCGGTGTATAGGCAAGGCCTGTGGTGGACACAGTATAGTGGACCGCTGCCGAAGGCCGCCACGAAATCAGCATTGAGCATATTTGTGTAAGTAAACCCGGAGCATAGGCCTCCCACTTACTCTGACATACCTAAATATCTAGAAATCGGGAGTGAGGCCGTTAAAATAAATAATAGCCCTAGTTCATCCGAGGCTAAGCTGGTTCATCCTAACACGCTTCGGATGAAAAAGTTTGCCCAAGGAAAAACTAGTTTATCCTAAAAACTAGTTTAGCCGGCAACATGTATAAAACTGTTTAAATACGGACCAGACCAGACCCAGGAAAAACTAGTTCATCCTAAAAACTAGTTTGGCCGGTAACATATGTGTATGCACATATTAGAAAGCTTTAATTTTTGAGCTCATGTCCATGTTTCACATTTTTCCTAGCGAACCAAAAGTCTGTCTACCTAAGTTCAAATTTAGAAAATTTTTTTAAAATTACGAAAGCTATCCAAAATCACATACAAAATTTACTCCTAATATAATAAAGTTCCTTAGTAGAAATCCACTGTTTTTCAAAAAAGTTTTAATTCTTTCATTCGTGTTATTCTTTAAAAAAATACATACATATGTATGTATGCATGTATAACAACTCTGGTTTACACTTAAAAAGTTCCACTGATAGGAGGTTACCTTTCTTATTCGAAAATGAAAATAAAATTTTTTTATACAGTTTTTGAGATATTGTGGCTTCTTCATTTTTTCGATCTGTTTTCACTTTAAAATTCATATCTTGAGCTAGAAATCTCCAATTTGATTGTCCCACATCTTTAAAATTATTTCATATTTCAAACGATCGTGTGAGAAACGATTTTTGTTTTCTCATGTTGACTTGTCATTTTACAGCCGATTTCCTTCTGAAATGTCTTAGTTTTTTCGTAAAAGTGATAATTGAAAAATGTTTCACCGCCAATAAAACAAATTTACTAAACTAATTTTGTGATAATGGAAATAAAAATGCATTACATATATAATACATTATGTACCACCATTTCTGATAATAATGCAAAGGAATACAATTTATTCTTAAAAGGAAGCCCACGTAGTGAAAGCACTTGAAAAATAAACTATCAAAATAAATGAGCGCCTTCAATATGTCATCACACGCGATTACGCCTTGAACTGTTTTTGAGCATTCAAATACAACAGTAGGCAAGAGATAAAATTTTTTCCAGAATTAAAAAATGCTAGAAAGTGGAATATGTTTCAAATGTAACCATATTTCAAACTTGCCAGAAATAGCAAAACAGGGTCGGCGTGAAAATTATTTCGCAATTATTTTTCCATACAACTGAGATCTACTTAATGAGTATATAACAGGTAATTTGAAAATTCCCCAGGCTACCATAGCAAAATACATTTTTTTGGCAAAATTCGATCTATTTATTCAACATAGTTTCCTTTGAGGGCGGTACACCGAGTATAACGATTTTCCAATTTTTCGATACCATTTTTGTAGTAAGATGCCGGTTTGTCCTCAAAATAGGCCTCAGTTTCGGCAATTATTCCCTCATTGTCGCTAAATCTCTTTCCCGCGAGCATCCTCTTGAGGTCTGAGGACAGGAAAAAGTCGCTCGGGGCCAGATCTGGAGAATACGGTGGGTGGGGAAGTAATTCGAAGCCCAATTCGACCATTTTTGCGGCTGTTTTGATTGACTTGTGACATAGTGCATTGTCTTGATGAAACAGCTCTTTTTTCTTCTTCAAATGGGGCCTTTTTTTGCGATATCTTCCTTTAAACGCTCCAATAACGCTATGTAGTAGTCGCTGTTGATTGTTTTTCCCTTTTCTAAATAGTCGATGAACAAATTTTCATGTGCATCCCAATATACAGACGCCATCACCTTTCCAGCTGACTGTTGCGTCTTTCCACACTTTGGAGCCGGTTAACCGCATGCCGTCCATTCAGCTGATTGTCGATTGGACTCCGGGGTGAAGTGATGGAGCCATATTTCATCCATTGTGGCATACCGACGCAAAAATTCAGCTTTATTACGCTTCATGAGCCTCAAACACTCCTCAGAATCATCAACTCCATTTCGCGCAGAGCTTCCGCATACCCAAATATTCATGTACGATATAGCTAACACGTTCCGTTGATATCTTTAGGGTGTCAGCTAACTTGCTCAACTTCACTTTACGGCAATTCAAAATTATTTTGTGGATTTTTTGGATGTTTTCTTTCGTAACCACCTCTTTTGGGCGTCCAGTGCGTTTGACGTCTTCGGTGCTCATTTCTCCACGTCGAAATTTAGCACACCAATCTGTTACGGTTGCTTTTGCTGGCGCAGAATCCGGAAACTCTTGATCAAGCCATTGCTTGGCTACAACTGTATTTTTTCCCTTCAAAAAGCAATACTTGATCAGCACACGAAATTCATTTTTTTCCATTTTTTGCACAATAACAAAAGTTGCTTCACTCAAAATGCAATGAGTCACGAACCAATCGACCGATTGCTGTCAAATTTTGACACTGATCGGTTGAAGGTTGGTACTACCTGTAAATCATATGGATTTAATTCAAGTGGCGCCATCTAAGGGTTAGCCTGGGGAGTTTTCAAATCACCTGTTATATATGTATGTATATCATTAGAAATAATAAGTTTATAATTACCGTATTTTATTGATGGTCACGTTGGAAAAGTTATGAAACTTAACATTTGTCATAAATAGGTTGATGTTTGCCGGACTATTTTTATCGCCAACTAATTCTATTGTCCCCATATTTAATGGTTCCATATCCGGCATTCCAATTGTATCAAGTCCATGTGGAAATGTTTGTATCAATTTATGTGCCCTGTCGATCATACATTTTTCATCATTAAAATGACATTTTTCCAGAGGACTAGCTGAAATAAAAATTAGAAACTTGAAATGATAACGGTGTTATTCCAAACCAATAGTTTAATTTATTAATACTTAAGATTCTTATTTCTAAAATATTTTCACTAAATATTTAAATTTTTTACTGAATGGCTGAAAGTGATTAGAGACACGATTAGTTATTACATTAAGGATTCGCATATTGATATCATAAAAAATGTCGATAAATTTTTTAAAAAATAAAGTTCAATGCAGTACGAAAACAACTCAATACAAAAAAATGTTAATTGTTGTTTTCGTGGTTGATTTGGTATAGTATGATATTGAAAGTTCTTTTTAGTATTCAAATCTTTTGAGAGCACAAGTTATTTAGCTTCTTTTAGATTTTGAGCCGTGGTTGTGCATACACTGAGGGCAAAACGCAATTTCCCAAATAATTTAAAAAAAAAAAAAATTGCACTAGTCTTGAAAAGTACAACTGAAATCAAATATAGTAAAACAGAAACTTCGATGATCTCATAAACATCAATATCTTTGTTTTAAAGTCAAAGGACTTCCAAGCACTGATGGAAAGGATATGATCACTAGGGCGGAGTGAAATTATTTTTCCCGAACTCGAAAATCGGCGTGTTATGGAAAGTTGTTTTTAAACAGAAATTGTGTTACTTAAACATTTTTACAACCTATTTTATAGACAACAAAAACATTTTTCCGGAACTCAGAAATCTGACTTGATGCATTCGAACAGCTTTTTAGTGCTGAAAACGAATATTTTATGTTCTTTTTTCATTTCTTCAGAATTTTGAGATATTGCTTGCTTTAAGTGCAAATAATGGTCCTAACATGTAAATTTAAGTTACAGTTTTTTTATTGTAAATTTTTTTCTTTTCTATTCCACCATGAACTTTTCTTTTAAATAAATGATAATAATATTTTTTTTTTGTTGTCTGAAAAATTTTAAGATTTTTAGTGAAAATTACTATTAGACGAAATAAATTATTTTTTATAAAAAAAAATAGTTTGCTGCATACATCGCGGTCAACGCACCATCATAGGGTGCTATTTCGTTTAATGGAAAAATCGGCTTATATTTTTCAAAAAGTAAAATAGCAGGAATTTCTTACAAAACATTTCTAAAACTGGCATGCCTAGGGTTGCCAACGCTACTATAAAATACAGTGTCCTACTATATTGTGGGTCCGAACACTATATCAAAAAAAAAATATATACATATATATAGTAAGCAAAGCTACTTTATTTTATTTGGATTAAACAAAAGCAACACTATTCGTTTCAAAATGTAAAAGCGTAAGCAAAAAAGTTTTATGTAATACACAATACTGCAGGTATTGAAAAAAGGTGCAGTAACGTCCCATTTCTGCAGTTATGACTTTAAATTTGCAGTAGTGATTTCAGAATATTTTAAAAAATCGTAGTAATGATTTTCAGCCAAATTTATAATACGGACTGTCCCAGAAAAAACTCACGTTTTGTTTTTTAGTTATAAAAAAATACCCAATAAATTGTTTGGCCATATTTCTTTTTTATTAATAATGGTTAGTGTTCAGTATATAAAAAGCTAAAGACTAATTAACAATTCTTTTCATGAAAATTTCTTACTTCTTTCTTAAAGCCTTTCATAAAATTTTGCACAGTTGTTCCATCGACATCGATCTTCTCCACTTAAATCTGAGCAAGAGCTCATATACATTTTTTGCAGTCTTACCGCTCTTTCAAATATCTCTTTTCATTAGAACTCAATATATCTCAATTGGAAGAAGCTCTTGGCAGTTGGGCGGATTTCCTCTATTTGGTATCAAATCGATCTTTTTACTTTGATACCATTCCATCGTAGTTTTAGAGTATTGAGAGGTACCTTAATCAGGTCAGAATATCACTGTACCCTCATGAGTACGAATAAATGGTATAAAAACTTTGGAATTGATTGGGCCTTGCGTAGCAAAGAAACTGCTTCTGAGGCCACAGGTGCACATGACCTGCTAAGCCATATATTGCTTCGGAAATTTAGAAATTTTTTTCTCTTTGAATTTACTAGGCATATGCCCCTTCTTCGGTGATATTCGATTTATCCCTTGTACAGTAGATTTTGATGTACCTGCTCTAGCAGTAATAAATCGCACTGAGGTATAGCGATTCTATCTAAAAAGACGCTTCACCTTAGCCGTTACCTTTGGGATAGAAAATTCTGGTTTTCTGCCTGTACCTTCTTTTCGGAAAACAGGTAGACCCTCATTAGGTTTAGAAATATGCACCAATTATTTTTGAGTAAGCTGAATATTTTAACTAGGGATTTAAGTATTTTACATCTTATCAAAGGTCTCTTTACTTTTAGACCTGTAAGATTAACAGGTAGAGTATAATCTTATAAAATAAAAACGTACGTTTTTTTTCTGGGACAGTTCATACTTTGTTGAGCGTTAGGCTTTAAAACGAAATAGAGATTTTGTTTAGCATATAACCTTTGATTTAGTTTTTAGTTGTAAATGGAACAGAAATGAAAAATACTGAAGATGAATTTGAAGAAAATTTCGCTAATAGTTTTCAATTTTGATTTAGACTCGGTGTTTGCCGTAATAATATTACTTAAATAAAATATTCTACATTTAAAATGTTTTTGCCATGATATCTCTTGTTTAATATTAATATTTAATATTGATCACTTGATTTTGTTAAAAAGTTGCCAATATAAAAATTTTTTTGCAGCAATGATTTTATCTTATTTCAACCCCTGCAATACTGTAAAGGCTGCCAAGAATTTACAGTCACAGGACATAAAAAAATGTAAAAGAAGTTTGTATGGAGTTTTCATGGAGAGTGGGATGAATTGGAACGCCATGTATGTACAGGTCTTTGAAGGAAGAAGTCATCCAAAGCGAGAGAGACATGTTTTTTGGTTATGAAACAGACAAAAGGCTAAGCAAATTTTGGGGATATTTTGCTAATATATGTCTTACTTAGACAAATTTGTTGTTTATTTTTTTTACGAAAAGTCACAGTTATTTAAATAATTGGTCCGCTTATTCTGAAAAAAATTGGCTGCATCTTTTAAAAGGCTTTTGGCTTACCAGATTTACCACGCAAGAAACCAGAATTTTACAAATTTGACATACTTAAGAAAACTTAGAAATAGCTCAAAAACAAAAAATGAATTTTAACAATTTGTGTTTAGAAAGAATTCAATTACACAAAATTATGGACACATACTGCTGAAAAATGACAACAAAGCTTTGTTTTAAATGCTGAAGATGTCGCAATATATTAAAAATAAAACACATTTCATCTATCGATTCGCGCAATTTTAGCGTTTACAGAGCGCATATTTTCTGTAATGAACACGAAATGGTGAGCATTAATTTGATTAAAGCTGAATTTTATTTGCAACTTAAATTTAGGTTGCAATGCAAGTTAGGAAACTTTCATAATCATCCAATAAAAATAAAAATTTGCTCAAAATATTTATTTAAAAAATTAAATTTAAATTTTATACTCGTACCTACTATATTTTCGCTTATTTATACAAAAATACCATATTTGTTAAAAAAAAAAGCAGCCCTAGGCATATCATTAGCCTCTTAAGACCATTAATTTTTCAACACGGTTGTGCCGATTCATTCATCATACTACAAAAGAAAATTTGAAAATAAACAAACAATTAAAAATTTTTTTTGAGTCAATTTAATTTTCAAAGAATTATGATGTATTTCGGTTTCATAAAAGTGGTACCATAAAGAACAAATGCATAAAACCAAAGCAAGAAAAGTAAAAAATTACACAAACAAAATACTGAATATTCCAAAAAATTACGAACAAAATAGGGAAATTATTTCGCCAACTGACAGAGATTAGGCAATGTCCTTGGCCTGTCGATGTTAATTAAATTGTTATTTATTGAAATGAAGGGGGACTCATATGCATCCAGTTTTTTAGAATCTTTAACAGTTTTTATTATACCCTACACGGAGGGTATATTCACTTTGTCATTCCGTTTGTAACGCATGGAAGGGGGCGTGACAGGTATGGAAAAGTTTACATACATTTCTTGATCAGCGTCACCACCTGAGTCGATATAGCTGTGTCCGTCTGTCTGTCTGTGTGTCTGTCTGTTGAAATCAACTTTACGGGAAAACTAAGCAAGCTAATTCAATGAAATTTGGCACACAGGTCAAACTTTCTTGCAAGCTGCTAGCATATAAAAATGGGAGAAATCGGTTAACGGCCACGCCTTCCGCCCATACTCTATGTAAATATACCCAAGTCCATTTTGAAAAAAGTTGCTGCGATTTTGATGTAACTTCGTGATTTGGTGAGGATAAGAACAAAATTAAGATTAGGCTAGGTTTTAAGTTTGCAAGGGCTCTTAAAGGGGCGTGGCACAGCCCTAAATTTTATCTTTCATAGCGCTATAGCTCGTAAACCGTGCAAGATGTTGTGATGAAATTTGGTACACGAATGCAGATCTTATAAATCTTGAATTGTGCATAAAATGGGCAGAATTGTAAAAGTGGGTGGTGGCATTTTTTAGCAATTGAAAATTTGGATTTCGTATATCTCCAAATTGGCACATAAGATTTTCATAAACCTTTTAAGGATAATACCACTAACAGTAGTCATCAATACAAGTTTCGTTAATATCCTGGAAAATTTCGTTGAAGGGCGTGGCACAGCTTACAATATTTATAAACGTTATAAAAAGAGAACTAACAACGCAATCGTTATGAAATTTAATATGGCAGATATACTCGCTAAAAGGTGTCTTCTCGCAAAATTTTGGCACAATAGTAACGGTGGGTGTGGCACTTCCCATATGAACAAAATACGTTTAATGCTATAGATAGTGTGCTATGAGAGTAATTTTCATAAAATTTTGAGTGGAGGTAACGGTTACTATAAGCTTTGAAATCAAATGAAACATGACAAGATTGCATCGGTGGGCGTGGTACCTCCCTCATTAACATAAAGTTATAAGTGTAATTTTAAGTTATCTATTGGAGCAATTGATCTGATATTTGATGTAAGTGGTTTACTGGGTATTAGGTACATACGAATCAAAAGCTTTTGAAATAGCAACAGTGGGCGTGGCACCTCTCATACAATTAAAATACCTTAAGTGGCATAACTATCGAAATATATGAGCAATCACACTGAAATTTGGTGTAAGAGGTTTGTTTATGAAAGGCTATTTTTGGATCAAAATCGGACTATTGTACCAGTGGGTGTGTCACCGCCCTAAATTTTAAGAATAATTACGGCACATATCGCAAACTATACAAGCTATTGTGCTAAAATTTGGTTTGTGCATGTCAATCACGAATATCATTTATTGAAACAAATGTGGGCGGAATTGGAGAAGTGGGCGTGAAATATTTCGTGTTTTACATTTCTATTCTATTTTTTTCAACATTTCCCTTATTTTTTCGACATTTTCAACCTTTTACCTGTTCCCATTCAATTTCATTATCCTTTCGACTTTTTCATCAATTTTTCAGCATTTTTCATATTTTTCGACTTATTCAATTTCTTTCAAATTTTTTCAATGATTTTTATATATTTTCAGCATTTCCAGTTTTTTTCAACACTTTTCAGCAACCTTTTTACATTATTTTCGACTTATTCAACCTCTTCAACATTTTTTTAACATCTATTTCAAAAGAACTTTCAATGCAGTGTACTGTATGTGACATTCGGCTTGGCCGAAGGTAACACGTTTACTAGTTAATCCATAATTTTCATTTATTGGAATCATTGGATGTGGTGTGTTGTGTTTGAAATCAAATTCTTGAGAAGCCACTGCTTTGCATAAGGCTTTGTTTTTGATGATTGTCTCGTGTGCACGTATACGAAGCTTGACTGCACGACGTGTTTGTCCAATACATACAGTCCGGTTCATTTGATTAGATTGCAATTTTTTTTAAATACAATCGAAGTAGCGCACACTATAATCGTTCTCAAAAAATGTAAGAGCAGGCTGTACCTAATACTCAAAAACAAAAATATTGAAATTTCTCAGAACTAACGGAACGTCGTACAACTATAACGTGTGCAGCTGGCTTCAATATTTAGTTTTGTTTTGTGGTTCACTTGATTAGAGACACTCATTTTCATTATTTGTGCAGTGAAGAAGTGCATTTGGGTTTTTTTTTTCTTTAAGAATTGTTGCGATTAACGGTATATTCTAAAATTCAATTGAAATAGGAAAACGAAAATCTTTAACGGAACAAGAAAAAATTCAAATTGACATTTTGCGCTCTGCAATGTTTTCCAATCGCAAAATCGCCAAAAAAATTGACCGGAGTCCAAATGTTGGTGGCCATTATGTAACATTGGGTCAATCATATGGTAAAAATTATAAGGGCAGAACTGTTGAGACCTTAACACAAAAAGAAAAGCGTAATATCTTAAGGATTGCATTCAACTTCGCTAATTCTACAATGAAGATTAAGAAATTGGCTTATGGAACAGCAATTAAAGTTCGACGAGTAATTTTAGCAGCACCACACTTTAAGTACAAAAAATTACACAAAAAGACCACCAAAGCGCCACATGACTTGGAGCTCAATAAGAGATAATGACCACGGTGAGGGAAAAAAGTTGTTTTTGATGGTTCTGATGGATATAATTAGTACTTCCATGACTTGGGTCGACATCACAGCCGTGAAGGTGGCGTGATGATGTGGGGAACGATATCGTACTATGGCGCATTGGAATTGAAAGTTTTGGACCAGAGAATGACAGCTTCAAGCAAAGGATGAATTATTCCTTTGAGTTAACACAGCTTTGGCCGAAATTTCCCTGGATTATCTACAGAGCCTTTACAAATCCCTCAATAGCCGTATTTATAATGTGATTTATCGGACTGTATTTCATAGCAAGTTGGGCAAGTAATTTCATATATTCCGCACTTTTCTTCCATTAGTGTTTTGTCTTTCGTTGAGCTTAGCGCTGAATTGAGTTTGTTGTAACTGCAGTGTCATCTACGTACCTACACCAAACTTGTGGCAACTAACCTTATCATAAATTATTTTCCAGTTGACACATAAAAGCTTCCGCAGCTAATGGCGAGAGGCTGTTTCCCATACTGCAACCAAAATTATTTGTGTAAAAATTATCTCTGAATTGAAAATAAGTGAAGCTCATGCAATTTATTATGGAAAAAATTAAGGCATCAATTTGGTCAAGTGGTACATTGCATTCGTGTAGATCTGTTTTGATAGCTTCAATAGCTTCATACGCAGGTATACTATACTTGCAAAAAGAGTGTTAACGAAAATCCAAAATTTTCGTCGTCTTCTAAATTGACTGCATTAAAATCGTCAACAAAATCGTAAGAGTTTTTAACTGCGAAACCTTTGAAGTCATCATACTTCTTCATCTGTGACACAATCCATTTTGATATTTATTCAAAAGATGAATTTATGCATGAAACACTTTTCCTCATCTTTTCGCCGGGCTTGTATATTTTTGGTGGGGAACACGGGGACTTGTCACTTTGAATATGTACTTACTGACATCAAAAACTTCGCACAATTTATTAATTACTGAAGTGGCATCTCGGATCATTTTATTTAAAGGTGTACTACAAATGTGAGAATTATTTTCTTTTATTGGTTGGAACATTCGGTTATCATAATCAGTTTTATTCATGATGACAATCTTTTTAAGAGACGTTAGAGGTCTGTTCCATTTTTTTGGTATCATTGTCTGATTTTCGATTGTAAGTTTTTTTTTTCTTTTTTATGCTTTGGAAAGCGTGTTCTCTAACTTGTAATTTTAATTAGGTGAGCTTGAACTGAATTGCAGCTTCGATGTCAGATATACTATCAATTGTTGGACAAACAAGTGTTTTTATAGAAAAATTAAACCCCCGATTTAGAAGGTCAACTTCATTATAGTTTAAATTTATTTCGTTAGATAAATTTATCACCAAACGTCTTCTCTACGACTGGTTTAAAGTTTAAGTTTATTTAATTTTTTCTGTAATAACTGGGATAGTTTGTTTCTTTGTATTTTTCTTTTTTTTTTTGAAAACTGTATTAATGACAATGACATCGACAAACCAACAATAGAGTCTAATCGAAATATTTTCCCTAATTTGTTCGTATTTTTTTTGATTATTCAGCATTTTTTTGTGTAATTTTTTACTTTTTTTGCTTTGTTCTTTATGTTTAGTGTTAACGCGTATTTTGTTGATGATGGTATTTATTGAAAATTAAATAAATTCAAACAAAATTTTTTAATCGTTTGTTTATTTTATATTTTTTAATTTTCTTTTGATATCAATAAGTTAGGAGTTGACACTCAACTTAAAAACAAAACTTTCTTATATCAAAAGAAAATTACTCGTTCATTAGCCCACCGCAATACTGGCAACCCTTATGGTCAAATTTACACTTTCACATTGCTTATTTAAGGAAACCAGTTTCCATAGTTTATCGAAATTTAGACCTAAAAACACTTCACTAGTCGTTTGACTAAGTATACAACATTTTTTTTTTGTTATGTGACGATAATTTTTATCGCGTTGCTTAAGAGTTTAGTAAATTCACCCATATACTGACAGTGAATAAATTTATATGAATAACACTTACGAAAATTTAGGCTAAACGCAAATTGACTTAAAAGAAAAACTGTTAAAGTCGTTAACACTGCAGAAAATTGTGTCATCTTAACAAACGCGTTTTAAAAATCAAACTAAACTACAGACATAAACATTGCTTTCCTTTTTATTGAATTCCTATTTGCGAGTTCATTCATTTGCGAGGTTAAGATAAAAAAATAATAAAATTTTAATACATAGTATATCGTATGTAATTCTAATTCAATAACATCATAAATTTCAACTGCAATTAGTTTAATAATTAATGTATTATTAGCTTTTTGCTATTACTACTAATAACATGAATTTCAATTCGTAAGTCAATGGTCAAGAATATTTGTAGACTTGTGACTGTCATAAATTTAAAAGTGAACAGGTTAACGAAAAATTCTTAAAATCAACTACATATTAAGTAATATGTAGGTAGAAACAAGTCATATTTAGCTATTGCATCTATTTAAAATGGTTGGCTTAGCGTTTATATTTAATGACTTATCATTTGATTTACTTCCAGATTCCCTGTGAATAACAATTGCGTTTGTAGGCAATTATGTTCAATCAGTCAGATATTTATAAATATTTTATGCCACTTAATAATATGCATATCAGAATTTATTAATGATCTTGTTAAGAGATAAAATATTATTACTTGGACTTTTAATTTTAATTTTAACTGCGTTTAACTGTTTGTTACACGAGTATGTACAGGTAAAAGCGCCGGTTTTAGTTTTTGAATGAAACACATTACTTATTCGAAAAGTGATGTCATTTAATGTTAAACTGCAAATGTTACGAAATTTTGCTGGAAAACTTTTGATCCTTAGGTGAAATTTTCGACGACATCGTTGCATAATTACCACTCGATTTTAGTAATACGTGCGACTTCAAAATAACACATAAAATAAGGACACATGGATTTAATTTTTTCTTGCATCTTGCTAGAACCAGATGTCTTCAAGGTCTAAATCAATCAATTCAAGACTATATCAAATCAGTCATTATTGCTCTGTAGAGTAAACCTTTCACTGTAACTGCATTTTTAAAAACTTAAAAATCGCACCAAACAGTGGTGCAAGCATTGACTTCTTGTGAGTGACTCTCGATTTCGAGAATTGTGGTTATTTATATTAAGTAGAAACTGTGCCTCGTTTCTTACGTGAGTCTTAAAGAATAACGTAATCTGCTCTCGTGTAATGTTGTTTATTAACTATACGCCACATTAGATGTTAAACATAGCACTTTTTGAGAGCTGCCAACATTGATAGAAAAAAAACGGATTGAAAGTCGGCCCTCTTATTGGAAGAGCCTTTAGTTGCCTCTTAATGATTTCAATGATTTTGTTTAAGGTATTGCTGAAAAATCACAGCAGAATTTTTCTAGAATCTCATATCCGTCTGCATTCAAGTCATTGCTTTTTATAGATGTATGGATAGCAATTCTGTCTAAAATGCACCATAGCTTCTTTGAATCGTTCACGTAAATTTCCATAGATACAAAACGCGAAGGATGTAGGAATTAGTATTTGCAGAATGGGCTTCAGCCTCTGTATATAAAAATGGTTGGCTCTACGTCAAATCACACATATAGTGCTCATTCATACCCTGATGTAAGTGAATGAGGGATTGTTTTACATATAAAATTAACGCCGAGACTACAGACGCATTTTTATTGATAATTTTGATGGAATTGAGTAATTTTATGCCAGTTTTATTGCTGCAAATATGAATTTCGAAAAATCTAAAATTAAAACACATATTCGAATTAAATTTTTATTAACCAGAGTTCATTGCATGTGTCATGTAATACTTTATTAATTGATGCAAAGAAAAAAAAATATTTCATTAACATATTTATTCCATAATTTTGTTTTTTATCTGTCAATTAATGCATGAATTTGATTGAGATATAATAGATAGAATACGTAGAACCTGGATCGCATCGGAACACCAAACGTTCATGTGAAGCTGCTAGTTTGACCGCCCGTTTTGTCCACGTTCAAAACGACCAGCTGAGCGAGTTGAACTCGACTATAACCGTTGTTCTTGAGTCATAAGAAAACGCGCTTCATATAGTCTTACTCCAATAGCCTCCAAATGCTGTCCACGCTCTTCATCGGTCTCATTGCCTCGACGGTTATATATTTCTCGTGCGTTGCGCATACGCCGACCTTTTCACTTCACAAATGTCACACTTTTTTTTATTGATTTAATGAATGGCTATGCTGGTTTGATATGAAAACATTTCACAGCAGAACCAAAGAACAAAAACTTAAACTCTCAAACTGTACCGAAATTCAATATCGAAAAGTAAAAATTTAACTTTCCCGTGGATTTTTCAAATCTTTTTCCTATTTTTTGTTTATTTCTTTTATACGAATATGTCATCCGATTTGAAAGATATTTAAGTCGATAATTCTAGCCTGTGGAATATTTTGATTTGGTGGTGATTTTTCCAAGACTTCGAGCATCTAGAGAGGTGCCGTTCTTATCTAAGGAGCCACTGTTCTCATCTAGATAGGGAGTTTTCTTGCTGATCAGTTTGAGGATTATTGGAAAAGGAGGAAAGACTCGCGTTTTGTGAATTATTTCTTTGTCTACCAGTTCGAGGTCTTAAAAGTGAGTACCCTTCTTTTGTTTGCTCATAAGGTAGATTTCAAGAAAGAAAAGAGGTTTTCACAAAAGTTGTTTTCAAAATATAGTAAAACAATTCATTTTTACGGTACCTTGCAAGACATTTATTTGCGAAAGCTCACAACATTAATATGACAGATATAAGAGTTAACGACCAAACAATTCTTTATTAGAAATGCCTAAGACCAGGCACGTGCGCAGGGGGGGCTTTGGGGGTTCTAACCCCCACCCCATTGGAAATTTTTTTACATAGACTTTTATTGACAATATGTGCTCACTTATATAAAAAACAAAAAGACTTGCGACTCTTACAAAACAAAAATCAAAAATTCACTTTTTATGAAAAGAAAAATTAATAACTTTATGAAAATATCAAATATGTATAAAAGGTATAAAAAATTATGCACTTGAAAGTTTACTTATGTACGTATATACCTTTCAAGTGGTACCCATTTTGTTGAGACCAGTTAAAAGTTTCGCAGCTTATACTCATAGTAATTTTTGGAAGTTCATTCGCAACTTCCAATATTTCACAAAACAGATCAAAGCGAAAATTGTCATTTAAATATCCTGTTTTTTCAGTAAGAAAATCTTATCTTGGAAGAAGCATAAGAATTTCGAAGTGTTGCTAAGGTTATATTGCTTCAAAATTTTTCCCAACCAAATACCTCCTGAAACCTTTTGTGCCCTTGTTGGTGTTATAAGCTTTTATCTGTTCGTAAACAAATGCTGTGACAACTTTTCCATGCGGCATCGTTTAAGACCCTACCTTATACCAACAGTGTCTGAAGATCAGCTAAACGTACAAAGATTTTTGGACAAGTTTTGTACAGTAACTCGCAGAACTAGCCTCTTGCATAATGATAACTAACTACCGAGTCAGAACTTATGAATGTGTGTATGTGTATTAAGACGATAAAAAAAAATCGATTGTTTGAAATGCTAAGGTCTACTAGTCTGAAATGGTTCCATAACCCGTAAAGTAAACTTCTGAAAAGTTTTAGCCAATTTATTAAGAATTAGAAGTCGTGAGTTTCATCTGAAGTGTTCTTAAAATTGTTTATTGTGCTTTGATGATGGTAAAATCAAACGAAGTGTAAGTTAACTTTCAGAATACCAGTCAGAGGACAAGATAAAACCAGTAATTTGACCAAAAAACTTTTTCTTTTTGTGATATTTACTTGTAATATTTACTAGAAAATTGAACTAATCAAAAATTTTTTAGTGGGACTTAAAAGATCTTTGAATACAAGGCACATAAAGAAAATAAAAAAAAAAAAAATTTATATATTGTATATGTTTGGGTACCAGAAAAATTAAAAAAAAAATTCTTTTGGGCCTAAGAACTGATGACAAATAATTTTTATATTTTTTGTCTCATGGACTTTAAAATGATATAACACATATGGGCCATTCTACCTCGTTTTTACATTCAAAATTTAGATTTCTCAAAATCAGATTTTTTTCAATACTTTGTCTAAAAATGTTCGACACGTGTTTTTGGAAAAAGTTTTCCACTTGGCGTGGCAACATATAAAATCTCATATCTAGAGAACCACAACTCTGACCACCCTATGCTAAATTGCAAAATGATTTCTAAGATTTTATTTTCTCTCTAAAAAAAAATCAATAAAATTAAACACACCGCTAATCGAAAATTTTCGATTTTAATTTTTCAATTGCAAAATTATTGCTTATAATTTAAGAGAAGAAAACTTTCAATACAATAATTACAAAATAGACCTAAAATGCTAACTTTAATGCCTCGACGGTTTTTCAACCTGACGTGTACATTTTGAAATCCAAGCGTCCGAAAATTCATATAATTTAAAATTTTTTGATTTTCAAAAAATCGTATTTTCGAAAATAAGTCTGGAAAAACTTTTTCCAAAAGCACATGTCGAATATAATATATTTATAAAACAAAATCTGCATTTTTGTATTTTTTGTGTGCTTTGTAATCAAAAATACTTTTTTTTCGAACTTCATAGCCTGACATGAAATATCCGAGTTTAAACCACCCCTTAGATGATTTCTGCGCACGGGCCTGCCTTAGACGTACTACAAATAATTAAAAAATTTATGAACTTTAGGTGCCACTATGTAAAATCGGCTGCTGATTTCGAGAATCACATTATTTTTTTTTCTTTCATGTCTTTTCCGAGATATCGGTCATTTTCGGTTTTTGGACCAAAAAAAAAAAAAGTTCCACTTAATTACAAATATCTCAATAATTAATATTTATATTTAAATGTACTATATGTCAAATTAAAGGTAATTAATTTTGCTATAATTAACGTCCATATCCCTTTTTGGTTAGTTTCGGAGAAATAAATTCATTAATTTTTTTTTTGAAAAAAAAGTCAAAATCAACCAACTGAAAATTTATGCAAGAAAAAAAATTGCATAAATCATTTTGTTATTTTATATTATGGTCTATATATATATGTATAATCGATTGAAAAATGGAAATGTTATATGAAATTGAATGAAAAATGGCCGAAATGCATCTTTTCCATTATTTTTGGTTTTTTTTTGTCATAATTTTTCATTTCATTTCATTTCATTTCTTAATTAAGTCTTTGGAATAAATTTCCTTACAGACTAGATACACAATTGGCTTATAATAGTAATTAAGTAAAGTAACAATGATGAAAATAAAATTCAGTTATTAAAAATAAATATAAAAATAAATAATAATTATAGTAATTGAAATTAAAATATATTAAGACTATAAGCTAACTTTTTAAAAGAATCATTAGACATTGAAAAATCAAATTCATTAGTAAATGATAGTCTATTAAATAATGATAGAGCTCTAGAAATAGGCTCATTCTGAGCATAATTAGTTTTATGATTCTTTATGAAGAATAAATCAAAATGTCGCAACTGTCTAGGTGGAATATAAAAATCAATTAATTGAAGTAACTCCGGACAGCCAATATTAGAATTAACTATGTCAAAAATAAAAGTTAAGGACATAACCTTCCTTCTCAACTCTAGGGTATTTAATCCCAAAAGTAAGCAACGTGCATTATATGAAGGTCTAGAATCACCAAAATCTAATGAACGTAAAGCGAATCTAGAAAAAGTTTTCTGAACTCGTTCAAGTCTAGCACAATGAGTTACATAAAACGGATTCCAAATGATGGAGCCATATTCTAATCTAGACCTTACAAATGAAAAATAAAGACTCTTAAATGTATAAGGGTCAGTAAACATAGAACTATGTATGTCTACGAACAAAAGCCAACATTGCATAAGCTTTTGGAATGACAGAATTCAAATGCTCAATAAATGTGAACTTAGCATCAAAAACTATCCCCAAGTCCTTAATAAGATTAACTGACCTGAGATATGTACCCTGTATGTGGAACCGGCAATCGAGTACATTATTTGATTTTGTAAACGTACAATGAAAGCATTTACCAATATTTAAAGGCAACTCATTAAGAATACTAAAGCTGCTGACATTGCATAAGTCACGTTGAAATAATTCGACATCACTTATACTCTTTATACGATTAAATATTTTCAAATCATCTGCATAGAGTAAAAATTTTGAGAACCGAAAGCAATTATGAATGTCATTGATGAACAAAATAAAAAATAGTGGTCCAAGGATGCTTCCTTGTGGTACTCCAGAGGTGGCTATAAAACTATAAGATTTATTTTTATTAATGACTACAACACACGGTCTATAACTCAGATACGATTTAATTAAATTAAGAAATGTACCATGAAAGCCCATTTTAGCTAGTTTTACGATTAAAACACTGTGCTTAACTTTATCGAAGGCTTTTGCGAAGTCAGCATATATAACATCCACCTGGTATCCCAATCCAAAAGAGGAAACACAAAAATTTGAAAATAATGACAAATTTGCTATGGTAGATCGACCAGACACAAACCCATGTTGCTCAGGACAAATATGACCCTTAATTAAAAAGTAAAGCTTATCTTTAATAATATTTTCGAATAATTTAGAGACATTTGTTAATTTGGAAATAGGACGATAATTAACGACATTATTTTTCAGCCCACTTTTGAAAACAGGGGTAACACATGCTATTTTCCAAGACTCAATGAAAATACCAGAATGCAAAGATTTATTAAAAATTATGCATAGTGGCTTACATAAAGACAGTGCACACTTTGATAAAAATATAGAGGATAATCCGTCGATATCCGCTTTAACAGAATGATTCATTTTAACTAATGCATTTTAAAACATCAGTTTCACACAAAGTAAATGAACCGACATCCAAAAAAGAATTAATGTTATCCAAGATAGAGGGTTCGCACCATGGAGTATCATCAGTGTAATTTGATTTAAAATAATCCGCAAATAAATTTACTGTATCCGCAATTGTACAGGAACTAATATTATTATAAAACATAGAGGTAGGAATAAAAGATCCACCCTTTTTTGATTGAATAAAATTCCAGAACGATTTAGGATTTGATTTGATACCAGATTCCGTTTTTAAAATATACTGTTTGTATAAAAACTTATTCAAAAAGTTGAATTCTCTCACATAATGCACATATTTCTCCTTATATTCTGAATTTCCAGTGGATTTAGAAAGATTAAGAAATTTATTGCGTAAATTTTTTAGTTTTTTAAGCCCACAAGTATACCATGGAAGCTTATATACCTTCTGAGGGAGTATAGGAATATGGTTATGACACATTTGTAACACATTCGATTTAAATAAATCAAAACAAGTTGCTGCATTTTTTTCCATCAAATAGATTAACCCAATCAATATCAATTAAACTATTATTAAGAAACTCAAAATCACAAAATTTAAAATTAAATGCTCGGTTTTCTGGCTGAGTCTCAATAAATTCATAAAATTCAACATTGAGAACAAGCGGATCATGGTGAACATTAGATGGTGAAATCGGGCACAGGAATTCAGACAAATTGTATTTAATGTTATGAGAAATAAAAATTAAATCCAAAATTTTATTTAGCTTATTATATATATTGTTAATTTGAACTAATTCAATACTCAAGAAACTATCAATAATATTGATTTCGTGAGCAAAATTTATATTAGTTGGCGTAAGTTCACCTGCGAGATGGGTCCAAGCAATTTTATTCAAATTAAAATCTCCAAGTACACATAAGTGGTTTTTTGGGTCCAACGATGAATGTAGAGACTAAATGTTATTAACATGTGCATCATAAATATCATCAGAACTATTCGGTGGAATATACGAAGCACAAATGTATAAAGACCCCGATGAGCCTGCAATGGAGACACACAATCGATCGTATAAGGTGTCAGCATTCTGTAATACGCAAATTGTGGCACAAAGATAACGTTTGACGGCAATAAGTACACCACCTCGTCGGGTACAACCAGTTTTTATAGCATCACGATCTTTTCTATAAACTTGATAAACCATTGTATCGAAAAATTCACCATCATAAAATTCATCATTGAGCCAGGTCTCCACAAAAACGAAGACATCAAAATCTCCAGCAGCAGTAAATTCATAAATAGAATTAGTCTTGGTTCTTATTCCAGACATATTTTGGAAATAAATTCTAATGTTTTGGCAATCATTTTTTTCTAAGCGACGATCAGGCAGAGCAGTTGACTCATTAAAAAGACTTACTACGTATTTGCATTCAACTCCCTGGTTCTTTGAAAAAATTTAAAGGGACGAATTTTAACTCCAGATTGCCATAAATCAGGCACAAGCAGTTTGTCAAAGTATTGCTGTGATACACCGAGCTTAAAATTTATCCATTTTAAATCTTCCAGTCACGCATCCTTCTTGATTAATTTTCGACAATCCATATGCTGCTTAGAAATCCCCGTACGTTTCTCAACATATGCAATAATATCATTTTCAGATATATTTGGTTTAAAAGACGCTAAATGCACCCTTTTTTTTACCAACAACAACTTCAAGTTCATCATTTTCCGCCTGTCCAACGACTATCTTTTGTTTATTTTTTGATTTTTTCTGTACATTAATCCATTTATGAGTATCAGCAACAGAAGGCGAACCAGAAAGCACAAGGGGAGAAGAGAGCGAAGTTGCAAACTGTGTACAAGGCAGCACAAGTGTATTAGCAGCAGAATCTAGCTCATTAGATTTTCTAAAACCGATTTTAGAAGAAGAACAAGCAGCAGCAGACAGAGCAACAGCATCAATATTCTTATTATTATTATTATTGTTAGAATTGTTAGAAACAGCAGCAGCGAAAGATAACGATGCAACAGATGATAAATTTAATGCAGGAACAGTTTTCTCATTATTACGTATATCAAGAGCAGGAACATCAACAGTAGAAAGCATAGAGCCAGACGCAGAATCCACGTCAATAATTGACTCATCATATACAGCAGTCGGAGAAATCCCAGCAGAGAGTGCATTTCTAGTGAGTACAGAGCTTAGAGAACTAACACCAGTTACAGCCTGAGAGTTTTTAGACTCAGCAACAACACCATTGCACATAGGAATTAGTTCATTTATTTTTGCATTGAGGACTTTAACCTCAGCAATTACAACAGACAATAAATTCGAGTTTGAGTTCAAACAACTATCGCAATTGAATACAAAATTAGGCGAATGTTTTAGTAAATCAAAAACTTTAATGTCTTTTATTTTCACACAAGATTTATGAATATAATTATTGCATGAAGTACAATTTAGAGCACTTTCTTTTCCGGTTGCATTCAAACAAATAGCACAGCACGATCAGCAAGCATAGTCGACCGATCAGCAAGCAAATCACGAGAAGACTGAAATATATATAACATATGGGTCATTCCATCTATAATGGGCCTATAATTACCCTCATGTTTTTTAAATAGGCTGAAACTTTTTTCAGTGATTAGTCTATCATCTAGAAGATATAAAAAAATTAGATAAAATTTTTTTAACCAATATTATTGCTTAAAAAAAAAGTTTCAAATTGTGTTAAAAAAAAACTCGTAAGTAAAACAAAAAAATTCGTTGATGAATATAAACAAACCAACACAATCCAAATTAGCTTTTATATTATTTTCAGGTAGAACAAAATAATTACTGCTCGGGATTCGGGATTTGATTCTCTGATAAGAAACCAGCAACAGTCGCCTATAATTCGCTCTTTGGTAACGCTTCTCAATGGCCTTCATCTGTTGGTGAAATCTTTCTCTATGCTTATTACTCTCGTCGCCAAGATTATTTAGGAAAAAATTCGAATGAGAGAGTAGGAAATTAATTTTTAATGACATATTTATACCTAAATTTAATGAGAAAAAAAAATTTAAAAAAAAGTAATAATGGACACTTATTTAGTGATGAAATAGAATATAAATAACAAAAATGAAGTATTTAATAAAAATAATAATAAAAAAAGAAGTAAGATATTCTACATACCCATTTTTTCATAGTCCTTAAGGAAATCGTTCACTATTTTCTCGTAAGATTCACTTTTGTTGTTTCCAAGAAAAGAAGGAACAATCATCTTAAAAGAATTCCACGCCTCCGCCTCAGCTGCTGACAATAATTTTTTAAATTCAATATTAATCAGCAATTCTTTTTTTGCGGCCCAACGAAGATACCTTCTTTTATCTTGGCTTCAGAAAGATTCGGAAAAATTGGTTTTAAGTAGGTGAATGCTGTGCCTTCTTTGCCTAACGCCTTGACAAAAATCTGAATAAGAACGAGTTTAATATGAAGCGGTGGTTCTGCATTTTGACGAGTGGAACATATTTCACATTGTTCTCTCCAACTTTCAGTTCAATTCTTTCTGGCCAATCAATTTTTGCAGCAATGCTGTTCACGTGCCCGACTGTCTCACTTGCAGAGAATGCATGCAACTCCGCTTTTTCTTTTGACAATTCTAAATTTCTAACCCAATCGTTCAGATGCACTTGAGATAAAACATTTAGTTTGCTTTCAGTTGGAAGGTCGCTGGAAATACTAAACTGTTGCGAGATACCTGATTCTTGGTAGTTTTGTCTGCTATCTTGTGTTGAATCGGGATTAAGAGGACATAAATATAACGGCATCAGAATAGGGAAATGGCAACGAAACGCTTGGGACAGTGGTGTATATTACTCGTCTGTTTTTCCCAATGACTTTGGCTAGACAAAATTAACAATCTTCTGAATAACAAAACGGCTGTCTCCATTTCATTTAAATAAGAAAAAATTAATAAGGTAAAACATATCACACAAAATATAAAATCTTAATACATACTTTTTCGACCCCAATCTCCACGACATCAATATTGCTCGGCACGAGCAAAACTAAAATAATTAACAAATAATATGTGAAGTAAATCTGTAAATTTACAACGACTCTTTTTAAAGTAAATGCACCGCATCCGTAGCAGAAATTAGTTGGGTTGTTTTTACACTCGAATACTCGCGGTACGTTACTCATTTCTTTTTTTGATTCATTTGAAAAAATGAATAGTAAATATACATTTCCAAATACTTTGACTGCGATTGGAGTTTCCATTTCTGAATCGATTTTCTTAAATAGTACTTTATTTTCTTCATAAATATATAGAACAGGGGTGGCAAAACTTTCAAGTCTTGTGGGCGACTTTTAGCTAAATTAAATTTAGCGGTCTACCAGAAAAACTATTTTCAATTGTTACCTGTAGATATTCTATTTAAATACAAAACAAATTAGAAGAAAACTTATTATACTATACTAGAATGTAAACATATCTTAATATAATCTTATTTACTGCTACTACTTGCACCTGATACGTGGCACTGCATCTTATCAGCAATTTCTTCGTATTTCGGGTCATAGGAGCTTATGGCGATTCGCAAGCATGATGCCAAATGATCATCTGTCAAACAAGATCGATGTTTTGTTTTAATGCCATTCATTGAAGAAAAGGCTGATTCACAAAGACAGGTGGATCCAAAAAATGCGGACATATATCCAACTACTCTCCGCAAAATTGGATATTTTTCTTCTGAAATAAGATTCCAAAAATTATGTTCGGATGTAGCTCTTGAATTTAAGTAAATGTCGCTTTTCAACGCTATTATCTCATCTTCTAAACAAGTTGAATCTGAATCCAGAAATTCATTAATCTGAGTAGCGATCTACTCTGTATCAATAAAATCATTAAACGGGAATGACATGAACGTAGCAATATTTGCAATTTTAGATAAATCTGCGAAACGTGTGTTAAATTCATTTAAAAGGGTAGTAATTTGATTGGCATATTTATCGTAAAGAATTCCTGGCGCATTTTTGGATTCTTCTTCCATGTTTTTAAAATGTTTCAAATCACCCCGTTCCAGTTGACGCACAAACAAGGACAGTTTTTCTTTAAACGTCTTTAATGCTGTTATCATGTCAAGAATTGATTTGTGTCTCCACTGAAGCTGTTAATTTAATTTATTCAGGTGCTCTGTAATGTCGCAAAGAAAATCAAGATTTATCAGCCAACTTTTATCCTACAGTTCGGGATATAATTCTTCTCTTCCAGTCAGAAACTGTTTTATTCCGGGCAAAAGATCTCTAAATCGTTTTAAAAATGCTGCACGGCTAAGCCATCTTATATCCGTGTGTAACAATAATTCAGTATTTTCAATTTCAAATTGTTCAAGCAATGTTCGAAATTGACGTCGTTGTAGACTTCTTGCACGTATCGAATTTACTATTTTAAACGCAATATTCATTACATAGTTGGAGTTCAACACTTTGGAGCATAAGGTTTGCTGGTGGATAATACAATGATACGAATGAAAACTGGGAATTTCTTCATCATTTTTGCAAAGTGTTACAAATCCGATATGTTTTCCAATCATAGACGGAGCTCCATCCGTGGTAATTGATACTAACTTGTGAATCGGGAAATGGGTGCGACTTGTAAAAGACTTGAATAAATTGTAAATATCTTGACCCCTTGTTTGTCCTTTCATTGGAAGAATAGTGAATAATTCTTCTCTGGTTGACATATCATCAAAAACCATTTGAATGAAGATACATAGTTGCGCAGTATCAGTGAAATCTGTAGATTCATCAAATTGCAAAGAGAAAAAGCGGCATTTTTGAATATCTTGCCGCAAAATACCTTCCAAATTTTTGCTAATGTCCACCATTCTTTGCATGCTAGTATTGCGAGTCAATGACATATTGTTGATACAATCCATTATTTCAGATTTATTTTTAAAATCTTTGAATAACACCTCACCAGCTTCAACAAACGCCTGTTGCCATATTTCGCCATCTCCAAAAGGTTTTTTATGTTTCATCAAAATATTACCTTGAATGATGCTATGGTAGCTGTTTTTGATTTTGAGTTAAGTTTCGTAAAAAAAGTTTGTTGTGCACCCAATTGAGACTTTAACTGCTTGACTTTGTCTTTTCGTACCTCGGAATTTAATGGAAAGTCAATTTCATAATGTTTGTGCACTGTTCAAAAATGTCGTTCAACGTTAGCTCTTTTAGGCAGTGCTACATTTGAATTACAAATGAGACAAACACACTTATCTTTCATCATTATGAAAAAAAATTCCTGTTCCCATTCAGTATTATAATGGTACGTTTTAGTTTTTTTGGCCGGTTGTGTCATTGGGGCTAAAACAAGAAAATAATCAAAGCTAAAATAAATTAAATATGAAAATTAATGTTAAACACACTTTCATATATACTCAAAAATTAAAAATTTTAAGTTTTGTAAAGAATTTTTTTTAATAAAAAATTTTTGAAATTAATATTATAAGCAGGTATTATTCAATACTGAATACTTCAAGCTTTCAAATTTTTCTAATGAAAACAATTTGATTTCAAAATTGAAATAGACAAGCACATGTTTGTTGTATTTTATTTTTTTTATTCCTTATCGAAAATTGTAGCAACAATGTTTTGCTTTTATTTTATGGCCTACTTGTTCAAACACATGAAATTTATTCAAACTAAAAATTTCCTACACTCTGAGTGTTATCTGACTAATATTATGTTTCTTATTGGAATTTTTTTGTCATATGAATCGAAACTTATTTTAAATATGTTTATAAAGTTGAAAATTCAATAAGTAGAAAACTGATTTTTATATGCCATTTTCCATAGTGTTCGCGGGCTACTTTCGATAGCTACGCGGTCGAGTGGTCGACCGTGGTCGACGCTTTTGCCAGCCATGATATAGAACATGATATAAAAAAAAATTATTTTTTAAAATTTTTTTCTCATATAAATTTGAAGATGATTGACTTTTTTTAATTTTTTCGAAATATATAATATTTTTTTTTAATCCAATTTATTTCGTCGAAACTAACAAACCAACGATATGAATGTCATTTATAGCAAATTGAATTACCTTTAATTTAACATATACATAGAATATTTAAATATAAATATTAGTTCTTGCAAAAACTGAATGACCGATATCTCGAAAGCGACGTGAAAGAAAAAAAAATAATGGGATTTTCAGAAACAACAGCCGATTTTATGGTTATCAAAGTTCATTTTGGCTACAAAGTAATAACAATAATAATAGAGTTTAGCTACTACAGCTATTAGCCTTCTTAGCTATTTAGCTTGAAACTTTAAACCAAGTAAAAAGCTTTTTAATAAATAATGGAGATGGAAAAAATTATACATGCAATTAATTTTTTATTTTTTTATAATTTTTTTTTTTTTTTATTTTTTTTTTTTTATTTTATTTTTTATGTGTTATTATAAGCCTACTTAAAGGGGTTTTTGTTCTTATAACTAGCAAATGAAATCCACTAATTGACGAATAATTATAAATAATTAAACTGCAAAGTTATGAAGGCACTAGCAGCTAACGCTATCGGCCCGATATAAAAATTAATCAGACTTTAATTAAAGCAACATCTTAATTTATCAACAGTTAACTTTGTTTCAAAATTCTTATACTCGTAATGAATTCCCTAGGGCACTTTGTTGGAATTGAATTTGTTGTTTCTCGTGGCTTACTTAGTGACATTATTGATGGAACGCAAAATGTATTTTCTTTCAGCTGTGAAGAAATATATTGATGGAGAATTGATTAATAGAATCAGCGATCTCATTACATATCACACCAACGTGGCTTGGAGTCCATATTAATTCAGTTTTTTTTTTTGGGTGTTGTATTAGACGATCTCTGATTTACTGAGATAGCAGACTTTCTGTCAGTACAGATAACATAGAAATTGGAGTCACCTCTGTGGTATAGACGGATATATTGGGGTAAAGAAAATAATTTTTTCAAAAGTTTTTCGTCCTCTGCAACAACAACAAAAGCAGTATTGTTGATATTTTTGGAACCGTCAACGGCATCTCGATTTTCATAAAAATTTTAAAGATTATACCAATAAAATCAGTCATCATAACAAGCTATGATTCTATACTGGCAAAATTCGTTGAAGGCCGTGGCACAGCCCACTATATTTATAAACATTATAATATGAGAACTTACAATACTTGTGGACCTGGCACCTCCCATACAAGTAAAAAACGTTAAATGTGATATTTACTGTACTGTACGAGTGACCTTGATAAACTATGGTACTGAAATGTCGGTTATTATAAGCTCTAAGACTTTATTGACTTCAACGGGATTTAATCAGTGGGCGTCGTACCTCCCATACAAGCAAAAAATGTTTAATGCTATGTTTAGTGTCCTATGTGAGTAATCCTAATTAAACTTTGGGCAGAGACGTAATTTAAAATTAAATGCATTTCGATGGAATTGCATCAGTGGGCATGACACCTCCTATACAAGCAAAAAATGTTTTATTTAGTGTGCTATATGATTGGTCCTAATTTAATTTGGTGAACAGATTTAATTAAGGGACAACTCTCGATTTTATATATTTCTTTTTTTCATAAATATCTAATAAATCTGCAAAAAAAATATTGGTCGGATTTGGCTTAGAAAATATAGCCATCCAAAGTTGCGGATATAGCTTTTATAAAAAACGTTATAAGTTGGGAACGCCTGGATGTATTTTCAAAATATTAATATCATATGAAAGGGTATTTAATGCGGTATCAAAATGTGACATCAATAATTATATTATATTAATAATTCCGATGGTTAGTTTTCGAGATGTGAAAATTCTTGAAAAAAGTTGACCTTTTTTTTAAAAAAAACCGTTATTTTTTCCAAAAAATGTGTTATTGACCTAAAGTGATACATAGCGATTTAGAAGGTATATATGTACTTATGTATTTATAACCTTTAGAATGGTGTGCGTAGGTGTGGTACGAAAACATAATTTTATAGGTAATAAAATCTACTTTCTGCGCATATTTATGTGTATCATTTATCCCTAACACGCTACTTCTCCTAAAAAAAACAAATCAAATCGGAGAGTTGTCCCTAAAGTATCTAAACTTAAGCCTAAAATTTTTTCGCCTATATTTATATTTTTTCGTTATAGTGTGTTCATCTTATTTCGAGTTATTCAATTTCTTTCAACTGTGTTTTTCGAATTTGTCAGCTTTTTCACCTGTTTCAAAATTTTTTCATAAAATTGAGTTTTTGGTTCAAAAATCGCTAGAGATCGCAAATCTTGTGGAAAACGAACAATTTTTTTTAAGTTAAAGCTAACCCAAATGCCTAAAAGTCGTGGCAGCCCGAATTTCAAAAAGAAGAATTCAATTTTTATTATTTTAAGTTACATTTCCTTTTGTTTTTTGGCGTTTAACTAGTAACGAACTTTTGTTTTTTAAATTCGGGCTCCAAGGATTCGTACGAATTTTCGTAAGCTTTCATTAAAAAAAAAATTGTTTTCTACAGCATTTGTGCTCTCTAGCGATTTTTGAACCCAAACCTCGACTTAGGACCAGTGTGCAACGCTCGACTTTGATGATAGGGGTGACTATTAATATCAATTCACTTATAAAAATATAAACTTTTATAATAAAAAAAAACTATGTTAAGGTTGAACTTATATACAGTCGTGTTCGATATAATAAGAACAACTTTGATTAATTTGTAATAATATTTTATAATATCGATTTATATTGTGATAACTGAACACATATTAAGGTTTTAAAAAATTGAAAAAATTGTGACCAAGTCAATCCCTATTTCTTTGTAACTGCAATATTGTTGCATATCGCTCGATTAAAACCTTTTTCAAATTTTCAAATTGATTATTTATCGAGGGATTTTTTATGACATATAGTGCTGTCATCAGTGCACATCTGCTTCTCCTTGCTGTGTTTGGGGAGGAGAGCGTGGGATAATGTGAGAGGGGTGTGTAGGTGTGTGTTTGGCATTCATTTTTATTACTATAAATGTGTATTTATAATTACTATAAAAGTGTACTTATTTACGTGATTTTCAGGTTGACCTTGATGATGTTGTGACCGATAGCGTTGTTGTGGAACTTGTTGTTGCTGATCCAGTTTATATGCTTCACTAAAATTGAACTTAATTTCTTGCGCGGATTTTTGATGTTGAAACTGTTGATAGGGCTGCAGTGTGATGTTGCGGAGAAACCAAGATATTCCACGTCTCACCCCCTTGAGTTTTTTATGTATTTCCGTGGGTGTTTGGGAATTCACTATTGCTCGGATTTGACCTCAATTTATCTGCTAATTGTAGGCACCACGTTCGTCGCTCCTGGCAGGATCGCCAATTTTAGTAATGCAAATGCAAAACAAATTTTTGCTTTTATTTAAAAGTGCAATTTTTAATTCCAATTAATTTTTTTCTAGAATGTCTTTTATTTTTTAAAATTTTTTATAATTGTCTTCAACAAATTTTTGAGAACTAACAAAAAGTTATAAATCAAAAATTCAATATTTCAAAACCAACAAAGTATTTCATTTTTTGTATAGTGTTTCGTAAGTGTGTTGTAGTGAATGTGTACGTGTAACAATGCAGACACTACAAGCTTATGTATTGGATGAGTGATTTCTCCCAAATGAGATTTGAGATCTGCCACACGAACTCGTCCATCGCTGCCATGGTAGATTTTATTAATCTGTCCCAGTCTCCATTCTATGGGGCACAAAGGTTCTCTCTGCACGATCGCGAGGTCTTCAGTTTTCAGATCAATTGTTGTGACTTCCCACTTGATGCGCTTCAGCAACTCTTTTAAATATTCATCCCTGCATCGACGACAGAGTTCTGGAGCCATAGTTTGAACTTTTTGCCAGCGTTTCAAAATACTAATAGAAGTTGATATATTTTCTGGCTCTGCGGGGGATAATAATGGGGCTTCTATCAGGAAATGACCTATCGTAAGGAATGCCACAAAATTCAGCAGTGAAGACTTAACAGGTCCTGACTATGTATTATAAATAAATGAATTCATCAAATCAGAAAGTTATCAAATAATCTGTGTGCGTAAGTACTACTGTTAAACATATTTTTTAAACACCTTGGAGTTTCATATAATTTCTTACTCAAAATAAGTCAGCAAATCAACTCCTCATCATTGAATTCCATTCTAAAGAAAATGAATAATGAAGTTGATAAGATCTACATATTAATTTCTGCAATATTCTGTTTTAAAAAATGTTTTCCCCTGAGCTTTTTTAAATGCTTTAAGCCATTTAGCACAACCCATACTGTGTGTACTCAGTTTTTTTGGTGTGCCATTAAAAGCAACAGCAAGGTTGAGAACACACATTTTTGCAGGTGATAAAAGTAAATGAAGTGTTTAAAAATGCGACAAAAACTTTATCAATGTGCTTGCAGTCTTGGAAACCTTACTGGGTTACCTGTAGCAATGGATGGTGGTGGCAGCCTTGGGAAGCATGTCCAACCAACATTAGCCTGACACTTAATACTAATACCTATACATAAAAAGGTAGGAAGTGAAAAGAGAATTCATAGACGACTTTGCGTAGAAGGCAGAAAGAAAAAAATCTTGTTGTTGCTCTTTAAAGGAAAACGTTTCATTTTTGCATTTCATTATTTTTTCATTAATTTCTTTGACAACTCCGCAAAAATCTGATAAAAAGAATTTTTCGAACAACCACTAAGTATGCATTATTCTTAGATATATTTTTGTTAGCAAGGCAAAAGAATTATATTTTAATATTCTTTGAACATATAAAAATGTTTTTATGAAAATATCGGTAAGTGAAAGCGCTCCTGGCGTGACATGTGAACTCAAAAATGCTTCGTTTCTTGTAGCTGAAAAATTGTAAATGAATCAGAAAATATGAAGGTTAAAAAGTCAACATTAGTCTAAAAAAAAGTTTGAGAGTCTCATATAATGTTGAAATTAGTTATACTGCCCTCAGAAGCGGAACGGGCGTATCTCAAAAAAATCATTCAATTCTCCTTAGAGTATTTTCTCTATCTGAATTTTACATGTATTTCAACTGACTGGCATAAACGGAACATCAATTATATCGAAACACGTTTTTTGAGATATGCCCTTTCTGCTTCTAAGGGCAGTATAGGTGGCTAAAAAAGTTGAAAAAGTCGAAAAAAATCGAAAAAATTGAATCAAAAACAACAGCGAATAAAAAAAAGGGTGAACAAATTTTAAGTAGGTTGATTAAGTCAAAATAAATTGAAAAGGTAGAATAAAGTTGAAGAGTGTGGTGTAAAGATGGGAACAGGCCTAATTTTTGAGGCTTGGCGCGGCACGAACACGAAACAAGAATTTGAAATTTCGAGTCCGCGCCCGCACAAATGTACACATTTGTTCAAAGCCCGGCCAATCCCGAAACTAACATATAGCATACTATTTAAAACTCACTTTTGTATGATTTAATTATTTTACGATAAATACACTTTATTAAACAACTTTCATTTATACAATGACAAGTTAATCCGGCAGACGTGGTTCTGCTCTCCCCTATTTTCTTTATAGCCTTAACCTACTATAAAAATAAATCAATTAAAATCATTGTTTTTTTTTAAACTTAGATGTATTAAAATCAACGAATCAAGTGTTTAATGTGTAACATTTACCTGTTAGTTGATTAACCATTTTAATGTTGAGATGATATTCGCCCTCGCCCTGCCAATAGATCAATGAATATTGTAGCGCATCGCAAGCCCTGTACGTTTCGGACACGCGTTTTAATGCATTGTTCCGACGATGAAGCACGATATCTCTAGATTTAAAATTTTTCCCGTTCATCGATTGTCGGCGAATTGAACCTCTTCTTGCGTGATCACCCGCTGGCGTTTTGTCAGCCTTGATGACGATACTATGGCTGTCAGTTGCAGGCCCGTGGGCAGAAATCAACCAAAGGGGGTTTTTAACTCATATATTTCATGCCAGGTTACGAAGTTTAAAAGAAAAGTATTTTTGACTATAAAGCATTAAAAAAAATACAAAAATACAGCAATTGTTTTATGAATAAATCATATATAGGTGCATACATATATGCTTATGTATGTATCGTATGTACATAAATATTATGTACTTTTAAAGTCCATACGACAAAAATATATAACAATTATTTTACACTAGTTCTTAGGCCCAAAAGAGCTTTTTTTTTAAATTTTTTCTAGTATCAAAACATATATATAACTTTTTTATTTTTGATTTTCTTTACAGACCTAGCATTCAAAGGTCTTTTAAGTCCCAATGAAGAATTTTTGTCTAGTTTGCAGATCAACAAAAAAAAATTATTTTTTTCCAATTTTCTTTTCCCAGCAAAATAGTAAATATCACAAAAAATAAAAGTATTTTGGTCAAATTACTGCTTTTATCTTGTTCATCGACTCAATGTAAATGCATGAAAGATAATATTCTTCTGATAGGTATTCTGAAAGTTAACCTATATTTCGTTTGATTTTACTAGCATCAAGGGACAACAAACATTTTTGAGGACACTTCAGATGAAACTCCATTGTTCACTCAATGGATTAATAATAATGGTGAAGTAATTAGGGAGAGCCATGCGTTCGTTAAAATGGAAATTCTTTGTATCGTTATACGCTATATTGGACGTCTACTGTATGTCAAAAAAAAAAACAAAAAACAGTAAACTCGAATTGATGATAAATTTCAATGTCAATGGAGGATGACGTTACCAGAAGTTTTTGAGAAAAATTTCTTATAATTACCCCACCTTTGTTATAACACCACGGTTCACTCAAGATAATAAAGTTATTTTTTTCTCATATATGCGGAAATCAAAATTGTGTTTTCTTAAATTGAATTGTATTGACGAAGAGGAGTGCAATATTTCTGCTTAATGATGAGTATTTACGAACTCTGGAATAAACTGGGATATGTTGAAAAAATCCAAATAAGTTGTAAAAGGCTAAAGCGTCAAATGACAAAAAATTTGATTTATACAGAAAATAATGACATATCAATATTTATTTTTCTCCAAACGATACGATTTGAGCCACCTTCCACCGTCTTAAAGTTTCCAAAAAATACTATAATTTTGAACGAAAATAGTTATTTGGGGCGAAAAATATGGTTTTCAGATTTGAATGAGTAATGTTAATTTAAAAGTTACAATAAAAACATTATTTTTCCGAATATGGAGACGGTCATTAAAAACTTTAAAACTATAAAAAGTGGGTCAATTGAGTCAAATATAAAAGCTTCAACCAACATTTAGCACTATTTGATCCATATGCAATATGTTTGACTCAAACAAATATTTGACTGCTCGATATGAAATATACGCTTGTTATATTTAAACAAATCGTTTTCTCAGTGTAGTTGCATAGTTATTGAGCATAACTTTTTTCCCCGACCTCTCACAACCAGATCCACCACGATTCTGGCGACTGACGCTTATTTCCATTATCAACCCTTTTAGACTATCAATTGCAAAATGTATTAAGAGCGGGAGAAAATGACATTGAAAAAAGCAACGCTGCCTCCCGTACTTCGTGAAGCAACGCAAAAATTATTTATTGAAAAATAATAATTATTATAAAACAATTTATAGAATATTTCTTATCAATAATAATTAAAAACAATTTTTTTCACAAAAAACTTTTAATAGTTACGTCCCTGATAGCAACAGCAAGACTATGAACGTTCTGTCAGTGAATAAGATTCAGTCAGTCGTTTAATTCAAATAATAATAGACTTTGTTTTGGTAAATAACAATCCATCACAACTGTTGCAGCCGTCGTTGGTTTAATCAACATTGTTGTTGTTGTTGTTGTTGTGCTTGTGCTGCTTTCAATTGGGGTTTCTGTTTGTCCTATCGTCCACAAGAGGATCTGTATAATGTGCTACAAGTTCAATTTGATTGATTTTGGGCAGAGCATCAAAATGCTCAAGCAACCAAGCAAAAGGTGCCCAAATACCGTTAAGCGTTACCGACACTTGCTGATGTGAGTATGTATAGATGCCACGCAAGTGCATTATGTTGCTGATTATGGGATAAAGCCAAACAATGTCAATTAATCGAATAAAGCGTTGATAGTCATTTGTGCTTTGGAGTTTTGTAAACATATGGGAAACTTAATTTGGAACCACAATAATGTTGGTTTCCACTGACTATGCGAAATATTAATGTGTAAACGAAACATTTTAATAAATTGTAACTACATAAAGGTAATTCAAATATGTCGAATATCCGTTTTTGCCTCTTGCTCACACAAAAAGAAACAAAAACTTTAAGCAACCATGTACTATATTTGTTCAAAAACCCATTTGGAGTGTAGAGTCTGAAGAAAAGTAAAACTATTTCAATAACTTGGCTCATTCGTTTCGATTTCTGAACATGAATATATCATCCACCAAAGTGGTGATCCAAAAAAATCCCTTGAAATTAACTTCATGATTCGTGCGCTGCCACTAAATCTCAGTATTTGCCGCAAAAATATAAATTTATAAAAGAAAACATTCGATGCGTAAAAAGGCTCGTGAGAAATAATGATTCGCAAGGAAACACAGATTGAATATTTGATTTAAGCTTAATGTGTGCTAAGTTTATATTTGATTTTGATTTTAAGGAGCTGTGCAGATATATATTGGCTTTTTTGCTTGCTGCAATATCTATGCGCGTTCGCGATTTCAAAAGAACCACTTTCAAAGTCGGCAAAAAGTAAAAATCTTACATTTAAAAATTTACTAAGGCATCTCAATTGAAACAAACAAATTTCTGTTTATGATATTTTTACTAAATACTTCAACAAAAAAAAAAAAATTGAACAAAAAAAGAGGCTTTATTTCAACATTTACCATTAAACCAAAATTATTTCTGCTCTTCCTATTAAAATATTTTAATTTTTTTCATTATGATCAATTTTTTCAAAATAGTCATGATGTATTGGAGCGATATGATATAAACGTGTTAGTACTATATTTCTAAAGTTCTGTGGTCTTCTCCGTGAGGGCAACAAATTTAGTGATTTAATATCCTCATTCTCAGTAAATGAAGTATTGTAGAACATTGTATATGGTCGGCTTTTTGAAACCCTTATCCAACATATTTTCAACTAATTTACTTGCTCATCATTAATATTTTTCCGGCTCCTTAGAATCAATATAAGTGAACAAATACAACACATTACAATATTTTATATAATGACTTTATATTCTATAAACGAAACCCCGAAACAATAAAAATTTTTATGTCATTTACAATGTTGCCACACATATAAAAATGCACCAAAGAAAATATGTAGTACAATTTTAAATAGTTAGTAATGTATCTTGGAGGAATGTGGGCTTAAACAATTTCCAAAGTAATTATTTCATTAGCTACGAAAATTTGTAATGATAAAAACAATTAAAATTTTAGCAAATTTTTTTGGAAAATGTTTATTTACTATAAACATTCATTAACTAATTTTTTGTCAAAATGGAATTACACCGCTATCAAAGAAAACGGCTCATATATTGGTGCTAATGTGTTCCCGTATTTATTAAACCTTGGTTGTAGCGTTCTTTTTAATTTTACAGTTGATCCGTTGCAGCTATAAAATCTTTAGAATAAACAAAATTGCCACATGTAACAGTAAGCCGCTCAAATGTGCATAAAATGCATAAAAATATTAAATAATTTGGGCTAAAAAAGTGGTCATTCAAAAGATAAAAATGTACCACTGAACTCACGGAGTCGCCCCGCTTCATTTCCTTTAAAACATGAAGAAATTCACACATCTTCCTTTTGAGCTCAGTGTCCGGTGCCCTTGCTCTGCCTCTAACACCTTCGGCTTGCGACGGAACTATTTTGTTTTGTGGTTTTTGTCTGGTGAAAAATACTTTCAAAGCCAACAAAACAAAAACTCAAATTTTTTATAAGTTGCTAAGCCAAATCTTTTTGATTTTTATTCGATATTTTTCTATGAAAAATGGTGAATATCCCAAAAAAAATAAAATTTTATGAGATTTTTACTTAAAAATTCTGAAAAAAGAGAAAATTATTTTTCACTAGTTTTTAGGCCGAGAAAACAATATTTTTTCACCAAAAAAAAAATTAGACGATCAGTTAGGTCTTCATTTGCAGTGATTTTTTTTATTATCAGAGCGTTCAAGAAACGATTCCCATTAGCCGAATCTAGCTAACGTAGGCAACCATTTTTCGCGTGTTAAGTTACCGTGTTGATTTAACGCTTCGATTTTATAGTTTTCAATTATTTTAAACGAATTTAATTACAAGCAACGTTTGCTATACCCTGAAAAGTTACTGGGTATTAACGATATCTAATTGAAAAATATCGCCGTTCTATTTCTTAAGTTGCATTATTTTTCTTTCTTTCTTTCTTATTTTGCTTATGATTTGATTCTAATTGTCTAATATCGTATAAACGAATTTAGCTCTGGATTTTGTTTTGGATATATTGCTATTTGAAAAATCGGATATAGGCATAAGTGCATCGATAGGTATAATTGAAGTTAATTTTTTATCTTTAAAATCTTTTGTAAAAATTTAAAATTAGCCCGTAGTTACTTTTATATTGATCATGTGGAGTGAACAATATTCTTATAGCTCCAAAACTTTTGGTTCTTTTTTTAAGATATTATACTGCTGTATATGTGCAGGAATTCCAGTAGGAGCCTCTCTTCTGCAAAACTTATAAAAAATAATAAACAGGTTTCCAGCCTCGCTTTTGTAAAAAGTGGGCCAGTGAGTGATTCACCTTGAGTAACTTAAAAATAATTGCATTATATGTGAAACTAGCGACCAAATTTTCACCACGGCTTCGGTGGCATATGATAATGCGCTTTCTCAATTTAGGATGACATCCTGACATAATGGCTCCTCTATTCTACCAATATGCCTTGTTGTCTCAAAACTTTAGTTTTTGAATTTTTGTTGTCTTATTGGTTTGAGATAACCCCATGGAATGAAGTTCATGGGTGTCAAATCATAAGATCTCGGTGGCCTATTGCTATTTTGCGAGATAAAGATAAAAGTTTTGTGCAATAAAGTAATTTTTAGGGGTTGTGTGGGACTTGGCACCGTATTGTTAAAACCGCATATCGTAAACATCCACATCTTCTAATTTAAGACTTAAAACGTTAGTTATCATCGCACCATTCACAGTAATTGCATTACCAGTACCTTTAAAAAAATAAACGTTCCAATGATTCCTCCAGCACAAAAATCACTCCAAACAGTGACTCTTTTAAGGATACAACAATCTATCTTTGGTTTTCATTCGCCCAAATAAGGAAATTTAGCGTATTATCGTATCTGCCAAAATGAAAATAGAGGTGTTCACTGAAGATAACTTTTCTGATATTTGCAAAATACAGCAACAATTATGCGAAAGCGGGCAGAAGAATTTCATCGATAGAAATTGGATGACCCTGAATGTAGATTTATTCGTCAGTAGGTTCGTTTTGTTCCCACTTTTTGCAAAACAATTAGGTCGATCCGAAAGACCTCAAATCGTATTTTAGAAAAATGGGGGTTATACATTATTTCTTTGAATGGTGTTCTAAATTGCCAAATAAAGTTTTATCATGTTTGTGTTTTTGGAACAAAGTAAAATTTAATATGTATTTTACAGAGCTTTATGCTCAGTACTTTTATTGCAAAAATAACAAAAAAGTTTCAAGCGCAAAATGCATTGATTGATAGAGAATAACTCCAACAATTTGGTGTTTTTGCACTAAAAGTACTGAACATAAAGCTCTGTAAAATACATATCAAATCCCACTTTGTTCCAAAAATACAACAATCTTAACGAAATATTGAACCGTAATATTTTTAATATTAATGTAATTTTTTTTTGTGTTTCAATCGGACAGGGACGGCTGTTTTTCATTAACATTTAATAAATTAGCATATTTTAAACAGTAAAAAATACGTTACATAAAATTGAAATTATGAAGTGAAATATAATTTCACTTATCTTCTATTTCAACACGAATCGAAAAACGTTAATTTCATCTAAATCGTCCCATTCTTTCAAAAGTTATAAGCTTTTGAAAAAATTTGGTGTCCGAATATCAATTGCCTATAAGAACAGCAAAGCTCTTGCATCATATACCTGATCAATTTCTAAAAATAGCCAAGGCCAATGGTGTTAAATTGCACGATTTCAGCGGCCAATTCTTCAACATTTCAGGCGTCCAGGAAATCTGTTACGCAGTAGAGCCATTTTTTCACCAGCTGTGTGAGATATGGCACCGTCCTACTTAAAATGAACGTTGCCAACATCCACAGCATCAATTTCAGCCCAAAAAAGTCACTCAACGTTGTTCGGTAACAAAATCCATTCACTAAAAGGGTCAAATCTGCCTGATTTTACCAAAAAAATATGGCCCAATGACACCGCCAGCTGAAAACCTGTATCCTGTTATTCTTTGTCTATGGAGAGCTAGTTCCACTATTAATCTTCTGTATTCGAAGCCCCAGATGTAAAAATTGTGTTTGCTTGCGTCTCTAGACAGGTGGAAATGAGCCTTATTACTCAGAATAATTTTGTGTAAAAAGTCTTGTACACTTATTTCCAGCACCCAATCGGCTTGGAACAGCGCTCTGCGTGTGCCGATATTTTCACGAAAAATGCGGTTCAAAAAGTTTGCGGAAAGGTCAAATTCCTGTGATCGCCTCACATGGGTTTCAGCCACACTTTCAGCTGTCTGTCTTGCAAAATGTTTTCGCAATTTTAGTAGTGAATCTCATAAGCGTTACTCATCAAAAGTCATCTCAATGAATGACCCGTTGTATGTACATATGTACATGGGTTATTTTTGGCCAAAATGAATGAAATTGTTCTCTGACGTCTTCGATTGTGCAATTTTGTTGTTGTTGTTATTAATAATTGACTAGATACCCTTCTATATTCTTCCCACGAACGAGATAAATGACAGAGTTGCTTAAATTTCGCCAGAAACGTCCATAGGCTGGTACCCGGAAAAGTGTGAATGTGCAGTGCAAAAAACATAAAACTTAAAATTTCCATCTTTCATTGAGTTTGACGAGGAATTATTAGTTTGTTTTAATTATTTATTTCGTAAATACTTAAACGGCACTCAAATTAATTACAACTTGAGAAAAGTTTCACATAATTATGTGAACTGCAGAAACCATAAAAATTTCGTTTTGTAACTTAGCGCACTTTGAACTCAATGCCTACAGCTTTTGTTCATCTCAGCAAATGGATGGAATTCATTTATTCATTTTAAACTCAACATTTTATGGCCTTGGTCCGAAAATAATTACGACACAACTTCATTTAGGCCAGGTTTATTTTAAAATTTATTGCCTACGCACGTGCGTATCCTTTATTCAATTAATTTTTGGTTGGTGCTGAAGCCAGTTATACCATCCTGGCCACATTTTTATGTTCATGCGATTGCTTTTATCCACACAAGTTCACAAATATTTTTGGGGCTTCATGCGGCATGCAACACATACACACTTGTTCAAAATATGAGAATGTATGCTTTAATAAAGGAAATTCCACTTCAGACCATATCTGTGGCTTAGCATTTGTTTCAGCTCCATTTAATGTACATAACACATTCGAGAAATTCGAATCCCTGATGATTCTTTTGAGAAAAGGTGCAAAACCTTACACTTGTAAATACGAATGAAACACTAATTTATGTTTTGTGCTAAACAGACATTTACGAGGTATTTCATATGAAGGCAAAGGCCTCAAAGTCAAGTTGTGTTAATTTGTGCAGTGCCATGATTTAAAAAAATAAAATGAATGAAGTTCATCCACGTTATTAGTTTCAAGTGAAAGTCCGCTTGTCTCTGCCCTTACTGCATATGGGAAAATTATTCTTCAAAACTTTATAACGTACGACAGCACAAATTGTACTAACGGTACCAACATCGATCCACAATAACATTCCAACAGCCTATGACCATTGCAGAGTAAATACTTAAGTACGACAGTTACGGTCAAAAGTGAACTCAAGGCTTGTGAGAGTGCAACAAATGCAGCTCGATAGTCCAGCGAGACAAATAATTTCACCAGTTGCAAGCGATGTTACCATTCATCGGTGTTCCTTATTAAATGTTTGCCAATGGGTTAATTAATGAATATTTTGGTGAATGAATAAGTTTATGATACAATTTTCTTACCTAAGTTTTACGTTAATTCGTATTTTAAAATATATATTTAAGGTATCGTTTGAAGTAGTTTTGATTTAAGCTTAATTGTAGTTTTCATACGAATCAAATCAGATTTGGATATTATAACAAAGCAAAATTTTGTTCTCAACTAAATGAGGTCGCTTGAAATTTGATCTTAGGCATTAATTGAAACTTATACTAAAAAATAATTCTCATTTTTGATGATTTGATTTTTTTTTAATTATGATTTTTAGGCTTCTGCACTTAGTGCAGATTTTAAATCATTTTAATTAAGATTATCTTAATTTTTTGTTTTATTTAAATTTTCAAAATGTTTCTCGTATTTGAGGTTGAAAAAGTTATGGTAGGAATTTCAATTTGAAAGCAAATAAGAGTAAGTACATCCATAGGAAAAATATTTTGAGAAACATAGTGCATAGTACATATTTCTCCATATTTCCATGATCGCAAAATTTGAAACAAGTAGTGTCTCACAGCCAACGGCTGTGCATTACAAAATATCAAATAATTTAGAAAAAAACTTACTAAGAAAGTAAAAAAAATCTAGTTTTTAGAAATAGTCCAAATGTACCGAAAACGTACTTAAAATGCGCCAAATGTTTTGAAAATGCGACAAATGTACTGTAAGTACTAAAAACCTTATGAATGTACTGACGACGATTTTTCAAGACACAAATGTACCGGAAATGCCTTCACTGGTGCAGAAAATTATTGGTCCTTCAGAGCAAAAACTTGCATAATTAATGAACATTATCTATCTTCTATCTATGTATATATTTATTCCTCGAAGGTAAGGCTTAGTTGACGCGATCTACAACAGCTGCAGCAACAAATGCTATATCAAATTGAAGTACTCATCGAGCAGAGTTGCGGAAATTTATTGGATCCAAAATCCGTTGACTAGAAGCGGAGGTATAAGCGTGGAAAGATTCCCTTTTTTTTCAACTCTTTCAAGCATTGCACTGATTAACTGCAAAAGCCTCGCCATAGCGAGGAGAAAAAAATCTACATGCCTACTACTCTCTCTCTCTCTCTCTCTATTTGTTATTGTTTTCCAATTAAGCGTTGTTGTTACTAAAATATGAAAAGTAATAGCAATGAATAAGTGTGTGCGTGTGTGTAATGTAAGTACCCAGCAGGCAATTGAGCAAGGCCTTCCCCGGAGAAGGCCTGCTAGCACTGCTCCGATTGTAAGAGGCCTTCTCAAAACTAAATTTTCATGCAAATAAAAAAAATTTTTTTTTTTTATGATTTTTGTTTTTATTTACAATCTGTCAATATTAACAACAAGAAAATTTTATAAGTAGTGAAATTTTAATTAGCAGAATAGTTACACTCCATTGAGTGTAACTCATGAAATGCTATTATGCCTTACCACAGCAGCAGTGCTATAAGGCCTTCCCACAGCAGCAGTGTTATAAGGCCTCATAATAGAAGGCAAAAAAGAAGGACTTCATGTATTTTTTTATTTCATGTATTGCAATTTTTTATGATTCGACATTACTTTTTTGTCATTGGATTGTACTTATGCGACATCAAAAGTAGATAAATTGTTAGAAGTAAGGAACGGTGTGCATGTTGGTAGGCTGGTCTTCTGTTTCATGTTATGTTAGAGTGTTGTGTATTCAATGTCAAATTAAGAAAACGTCACAAAAAATATACATTAAAAATGGAGGTTGACTAAGAGTCTCACGTGACGTATTAAGATTTCATTTTTTCAAAGTACTTCTGTGACCCCTTCTACCGTAAGCGCTCTTAGAAGGGTTCTTGACGCAAGCGATGTAGGAAGACCTGCTTGAAGAGTATTTCTAGCAGGCCTGCTAAAGAAGGCCTGTTTTATCGGGACTTTTCATATAAAAAAGAAAGTAAGTTTGAAAGGAGGTGGTAAGGCCTTAACCTTACCAAGTAAGGCCTGCTAGAAGGCATGCAAGCTCCTGCCCTTGCCTACTGGGTGGATCTTGATATTTGATGAAAAAGAGCAAGTGAAAAACAACTTTGTGTTACACACACACGTTATTGTTGTAAGGAAACTTTTATTTTGGATTCATATTTTTGAAAGATGTGATGCATTTCTTTAAAAGATGTAATGAATATTATTGGAAAGTTTTGGCTTTTTTATTATTAAATCTAAGGGGGCGTTCAAGTATTACGTAACGATGCATTACAGGAGAGGGGAGGGGGCGTTTCGAACGACGCGTTACGTAACATTGTTTTTGAAATGAAACTTCTTTAGTGAGAGTGATTGGAATTTAGGTGTGTATTATGAAACGCTTTCTTTGTATATTTATTGAATAACAACATGAAAATGTTTTATTAAAATAATAAAAGTTTACGGGATCTAGATTAGCTATAGCAATAAATAATACCCTAAAATGATCAGCTTCGAGATCGGCTAACCAAAAGTTGAGATATTTAAGCGTGGAAAGATTTCCTATTTTCATCAATTTTTTCAAGCATTGCACTGGTTAACTACCAAAGCCTTGCCATAGCGAAAAGAAAAACACTCGCTGTTAGGTAAATATGGCCACTTGATGATACGCAACGTCTAGGGGGGGGGGGTACATAAAACGTTATGGCACGTTACATGGGGGAGGGGGGCCGAAAATCTTCAAAAAATGCGTTACGTAATACTTGAACGCCCCCTAAATCATTGAAATCGAGCATACATGGGTGATTGTAAGAAACTCTCGCTTTTTGCGTGCGAGGTATTACTTTAAGGCTTAAACTAAATTTGGCCTTATCCATGAAACTAATCTTCTCATATCTACTCTTGAACATTCCACACAATTTTTTAAAAATTCTAAGTGCATGTTTTAAGAACCCTCGGTGGATGTTTATGGGTAAAATGCCTTTGGCGTTTCATGTCACAATGGTGACACAATTCAAGGAAAATTCCAAATAATATTTTCAGAAGGAATACCTTATACAAATATGTTTGGGACTCTTAAAGATTTAGTATAAAACTATAAATTTATAAAACAACAACAAGATAAAAAACGCGTAGCAGGAAAAAGTTGATGATACATTTTTAAGGATTAGTATTTTTGTGCACAAAAATTTTATATTTACTAAAAAAACAAAAAAAAGTCCTTACCTTTTTAAAATCACATAGTACAGTGGCGAGCATAAATGGATGAATGTTTGTCACATCAGGACTTACCACGACATAACATCTTTAATGTTTGACCTAACGTAACCAATTTTTTTGCATTTTGTTCTTATTTTATTCCTTTAAATGATACCACAGAGAAATTAGTAGAAATTATGCCTATTAAAAGCACATTAAAAGCGTGAGAAAAACAAAGAGCTCTGGTCAAAATATTAAAAATTTGCATTTAAATATATTTTTATCACAACATGCAAAAATGGACAAATCGGTTTTTTTATTGCTGAAGTCGTTTAAGTTGTTTTTATTTATCTTTTTTTATACGAAATCTTTTTTTACAATAAACGAATTAATAGACACCAAATTTTTGTTAGATTAGCTCTACTATTAACGATGTTATGACACGGTAAGTATGGAAGTGACAAACATTCATCCATTTATGCTCGCTGCTGTATGTATTTTTTCCAAATTACTTATATTCACTAAAAAAAGCAAATTTAAATTTCTAATTTCCAATGAAAACGCGATGTATTTATGAATATTTTTTTGTTTGTAGAAAAATACCAACGGGACCGGGAAACCAGTAGGGGTTCGTCAAAAGCCAATTTTAAAATTCAGATCTGGTTAGTGTTTACAGAACACACACCCAATTTTCGGGGGTTATCACTAGTTATTCAGAATTGTTTTTGCGAAGTTAGGTTATGGAGAAAACGATAATATCGTGAAATCAAAAGCTTTGGTTTCAAAATATTTCAAAATGATCAAAATTGTTATGAAAAAAACATTTTGTTTACAGAATCAGACTAGATTTGTGCATTTTATCCTCTCAGTATGAACATTTCGATGAAATGAAAATGAAATATGGACATTCCTTTTGTTTTATTACTCTTGATATTAGGCCTGATGTTCCTCCATAAAAAAAAGCTCAACTAAGCTAATTGGCCTCGAATTGAATTTCAACATAATAACTTTTTTCATCAAAGGGTAAATTTTACGATGTCCTCGTTAGTACGTACAATTTTTAAATTTTTCACTTTCTATTTACGGCTAAGGAACTTCAATGTTGCATGTGAAAGAGAAATTTATTTCCTTGTTTATTTTTCAGTTGCTGTACGAAAGCTTACAATTACATCACACACAACACGAACAGGCCAGTTCCTGCATGCTTCATACTAAATTAAGCCTTTGTTTTCCTGCTAGCGGCATGGTAGTCTTAAGAACTTAATCTACTTACCACATGCTGAAATTGAATGTTTCGCCAGTTCATTAAAAGAAATTAAATTCACTTTAGCCTCTGATTTCCACTTAGACGAAAATTGCAGAATCTACTCTTAATAGAAATTAAAAAATTACTTTTTAGCCAAATATGTCTTCAGTACATAAATTTGTACATATGTAAATATGTATATTAGTTATCTTAATCTTCATAAGATTTTAAAGTTACTGACTCTAACGTTCTTCGATAAAAATTAGCGTTGGGCAAATAAAAAATATTATCGAGATCGATATTTCCAAACAGCACAAAATTATATCGAGAAAGTATTTTGGATACGAGTATATCGATAATCGATTTTCGATATTTTTGCTGCAAAAATTAAAATAAACTAGTAAAGGTGTTACCTTCGGCCAGGCCGAAACTCACATACCCTACACTGCATTGAAAGTACTTTTTAAATAAATGTTAAAAAATTTAAAAGAGGTTGAATAAGTCGAAAATAATGTAGAAATGTTCAAAAATAATGAAAAGTGTTGGAAAAAACTGAAAATGTTGAAAAATTATGAAAACCATTGAAGAAAGTTGAAAGTAAATAATTGAAATAGCCGAAAAATATGAAAAATGCTGAAAAATTGATGAAAAAGTCGAAAGAATAAAGAAAATGTCGAATAAAATTAAAGGGGAATGGCAAAAGGTTGAAAATGTCAAAAGAATATGGAAAATGTTGAAAAAAATAGAATAGAAATGAAAACCACGAAATATGCCACGCCCATTTCTTCAATACCGCCTACTTTTCGAATAAAAATAATATTCGTAATTAACATACATACGCATGCAAATTTTAGCACAATAGCTTGTATAGTTTACGATATATGACGTAATTAGTCTTAAAATGTAGGGCGGTGACACACCCAAAGGTACAACCATGTCTGACTTTTATCCAGAAATAGATTTACATAAACAAACATCTTACACTAACTTTCAGTATGATTGCTCACATATTTCGGTATTTATGCCACTTAAGGTATTTTAATTGTAAAGGAGGTGCCACGCCCACCGGCGCAGTTGTACCAAAATTTTGCATGAAGACACCTTTTAGCAAGTGTATCCGCCATATTAAATTTCATAACGATTGCGTTGTTAATTCTCTTTTTATAACGTTTATAAATATTGTAGGCTGTGCCACGCCCTTAAAATAAATTTTTCGGTATATTGACGTAGCTTGTATTGTTGACTACTTTTAGTGGTATCATCCCTAAAATTTTAATGAAAATCGTATGTGCCAATTTGGAGTTATACGAAATCAAAATTTTTAATTGTTAATAAATGCCACGCCCACTTTTACAATTCCGCCCACTTTATGCGCAATTTAAGATTCACAAGATCTATATCCATGTACCAAATTTCATCACAATATCTTGCACAGTTTACGAGCAATGGCATCATAAAAGTTAAAATTTAGGGCTGTGCCACGCCCTTTTAAGCGCCTTTGCATACTTAAGACCTAGTCTAATCTTAATGTTGTTCTCATATTCACCAAATCACCAAGTTTCATTAAAATCGCAGCAACTTTTTTCAAAATGGACTTGGGTATATTTACATAGAGTATGGGCGGAAGGCGTGGCTTTTAACCGATTTCGCCCATTTATATATGCTAGCAGCTTTCAAGAAGATGTGAGCTGTGTGCCAAATTTCATTGAATTAGCTTTCTTAGTTTTCCCGTAAACTTGATTTCAACAGACAGACACACAGACAGACAGACAGACTGACATAGCTATATCGACTCAGGTGGTGACGCTGATCAAGAATATATATACATTTCCATACCCGCCACGCCCCCTTCTATGCGTTACAAACGGAATGACAAAGTGAATATACTCGCTGTGTAGGGTATAAAAATATGACGTCCCAACCCTTACAAGCCCTCTTTTTTTTGAAGAGGCATATGATTTCTTTTTGGCTCAAGCAATCCCAAATGCACCCGAAAAATAAGTCAGACATTTAAAGCAGATATGCGCAGGCACTGTTAAATTATTCTATTTGCGCTCCAACGCTAGCAAAATCCAACATTCCAATAATTGATTGTTTTATTTTTCAATTCAGAATCTGAAAGTCTCTCACAGTACCAGTCTCCAATATCCGTATCTTCTTTAAAGCTATAGGAAGACTTACTGGTGTGAACTAGTTGTCTAAATACAGTGAAAATTGTGATGGTTCCGAAGACTTTAAGCTATAAAAAGGTTTCATTTGCGAAGAGATCCTAAACGTAGTCTGGTATCTCAAATATTCTGGATCTTAATCTAAGCGACTTTTGATCAATTTGATCGTAGTTGTTTTCAGTTTTCAGTTCTTCATGAGCTTTATCGTTATCTTCCCCAATAATATTTTCCAAATTGTTCATTTCTTTGCTTTCTCCTCTTTCCACAATACCTTGTAAGCTACTCCGAAAGATTCCCGACTCATTTTCCCTCATCTGCCAAAACATTCCAAACGAACTCAAAAATTTTTTAAATTGCTTCCTCAGGAATAGCTTTTCTTGTGAGAAAATTTTTCGTTACCTCTATGGCCCGAGATTACCCACAAGCAACTTTCGTTAGATTAGAATTACCTTATTAGGCTAGGACCACACGAGTGTTTCTTCAACAGCTATCGAAAAAAATATCGCGAATATCGATAATCAATATATTTTGCACAAGCCTCATACAAATTTGATCCAAGTAGTAAATTTCTTATCTGGAGAATAATTTCCTTGCTAAAGTTATTACTAGAGCTTATATGTATGATATTTCCTACGATGCCTAGGAGAAACGGTATTTTTTTGAAGGAATTTATTTTCAAATTTGTATCAATTAGTACAGTTTGACATATCAAAATTAAATTTTATTATGATAAAGACGGTTTTTGATCTTGTTGAGTCCAATTACGGGTCTTCATTGCAATTTCTCATTAAAATGGTGCTCTTGGTAATTTTGGTTTTTTTTTTGTATACAGCGCGTAGTAAACTTCAAACCTAAATTATCTAAGGAGGGTCACGGTGCGGTCTTCTTTTCAGCCATGATTACTAGCATGATGTCTAACATATTACTAAATACCACTTGAGGCCATCGATTTGTATTTCTTTAACAAGTATAACAAGACATAAATTTATCCAATGTGTATATACCACCCTTCCAAATAATGTTATCTTATATTATTTATTGTTTCTTGTCTGCGTGATTACTAACTACTGAATTATGATACAAAAAGCAGATCCACTGACTTATTTCTTTTAGGGATATTAGATGGGAAAGCGACGCCGTCGTTAAAATAGAAAAATGATGAATATCTACATATGTAAGTATATAGATCTGTCATTCATTGCCAATATCTATGGTGGTAAATTAGGCTTATGTTTACGTAGCAGTTGATCACGAAATAGATTTCCACGATGTGAAAAAACTATCTGTAGTAGAGTTATGACCTTTAAGACCAGCTGTTAAATCGAGAGCTACACGCCTCTTTGCCTTTATACTGTTAAATATTCCAGAAATAACGACCCCGAGAATCACTAACGAAGCAAAAACTCCGTCATATACATATATAGAGCTAGCATGTATTTCCAGAATAAGCATTTTTCTCTGAGTTGTTCATCGACAGTTGTATCTTGAAATGATCATAAAATTTGGGAAATTTATATGTTGCCATTTTTTGATGTCCTTATCTGAGCTGGCACAACTTCGCTATCACTCTCAGAAAAACTATCAATGGTTCAGCATGTTCTATATATTCTTCATTTTCCATACGACTGTAGCAATGTTGCAGTAAGCAAAATAAAAAAAGTAATTCAATAGAATTTTCATTTACATACATACAATGGCTGGATTTTGTCCATTTCAAACAACTGTAACGAACCTTCGGCCGGGGATCTTGACTCGCCGGAGTCCAGAGGTTCGGTCACAAAAATTTATAATTTGTGAGGAGTGGCTCTTTTATTGAAAGGAGAGAGTTGCACAGCTTTTGTGATTTTTTTCAGTTTTATTTCAATATATATATATGTATGTGTAAATTATGTGATTAAATATTTCCACGTATTTGCCGTCGTGTCAGCGTACCCTGGTTGTCGTGTTTCCACTGCGTCGTTGTAGTGAGATTTGTGAGAAAAAGGTCAGACTGAGTGTTCTGCCCACGCTCTGCCTAGCTTCGCCTTCTGCCTTGCTCTCAACCTCCACCGTGACTCACTGATACGGTAGCGAGCGAGTCACCATGGAAACCTCGAGTTTAGCTTGCTCGTATGCGTGTCCAGTTCTAGGCCTCAAGTGTATGAATACAGTAGTGCACACACTTGCGCACCCAAACTCTGACGCTCACGACGGTTTCTATGCTCCTTACCCCTGCCGTGCTCTCAACCTCCACCGCGACTCACTGATACGGTAGCGAGCGAGTCACCATGGAAACCTCGAGTTTAGCTTGCTCGTATGCGTGTCCAGTTCTAGGCCTCAAGTGTATGAATACAGTAGTGCACACACTTGCGCACCCAAACTCTGACGCTCACGACAGTTTCTATGCTCCTTACCCCTGCCGTGCTCTCAACCTCCACCGCGACTCACTGATACGGTAGCGAGCGAGTCACCATGGAAATCTCGAGTTTAGCTTACTCGTATGCGTGTCCAGTTCTAGGCCTCAAGCGTATGAATACAGTAGTGCACACACTTGCGAACCCAAACTCTGACGCTCACGACAGTTTGTCTGTTACCTACTCAGTCAGAACCTCTACTCTACTCACTACGGTCTCTCTAGCCTCTTTGTCGGTACTGCTAATACTCCGCTTCTCTTGCTGCCACTGCTACTTCTGCGACCACTGCTGCTGTTGCTATTTCTGCTTTCACTGTTACTTCTGCGACCACTGCTGCTGTTGCTATTTCTGCTTCCACTGCTACTGCTGGTATTTCTGCGACCACTGCTACTTCTGCGACCACTGCTACTTTGCGACCACTGCTGCTGTTGCTTATTGACTTATTGTTGCCTTCGCCGGCTCGAAAAGACTGTCCTGATTTTTACTTCCGTTTCTCCTTTTATACTCTGTCGCTTTGTTTAATTTTCACCACGTGTTGTTATAACAGCTGGGTTTACTATTTCACCATTTTGCGGCTGTAACAGCTGATTGATGACAGTGTTGGTATGTTGACACTCCTGGTGTGTTGACAGTAGTGTCTCGTGTTGCCACCTGGGCATTTGATGCAACTTCAGTCAAATTCTCATGCGATCCCACGCGATCCAGCGCGATCAAAACCTTATCTACTTATACTAATATACTTCACTAATAATTAACACATTTGACTTATCTTAGGCACCTTCATGGCTTCTTAACTTTAATGTACTATAAAAAATAAATAAAAAGCAATAATTCAAGAGTAACAAGTAAAAATTAAATAAAATAAAAATAGCTTCGCGCTGCTGCTGAGGTTGTGGGCGAAAACGAGGCCCTGCCAACTTTCGCCTTCACACAACCTTGTGTACTGATATCAGTGAATAATGAGAGGTTAGTGTGATAAAATAATAATGGACGTTGATCTGTCAACGTTAATTTTGATATTACCTTGTGTCAAAGCTATCATAAAAATGGATGATTGCACAAATCAATTCACGAAGCATCACAAAAACTCACTTTTTATACTCCTGGGCAAATTTGACCCGAAGACCTTCTGTGTAAAAAAATTTGTAACTAAAATAATTCTAAATATATTTTTTCAGAACTTTATATTTGTAATTAGTCTGAAAATTAAATGAAGGTCAAAAAATATTAGAAATAGAAATCAATTATTTTTCGAAAAATAACGTCATATTTGACCCGAAGACCTTGTGAAGGTTAATTAAATGAATATTGCTGATTTATTTTAAATTAGGCATGAAAATTTTCCATACGATGTCTGCTTTGCATAAGATGGCTATAACACATACATAAATATGTACATATGTGCAATAATTGTATTCAAGTTAGCGTAGTAACGTTCCAGTCAATAAAAAAATAAAACTTAAATAAAGTTCCTCTACCTTCTTTAAAGCTTCATAAAGTTTGAAAATGTTGTTTATATTTATCGAACACTTGTACGCTTCCATGGCAGCAACTTTGCTCATAACTTTTACCATTTGTTTTCGAAAAATATTTTAAAACTTTTATAGCCTCATCGAGAAAAAATAGATAACGCTATCAATGAATTTGAACTTAAATTAAAGGTAGTAGCTACAATGCAGTAGAGTAGAAGTTTCTACCACATATGTTACCAAAAGTACAAACCGCCTACAGCAAACTTTTAAGTAATTGAAAGTTTTGGTTGATTTCTTTTGGGATACATTTAGCTAAAGCTATGAGTCGTTGTTTGTTTTGGTGCTGAAGTGATTAAATGAACATTAAAACTGCACAGCGTTTTAAAAAGTTTGATTAAGTTTTAAGGCTTTAATAAGGGCTAAGTATACTTAGGTACATTATTTGAACCTATTAATTTACGTTGTTTTCGATGCTAATAATGAATAGGGAATTAAAAATAGAGACACGTCTTGTTTCGAAAATGTAGCCATTAGAAGTCAACTTTTTGGAAAATTTCTATAAGTTGGAAACACCAATTCCAAATAGTTGTTCATTTATTATTTTATATTAAGAGCGCCGTCGTGGTGATTTAGAAGGTTATTTGCAAAGAGGGCATTTAGAATAAAAGCTCAAGCGAAAAATTAATTCAGTGGGCTAATAAACCTAGAGTGTTGCGTGAATGTAGTAAAGATTTAATTCAAATTCTTGGGGATGAAAATACGAAGGTTAGTTCATTTAACAAATCTCTTTGTTCGAAAAAGACACAAATTAAACAGGTCGCTCGGGGGGTATTTGCATATTTAATTAGAAAACTTGCAAATATTTTAAGCTTTAATAAAAGATTAAACATTGATATAAATGTAGATGGCATTTCCTCTTCAAAAGCTCCAGAATGCAATTGTGACCAAAATTTGATTGGCTTAAATAATGTAAAAGGAATGCCTGTATTGCCGATTGGTATATTTGCCGGAAACAGCCCAAGCAATTGTAGTGCTTTCTTTTTCACGTTTCACAATGAAATTTCTTGCATTCTCGATAACGGCTTGAATATAGAAAAACAAATTTTTGAAATAAATAATAGAGCTCCAGCAAGAGCTTTTATAAGCGACACGCCTTCACATACCTCCCAACACAGCTGTTCAATATGTACACAAGAGGCAAGATGAAGATTTTTTTAATAGAAAGTATCCAAAACATCATGACAAAGCATATATGTATGTCCGAGAAGTCCGTCATTGAAAAATTGAAAGTAGCCATAATCACACAAATTCCACCAGACTGTATGCACCTTGTGCACTATAGTGTTCGAATTTTCAACTAAGTAGATTAATAGAGGAGATTTTAGGATATCTAATAGTTGTAACAAAATATGTCTAACAAATTAGAAGCAAGGAAACTATCTGTTCCTAAAGAATATCCTCGGAAACTCAGAAGTTTAGATAAAGTTTTGCATTGGAGAGCCACCAAATATAGGCAGTTTTTATTATATACTGGCATTGTTGCACTGAAAGACAACATTCCTGATGATTTATACAACGAGTTCCTCTTACTTCATTGCACATATAGGATTCTTTGATGTCCAAAGCAGCAAGCTAGTAACTTGAAACGGCTCAGTCAATGTTAAAAATTTTTATAGAGAACATTCCAGTTATATTTGGCCTAAACAATGTATCATATAATGTTCACAGATTTTTACATTTAAAGGATATAATTTCAGTTACAAGCGATCCAATTTCAGACTCTTCATATTCGTTTGAAAATCACCCATAGACTCTCAAAAAAATAATAAAAAAAAACTTAAAAAATTTTGCACCAGTTAAATAGAAAAATTTTCGAACAAACGTGGTCGGTCCCTTTAAGCTAAGGACAGCCACAAATAACTCGCATGACTTGTGTTTTTAAGGGCTCTGTACTAAAATGAGGAATACAACTTTAAAAAAATAGCATTACATTTAAAATACGAGATACATATATACAGGGTGTTTTTTTTAGAGGTTTGTTTTTTGAATAGAGATAAAACTGGCATTTTATGGTCAAATCTGGCAACTCTAATGTCATTTATGTTCAGTTTGGTTTGCCATTTTACCATGAACAGGTTGACAAAAGAACAACGCTTGCAAATCGTGCAAATTTATTTCGAAAATAGTGGTTCAGTTCGCGAAGTTTACCGCAAGCTCCGTCCATTTTATGGTCGACATAATCGTCCATCAGAGCAATTAATTCGGTTAACCATGGATCGTTTTCGCACTACGTTTACTCTATGTGATAATACGCATCCGCAGAGACGTCGAACAGTGCGCACCGAAGAAACAATTGCCGCTGTAGAGCAAAATGTTGAAGAGGACCCGAATGAATCGATTCGCCACCGTGCACAGCAATTGGAGCTTTGTCCATCAACTTTATGGAAGATTTTGCGTAAAGATCTTGGCTTGCGACCTTACAAGATCCAGCTTGTGCAAGAATTAAAGCCGCGAGACCATGCAATGCGTCGTGATTTTGGTGTATGGGCCGAAAATGAGATTGATCTCGATGCTGATTTTCATCGCAAAATTTTGTTCAGTGATGAGGCTCATTTTTGGTTGAATGGCTACGTCAACAAGCAAAATTGCCGCATTTGGAGTGAAGAGAATCCACATGAGACCCTTGAGACGCCATTACATCCACAAAAACTGACTGTTTGGTGTGCTCTATGGGCTGGTGGAGTCATTGGGCCATACTTCTTCCGAAATAATGCTGGAGAGTCAGTTACCGTTAATGGAGACCGGTATAGAGCCATGATAACCGACTATTTTGTTCCCGAATTGGATGGCATGAATGTGGATGAGTTGTGGTTCCAACAAGACGGCGCTACATGCCACACAGCGCACGTCACAATCGATTTATTGAAGGAAACATTCGATGAGCGCTTAATTTCGCGGAATGGACCTGTCAATTGGCCACCAAGATCGTGTGATTTGACACCATTGGATTATTTTCTTTGGGGATATGTGAAGTCGCTCGTCTACGCCAACAAACCAGAAATGTTAGGGGACTTGGAAGCCAACATTCGTGGCGTTATTGCCGACATACGGCCGCATATGCTCGAAAAAGTGGTTCAAAATTGGACCTGTAGAATTAGCTTTATTCGAGCCAGCCGCGGCGGCCACATGCCCGAAATCATATTTAAACATTAATGGCATAAAATTATCCTTCCAATAAAGCCAAATTGATGGACATTAAAACGATTTTCTTGTGTTTTATTTCAATTCGAAGCTCTATACCTCTAAAAAAAACACCCTTTATTAGAAAATCAAAAAGCCATTATAGTTACAAATTTTACAAATAGTATAAACAGCTTATATGAGGAACCTTTTAATCCACTTAGGAATACATATATATGGTATATAGTGATTAACGCGAGGTAGAAGTTATTTGAAGTTAAGCGAAGGGCCCTTGCCGAACAAAAGGTAATGGTTGAACGCTGACTATATAAGGAACGCACTAAAGAGTTCTTAATAAAAACTGATGAGTAGTTAGCCAATACTAACGGGGCTATTGAAAATGCCGATAGGGATGGATTTGTAAGCTATGTATTTGAAAACCTACTTTTCAATAGAAAACTACTTTACTTCTTTTACAAGAAACAAACAATGAAAATGCTTCTTCGTCCGCGCGCGGTTATAAAACACTCAAATTTATAATTACCGACGAGATGACGGACAAATACAATGTACACGGTATTTAAGGCAAAAAAGTCTAAAAAAAATTTTTTTTATGCCACTCTTATTGGTGAGTCCAAGACCAATGATGATTGTTTCAAGAAAATCTAACATATGATTTAGGGTTGCAACGAAACGCGTTTTGGCCAATACCGATATTCATAAAAATTTATCGCCGATACCGATACCAATATTCATAAAAATTTATCGCCGATACCGATATTTATAAAAAGTTGTCGCAGAGTCTAACATTGCATTAAAGAGAAGAATTCACTATGACGAAAATTTGTAAAATCATTATAAGTAAATCACCAGCCATAAGTAATAGAAGAATTAAATTTTTTTTTATTTTTTAATGGACAATGATTCTTCTTCTTCTTCAGATTCCTGAATAATATTTTCACAAACACTCCATATCCCCGTCTTGTAATTGGTTCAGAGCTCGTAATACCTAGGTTGGAATATAGTGGTAAATTAATTAAATTTGCAAGCCGTTTTTTTGCCGTAGAAATAGTAGACCACAATCACGTTCCAAATTAAATCTATTTTCAAGAGCCAATAACAGATCGGCGGTTACTTGCTGGAATACCGGCTGGTTTTCTTTGTGGAATGACTAAAATGTCCAATAATAAACCTTGCTTTAGTGATTGTGTGATTCCCCTTTTCCTGGCTAAAAAAGCCAGCTTTAATCACCAGTTGCAATGAGTGAGCCAAACATCTGAGAGGCACTACATTGTAAGTTTGTTGCATATCTCTTGCAGCGACTCCTATACTTGCAGCGTTGTAGGTAACTACGGCTCGAACACGTTCCTGTATTTTCCACTCTAGGAAGGCCGTTTTTAGGTTACAATCGATGTTTATACCTGAATGCTGACTGCCCTCAAATAGCAAAACATCAAGACAGTAACTTTTGTTCTCAAAGTAAGCATCGAACATTTCTCGGGTCATTAGATTTTTTTTTTTTCTTAATAACCAAACATTTGTTATATATATAGTATATTTATTTTTGTTAGTTTTATAATTGCTATTTTTCTGTTAATTAGAGTTTAAGAATTATTTTCAACCACATATGTTAATTGACCTACCTTAAGTATGTTGTACAGCATAAGATATTAAGTCTTATTATACTTTTTTACCGAATAAATTAAATTAAATTCTTGAAATAATTACTAAACACAAATATACAAGTACTCAGCTTGATTCAAAATCATTTTTAGTTGTAGAAAACGCTTCTTCATTCGTTTAAAGGTCAAATAATAAAAAGAGTTGTAGTTTAATAATGAAATTATTGGTATTACAAAAGTACTTGAAAAAATTAAACAATACACTCGATTGATCAATTCAATTAGAATATTTCTTATTAAGATTAACGTTCCTTGCCTTTCGTTTATGTTTAAATAAATACAAAACTACAAGCTATTCCTTTCGTCGATCGTTGAATATGTTTTCATTTTTTTGTTTTTAAAAAAGAATGTGTGCAATTTACACGTGATTGAAGTGAAACCTTCAGAAAACTAAACTGCAATGGAATGAGACGAAAATGTTTTATTAAAATGGTGAAAGTTGACGGGATCTAAAATAGCTACATCAATAAGTGATTAAAGTACGAGTACTCACCGAGCAGACTACTCTAAAATTTTCAGCTCCGAGATCGGTATGAAGTCCGGTTAGTTAAAATGGATCGCTATACGAATGAACAGCTCGTTATCATTATTTAAACTAATTTTAAATATCATAAAAGTTATTCAGAATTTGGAAGAAACTTCGTTCAAAATACGGTAAAGAGAATGCTCCGACAAACCGTGCTATTAAACTTATCATTGATAAATTTAAAGTAACTGGCTCAGTGCAAGATCAGAGAAGCAGAATTTATCATCGTAGTGGTCGTAGAGCATCAATTCGTTCGCTCACAGCATAGCCAAAGACTTATCTTATTTTTTCTTATCAGAAAATTTTTTTGAAAGTAAAAACGGGAGTCTATTGACAATTACGGATGACCAGCTTATCCGTTGGAAAGAACATTTCTCGGAGACCATCGACCGTTCACCTCCACCCGTTTACACTTCGACTAGCCTCGTGGTCGCCATCATTAGCGGAGTTTACAAATGCCATCAAATCTCTTAAAAACAACAAACCAGCGAGAGCAAATTGTATAGCTACCAAAATGTTGAAAGCTTCTCCGGAGTGAAAAAAAAAGACTTCGATGTATTTTGTCCGTATTTTCAGCGGATAAGATTTCATCAAGAATACATACATATGTTGGGCGTGGAAACGGGTCTCTCATAATTTTTTTAGCTTGAAAATTTCGATTTCGACAAAAACTTCAAACTTAGAGTTTTTGAAATTTAAAACGGATTTTTTTCTTGCAAAGATTTTGGTTTTAATCGAAAAAAATTGTGAGAGATCCCAGGTTCAATGTCAAGAAATATATTTGCAGTGTTCGCACGTTTGAGTTGAAGTCTTTTTTGACAAACCGTGGGAGGACTATCTTTTCTCACAACATACGCATGTAAGCAGATCCGTGCGCAGAAATCAACCAAGGGGAGGGGGGGAAGGGGTTTAACTCATATAATTCATGCCAAACTATGAAATTCGAAAAAAAAAGTATTTTTGACTATAAACATGCAAACATGCCAAAAAAATACAAAAATACAGAAAATGTTTTATAAATCAATCAAATATATGTACATATGTATATGCTTATATGTGTATAGCATATATATAAATATTATATACTTTTAAAGTCCATACGACTAAAATATATAAAAATTATTTTTCACTAGTTCTTAGGCATAAAGGAGATTTTTTTAAAATTTTTCTAGTATCAAAACATGTGTATAACTTTTTTAGTTTTGATTTTCCTTATAGGTCTTGTATTCAAAGATCTTTTAAGTCCCACTAAAGAATTTTGACTAGTTTGCAAGTCAACAAAAAAAAACTTTCTTTTTCACAAAAAAAAATAGTATTTTGGTCAAATTACTGCTTTTATCTTGTCCAGTGGCTCAATATAAATACATGAAAGACATAACGCCTTTGATTAGTATTCTGATAGTTAACTTACATTTCGTTTGATTTTACCAGCATCAAGGGACAATAAACATTTTTGAGAACACTTTAGATGAAACTCGCGACCTCTAAGGTAGAATTTAAGACTACGCCGCATAGAAAATTGTTCACAGCATTTGTTCCCGAACAGATAAAAGCTTATAAGTCTTTACCAACAAGGGCAAGACAGGCCTCAGGAGGTATTTAGTTGGAAACATTTTTGAAGCAAGATAACCTTAGCAACACTTCGAATTTCTTATGGTTTTTCCAAAATAAGAAAAAAATAGGATATTTAAACAATTTTTGCTTGGATCTGGCTTGTGCATTTTCTAAAAATTACTACGAGTATACGAGCTGCGAACCGTTTATTTGATCTCAACAAAATGGGTATAATTTGGTACATACATAAGTAAACTTTTAAGTTCATTATTTATTATACATGTTATACCTATTTCTTTTCATATAAAGTGAATTTTTTGTTTTTTTTTTTCGTAAGAGGCGTAAGTCTTTTTGGTTTTTCATGTACTATAAGTGAGAACATATTTTCAGTAAAATTCTATGTAAAAAAATTTCCAATAGGGGGGTTAGAGCCCCCAAACCCCCTGCGCATGGGCCCCCATGTAAGATATTTGGTATATTGTTTTTACCTGACCAGCTGACAAGTCCTGCCAATTTAAGGACAATTGCCAAGATTAATATAATGGTTGACCAAATAATGATTAAATTTGTATCACTGACTTGCAGTTAAAATAATAATAAACAGAAAGTGAACTTTATCTGAGCTATTCGAATGTCAACAATATCAGAAAGAACACATAATTCAGAAAATTATGAAAACCAAGAGAAGCTAAAAAGTAAAAAAAGTTGAGGATTCAGGAGGATTCAGAACATATGTTTGGTTAACTCCTCTGAAGCTCACTCATCGCAAAAACTCTACTTTGCTTTCGTTTGAATTTTTTAAGAAATCGATTACTTTGACGCTTTATTTAACAGATACAGATCTTAAGTACGATAAAATTGCAAACAAAGTGTTTGTCAATTGAAAAAAAAATTTTAAATTAAACTTTATCACCATAAGCTTAAAATAAATTTTATCAATTTCGAATAGGGAAAAAAAGAATTCGGAAGATATTTAGTTGGAAAAAAGATAGTGATCTAATAATTTTGATTACTTTACATGAATTTCTGAAAGAACTAAATTTTAAAGTAGATTAAGATGTTTCCAGAGAGTACTTTTATAATTTAAAGGCATTATTTTCCGAAAATAAGGAAAAGTTTGTGCAAAATAAAAATAAAAATTTTATTTCAAAACTATTTTTCGTGGGTTTGAATCTCTATTTGTGATAGTGAAATAAAACACACTGCACTGGATATTACTAATTATTTAGCGAAAAAAAAAATAATTTTGTGTGTTATTTTTACACCGAATCTGTAATTCAGTTTACGCTTTTATGGTGTAAAAATTTTTTTTCACAACTCATGCGACTTTACTAGTATTTTTATAGGTAACCGGTTGCCTACTATTATGGTAGTAATTTTTTCTTAGAGTGCATGCTTTATATTTAAAAGCAAAACATACAAAACAAATAGCGTGTTTTAATATTTTTTTTTCGCTTTTACTAGTAGGAATTACAATAAATAAGATTGAAAAGAACAAGCTATAAGTGGCTATCTTCCACGGCTCTTTGTGCATTCTCTAAAATGAAACATTCATATATATATTCATCTGGAAATTTCATAATCAATAAGATACGATGAAATTTTTAAGCAATTCCTATATATAGCTATAGGAAGAATTTACTGCTGCTTAATCGAGTGATATCTAAAGAATGAACTTTGTTTTAGTAATTTTGTAATTTCTTTTAGTATTAAGCCAAAAGTTATTTGCTTTATTGTACTAGCAAATATTCAAGTTATGTATTTTACTCAATATTTCTCTTTATTTACAAGGAAGGCAATTCTTTTGATTAAAATAAATTTAAGTTTTATGGCAACATTTTTTGTAAGTACTTGTAGAAGGAATATAAAGTTGCGTCAGAGGATTTTATTAAGGACTTGTTTCAACTTTTTTGTTCATTTGAACTTAAGTAAGTAACATAGATACTTACATACACAATTTGAGAAAAAAGTTTTGTGCTGCTCACTTGTTTCTGGGTCTGCTTGACTTCTCTCGTGACTGGGACAGGTAAGCGGATTCTCTGAATAGAAATTGGCGGGAAATGTAATAGAGTTTGCCGCTAGAGATGAAATACTACATCCCAATAATATAGTTGTTCTTTTGACCATTTGGTAGCTCAGAGAAGAAATGGGATTGTTTCAGTAGTCTTTTACTATAGAGATTTTCAATAGGGACAGATAAATTTTGACAGTTCATAGCGGTCGGATGTTTACTTTAATTTTTTTATTTTTCAGTAACTGAAGCTTCGAGCAACACGCTCAAATCATACAACTTTAATATAAAAGTTGGTTTACAGGTAACATGTCTATGCCAATAAGTGGCAAGCAACCGGTGACATTAGCCACCATAACCCATCTCATCGCTCGTATTCAGCCTGATATATGCGGCGGGGTCATCGAAAATTGGACCTCTCGAATGCGCACCACTCAGCGAAACTGCGGTGGCCATTAGAACGATGTCACATTGCACACATAATGTCATCAATAGGCCATTCAAATAATAAAAATTCGTTGATATCTTACATACAACTTGACTTATTCAATTTTAAGTTTTCCTGTCGCGTGAATTGTAGTAGAAAACAAACTTCTTGCGCCGTTCATAGGTTTAATCAAAGATGCTGAAACTTTGGGAGAATTCTCTTCAAACACGGTAGTAGGTATAGTAACATATTGTAAGTCTATGGGAGTCCAAAAAAATAGAAAAAAACCCATCTTCGGGTGCATTTTGTCCTCATTTTCAGTCACGCGAAAAATTGTGGGCGAGATTTGACAATAGGGGGTGGCAATTCTCAAACAACTAAAACGCTATATCTTGGCGCTCAAGACGGACTTTTTCTACGTTTAAATTCAGTTAAAGCAAAAAAAATAAAAAACATCTATAGAATTTTCAAAAGAAACTCGCTAATATACATAATATATTATTTGGAACAATGTAAAATTTAGTATGTACTATGCAGAGCTTAATGTTCAGTAGCTTAGTGCAAAAACAACAAAAAAATTACAAGCGCAAAATGCATTAATTGTTAGAAAATAACTTTAACAATCGTAAAGGAACAAAAAATGGGCAACCAGCTGCTTATACTAGTTTCAATGACAGCTACGTCACATCTTCAGTAAGCTTTGTTAGCCGATGTTGAAGAGTCTGCAAACACACTATATTTACTTTTTCGCATTGACCAGTTAAGAATCATAGCGAAAAACACAAACACTGTGCGACAAGACTCTAATATTCTTTCTCCCTTTACATGCTCAAAAAACAATTTTTGTGTGTCTAATGATGGAATCGAATTGCGACCGTTTTGCTGAATTTGTGAATAAAAAATAGTAAAAAAATAGAAATAAATTAAAGGATAATTTACTCCACCAAAGAGAAAAGCCCAAATAATAAATTAGTCAACTAAAATAGACACTTTTTAGTGCTAGTTATACATAAAATTTTGTGCGACTAGTGGTTAAAAATTAAGAAATGATGGCCACTAAAATATAATAAGAACAAATTTAAAGAAAATTTACACAAGTGTACAAAAACTACACAAGAAAAAAAAAACACAGCTTTTAGTGCTTAATTATTATAAAAGTAATAGTCAAAAGTTGTACGGTTTGTGCAGAAAAACACAGAGGAAAAATCAGAAAGTGCTTTTCAATTCAATTCAAATAATCTTTATCAATGATTTTTTTATATTTAAATACATGATTAAGTTAACAAGTCAGGGACTTAGCTAATAAGCTATTACAACCAAGGTAAATATTTTTTAGTATTAACAGTATTAATTTTTTAATATCTTGGAATAAAACATATTCTTTAGAATAGATAGGCTTATTAGAAAAACTTACATTTCATATTTACAAAGAACAACATTTTTATAGTCTAGAGATAAAGCGAGTACTTATGTTTGAAAAATAATCGCTTAAAGGCTCAATTTCAGTATCTCTGTGAGCAGCTTCAGTAGACGACCACCAGGCACGATTTAAACACATTTTAGGCATTTTGTTTTGTGCAATTTGCAGTTTTTTTATGTGTGTTTTTGCTATGTTTTGAAATATTGGACATCCATAGCATAAAATTGGCTTAAATGCAACTTTGTACAACAGTAATTTATTTTTTTTACTTAAAATAGAATTCTTATTAATTAAACTATATAGCATTTTAATGGATTTGTTAATTTTTTCCACTGTATATTCTACATGGCTTTTGAAAGTAAGTTTTTTGTCAAAAACAATACCCAGATATTTGACTTCAGTTTCCCAATTTATTAAGATGTTGTTGATGCGAAGAGACCTTTTAGGGATTTCAATAGTTTTTCGATGCGTAAAAAAAATTGCTTTGGTCTTAGAGATATTTATTTTGATTTTCCATTTTAAATAATACTTCATGTAGGTAGACAATGCATTTCGAAGTGTATCAACAATTGGGACTCGAAAACTCGAAGTGGCAAAAAATGCTCGAAAGCCATTTGTTAGATGTGGTGCGTCTGAAATAAAAATGTTGTACTACATTGGGCTAAGTACAGCTCCTTGTGGAACTCCAAATGGAATATTGCGGCGTTGGGATTTCGCTTGCTTGATGGACACTATAAAAGGCCTGTCTCTCAGAAAGCTATTGCATATATTGATTAAGTATCGCGAGAAACCATAGTTGATCAATTTAATTATGAGACCAGAATGCCAAACTGAGTCAAAAGCTTTCTCAATATCGCAAAACATATCGGAAGGGGACAGGGAGCCCCTCAGGTGCACCATAGCAAAAAAAGGAGCAGAAGTAAGAGCAGCAATGGGGAAAACCTTAAAAAAACGAAATCTTTCACACAGCAGGAACATTCAAAAGCACGAATGAAATGCTTTTTATGACGATCTTCATAGTCAGTGATCCCCGGACATCGAGCAGGCGCTCAAAAGGCATAAAAATGAGAACGAGCTGAAACTTAAAGGTCATGAAAAAGCTTTCACGTATATATACATAATCATCAATACGTAATCTGTGCAGATACTAACAAGATACTAGCCTTAGCAAGGAAGGTAATCAGTGCTACATATCATATTATCGAAAGTCGTTCTTAAGGAAAAGTACGAAACGTTTTGGAAGCATCAAACCCGAGCTTAGACGCTGCAAAAACTCTTTAAAACTCCTGAAACATCGCATTTCCCCGCATAACTTGAGGATGTTGTACTTTCTAAATAAAAACCTAGTTAGTGTTAGTTTCAAATATTAAATTTTAGCCTTAAAAAATATGTAAAACTAAAAAATAAATAAAAAATTGAATTCTTCTATTACTTATGGCTGTTGATTTATTTATAACGATTTTACAACTTTGCGTCATAGTTAATAGTTCTCTTTACTGCAACGTTAGTTTCTGCGACAACTTTTTATAAATATCGGTATCGGAGATAATATGACCCAAACATTTTTAACCCCAGCCGAAGTTACTGCATATATGGATGAATTAGATTGTGAAAAACTTGAAAGTTCTAAGATTGATATAATTATTCTGCCTCCGAATATTGTGGATGAATAAGCGATAAAGGGTTTATTGACGAAAAGCTGTAAGTTAAAAATATTGTGATCAGTAAAGTTAATTTAAAATGACTAATTCAAGTCTTTAAAATACTTTAAGTAGAATGCCAGTAAACGAAAACAATTTAATTTGAAAATGTTCAAGATCCGTGTGGAGCAGTCACAAATAATAATGAAGAGGATGTAGAAGGTACATTTTACGCAGAACAGAGGCCGTCGACATCTGCTCGATATGTTAAAAATAACGAGCCTCAGGCAGTGCTAGTTCCCAAACCAAAATGGACAAAACGGCCCACAAGGCCAATGGAATCTGTGAATATCGAGTCTGAAATAATAGAAGCCTTGATAAGAGAACATGGTAATTTATTAGGAAATTGTATGAATGTATACATTTACCATTAGTAACGTTTAGGAAATAAAACGTACTTAGAATTGTTTTCTCTCTTTTTGACTGATGAAAAAATATTTAATTCTATTGCTATTCAATCAAGTTGTTATGCACACCAACAAAATTGTCCCATTGCAAAATATACTGCCTCGGAAACTCGAAAACTTATTGGAAATCTGTTGCACTTTGGATGGGCACAACAACCTTCGTATCGCAGCTATTGGTCACTGAATCCACTTACACATTATACGCGAAGTTATGGCTCGAAATCGTTTTGACTGCATAAAGTGGTTTTTTATATGTTTCCGATACTAATTCTTTGGACAAAAGCGATAAATTGCGACCATTCTTTGACCAAGTCAACAAAAATTTTATGCAATGAGCAGGAGGTTATGTATTTTGACCGCCATTCGCCGTGGAAAAGATATATTAGAAATATGCTTGTACGATTTGGATTCAAATTGTGGTGCTTGTGCTCCAGCGAAGGCTACCTCTACAAATTTATTCCATATGCTGGTGCTGAAGCAAAAAGTATTCTACTTAAGGATAACATAGACAAAAAGCTAGGCTTAATCGATTTGCATGGAATTTTCAATTAGTGGCTTTTATATTGAGAGGCACAGCTTAGGTCGTAAAAATTTTACTAAGGGTGCATACTTAGGGTGGCTCTCATACAAAAGTATTTGCTTTTTAAATGCGTCTTGATTTGTGGAAGGTTTTTGAAAAATGGGCAATAACACGTCCTCCAAAATCAAATTCATCATGTTCATCAACTACTGAACGCAGATGAATGGGACTTGATACAAAAGGTAGTTTAGCTAAAAGTTAATACGGCATTCATCGAATGTTAGGCGGTACGAAGTTCGCCGGGTTAGCTAATGTAAAACTATAGCAAGGTAAACTTAAAATAGTAATGTTGTATTTACCAAAGGCTGCAATAAATTCGATGATTATATTATTTTTAAAACACAATTCGCACGTATACAAATTTAATGCAAAACCAATCAAACTTTTTACTTTTAGAAATAATTACATTTTTTATTTTAGCTGTCAGCTTCAAATTTGAATTTTGTTGACATTTTTAACGTCGACTTTTTATACACTACACAGAGGGTATATTCACTTTGTCATTCCGTTTGTAACGCATAGAAGGGGGCGTGGCAGGTATGAAAAAGTATATATATTCTTGATCAGCGTCACCACCTGAGTCGATATAGCTGTGTCCGTCTGTCTCTCTGTCTGTCTGTCTGTCTGTCTGTCTGTTGAAATCAGGTTTACGAGAAAACTAAGCAAGCTAACTTAATGAAATTTGGCACACAGGTCAAACCTTCTTGCAAGCTGCTAGCATATAAAAATTGGCGAAATCGGTTAACGGCCACGCCTTCCGCCCATACTCTATGTAAATATACCCAAGTCCATTTTGAAAAAAGATGCTGCGATTTTGATGAAACTTGGTGATTTGTTAGAGATGAGAACAAAATTGAGATTAGGCTAGGTTGGAAGTTTGCAAAGACTCTTAAAGGGGCGTGGCACAGCCCTTAATTTTAACTTTTATAACGCCATAGCTCGTAAACCGTGCAAGATATTGTGATGAAATTTGGTACACAAATACAGATCTTATAAATCTTGAATTGCGCATAAAGTGGGCGTAATTGTAAAAGTGGGCGTGTCACTTTTTGGCAATTGAAAATTTGGATTTCGTATAACTCCAAATTGGCACATACGATTTTCATTAAAATTTTAGGGATGATACCACTGAAAGTAGTCATCAATACAAGTTTATTCAATATTCTGGAAAATTTTGTTGAAGGGCGTGGCACAGCCTGCAATATCTATAAACGTTATAAAAAGAGAACTAACAACGCAATCGCTATGAAATTTAAAATGGCAGATATACTCGCTAAAAGGTTTCTTCTTGCAAACTTTTGGTACAATGGTGCCGGTGGGTGTGGCACCTCCCATATAAGCAAAATACGTTTAATGCTATAGATAGTGTGCTATGAGAGTAATCTTCATAAAATTTTGTGTAGAGGTGCCGGCTACTATACGCTTTAAAATTCAATGAATCTTGACAAGATTGCATCAGTGGGCGTGTCACTTCCCACATTAGCATAAAGTTGTAAGTGCTATTTTAAGTGAACTATTGGTGCAATTGATCTGAAATTTGATGTAAGGTGTTTACTGGGTATTAGGTACATATGAATCAAAAGCTGGCGAAATAGCAACGGTGGGCGTGGCACCTCCCATACAATTAAAATACCTTAAGTGGAATAACTATCGAAATAAATGAGCAATCATACTGAAATTTGGTGGAAGAGGTTTGTTTTTGGAAGGCTATTTGTGGACCAAAATTTGAATCGATTGTACCAGTGGGTGTGTCACCGCCCTAAATTTTATGAATAATTACGGCACATATCGCAAACTATACAAGCTATTGAGCTAAAATTTGATTTGTGCATGTCAATCACGAATGTCATTTATTGAAACCAAAAGTGGGCGGAATTAGAGAAGTGGGCGTGACATATTTCGTGTTTTTCATGTCTATTCTATTTTTTTCAACATTTCCCATACTCTTTTGATATTTTCAGTTTTTTCCAACACTTTTCAACATTTTTGAACCTGTTTACATTATTTTCGAGTTATTCAACCTCTTCAACATTTTTTCAACATTTATTGAAAAAGTACTTTCAATGCAGTGCAGGGTATGTGAGTTTCGGCATGGCCGAAGATAACACCTTTACTAGTTTTCTGTTAAAATATGAAAAAGAAGCAATAGCAATATCAAATTTTTTACAAAAATGTTCCTATCGCTTTTGTACAAACGTTCTTTAAGAGATTTCGTTTTTGAATGTATATGTTAACTTAAAAATTTTGTTAATAGTGTTTGTGATGCGGGCAGTCCATAATTTAATATAGTTAGTCATGTTTTGCTGGGAATACAAAAAATTAAATTATGATCAGATAGAAAGGATATTTGATCAAGCTTATTAAGAAAGGAGGAATCAAACACTAAAAAAACATCTAACAGACTAGGCTCACAGTTAATCGCATAGCGAGTAGGAAAACAAGAATTCAGTAATTTTAGGCCACACATAGAGAACCAATGGTGGAAATGAGTAGACACGGAGTCATTATGCAACAAATTGACATTAAAATCCCCACAAACAATAAAAAAGTCGAAAGAAATTATTTTAGCAGCAATGACGTCAAAGAACGTTTCAAAACTATGACATCTATGCGGATTATAAGCGCTAGATATTAGTATTTTTATATTAAAACTTACACGTAAAACAAATTTTACATTGAGGTTAGACTTACAATATAGGGCAACACCACCACCCCTTTTATCACATCTGTCACAACGAAAGATATTATAACCATTTATATTGTAAAAGGGATCAGGGATATCTTTTTTAAACCAGGTTTCAGACACACAAATCAAATCAACAGACGAGTTTTCAAAAATATATTTAACATAACCAAGTTTAAGTCCATTTAGACTCCTTGCATTGAAATGAACTATATTCAACCCATCATATTGATTACTCAAAATGCATTTGTAACTTCACCACAAAGCATTAAAACGTATCACAAATAAAATAGCTTCAAACTTCACAAAAAATGCCACATTAAAAAAAGATAAAGTAAGATAAAAGCAAAAGAACGCATGTGAAGTACGATAAATGCAAGAAAAAGTGGATAGAATTAATGAAAATATATAATAAATAGAAAGTAACGTTAATTTTTTTTATAATAATAATAAAAATAATAACAATTTTAGAATTAAAAAATCAATTATTTAACAAATAAATTACTAACAAAACGAAAAATTCGAAGTTTTAAGTACGAACCACTCTATTTTAAATCTTCAACGGCGCGATTAACGCTCTCAATGTCTCTTGCAAGAAGAGCTTCCCCATTTGAAGAAACTCTAATATACACTCTTCCAAGAAGAGAAAATACTGCATTGAGTTTGTTTTCACGTTTTTTTTTTGTAACATAATCACGCGGTTTCTTTTACTAAGGCTCTCATGCATGTAAAAACGTTCACGTCCACCACAGCCGATATCATTGAGCGTAAGATGGTTCTTGTTCAATTTACAAAAAGAGGAGACTGCTTTAAAAAATTTATTTTATTTTTTATTTATTTTTTTAATTGTTGCTGTTGTTGTTTTTAATTCTGAACACATTACGCATAGTTGGCACAGCATAGTTACAAGCAGAACAAATGCGCTCAAATACGATCTGCAAATTTTCACTTGCAGAAGATGGAATACCATGGATGATCATATCAGCTGCTACGGAGTCGTTCTCATATTTATCGAACTGTTGTCTTAACTTACAAATTTCTGTATTGAGTGTAGAAGAAAGGAAAGTCTCAGGCAAATTACTGGGTTTTATGCTCTCCACTTCACTCTTTAAAACAGTTATTTCACTTTTAATAGTGATCATTTCACCGCATATAGCTTCTACAGCCGAAACTCTACCAGTGATATTTTTTACACAATTTTTTAATTTAGCGAACTCAGCAGACATCTCACCAAGCCTACTTAATACTCGCTCCTCCGAAATATTGACAGTTTCTCTAAGTCTATCCATCACTCTTTCTTCTGAGTCTTTAATGCAGCCATCGGCATTCTGCTACTCATGAGTAGCAGAGCTACACGTATACAACAAAAGAGAATAATAAATATCAGATCAGTTCGTATGCAACTGGTGAACAAGCAAAACCACGTATCTTTGTGCTGTATTTTCTTGTCACATGCGTACACTGTATGAATATTGTATTCCGTTAGCTTATAAACTTTGATCTATTTTTTTCTTTACTTTGCAAAATAAACTTATTACTTTTACTTTAATTATTTTTTTGTTAGACAATAAGTAATTTTAAGATAGTATATAAGACTTTTTTCAGTAAATAAATATTTTTAAAATAGTATTAAGGAGTTTTGATTACACTTTTTTAGACATTAAGTTAAATATATTTCACTTTACTTTTAAATTTATTCTTATTGCAAATCTTTTAATAATCAAAAATATTGATCATACAAAAGTGTCTAATATTTTCAAAAAGTGTGTAAGCTTTGAAAAATCTACTAAATAAAATTCTTCAGTGTAAACTCATTCATGCTCACTAATACTCACACATTTCTGCTAGTATTGCTTTGCCGATCCCTGCTTTAATGGCACCACTCAGCTGTTCAAATAAACTTTCTTTTAGCTCCATGAGTTTACAATTAAGGGCTTCCCCAGTAAGCAGAGTATATTTGGGCGATGACTTATCTTTGCTAACTGAGCAGAGAGGACTGGATGGATCATTCGTCTGCCTGCGTACGCTCCCAGTGCTTATTGTAACTATTGTGTTTTTATGACAATGCGTAAGATCAATCAAACCATCTGGTAGCTGGTTCCTTCCGAAGTTTCCCTCAGGATAGCTGGTGCATTTTAATATAATGTTAAATAATCTTATCTGGTAAAGCGAATGATTGGAGGCCTTAAGGTCCAAACGACCTTAACCTATTCACAAACTTGAAATGTGTAAGAACCTCAATTCTCTTGATATGAAGGTTGAGGTTGTGATATAATGTGCCCAGTGGGCCACTTTTGGTAAGCAGAACTGGCGCTGTGGGATGAACCAAACGTAATGTTACGGTGCCCAAATTAACAACTCATGCAGATACCATGAAAGGCGTTGGTTGCTTAAAACAGCAGGACGGTGGACATGGAAGTCGTAATCCTCTAAGGAGTGTGTAACAACTCATCTGCCGAAGCAACTTACCCTTAAAATAGCTGGCGCTTAAGTTGTATACCTATAAATTACCGCTAAAGTAGATGATTTATATTCAATTTCGGTTGTTATATAAATTTTGAAACTTTAGTGAGTATGAAGATACAATGGTGTGCTTAGAAGGGTTTGGCGTAAGCCTGCATGGTGCCGCCATTGGTGCAGATCTTGGTGGTAGTAGCAAATAATCGAATGAGACCTTGGAGGACTGAAGTGGAGAAGGATTTCGTGTGAACAGTGGTTCACACGAAACCCAAAGGTCAAGGCGAAAGCCGAAAATTTTCAAGTTAAAATGAAAAAAATATATATTAAAGTATATTTAATAATTAAACACTTGATTTTTTTTGAACGAAAGGGAATACGGTTCCAATTCCGTAACCTGTTGAGTATCCGTTTGTTATTAAAAATGGGCCAGTGCTCTGAATGTCAAGGTGAAGAAATTCAAGTAAGCGCGGGTAAACGGCGGGAGTAACCATGACTCTGGCGGGAGTAAGTATGACTCTCTTAAGTAACTAAATCTCGTAAGTAAGAGTTACTCGGGTGATAACGCGCCTCAAATAGCCTCTTACCGCCAAGTGGAAACGTTACCTTTCTAAGGTACCGCTATTGATGATCGTTTTTACGGAACGCTCACTGAAATTGTTTCTGCGCGTCAGAACTCTGGGTTACCAGCCCGCAGTTCGGTGTAACTATTGGTGCATATCAAAAAAACCAGCCTCGGATATACAGCCGGTCCGCTGATCGCGCTGGCCAAAGTTGGGATTCTGTACCAGAAGAAGCACTTTCTGACGTTATGAGCTTTGCTTGTCGAACTCCTAGATGCTTGAAAGCATTTTCCACTAAGCGTGGCCGTGGAGTCCACGAAAACAGAGCTCACCCGGATTGGACCGATCAGGAAAACCTGAAAGTGAAAAGACGGGTGGGTTCAAAAGATCGCTGGCATCCTGAGGAACTAAGGTCTTTAGCCCTTAAGGAAGCTGAGCTTATTGCTGGTAATAATAAAATTTTCATTAATATTGAGCTGGCTAAAACCAGTGAAAGAACTTAAGAGTCCATTAAAAAGCAGCGCCAAAGTGCAGAGTACAGAGCTCTGGTGGCGAGATTTCTCGGCGAAATAAGGGAGGGAGTGGGAGCTTAAACACAAATGAATATATGAATATTCATAGAATATTTTAGAAATCTCCAACCACTAGAATTCGATTCGTACGAAGCTCCTAGGTTAAATCGCATTTGTCAAATGATTTGCTGCACAAATGGTCACGATGGTACTGATGGTGAGATCTACAGAGCAGATGTCTTGTCAGAGATTGCATTATATATCGATAAAATATTTCCGGTCAAACGGAAGCAGTCAATTTCTCAAACACCCTTGGCTGCAGCAATAACAAGTAATCGGCAAAAGAAAAGGCAGAAATATGCTCTGGTGTAGAATATGTGGGATAAAAACCCAAGCCAATGTGTGGACAGGATTCCCTCCGACCAACTGGAAAGGGAGAAGCCGGTCCCCATGGAGGTTATGGTTCCATACTGGTCGAATATAATGACTAGAAATTTAAAAACCGCGCCCGAACTTCCTCCCGCTGAGACTGTCTTGCACAGTACTTGGCACCCGGTCAAAGCGGAGGAGGTAAAGAAGGCAATTCCACGTAACAGTTCTGCACCGGGGCCTGATGGCCTGGTTGTAAGAGCCTTGAGGAAGGTTCCAGTAGAGATTTTATCAAGAATTTTTAATATTTTCATGTGGCTTGAGGACATCCCTCTGAGGTTGAAGGAGAGTCGTACTGTCCTACTACCAAAATTAGGGGGGGTGTCACTGATCCCGGAAAATTTCGACCAATAAATGTGTCCTCTACTCTGCTGCGAACATTTCACAAGGTTTTTGCAAACCGCTTAAAGTCCATCGTGCTGGATCCAAGGCAGAGAGCTTTTATTGCAACAGATGGATGCGCTGACAACACCTGTCTTTTGGATCTTAATATCAAATACCATCATGATAACCATAAGAGAATGTTCATGGCACAATTGGATATGGCGAAAGCTTTTGATTCTGTAACTGTAGAAACACTAAAATCAGCTCTACAGACTAAAGGTCTTCCAACAAAATATTTAGATTATTATATGAAGGTTTATGAGGGTAGTACAACCACTTTGCAGCATGGGGGTTGGGAGTCTAATGCAATACATCCGTTATGTGGTGCAAAGCAAGGTAATCCCCTCTCCCCTATATTTTTCAATTGTTTAATAGACGAAATGTTGAAGCAAGCTCTCCAAGACATCGGGGTAGATCTAGAAGGTCTAAGAGTAAATGTCATGGCGTTCGCAGATGACTTACCGCTTCTTGCTTCAACAAAAGTCGGACTGCAAAGACTCATAGACTATGTGGTGGGATTCCTGGGCCAATGTGGCCTAAAACCTAATGTGGACAAATGTTCAACTCTGGCTATCATAGGCCTTGGAAAACAGAAAAAGACGGCAATGGCAGCAGAATGTCATTTTAAAATTGATAACACCTACATTCCCCCATTGAAAAAGAGTGACCGGCTTAAATACATTGGAATAACGTTCGATGCTAGAAAGTTGGGAAGAACTAAATGGTATTCTTGCTAAAAATTAAGAGTGCTCCACTGAAACCTCAACAGCGCCTTTCGGCATTGAGGACTAAGATCATTCCCAAGATAGTATACCCACTTGTTCTTGGGCAAGTTAAGATGGGATACTTGAAATCGAAAGACAAGTAAGTGAGATGTCACGTTAGGACATGGATGCGACTTCCCGCTGAATGCCCTAACGCGTACTTTCATGCACGTGACTCCGATGGTGGTCTAGGTATAGTATCAGTACGGTGGCGAGCCCCAGCCAAAATGTTGGGCCGTCTTGAAAGCCTAAGAAATAGTTCATATATAAGTACTATACTGTTATTGAATATTTGGATCGCGAAATAGATATGTCCAAGACGCGGTTGAGTGAACGTGGATCCATTCTTAGGAGTAGGCATCACGGCGACTCATTCTGGGCAAAACAATTATATGACAAATGTGATGGCATAGGACTTCAAACATCTGCTAAAGTCAAAGGCCAGTGCAATTGGGTTGGTGAAGGAAATCGTTTGCTGAGTAGTCGCGATTTTATCAATTGCGTCAGGACTCTTATTTATGCCCTCCCGACTAGGGCGAGAACAGGCTGAGGCAGGCGAGAAGATCGCTTCTGCAGTGCGGGATGTGGGCGGGTGGAAACACTCAACCACGTCTCTCAGACCTGTTTTCGAACTCATAATATGGCCGCGAATCTTGTGCGTCTAGGATATGAAGTATTAGTGGAACGAAAGATCACTACTACTACAGGTCTGCGGGAACCAGATTTGGTTGCGACGATGAACCGAAAATTGTTAATAATAGATGCACAGGTAAGAGGCGATTCGATTTACCTTAACCAGGCCACTAAAGAGAAGATTCAATATTACGCAGGTAATTAGGACCTTGTCCAAAAGATTAAGGAAAAATGCAATCTTGATACTGTGTTAACAACAGCAGTCACCCTCAATTGGAGGGGTATTTGGTCCCAGGACTCGGCTGAAGTCGGGCGGGATCTTGGTTACGTAAGATACAGTGATCGGAAAATAATATCCACAAGGACCCTGATAGGGACTATAGCTTGAAGGCGGGCTTTCAACGACAGGACCGACACGGCAACTGTTCGTAATAGACGAGGGGTTTTGAATGGTTAGGTGTGTTTACGGAAAGGTCCTAATAAGGCTGATTCTTAAGAGATCACAGCCGTGCCAACATCACGCCTCTTCGTGGTTCCTGCCAGTAACGATCATGATGTAGTTCCATTTATTTCTAATTTCATTTAATCTTTTCATCATGATCGGCTAAGGTGATGGGGCTTACGGGGGTTTTCATGGGTTACCAGCCCTTGAACCTCCTTAAATTACTTGGTACAAGTTCAAATATAAATTTTTATACGGGCTTGGATATCCCGACGTCAGTGGTATCAGCCACTGGCAATCAAGTGACAATGGAATACAATATTGCACCGAATGCACGTAGTGTGTTTCAATGTCATTTTTGTATAAGATCCTTCTCGATAAAGTCGGGAAGGGGCGTCCATGAAAAAAGAAAGCATCCTGATGTGGTAGATGAAGTCCGGATCGCAGAGCAACAATCTGTCATAGTTCGCTGGACCGAGGAGGAAATGCGCATTCTTGCACGAGTGGAGGTGGACCTGGTAAAGCGTGGAACTCGTTTGATTAATTTGGAACTGGCGAAACTCTTTCCCAACCGCTCACTGGAAGCCATTAAGAAAGCTAGGCAGAAAGAGACCTATAGGGGGTATGTTAGCGACAACCTAACCGAAACGCCTTCTGCAACTACCGAACCGACACTAGAGCTCCCTGCCGACACTTTTTTAGCCGATGTGCTAGCAATGACGCTTCCAACTTCAACCTTCAATGATGCACTCAAGACTATTATGGAAGACGCATTGCTCCTTGAGAAAGAGGAAACGCTTGTTAGGCTCTCGAGTCTACTGGTCACTCTTTTCCGCCCAACGTCAAGGAGCATGCGTGTCCGCTCAGAACCCGGAAGACCTCGAAATCCAAACAGGAGGCTGAGAAGGCGAATGGACTATGCGCGTGTACAACGCAACTTTCAGCTACATCAAGGGCGATGCATTAAAAGCATCCTAGACGGGTTTCATGATTCTCGGGAACCCAGTCAGGACATTATGGAGCCGTATTGGCATCACATATTGACGCAAACATGTCTCGATCGACCATCTAATGAGACTTTGCAAAGCTCCGGTACCGCTTTTTCGATATGGTACCCCATAAGGTGTGCTGAAATCCATAAACTTGATGCATCCACAACACCTGGCCCAGACGGCATAAATGCTTCAGACCTTAACGTTATAAGGAAAGAGACGTTGGCGACAGTACTTAGTCTTATAGTGTGGCCGCCGGCACACAGAAACTACATATATTTATTCCCAAGAAGGAGAATAGTTCGGAGCCCGGTGACTTTCGCCCAATTACTGTCCCTTCAGTTCTAATAAGGCTCCTTAATCAAATCCTTGCTAGAAGATTGCTGGATCAATTTCCAATGGACTCCAGACATTGTGCTTTCATCCGTGCCCATGGCTGCGCCGACAACACAACACTTCTTGACATGTCACATGTCACCATCAAAAACGTGCAGCATGTTACATTGTCAGTCTAGACATAAGTAAAGCCTTTGACTCAATTTCTCACAAAAGTATTGAAGTGATACTAAACTACTACGGGTTCGATAAGGGATTCGTAGAGTACGTTGGGAGGTTGCTTCAAGACTCACCGACGGTGCTTTGTGGCAAAGGCTGGGTTGGTAGTGCCCTGGTTTCAGGGAGAGGTGTGAAGCAAGGAGATCCTCTGTCACCCTTGCTTTTCAATATTGAGGTCAACCGGCTGTTGGAAACTCTGCCTAAAGAAGTTAGCTCGACCTTAGGTGATTTTCGCCTAAATGCAATGGATTTTGCGGATGATCTTATATTGATTGGTAAGACATCTGCGGGACTCCAACTGTTGATAGACAACTATTCTTAATTTTTAAATTCATGTGGTATGTCGATCAATACAGCGAAGAGCCTTACCATTAGCATTGAGGCAAATGCCAAGAAGAAGATCACCACGGTCAACAGCTTCAGGGTTTTCAAAGGCGGTCAGTGCGTAATCCCATCATTAAAAAGATCTGATACATGGCGATATCTTGGGGTAACGTTCACTCCAGAGGGCAGAACGCTAATCAAACCCAAGGAAGAACCAATCCCTAAGTTAAATAGGCTACAGCAGGTACCGTTGAAACCGCAACAACGCATGCACGCAGTCAGAACAATCTTGATTTCCCAGCTATATCACAAGATTACTCTTGGCAACATTAATGTCGGTTGCCTAAATAAAACTGATCGCACGATCAGGAATACAGTGCACACGTGGCTTTGTCTACCATCTGACACTCCCACTCCCTACTTTCACGCTCCTGTGTGTCGTGGTGGCTTGGGTATTCCTGCGCTACGGTGGGTTGGTCCTCTCCTGCGCATAAAAAGGTTAAATAATTTAAAAATGCCGTATTTGGATTCTTGTGTGACAGCAAATACACTGGTGGCGACCGACGTCGTAAAGGCTGAAAGGCGTCTAATTTTCAATAATATTCAACTGCAGTCACATCAAGATATCCTTAATATGTGGACAGGTAGATTAAACTTGACAGTTGATGGTGCAGGGCTATCAGATTGTCATTACCTTCTGCAGGTAAGTCGGTGGATACGCGAACCGACCGGGATGTTATCAGGCAGGGACTATATCAATTCTATAAGACCCCGCATTAACGCTCTACCATCTAGATCTCAAACAGCGAGTGGTAGAGCAAAAATAGATAGAAACTGCAGAGCTAGATGTCGATGTCCTGAAACCCTGCACCACATCTTGCAGCAATGTCACCGCACTCACGGTCCCAGAATTGCACGTCATGATGCCGTGTTAAGTACGTAAAACGTAATCTGGAGAATAGAGGCAACCAGACAACAATTGAGCCCATTCTTCGACTACCAAACGGAACAACCACCAAGCCAGACATTGTGACGTGCAAAAATGAAACCGTGTGGGTCTTCGATGCACAGATTAGAACAAATGGTAATTTGGATGCTTTCGACTTGGATAAGGCACGTAAATATGACAGGGAGGACCTCAAAGCCCTTCTTCGTCAAAGATAAAATGCCGTAGACGTTAAATGCTGCGGGATCACTCTCAGTTGGCGTGGCATGTGGCGCAAACGCTCTGTTATAAATTTATTAAATGCCAAAATGAAAACAATATATGATCTAGCAGTTATCAGCACGAGGGTGATTATAGGTGGTTTTGCAGCATTCACCATCTTTAACCGCAGCACACTGGTTCGCACTGGTATTGGGTAGCATTGTTCGACTTCCAGCTATTTTCAGGGTGCCACCTCCCCGATCATTGGGGCGCAAAATCTTGGGTGATTTTAGTGAGTAAGAATCTCACACTACCAGACACGAGTCGTCTGGTGCCTATGCAAGGTTTCCCCCTGTAGACAAAAAAATAAAAAAATAGCCAAATGCCTCGTCATCTAATTAATGACGCGCATGAATGGATTAACGAGATTCCTACTGTCCCTATCTTGGGTCTACCAGTGCCCTTGGGCGTTATGGTAAGCCTAAACTGGTAGTAGACAGGAAATTGTACTGTGCTTGATTACGCTAGTGCGTAGGGTTCAAGCCTACTATTATTGTTTCCTTACTTACTTGATTAAGTGGGACGTGTATCATTGCTTAGCCATATTAAGGATTTATTTATAAGTCTTATGATATTGGGCTTTGATGCAAGCTTCTTGACCAAAGAACCAAGAGTTTGTATTATAATTGTAAAGATATTTTGATGAAATGATAACATTTCGGTGTTATTGTTATAATTGAAACATGGTATAGCTCCACAACTCAGGTATGAACCAATTCAAGGATATTTCCAGGTTGGGAGTTTGACTGGGGCAGTACATCTCTTAAATGCAAAAATATTTGATTTGACTGTTGAAAATACAAAAGTGGTTGATAGATGAAAAGACCAGTGTTTATCTTGGGTTCATAAAAGTTTCCACCGTGTATGTGGTAAATTTTAAGAACTACAGCTTTTAATCGCACACTATGAAAAAATACGTCTACTCCCTTTGACTCATACTTCACTAGTTTTGATTTCTTGGACAATATTACTGCCAGATGAATCGGAAGTAGTTTCGCTATTAGCGGTGGGGTCGTACAACTCACTTGCGTATTTGATGAATTTCCGCATTACGTCTACTTCCTCGGAATCGCACTTTTTCAAACATAAATTTGGTTTAGTAGCTTGTGAAAACCCGTTTTCTCCAACACTATTCACGAAGTCACGCCTTAAAGTGCCGCTACGCTTACATAATTTTTCTTTTGAAAATGTGGTATGAAAAAACACTGTATCTAATAATACATATGTACTTGCAAATGCTTTGGGGAATATTTTTTGATATTAAATAATATTGAAATCCAGTCAAATGTAAAATTTTCCAACATTATCATGCAACATAAATTCTTTGAACACAAACAATAAACAAAGTTTTGCCACATGAGCTTCGCTCGTAACGTAAAACAAACAAGAAATTTTGTTTAGTAAAGTGAGTGACATATGACCAACATTTGCTAGAAATTGTGTCAATCATTACATGCGTCATCAACACTTTTCGTTGTCGAAGCGTAAACTCAAGCATTCATTATTTGTTGTTCGACTTACAGCTGTCACATGTGTCTTATGTGCTCTTGTTGAAGTTAGTGGGTGTGGCACTTGCAACTTTATTTGTCACATTTAGCAAAAATTCACACAAACTCAAATACGCTACTTAAATTGTTGGTTTCATTACAACAACTTTTAAGAAGGTACAACATTTTATGATTTAAAGTTTTGCTTTTTTGTGATACATCAACTTCTATCTTGCAACTTGTCCCTTGATCAAAATTTATATTTGATTTTGCTCTCTCTTTCTTGTCCCAAGGTTCTTTCTCTTTTGCACATTGAGCTGCTTATCTTGATTTTCTTTGCTATTGTCATAAGTAACGATGTGAAAAGTTTACTTTAAATGCTGTTACCACCGCTGCTCCTTTGAACGCACCCACAAAACTTTTGTCATTTATGCAATTATTGTTGTTTCCTTGAATGTGTAAGTAATAAATCTTCATTGTGTGTGTGTGTGTGCATGTTTTCATGAGTGTGTGACGAAAGTTTCGGAATGTAAGGAGGGTGATCAACCCTCGCAAACTTCTTAAATGGTTTTGTGTTTGAATTTTGAGCTGCTTTAATTGGTTTATTATATTGTAAGTTTTTGTTAAATCCATATGAGTCTTTGACACTTTCAACTCATATCGATTAATCTATTGAAATAATAAAAGTGTGAGCATTTATTATCTTATCAAAAAAGAGGGCCGGCAAAACATATGAAACTCAAAAGGGGAGGAACTGCGTTAATATATGATTCAACATGAAAAACTAATAGCGTTTTCGAGAGAAAAACTCTTCGAATGTTTCTGTTTCCTCTTTATTGCAGAGAGAGGAGCTCCGGTGCGTCAGATTGTGTATCTCGAAAATTCTGTGAAAATAAATATAGACATACACATGCAGGGCCGACGACAGAAGGGGTAAGGGGAGAATTCCTCCGGGCCCGAAGTTCTTCGAAGGGGCTCGTAAATTCTTAAAATCACTATTAAAAAAAAAAAACTCATTCTTGAAAATAAATGATCATGTTCGAAATATTCAGGGCTTTTGCATTTTTTCGTCCTCTAGAATGTAAAGGTCTCTAGTATTTGTAATGAAGTTCTAAGTTATCGATTTTTGGAACTTTTCAAAGTATGCTTTTACTGAATAACAATACAATTTCAATCTTTTAATGTAACCTGCAAACAAAAAATGTGCTACAGATAAGCACTACATTTGTGCATTTGTCTGCATTTTTAACCCTTGTCCTTTGCAACGTAGATATTCCTTAATTCAACACATCCCAATGATGCGGACTACCACTACAGATGTTATAAAACTTCTGGACGACGCTGAAAGAGGTAACTGCTGAGGTAAAGCCTTCAGCAGCATTCGATTCCAATCAAATTTGAACTGCGGGCTGTGGTTGAAAATATTTTTAACATTTTTTCATTTCTGTGAAGATTTCCGACAATGGAAGAAGACGACATCATGAACGCAGTAGTCGTGGCTCCATAGTTATCAACTGAAATGATTCATCTTATGAAGTAAATTTCAGGGCTTGTCTCCCTCCATATCAGCTGTTGAATGACAATGCCTTGAATTGTATAGCTTTGCGAAGATTCTGGACATTGCCAGTCTCAGTTGCCAGTGTTGAACGTTCTTGAAGCGTTCTCGCAAGGATCAAGAACTTTCATCGTTCCTGTTCCACCCAAGCAAGAGTATCAGGATTAGCAACTGTTTGCCTGCTGAGAAAATTGGATTTGATTGCACTCATTGACGTTTTTGCCTCGGCCAAAGCAAGATAAGTTAATTGTGTTACTAGGAATATGTAAGTTAAGAAGAAATCATAGTGCTGTATATGTAACATCTAAAGTAAAATAATATTACAAATCAAGTTTCAATAGAAATGCTACTTTTACCATCCTAAATAATTTTTAAATTTACAATCTTTAAAGGGAGGTGAAGAAGGGCCCCGTGGATGGTTATCACCGGGATCTCGGCGGCACTGTATACATGTTTAGCACCAATTTTTAAGAAAAACTTGTGTAGAAAATCCTTCTGTTGCACGAGGCATGAAATATTTAATAGATTTTATACAGAATTAAAGATAGGAAAACTTGATGAATCCACGCCTTAAAATATCATAAAGTATTGAACCGTGCAGCTAAAGCAACGTGACACTAATGAAGTATTGTAGATAGAACGTTGATTTGAAGAAATGTTTGCACGCAGAATTATAATTGAAAATAATTTTCATTACATTGAGGATGATCACACTTAGAGTTTGTAACGTTCTGAGCAGAAATTTATGTACACAGAGACTTTGCTCCGAAGCCGATTTGTAACTTTATTGTACACAAATTTTTGACAGTAAACATAACAATAAATGCACATATAAGAACGTTTTACAACTAATGCAATTTTATGGCTCAGTTAGGTTTTTACAGATGGTTCGTACAATTGAATTATATGCCACGCCCACTACCATAACTCCACCAACTTTCGGTTCAATATATTATATTCGTGAACGACATCCTTACACCAAATTTTAGTATAATAGCTTGTTTAGTTCGCGATATATGCCGTAATAAAAAAAAATGATTTGGCCTTATACACATAGAGTATGGGCGGTAGGCGTGTCCGTGAACCGATTTCTTCCTTTTTCAATAGCACGCAACTTGTAAGAAGGTGTGACTTGTGTGCCAAATTTCATTCAAAAAAGTCACGATATGCGTGGAATATAAAAATATCAGGGTTTTGAATAACATGGAAACAATTCAGACCTGAATCCTACAGGGAGAAAACACAAGCTCAAATTTTAGCAAAAACTAATAGAAGAAAAAAGTAATAAACGAGAAATCATTATGAAAAATTCTATGCTGGTTTGTAATTTTTTTAATTTTACAATTTTTATTAAGTGAATATTAAAAAATTATTTTCATTTTATTTATCACCTAAATCAAAATTTCAACGAGCTGATACCAGCGGACATTGAGCAAAGAAAAGAACCAATACCAGTGGACATTGAAGAAATTAATGATTCCACTTTCAATGCGAGCGATTGCATTATAATAACACCATCATGCACTCCAGAAACCACGCCAGTAAACACAGAGGAAGCTGAAATAGAAGAACCCGATTGTCTAATGGAATCGTTGCTACTTTCGGATGATGAAAATGAAAACTCTGACTCAGAAAAAGTTGAAGCAAAAAATAAAAACTCCGAAATTGTATTGTCTTCTATTGCAACAAAACCTAATGATAATTTAGCTAACGTCACATTGTGTACACCGAAACAACGCCCAAAACCTTATCGCTTTCCTACGCCGTATAAATCACGAGAAGCTAAAAATCTTTCATTTCAATTCAATGAAGATATGCCAGATGAAGACAATGCGCAGGAAAATTCGGATTATACTGAGCCACAGACTCAATCAACTGTCATGACACCAGGATCTATTATGAAATTTACCAAGTTAGAGACGAAAGAAATCATTTTGCGCAGCATTCGCAAGAAACGCTCAATGTCCGTCTGTACGGATCGTCCCCATAAGTTAACGAATCGCGTTAAGTTTCACAGTCCAGCAAACCAAACCACGTTTATTGAAGATGTCGATTTGCTTATTACCAAAAGTGCTAAGAAAAGAAAAGTTGGCACTCAAACAACACGATGTTACAATAAATGTAACAAAGAGGCGTAAGCGTTCGATCTCTCGACGAATCATATATGCGGTTGCGAAGCAAGCAACAACAAGGACCACGAACACCAATTAAATCACATGGCACTAAAATACCCAATTTTGCTGCAATTCATCAGCGTCATTTTAATAAAATGGAAAATTTACAAGAACATTTGCAACGTAAAGCAGAACGTGCTAAAATTCTTACCACATCTACCAGTAAAGTACGCACAGCATCAGCTCAAAAAGTCGATCAACTAACACGAGCACATAAAAAGATCGATCTGGATCATATTTCAGTCAAAACGGCTGCCATCGAAACTACTAATGATGAAAATTCGCGGATCAGTGCAGTTAAGTGAAAAAGAAAGTGAATAAGTGAAAGACATTATGAGTACAGCAGAATTATTAAGTGCGTGGAATTTATGTCACTTCATCGATTCATTTGAAGGTTATTTATCTATATATTTCATACGAAATTTATAAATCTAGATATCTTCAAAACTTAGCGTTAATTTATATATTGAATAAGATTGATAAAAATATTAAATAATGTTGGAAATCAATGTGTTTTTCATTCAATATACATGTATGTATGTATAAGTTAGCTAACAAAATGTTTTCAATTTAAACAATTGAAGAATTCCTTTTAATTCTCCAGAATTTCAACACTTGAAATTCCCATTGAATTTAATCGCTCTCATTTCATAATAATTATTCAGAATGCTGCTCTAAACGTTTGGTTACATTTTGTAATTCATATGTGAAATTCCACTAAACGTATTTCATTACATTCAAGTGACCCACACATTTGAAGTGTCGTTGACATATCGGTTTATAATCCATACTGGAAATATCATAAAATTTATTTGTTTACATTTCTCAATCGACCTGAATGATTTTCATGCAGACGCTAGATCAGCAATTATTACTTTCTCTTTCTTTTGCTTTCTTTCGTAAGTTCTGCCGCTGTCGCAGAAGCAGAGAAAAACCTTTAAGTTAAGAATAAAAATATCTTGTATTTAGTTAGTTCTTAAGAGAATCTGAATAAAGAGTGATCATCTGATCAAAATTAAATTTAATAAAAAATAATTTATATATGGGAACAGGTTTACTTTAGTGACAAATCTCCGATTTTATATATTTTTTTTTGGAGATGTAGCGTATCATTGTCGGTCGGATTTGGTTAAGAAGATATAGTCATCCAAAGTTGAGGATATAGCTTTTTTAAAAAAGCTATAAGTTGGAAACCCCTGTATGAATTTTCAAAATATGCATTTTGAGGTATAAGATTGTGACATTAATAATTGAATTTCAATGGTTAGTTTTCGAGATATTTTTGATTTTTGTAAAAAGTTTACCTTTTTCTTTTAAACAAACCGTTATTTTTTCAAAAAAATGTATTATTGTCCTATAGCAATTTATAGCGATTTAGAATGTAAAATTCATTACCTTTCAAATGATATGCCATTTGTTGCTAGTTTTAAAACCATTACTCTTTTTTTTAACGAAAACCTAAATTGAAGTTTTATGAAAATATTTTAAATCTCTTGGATAAATTCTCTGTTACCCTGAAAAGGGCTTTTTTTGGCTGCTGATTCTTCTCATACTTTTTAAATGATGTCGTCATCAGAATAGTGTGATTCACTATCAGACGAACTGACGTCCTCGTTTCCAAGGGGATTGTAAACCATGCCAGCATATCTGAAGAACTCCTCCAACACCTCCACATCCTTCGACTTGCACATTTTAAGAAACATAAATTTGGCAAGGTAACCCGCAAAAAAGTTTTTCTTCCTTGAATATGCAGGAAGTGAAACCTTGACATGCCTCCACATACCTTTCACGTTGTTCGTGTGGGCGTCGTTCTCTGAATTTTCAAAATGGATGGAATGGTTGACAGTGAGATGTTGGTACAACTCTTCAGACAAACCGTTTTTGTATGCCTTAATATTGAAATTTTAATAATAACTTTATTATTTAAATAATTATTAATTTACCTTCCAGCAATTCGAAATTATGGTGGTGCCAGGGGATATCCATTCCTTTATAATGGAAAGAAAGACCTCCTTGTTCCTACTTTCTACTGGCACCATTAAGCAGCGTCCATAGCCTCTTTCGACGCCGCTGAAGACCCATTGTCCTTCAACGGCATGGCCACGATGATATATCCGTTTCCTAAACTTGGATTCGTCAATTTCAACGATTTTATTTACACCACCTATAAACATGAAAATAATATATAATATGTGATTAAATTTTTTAATTATTTTTATGCATACAAATTTTACCTATTCTTTCTTTTTGTGCTGTCATGGCAGCAATCACTGCTTCCCTGTGAAAGGAAGCCCAATCAACAGCGGTCTTTTTCGAAATTTGCACCTGTAAAAATTTAATATTTTTATAATGTAAATAGCAATTATCATTTACCAGCTCTTGAATACTTACTTGTTTGCATATAAATTTTATGCTGCAAGTCTCTAACCAAAAGTATACAAATCACACCACCTGAAATAGCGTCAGGTGCGACTTTTCGAAAAAAAGTCCCATTCCTGATCGAAATTCGCTCATTGCACCTTTCCATTATTTTCTTTTGCTCATTTCGGAATCGCTTGTGGCATTGAAATTATACGCGAAATGCTCACATTCCTTGAGTTGTAAAGGGTGCCCATGAGCACACTGCAGCGAACAATTTGGAGCAATTACTTTCCACTACTGTAATTTGAGGATAACTTCCTCACTTACAGGTCCACATATGCGATGTACAAAAATATCGTATAATTTGAAGAGATTCATTTTTAACACTTTTGAACTTACTCACATAAAATTTGGGCACGTTATGTGAATATTTTTAAACAGTACCGTTCTTTTAAATGAAAGTGAAAGAAAATAACGGTTACTATACCATATGTAATTAAGGCTACCAAGTGACCGGAAATATCCCAATTTTTGGGTATTAACTTACAATTTTTATTTAACGAGCAAAAGAGTAAGGGTAAGTGGGCGGACAAGAATTTCGAGCTCTTGTTTTTTCTGTGTTTGTGTACAATTTTTCTACACTAATAAGTTGTTTAAAATAACGTAAATTCCTTAAGAACAAATGCCAAATGTAAATATTTTGCGCTGCAGAAGATTTCAAATGGTATCGAAAGTCGTTTATTTAGTTTGTATTCAGTAGGTTAAGTTTAAGCAGATAAGCAACTGCCAGGCTACCCCGCGCCCAACAGCTGTGTTTACAAATTTATTTCTTGAAAAAATTAAAATAAAAATGGAAGTAAATAACTTCTCATCAAGATATAAGACACCAAGAGGTGAATATATAAGATAAATTAGGATACTTATGAATAATATAAAATTAATGATTTAATTGCAGATGTGCAATGAAGAACTTAATGAACTACAGGGATGTGCAGCAACACCCAGTTCATCAGCATTGGCTGTGTCGTTGCAAAGTGGTGAAGGTGAAGATATTGATGTGGAAACGGTAGGGAATGAATAAAATTTTGCAATTGATTATTATTTTTTTGAGTATTTCAATAGTTTTTTGAAAGCTCTTATGGAACTTTCAACTAAAGCGACAGCGATATTTTGGAATTAATTTCTCACGAACTATCTGATGAAGAGGAATCTTCCAGTATAGAGGAGTTTGCTCTGAATTTACTTGTGGAACCTTCTACAAAGCGAAAAAGAAATTGTGTGAAAAATTATTTAAAGGAAGTAGTGCCTACTCATTTTAGATTTCTAAGTCGCTGTATTTCAAACTAAGCGGACAATTTCATCAAAAACCTACATGGCAGTATTATTTTGGTTTGCCGGTCACGAAGCCTGTAGCTATAGAAATGTAGGTGACCGGTTTGATTTATGTATAGCGACAGCAGGTCGAATTATTATTAGGACATGTAGTCTTATAAGCAGAATGAGCTCTAATATTATAAAATGGCCAAATAATGAGGAAAAGGTTTCGAGCAGCAATTTTTTTTAAAAGCAAATGTGTTTTTTTTTTCATGGCAATTGGTGAAATTATGAAACATGACTATGCTCTACGCTTAAAATAACTTTAAATAATTTAGGTTGTATTGATGGGACGCACATCAGAATTCATCCACCATGCAACTCGAAAGATGATTATGTTGACAGGAAGGGTAATGTAACCGTTTTTTTTTTTTTTGTATTTGTATTTGTATTTATTCGTAAAATTTGGCAGTACCGTAAGACATAAGCCTCATAAAGTACATTTTCTTTTTGATACAATTAATGGTATATAAAATAAAAGATTTTCTTAACTTAATACATTAGAAAACAACTTTTCATTAAAAGGAAATATTTGTAGATAGCAATGCAGAATCTAAAGATGAATAAAATTGAATTAGAAATAAAATGTTTATTTTGAATTACTACTGTAGAATCTAAAAACTGCCTTTTTAAAACACTGTTTACGATTTTCGACTTTTAATTCAATTGGTAATATATTCCATAATTTCACGACTGTGTAAAACACAAGTTTCTATATGAGTACTCAGGAAAGCGTGCATTGATAAGATTGTGTATAAATAAGAGATTACAAATATTTAAGTAAGTAGTAATGTCATAGTTCAGTATCTTTTTTACATAGTCCGATATATGGTCATATTTTCTTTTATTGAATATGTATCTTGCACAATTATTAAGTGCTAGCTGTAATTTCTGCCTGGTTACCGAATAAATATTGCCATAAACTAGTGCACTGTATGACAAAAGAGGAACAATAATGGTTCTAACCAATTTTAATTTAGTTTCTTGCGGAATGCTTGATGCTGTTAGCCATAACTTGCGCAGAACGTAGTATATTTTGCTGATTGTCGCATTGATATGATCGACGCAACTAAGACTTGAGTTTATTAAGAATCCTAGGTTCTTAACTGTCTTTACATAATTTATGACTACGTCAGCTAATGTCAATGGCGAAAAATTTTTAACATCATACATACGATGAGAAATAACCAGCGGTTGTGTTTTAAGGGCATTTAACTTAAGAAAATTTTGCCTAGACCACAAATCAATAGATTGTAGATCTTCATTGAATCTGCACACCAAATCTTCAAAAAGGCCAACTGGACGGGATAAATAAATCTGAGTATCATCAGCATAATGGTGTATTGAAGAATTTTTACAGCAATAGGTTATATCCTTGATGAATATACTAAAAAGTATCGGCCCCAGTATTGAACCTTGCGGCACACCAGATTTGTTATATTTTAATTGGGACGATGAGCTTTTTGTTAAAACCCTCTACTGACGATTAATCAGATGTGTTTTAAGAAAATTTAACGCAGAGTTACTGAATCCGAAATAGTATTTAGATTTCGTTAATAGGATATCGTGATTTACTGTGTCAAAGGCCTTTGAGAAGTCCAACAGTAGCAAGGCTGTCACCTCATCTTTATCATAAGCTGGACGAATATCCTCAAGTATTTTTAACATTGCAGTAGAGCAGCTGTGCTGTGATTTATAGCCTGATTGATTTTCTGACAGTAACTTATTAACAGTGAGATGATTAACAATCTGGGCAGCCAAGAGTTTTTCAAAAGCCTTCGATAAGGCTGATAAAATACTGATCGGACGAAAATCTTCTGGCATAGTAGGGTTATTTTTCTTTGATATTGGCGTAACATTAGCTACTTTCCAACATTCCGGAAAAATAGAAGTTGTTATTGTTGTTATTGATTGAGAATATGTGTTATAAAAGGGACTACAAATGGTAAGATCATTTTGATAAATTTTAAGCTTATTTGGTCATCGCCTATAGCGTTAGATTTTACTTAATTTATAGCTTTAATTACTTCATCCTCACTTACAGCTCCAAACAAAAATTCATGCTGAAGCTTATGGAAAAGAGTTCTGTCGGAAATGTAAGAAGATCCATCATTATTTGCACTGGAAGATAAAAAGTGATCATTCATGACGTTTGCATTAATACTACACTCCAATGTTACTTTTTCGAAACCAAAAGATCTTAAATTCTTTCAAAACGTTTTCGAAGATAAATTTGTATTTAAGTGTTTCTCAAAAAAAGTCTTTTTAGCATTTTTGGTAATTTGACTGGTTTCGCTTATACTTCCAAACATGATAACTTTTATTTCTTATTTGAATAGCTTTCTTAACTTCATTGGTGTACCATGGTTTTTGACCTTTTTTAAAGTGAACAGTTCTTATCGGAACATGTTTATTGAATAAATAATTCAGAATATTTGTAAAACTGTAAAGTTTCTCATTTACGTGAGCATAATTCCAGCAATCATGCCAGTAAGCATTGTTGGCTTCAATACATAGTGCATCAATGTTCACTTTATTAAAATCTCTGTAAGAAAAGCTTGTTTCAAAATTTCTTTTACAAAAATTAATATTATAGCTAAGAAATAATAATTCATGATCAGAGATGCCTGCCATTGAAAGCTGTTCAAAGTGAGAAACATAAGAGCAATCAGAAACGCAAATCAAATCCAACAAACTTGGTTTACTGCCAGGAGCAAAACGAGTTGGCAATTCATTGACAATGCTAAGACCACATGAATGAACCAAATCACATAAGGTATTTGAGCGCTTGTCATTAAGATACAAATCGACATTAAAATCGCCACAGAGTAGATTATGCTCATATTCAATCAAAAATTTTGATACACTGCCAAACAAATTGTGCAAGTCATTTGAGCGATGAGGATTGTATACACAGATCACTAAACATTTGTTTGTATCATCTCCTATTTCCACGCAAATAAACTCCACATGCTCGGACTCATCAGATTTGAGAACAATTTTATATTTCAAATATTTCTTGCAGTAAAATGCAACTCCACCTTCCCTTGTGTCAGATTTTCTATCATTCCTAATGACATTAAAATTTTTGAGTGCGTAGATTTTTAAAACATCTTTTAAGTTAGTGCTATGAGACGACAAGATATCAGTCATCACTTATAGAATAAGTAAGTTTAACTTTAGATATTGGTCGTAAAAAGTGCTGAAAAAAGATGGCAGTATAATATAAAAATAAATTTAACTTTTCTGTAAATGAATCTTCCAGGTACCAAACCGCATTGCTATCAACAGCCAAACAAAACAAAGAAAAATTAGTGTACAAAATTTATAAAATCTTATCAACAAAATTGGAAACATTTTATAACCCTTTCTTCTCCCCCTCTTCCTTTTCATATTTTTATAATTTCTTCTTCTTCCCTTCTCTATTTCCCTTTGTTGTTTCTTGTTATTATTTCAACGTGTTGCTTCAACCGTGCCATCAACTCTCTCCTTGGATGATACTTCAATCGAATTCAAGGTGTTGGGTGGTCTTACTTGGACTCTACCACAAATTGAAAATACCGATGATAAAAGCTTTTGTCGTTTCTTTTGTATAGCATAATACATGATCTCTTTATTTTTTTTTTGTGAGACTTTCATGAACATGGATGGCCCCCTCTCCACTGCAGCCGACATCAGAGAGCGTCAAAGCTCTACTCTGTGTTTTGCAGAATCCAGCAATTGATTTGAAAAGCTGATTCCTATCATGTGGAGAGTTTAATTTGACAACTAAAGGTGGTGCCTTAGTTTTGTTTTTGCTTGGCACACGGAAAGAATCGCGCACTGTAGGCGCATGCATGCGGACAGCATTACATACTTCAGAGAAAATGCTTGGGATATTCTACCCCTCAACGTATGAAATGCCGTTTATAATCAAATCGGAAGATACCATATCATTCTCATACTTTTCCAGCTTACGCTGCAATCCAGCTAGATCACATTCAGCACACGATTTTTCGATAGTTGCGATTCTATCCTCCAGTTCTCTCAGCTTACCAGACATTTCCTCAATTCGTTGCAAAACCTTCTCTTCCAAATGCAATACTTTCTCATCGAGTTTGGTGATTTGAGCGGTCAGATGCACGATAATGCACTCTTTCTGTTTCTCAAGTTTGTCAGGTAGTAGTTTCGCCGATAAATCATCCGCTAAATTTACTAAACGTTCAATTTGGCAAAGAAAAAGTTAAGCCGAGTATTTATGCAAAAACAATTGTGCAAAAAAAGAAAGAAAAATATTATTATTTAAATATATTGCGGCAAATCAACGTTTGTCTGCAAGCTGTTTGCAACGGAAAATAAAAATTCATAAAATCATTTGTTGGGTCATCTTTATATTCAAAACTTTCCGCATATTGTGAAGGTAATATTTTTCTAAGTTGACTACATATGTAAGTGGTTATTCTAATAATTTACTTTAGACTTTTTCTTACTGGGTGATTCTGTATACCCGTGTACATAGCATTTAGTATCTCCTTACAAAGACAATGTCCATTTAACCACCTCTCAGAAGGATATCAATATCAAATTGAGTTCCGGAAGTGTAGCTATTGAGCATTCCTTCTGAATTCTGAAGCAGCGATTCCGGCAATTGTACTATTGCCAGCTAAGAGGAGCAACAAATTTTTCCATTTTATTAGGGCTTGTTGTGTTCTTCATAACATTGCAAACGAAGATGATTTCGATTTTTCGGTGGAATTAGCCTCAGAAGTTCCTTTTGATGTGGACCACGTTGGAGAGATTATGGACGGAAACCCAGTGAGAGATGTCATCCATCAAAAATTGCAAAGGCAATAAAAATATCATTAACACAGATTTTTATTTTGAAGTAAAACTAATTTAACTTCTTATTTTTTATAGAGATTCAGAAGCGTATTTCAGTACTGCCCGATCTTTATTAATTAATTTTAACCTTCAACACCATTTATTCATATGAAGCTACATCATTTTTGTAAATGATTTGTTAAGATTTTTTTAAATATATTAGTTTTAGCGACTGATAATTTATTATATTAAGAATTATTACATTGAACTTGCAGTTATTTCGCAAAGACCAATATGATCGTAAAATTTTTACTTAATTGATCAATGCTTTTTATTCAACAAACATGACAAAGATAACAAATGGAACAATTTAACCTGGTAATTGGTGACATATGTTTCGGCTATTACCACATATATACATATTCTCATATGTATATACATAACCTCATCAGACCAGTTTTTGGTTAATGTTGTACATGGGATCGAACCCCTGACCGTTCTTGTATTGCAAATATATTTTTGACGGTCGCTCTTAACACTTGAGCTGTTGGGGACATGACCTTGAGGTGTACAATGTGCGCTTATCTATTTCAATCCACACACAATGTTCCATTTTTTTTTTTGTTATCTATATACTTGTCACTTTCACGATTTTTTTAAATTGTAATTTGTTGTCCTGAATCTTATTTAAATAAAAATCTTATTTAAATAAAAACATATTATTTTTTCAATAAATAGCACTTTCAATTTTATTTTGATTTAAGATACAAAAATATACATACCAGACCACAGGAAAATAGAAAAATATGTAAAATGAAAATTTAAAAATTCAATAATGAAATGAAATAATAAAATTTATTGATGAAATAATCTGACGTGAAATAAAAAAATTAAATTTTTTATAAAGGAAAAAAATAAGAAAAAAAATACACATACAATATTTTTATTTTTGCAAGTATATCCTCAAGCAGCTGGAGCTTTCGTTTGGCCATTTCCTCCTTTCGCCTCGATTTTTCTATTTTTTCTTGCCCTCGTAGCTCTTTCTTTTCAAGCATTTCCAAAACTTCAGAGTAATAAGTCTGCTTTTCCTCCAAGATTTTTTTACGGAATTGTTTCCTTTTTTTGGCCACTGTATTTATGGTTTCTAAAAGCTTTTCCTGAAATGGCTCAACTCTCCATTTTTTTTGAAGGGTTTCCGAGTCATCTTAAGTTGTGGAATAAAAAAATCGGTCCATTGCGTTAACGTAAATTAATCGTTTGAAGTGTTTAGGCTTAAAGCAGCAGCACCTTTAGAAAAATTAAAAATTGAAATTTTTGACTTTTTCAAAAAACTTATTGCTTATATACGTGAAGTTGAAGGGTTCAGGTCTAAGTCCTCAGATACATCATCATCGCAGCCAACAAATCCTCCCGCGAAATGCCGTCATGCGCTTCACTACAGAGAACGAAATCTGGATTTATTCCTTTCTTTTCACCTAAAATATTGTACTACTCACTATAAATAAAAAAAATTATTATTAAATACATTAATAATTTTTATTATAAAAATTTGACCTTTGAAAAGGACATTTCTGCCTGTTTGCTTATTGTTTAACTTAGTGTTTTTATACCGGCGCTCCAAGTGCCTGAACTTTCCATGTAGCTGTGCTACAGTGAAATTGTATCCTTGGTTAGCCAGCGTTTCTGTAATTTGGATCCACATTTTCTTCTTGATACTCAAATGTTGGCTCTTTCCAACTCGGGGCTGAAGTTCCTCTAGAAGGGATAGTAACAACCTTGTGGGTGCTTCAATCCACATCATTCTCATCCTACCCTCTAATTCAGCTTCTTCCTCGGGTTGTTGCTCAGTGTCTGGCCCGCCACCCACGGTAGGTGTAACGTTGCTGATTGGCATAAACTCATTGCCATATCTACCACTGACTGGGTGAGCTGCTCTCTATATTGCAGGTCTAAAAATAGCACATACATATATGTACAAATTTTAGATATCTAACAATGACTTTTATTTTTACAACCTTGAACTTTTTTAAAAGTTCCTGAAGAACAACTTACACTTCTTTTTCTGTGTTTCGCTCCATCTCAAACTAAACTTTTTGAACAGGTTTTTAGCTAACATTCTCCAATTTTTTTTTTTTAGGGGTAAAAGGGGGTCAAAAATAAATAAAAATTATGAAAAAAAAATGGGCCACTCGGATCTAGTTTCGAAGATATAGCCATCGGAAGTTCCGGATATAGCTTTTGTAAAAATATTCATAAGTTGGGAACCCCTTCATGGATATCATAAATTTTGGTATCATAAGTAAGATAATTAAATGGCCTGGACAATTTTATGGCTTTTAATAGTGAGTAAAGTTTTGAAATTTAACCTATAATTTTGGGGATATGATGACTTTTCTGAAATTTGGACCAACTTTTTTTTAAAGAAACCTTTTTTTTCCCTATAAATGTCTTAATGACCTATAAGTTTTTTAGCATATTAAGAGAGCATGGTTTGTTCCCTTTTAAACGATATATAGTATGTTGTAAATGTTTTATTTTTAGTATTTTACCCATTTTTGTGTATCATCCGAAAATTGTGGTGATTCGACTAATCATAGAAACTTCAGCTTTTACTCTCTCGAAAATCGCGATTTGACATTTTTTACCACAAAATCCGATGATACAGACTTATTGTTTACCTTTTTAACTTTTGCTGTCAAAATCAAATAGAAAATATCCGGGCTGCCTAGTCGTTTTTTTTTTTGGTAAAAAATGGAAGAAAACAGTTTCCCTGCTGGAAGGGGAGTTTCCATTTTCAAAATATTTACGATAAGAAATGTTCCCTCTCGAGAAGGGAATAAATTCTCGAAAAGAAATTTGTGAATGATTCATGATAAGGCCCAATATGTTTCCTCAACTAACTGTAAAAATCTGAGTGCATGTATTTTCGATAGCTTTTTTAACGGCCTTTCGAATGGTCGTAGTTAATTTTCGAAATTCTTAAAGTTTGATCTTGACTTTTCAAAATCAAAACAAATTTAACTTTTTTTGATTATGGATACTTTTAATTGTTTTTCAATTTTCTATAGAGAAAGCTGTAAGGCGAGAGAGGGGTCGTTAAAATGGAAAAGCATGTGGAAGACCCAAAATAGGTCTCATAACCATCTTTTATGCGAAATATAAGTGAGGATAACAAAAAGCAAGGGAATAATGTCGGAAGACATTGCAGTTTTCACCCTATGAAATATTTCACTGAAGTTTTCACTTGTTTTTAAGTATGTTTGTATCAGCGGTAACGATGCCTTACCGACGTCTGTCTCGCCTGCTGCTTGCACTCTAGCATTTCCCAAATATACCACACAGTGTCGTATTTTTGGAGGGGGTAACTTTTTTCATGCAGTTTACATTATGCAAACATCATGCAGTTGTTTGTAGAAACTTTGCCATTCCATTGCAATTACTTGTGCAAATACCTTTCAGCAAGTTGCTTCTACAGCAAGTAGTTGTGCAGCACAACCAGCACAGATTGCGTTCACCTATGAACTGATAGTAGTGTCGCAAGGACAACAACGACGATGCCTCAACTTATTTGAATTCATTTACATCCTGAGCTTGTGTTTAATTTTAAGCAGAGTTTTAATTCTCATTTGCATATAACAGCGATTTCAATGCGAATGTGCTGTTGCAGTCGCTTCATTTTGGTGACACTTGCACTGACAATGGCATTGCTAGTGATCGTCAATTAATTTTACACATGGTAACACCCAACGGTGCTGTATTTATGTAAGGTCTTTGTAAAAAAAAATGTTTAATTATTTCAATATCATTGAGCACCATGTTGTTGTACTTACAAATGCTTAATTTTAAGATAATGTGGCTTCTAAGGACAAAAAATGTCAATGCGCTGGATGTGAATAATAACAATTGAGAATTTGATTTAAAGTTTTTTATTTCACATAACTTTATTCGCAAAATATTTGTATTTGTCCTAAGTTGCTTGCTTCAATCTGCCACACCCTGGATTGTTTCGGGATTCGTGAAATTTCCTTGACCAAATTAAGTGATCTTCTGGGGCAACTATTCTAATCGCCACCAGAGTGCGAGGTATAGACGAATCGTTATATTCTCCAGGCCTTCAGTACGGTAGACTTTAAGTAACTCTCTCAGTATAGAGTTTAGTTGTAGGGGTGGTAGGCGTTTTCGTAGGCCAATGTGGTCTTTTTTTATTTCCATGAGCTATAATTGAATATGAAAGCAGTCCACCGAAACTAGTGAATATGATATTGTCATCACGATGAGCTCGATCTAACAGCTCCAATATAGCTTTTGGAGCATACTGAGTTTAAAATATCGCGGGAACAAGAGTTTGCTTTAGTTTTAGTTTTTTACTTCAAAATATGATTTTGATGAAATGTATTTTTTGATCATCAGTTCAGAAACTACTGCACGGAGAAAACAGAAGCTCAAATTTTAGCAAAAATTAATAGAAGAATACAAAAATTAAAGGCTGAGAAGAAATCTTACTCTTTTATGGTAATAAACAAGAAATCAATATGAAAAATTCTATTCTAGTTTGTAATTTATTTAATTTTACATTTTTTATTATGTGCATAGTGAAAAATTATTTTCTTCATCTTATTCATAATATCACCTAAGACTTGGAAATTATACAAAGAATTTATTAAATTTTAATAAATTGCGACATTAGAATTTTTACTAAAGCGCTCATCAATGTGAGCATATTTCATATTGAAATTTATGATTGCCGCTTTGGAACAGGTTTACTTTAGCTGACATTCTTCAATTTTTTTTTTAGGAGTTAAAAGGGGTCAAAAATAAATAAAAATTATGAAAAAAAAGGGCCGCTCGGTTCTAGTATCGAAGATGTAGCCTTCGGAAGTTCCGGATATAGCTTTTGTAAAAATTGATCATGAGTTGGGAACCCCTGCATGGTGTCATATTATTTAATGGTTAATAATGGCAAGTAAAGTTTTGAAATTTAATACATAATTTTGGAGATATGACGACTTTTCTGAAATTAGGATCAAGATTTTTTTAAAAAAACCTTTTCTTTTTCCTAAAAATGTGTTGATGACCTTCGAGTTTTTTAGCATATTAAGAGAGCTTGGTTTGTTCCCTTTAAATTGGTATATAATATGTTGTAAATTTTTTATTATTTACCCCCTTTTTTAGCAGAAAACAAAAAAATTGTTTAATGCATTTTTCAAAATTCATATATTTTTTTATATAATTTCCTCCTCAATCAAATCATCATCATCGCTAGATGATTCGGAGGCTACTTCTCTGCTAATTATTGGGTGCTAAAGCTCTCCAGCGTACTTGAAAAACTCTTGTAATAAATTTACTTCGTTGGATTTGCACTTTTTGGGAAACATAAATTTTGCTAAGTAGCCGGTAAAAAAACGTTTTTTTCGGCAATATTATAGAAGGGACGCCGTCACTTGTCGCCACATCCCTTCCACGTTGTTTGTATGGGCCCCCGTTTCGGCATCTTTAAAACTTATTGAGTGATTAACTTTTAAATGTTTGTAAACCTCGTCGCTCAAGCAATCATATGCCTAAAATTATCATAAAATATGAATACATTTATATGTAATTTTGATAAATAATGTTAAAATTACCTTCCAACAGTCGGAAATAATTGTGGTACCGGGAGAAATCCATTCTATTATAATGGAGAGTAGGATCACTTTATCTCTTGTTTCCACCGGCACCATAAAACAACGCCCATAGCCTCTCTCTATGCCACCGAAGACCCATTGTCCATCTACATGGTGTCCACGGTGGTGCTTTCTACGGCCAAACTTCGATTCGTCGACTTCCACTATTCTGATTGGTCCTCCTGTAAATTTAAAAAAATCTCAAATATATACCTATTTAATCTATTTTAATAAATATTTACCTATTGTTTCGCGTTGAGCATTCATGTCTTCAATTAATACTGCTCTGTGGAAAGAGGCCCAATCTACAGCAGTTTTTTTTTTTAAATTTTCACCTATGGAAATTTAAGTTTTTAAAAAACATGTTTTTTGATATTAAACTATATTGAGATTTACCTGTTCGCAAATTAATTGCAACATGCAGTTTTTTAGCCATAGATATGAGAAGGATACCACCTGAAACAGTGACAGGTGGGATCTTTTAAAAAAGTTTTTTTTTTCTAATTTTTCTAAGATTGCCGCACGTAGCATTGAACATATTTTTGATTGGTATTTTTATATGTTTTCGGTACTTCCAAACAAAATTGTCAGCCGTGTCCTCTTCAGCGAGCTCCAGTATGTGCTCTTGTGCACATTTAAGTCACCCGTTGGGCGCTATTAAGTGCCTGCAGCTGGTGAATTATTTCCAATGTTATTGGGCCATTAGTATTGCAACCAAATAAAGTGAACAACTCGAAAAAATTCATTTTAATAAAAAGTTTTTTTCACTTTAAACACTTCACTTGTTGAAAACAATAACAACATAATTCAAAGTTACCGTTTTTTAAATCAAAACAAAGGGGAAAAAACACGCAATTATAATATGTATAAGACTTACTTTGGTATAAGTAATGTTATAATGATTATTTTGTTTCATGAATTAATTATTATTTTAAATTTAAAGTTGTAATAAAAGAAAAGAGCGCCTAGGTTTTACAATGATAATCGCCTTATAATAATAGTTGTTGTTGTTGTTGGATTTTTATTGTTTTTGTCCACAAATACATAATTTCCATAAGAATTCATTGAATGATATTTTTTATTTTCCGGTAAAAAAAGGGTAAATAATAAAAAATTTACAACAAACTATATACCATTTTAAAGGGAACAAACCAGGCTCTCTTAATATGCTAAAAAACTAATAGGTCATTGAGACATTTTTAGGGAAAACAAATGTTTTTTTAAAAAAAGTTGGTCCAAATTTCAGAAAAGTCAGCATATCTCCAAAATTATAGGTTAAATTTCAAAACTTTACTTAACATTATTAAATTATCTTTCTTATGATACCAAAAATTTTTGATATCCATGAAGGGGTTCCCAACTTATGATAATTTTTACAAAAGCTATATCCGGAACTTCCGATGGCTATATCTTCGAAAGTACATCCGAGCGGACCTCCATTTTATAATTTTTATTTATTTTTGACCCCCTTTTACCCCTAAGAAAAGAAAAAGAATTGGCGAATTTCAGCTAAAGTCAACTTTAGCCTGAAGTATAATTCAATTAATTCATATCCATACATATTAATATTTTAAATCAGTCAATGCTTTTTTTTTTTAACAAACATGACAGAGACTACAAATGGAACAATTTAACCTGGTAATTGGTGACATATGTTTCGGCTATTACCACGTATATACATATTCACATACATATATACATAGCCTCATCAGACCAGTTTTTGGTTAATTTGTACACGGATTTGAACCCCGACCATATTGTTCAATTAATTAATAATAACAGTCGACTAATAACAAATAATATTTTAAATCAAGATAAGTAATTTTTATAATATGTATTGAATTTCATTTCTCTTTTATTTTTTATTTGCACTCTCTGTTAGAATGTGTTTCATTTCCATGATACGAAACATAAACAAAATAGAAATGTAAGCGATTATGTTAGCTAGGCTGTGTTCGACCTTTACGCAAAACACTAGAATCAAAGAAGCAGTGCCTATATTTCAATGCTTTTGTCATTTCTATGAAATATTTGTTGGGTAACTATTTGTTGGAAGTTCGGTATAATGTTCCGCATAGGCTAACTAATTAGTCTATAATGAAGCTTAGTCAGTTACTTGAGAAATTTCGACGTGATCACATGAGTGCAGTCAAGTGAAAAATAAAGTGAGTAAATGAAAGACACTATGACACTATATGAATTTATGTTACCTCATCGATTCATATTATATATTATTTATTTATTTATTTCGGTCTAAGATACAATATGATCATACAGACTAGTAACTTGAAACTAATTAATTAAATAATTCGAATAACTTTAATCGCAATTGATACAAGTTTACATTAAAATTTAAGACAGGAGCAAGATTGTTACATAAACGAATACATCTAGCAATGGGTTCATTCAGGGCATAATTAGTTTTGTGAACTTGGTCTTCAAACATGCAATATATTCTTAAAGTTCTATTCGGAACATGTAATGCAAATAAGTTTGAGATATCCTGACAAATTATTTTATTTGATAAAATATTATATACAAATAACAAAGACGATGATGTTCGTCTATCTTTAAAAGATTGCAAGCCAAGTAATTTACGCCTTTGATTATACGAAGGAATGCCATCTGGCCAATTCATCTTACATAATGCATATTTAGTAAAACGTTTTGAACTAATTCTATACGATTTGAGCAATCTGAATAGAATGGATCCCAGACAATGGAACAATATTCTAGTTTACACCGGACTAAAAAGACGTAGAGAGCTTTAACAGTCATTGGATCTTTAAAAACCGTTGAATTTCTTCCAATGAATCCAAGCATCGCGTAAGATTTAGAAACTAAATAATCAAAGTGAGATTTAAAATTAAATTTATTATCAAATATCACTCCTAGATGCTTATTTTCGTCCTTTTTGAGCAAAATGCTATTATTGATGGAATAATCAAAAACAAGAGGCTCAGCACATTTAGAGTATGAAATTACACAACATGTTTTTATATTTAACACAAGGTTATTGGATAAGCACCAATGATTAAATTTATTAAGGTCGTTTTGTAGCAGCAAGCAATCAGATATATTTGAAACCTTCAAAAACAGTTTGACATCATCAGCATCACATCATCATCATTAAACACTTGGAATGAGTAAAAATGTTAGGTAGATCGTTGATAAAAATAATAAAAAGTAGAGGGCCCGAGTGTGTTCCTTATGGAATACCAGAAGATGCTTCGATTGCGGTTTTGGAGAATAAGGATCCAATTTTGACCAGAAGTCTACGGTCTGTTAAAAAACTTTTAAAAAATTTTAGAAGTGATTCAGATAACCCGTAATTCTTTAATTTGCATAGTAAAATTGCATGATCAATTTAATCGAACGCCTTAGAAAAATCTGTATAGATTACATCAAGCTGTCTATGATCCGATAAAGCTCCTACGATCTGATGCGAAATCAATGCCAAATTCGTGCATGTAGATTTGCCGGGCAAAAATCCATGTTGAGCTGAGCAAATTGCAGCCTTCACGTGTTCAAATAACTTATTTTTAATTATTTGATCAAAGATTTTAGCAAATGTCGGTTGTATAACAACTGGTCTATAATTAGAGACATCACAGCGTTCACCTGATTTAAAAATAGGAATGATGTGGCAAAGTTTCCAAGCATCAACAAGATTATTAAGATGTATAAGATTGATAAAAATATTTAATAAATAATACTGGAAAATAATGTGTTTTTTATTCAATATACATGTATGTATGTATTTTATTCATATCACGTAATTTTTAATATATCATTAGTAAATTTAACTCTACAGAGTCAAAGCTCTATTGTAGAGTATAATAACCCCACTTATGATTTAATTTAATTTAAAATTTAAAAGTTACATAGCTGATGTCATTAATTCTAAAAATCAATTTCAGTTACTATATTTATTATTTCATCGTAAAAATTTTATAATGTACTTTTTAAAAATATTACATCTTTTAATGAAAAAATAGTACAGTCCTTTTAAAATTCAATAAATTATTGCAGTAATTTAGTATGTGCATTTAGTTATATTAATATCTACTTTGTAAAAATTTAAAACTTGCATTCGAAAAATTGATGATAAAAAAGATGCACTTTTTATATTATGCTTAGCAATTTTTGTTAGAAACTAGAACCGTTTCTAGATTACTACAAATCTACTTATATTTCTGCTTCTATTTATCAGCAAAAAAATTAAACTGGGAATAGCATTTTAAATTTATTAACTCTGAGTTTTATGTTTTAAAGAGCTTAATGTTTTTTTTATTATTTTTATTCCCTGTGATTACCTACACGGTCCAAAAAAATTTATTGAAACTTTTCTTTGGTTTCGCTGTATTTAAAAATAGTTTGATTTTGTACAAGTTAGGATATTTTCATTCTGAAACTCCAATTACAAAGGGTATGTAACATATATGTAAAACTGTTGCTTCTTTAAATTTTTAACAACAAACACGGTCACTAATTCGGACTTGTAGCTTCGACAAGTATTTTACATTTGAACAATCCCGCTTGGTGATTAGGGACGCCAAGCCAAAATTTTGCCATCCAAAACAGTTAAGTGCATTAAATAAATTTTACATAATATTAACCTAATATACCATACTTAACTAACCCATACACAAAAAAAAATCATCTTATATATCCCAAACCCATTTCTAATCCCACCACTACTATCCTGCTTTGTTGCTTCATTTCTCTATCTCATCTCTCTAAGTGAGTGCTACAATAATGTCGCCAGAAAAATCGCTCAAACGACCATTGTACTCAGGTTAACCCTAATCAGAAAAATTTCCTGAAACTGCTTTACCAACTTTTATACAATTCGCAATGTCAATTTTCCCTTTCTAGGCCTCCACCCGACTCAACTTAAACAGCCAATGCGATACTACCTGCTTCTTCCTTTTTCAATAACTACTGTCACTCGACTGTCACAATTATATGGTAGCAAGGTAGACACAAAATATTTTTGACACCTGAAGATCAAAACGCTTCACTTCTACGTTCGAGCCTGACAACTTGCATCACCCCTTACACCCAAACCACGAGTTTGCTACAAACGCCGTAATACTACAAGTTGTAATATTCTTATTTTTTTTTTCAAATTCAATTTTTTTTCAGTTCCAAACCAAAGTGATTCCACCGAGCAACAGCGAGAATTCCTCGGACCAGACCAGCCCGGTTCCGACCATTATCATCACCGGTTCCACCGGCAGCCACTGCAAAGATTGGAACAGCCCAACCAGGTGGCACACCACAGGCCCACCATAGCAAAACGACACACACAATCCACGCCGAAACCGGTAGCAATCAACCTGCCGGACTAACCGGAAGACCAAGGGCTGCCACCAGACCGCCCTAACAAAATCATTCGAACACGTGCATGCAACAAAACTCTGCGTTGGCAAAAGTTTCCCAGTGGGACACATGCAGCCGACGCAGTGTGCTATCATTTGTGAGCTGTTCAAAAAAAAAATGAGGATTTACGGAATTGTAGATGTTTTCTGTATGCAACAAAATATTAAGATAATTCTAAGGTAACTATACCGATTTCTTCATAAAACGCCCAACGAAAGCCATGTCCCACACTCTGCTGCTATAATTCGTTTCAGTGTAAAAAAATTTAATATGTTTATTAATGAGGTTTCTCAGACCTTGAATCGATGTTTGCCGATTTTGATTCCTTGCAGATGTCACAGTTCCTCACATAATTTTAAAGCAGTACGGTCATATTCGGCCAATAATAGAATCTGCGCTGTCTGTGAAGGGTTTTGGCCACACCTCCGTGGGCTGAAATTTCTGGTTCGTAGGCTTTCATCATTAAGGTGTAAGTTAAAGCCTCTGGTATCCAAAGTTTCCATTTCAAATCTTCGCCATCATCATCTCGCTCGAACTTTATTTTTTAAAATTCATGTTTTCTTCGACACGCAGATTAGGCAATTTGTCTGGGCTTTCTTTTATCGTTTTTATTAATTCCATATATTCTGGCGAATCGAATTCCGTCGTTTTACAAATCTAGATAGTTTTCTGCATCGGTTGTTAACTCTTCAACGGCGCGCGATAGAGTATCTGCTACCACGTTTTCAGAGCGTTTTCTATGCTCAATCAAAAAATCAAATGTCCAACGAGCCAATCTACTACTCAAGTCCTTCAATGACATTAGCCATTTTAAAATTGCGTGATCGGTGATCACCGTAAATGGCATCATCTCAGTGTAGGGCCTGAACCTCTTAACCACAAGAACTGCTACCAAACATTATTTTTCCGTAACACTGTAGTTACGTTGACAGCTGTTCAACTTTTGCGAAAAGTAGGCAATCGGATTTTCATTGTTGTTGTCGTCTCTTTGAAACAGCACCGCACCTACGCCCATTTCCGACGCGTCGCACTGTACAAAGAACCGTTTCGTAAACTCTGCATGCTTTAAAACTGGTGCTGTAGTTATGGCCTGCTTGAGCCTATTAAATGCATTTATCGCCTCTGGAGTCATCTGAAATTTGTATGATTTTTTTAACGTGTCGCTGAGTGGTGCAGACACCGATGCAAAGTTTTGTATGAATCTGCGGTACCACCCTGCAGTACCCAAAAAGCTACGAACTTCCCTGACATTTCTTGGAATTGGAATCCGCTGGATTGCAGACACCTCCTCCGGATCTGTTTTAAGCATTCCGCCTCCAACTAGGAATCCCAAGTATGGCAACTGCTTAAAAAAAACTTTGACTTCTTCAAGCCGATGGCCAGATTCGCATTTTTTTAAAAAGCCTGCTACTTCATTGAGGACTTTCATATGCGTATCAAAATCTGGAGCTATTATGAGCAATTCATTGAGATATGTAAAAACGTTGGACTTAAGGCTCTGTGAAATCACCTTATCCATCAAGTGACAGAGACGTTGAGCCGCATTACACAATCCAAATGGCATCACTGCAAATTGGTAAAGGGGTCTACCAGGTACTGTGAATGCCGTATAAGATTTGCTGTTTTCCTCTAACGCGATCTGCCAGAATGCAAATTTCAAATCGACGCTGCTAATAAAGTAACTTATCCACTTCTGCCTTCCGTCAGCTGTATCGTATGAAGCTCCACATCTGTTTTGCCGAGTCCATACTCCTCATATCTTCGAAATTGTTAATGGTTTCTTCCAACCGCTGCTGTTGTGTATCCTCTAATTCGTGCTGTTCCGGCTTGTCTTTATTTTCATAGCACTCGACGGTTCCTTAATCTTTTCCAAATCCACTCTGGAGCTAGTTGGAACTTACGCCAAAAATCTTCGCCTAAATAAGCCGCTTGTTCTAGATCCAGACATAAATAAAATAAAACATGATTAACCTCGTTTCTAAATATCACTGGCAAATTAATTTTTCCTAAAATTGTATGTTTTCGGCCGCCTGCAGTTTTGACAGTCGAAAAATATCGTTGAATTTTTGAATCAAGGTTTTCGCACAGTTCCCTGCAACCTCGTCCTAGAAGGCTCACCGAAGCTCCGGTGTCTAATAAACCTCTTACTACTTTGTTCCCAATTTCATTTTAGCACAAGTTCTTGGATCATGTCCATTGGTTCCAGTGGCCGCCTCAGCAATTTGCTTGCGAACATATTTTCTTTTCGCAAAGTTTTCTCTGGCTTTTTTAATTTTTTTGAAACCTCGTGTCTACCACTCAATGGAGTGTTATTAAATATTCTTTCGCGCACTTCATAATACCGCCTTAATCTCTCTTCCATAGAATTATTTCTTAGTGTATCACGGCGCAAAAAATGCATTTCGGCTTCAATACACTCATCACGTAAGTGATTCAGAGTAGATGGTCATCGGATATTCTATCCGTGCCAAATTTGCTCTAACATTCCTTTTTATAATTTTCACTAGGTGTATGGAAATAGGACTCAATGGATTCGCCAGACCACTGCATTCTTTCGACTAAGTCCAGCATTATTTCGAATTCAGATTTGTTACTTTGATATTGGCGTCGCAAGGAATTGCAGAGTGTAGGCCAATCTGGCTCATTATTACTTTTTAGGTACAACCAGTACCATTCTCGTGCTACATCCTTTACGAGGAGGTGAAAATCTCTTAGTACTTGAGGCCAAGGACATCCATTAGATGTAGATGCTCTACTCTAAAAATGAAGTCATCCGCCGAAATATCATCAGGGCCTCCACCAAAAATTACTCCCCACTTGTCGACATTTGCTGAATGCTGTGGATAGTAGCGTGCACCGTTTGCATTTGATTGTGAAACTGAATTTGATGCTATCGGCTCTGCACGTGGATTTGTCAAATACCATTGATTTTGTTGTGGTTGTTGCATTATTACTGGCTGCTGTTGTGACTGATGCTGTGGTTGTTGGTGCTGCTGATATGACTGCTTTTGCCGCTGCCATGACTTCTGTTGTTGTTGGCAATGCTGTTGTTGATCGGTAGCTTGTGAATTTTTATTATTTCCGTTCGCATCTTTAATAGCGTTTTCTCTCTCTCTCAGCGCTAGGCGATGGAACATTGAAGGATTCGTGGTTTTGAGTAAGTTTTAATACCTTCATCATTTCCGCTACGCTCGACTTCAGACAATCATTAATCTTTTTCTCTAGGCCCCTCTCAAGACTAGCCATATAACCTTCAGTAGCCTTAGCTACCATCTCACTTACCAAGACCATGTTAGCCTCGTCTCTAGGTTTTTCAGGGGGTGGAAAATTGTAATTGGGAGGTAACCCCAGAGTCGGTGGGTCTGCAGGTTTCTTGTGTACTGCACCTGTACTACCTTTAGTGCCCGGTGCACTTTCTCATCGTTTATTCATTACAGTTTCTGATAAGTCTGTAAAAAATTGTTGGTCTTGACCCGCGGCCTGATCCTTATCTTGCAAATTTCGCTTTTTGGCAAGCGGACTAGCGGTGCTAAGTGTTCGGTTAAGGTTGTGTTCAAAAACTCTTTTTACTACGCGTTGTTTTTGCAGCCTCTCTGCGCTTTTCATTTACAAAAAAAAATTAAAATTGTTATACGATTTCGAATTATTTTGACTTGAAAGTACTTAAATGGAGGGTTTCTTTTTCTGACCTCTCTCTACGTATTCCTTACCCTGACCTTACCTTACCTGACCTCTCTCTACGTATTCCTTATGGAATACGTAGAGAGAGCCTTCAGCGCGAATAGCCTGACTTTATTGACATGAGAAGCGTGTGGAATTCCGAGCCTGTCACCTGTCTACTATTTGATTTCTAATGTGTGCGTCATAGTGTGCATTACTTAAGCCACTAGACCACTCACCAGATTTTCGTACTACAGGTAGTCCCCGACTTACGACCGAGATAGGTTCCTAGTCATCGGTCGTAAGTCGATTAAGTCGTAAGTCGAGTTTCATAAAAAATAACTAAAGAAAATATTACATACATACTGTACTACTAGTTCCAGCCATTTTTGGGATGATATAAAATTATTCACTTAAACAAACGTATTATTTGTACTGAAATAAATCGAAACATTGTACATACTACTGTTTTTTTTTTAAATTTTTTCTCATATACATATTTTAGGGACTCCCCGAAACTATTTTAAGCATTTTCTATGTAAAAAATTGAAAAAAAAAATTGGTCGTAAGTGCGAATAGTCGTAAGTCGATCGGTCGTAAGTCGGGGACTACCTGTACTTGAAGGAGATATATGTTTTGGGTATTCCAAGGCTACGAACTTATTTCGCTTTAGAAAATCGATCACAGTTCTCAGATTCCACGACTCGCTCAATTTCAGCACTTGATACATTTAGTTTTGTGCTTAACCAAGCATGACAACGTCACCAACTGCTGAACTTTCTCTAATATATAAGAAAATTGCAATACGCATTCCTGGCATTCATTTCGAATGCAATTGGCTCTTCAAAACTTTGAAGCCAAGCCACTCTTATTTGAACATGGCAGAAATACGCAGTGAAAAAAGAAAATGTTTTTAATTTGTGTTGGCTCATTTGGACCAGCTCCTTGTGCGATGCAAATAGTTGCTCTTTTCTTTCTGAGGGCCTATGTCATCATCTACAGAACTGATCCTAAAATTCAACAAAAATTTTCTTTTAAACTAATCCTACCGAATTATCACATCGTCGGTCCATCCATCACCTGATGCAATCGTCTCGATAGCTTAGGTTGAGCTGAGCCACCATCGCGCTAGAAGACCCGGCAAGGTGCAATTCAATTCTTGTTTATTTAGCTTTTTAGTGAGGTCCTTGTTGTCTTAACCTCTTCTCAAATAATTTTTTATTGGGCGCCATATTGTTGCAAAACCCTATGCTATCGTATCCAACGCGGACCGCTCCGGCTAACTTGCGGAAAAGAAATTTTAAGCTCGCACCCTCACCCAACGCGGCGGGTTAAAAGCCCCCCCTGGACCGCAAGTTAGCTGGAGCGGGCCGCGTTGGATACGATAGCATAGGGTTTTGCAACATTGTCGAAAATTTACTCTCAAAGTAGGGAAATCGTTGAGTGCTGCCTTGGAGTGTAAAATTTGTTGCAAAGATGCTTGCGAATATGTATGTATTGACATTAGATGTGCCGATCATTAATAAAGTTGAAAGAGGCAATAGGAACAGATTCTTCAATCTCCAAACAAATATTCAAAAGCTTTTTATACCTTTCGGTATCAAGTGTCTTCAGTACATTGATAATGAATGATGAAGCCAGGTTCCATGTAAATGGCTTCATGGGCAAGCAAAACTGAAGCATGAGGTCTACAGAGATTTCAGAAGCAGTTCATCAGCGTCAATTAAAACCACTTATGTAGAGTTTATTTTGGTGTTTTGTTCTCATCGAAAACCAATATTCGTTATGAAATGCGTGCCATAAGACGACTTTTTTTCGAATGCAACAGGTAATGTATTGGGAAGAGCACAAATGTGCAAAGCAGAAAATGTCATTTGCGAGACGTATGTTCTTTTTTATGTTTACGTCAGTAAAAGTCTTCATTTGTGTACTGAACTAAAAGAAAAAATATAATTTACACTGACATTAAAATTTTATGTTTATCGAATTTAAATTCGAAAGATTATTTTGAACCACCTTCTGCTTCATAAACTTCAAGTTACAAAAATATTTAACCTGTTCTTTTGCTAGATTATCAATTGGTTTTTGACTACCGATTGTTATAGAGTTCAGGGTTACATATGGGCAATAAGCCTTTAATTCTGCTTCTTTTTTTAAAACAAAATGCAAAAAGCGATTTGGTGGCAATAAAATTTATGTTGTCAACGTTACTGATTGTGTAATAAGCGTGGATGTAATACTTAAACGAATGCATTTGTTATATGTATGTGTTAATGCCAGAATGTGAGCTAATGTAATGTATGCAATATCGCACACACTTACCAACTTGGCACATTAACACATACTAATGCAGTTATAATGCGCTCAAGCAAGTGAATATTGTGGATTTTATGACATTTAGCATTATTTTACGCTGATGCATACAAATAAATTTAATTTTACGCACACAGTGACAACATGATCTTTATTATACCCTACACAGTGGCTTTGTCATTCCGTTTGTAACGCATAGAAGGGAGCGTGGCAGGTATGGAAAAGTATATATATTCTTGATCAGCATCACCACCTGAGTCTATATAGCTGTGTCCGTCTGTATGTCTGTCTGTCTGTCTGTCCGTCTGTCTGTCTGTCTGTCGGTTGAAATCAGGTTTACGAGAAAACTAAGCAAGCTAACTCAATGAAATTTGGCACACAGGTCAAACCTTCTTGCAAGCTGCTAGCATATGAAAATGGGTGAAATCGGATAACGGCCACGCCTTTCGCCCATACTCTATGTAAATATACCCAAGTCCATTTTGAAAAAAGTTTCTGCGATTTTGATGAAACTTGCTGATTTAGTGAAGATAAGAACAAAATTAGGATCAGGTTAGGTTTGAAGTTTGCAAGGGCTCTTAGAGGGGCGTGGCACAGCCCTAAATTTTATCGTTCATAGCGCCATAGCTCGTAAACCGTGCAAGATGTTGTGATGAAATTTGGTACACGAATGCAGATCTTATAAATCTTGAATTGTGCATAAAATGGGCAGAATTGTAAAAGTGGGCGGTGGCATTTTTTAGCAATTGAAAATTTGGATTTCGTATATCTCCAAATTGGCACATAAGATTTTCATAAACATTTTAAGGATAATACCACTAAAAGTAGTCATCAATACAAGTTTCGTTAATATTCTGGAAAATTTCGTTGAAGGGCGTGGCACAGCTTACAATATTTATAAGCGTTATAAAAAGAGAACTAACAACGCAATCGCTATGAAATTTAATATGGCAGATATACTCGCTAAAAGGTGTCTCCTTGCAAAATTTTGGCACAATAGTGCCGGTGGGTGTGGCACCTCCCATATAAGCAAAACACGTTTAATGCTATAGATAGTGTGCTATGAGAGTAATCTTCATAAAATTTTGAGCGGAGGTGTCGGTTACTTTAAGCTTTGAAATCAAATGAAACATGACAAGATTGCATCAGTGGGCGTGGCACCTCCTTCATTAACACAAAGTTAAAATTGTTATTTTAAGTGAACTATTGTAGCAATTGATCTGCAATTTGATGTAAGTGGTTTACTGGGTATTAGGTACATATGAATCAAAAGCTGGCGAAATAGCACCAGTGGGCGTGGCACCTCTCATACAATTAAAGTGCCTTAAGTGGCATAACTATCGAAATATATGAGCAATCATACTGAACTTTGGTGTAAGAGGTTTGTGTATGGAAGGCTATTTTTGGATCAAAATCGGACTGTATTGTACCAGTGGGTATGTCACCGCCCTAAACTATGCAAGCTATTGTGCTAAAATTTGGTTTGTGCATGTCAATCACGAATATCATTTATTGAAACAAAAGTGGGCGGAATTGGAGGAGTGGGCGTGGCATGTTTAGTGTTTTTTATTTATATTCAATTTTTTTCAACATTTCCCATATTCTTTTGACATTCTCAATCTTTTACATTTCCCCATCAATTTCATTCGAAATATTCTTTATTCTTTCGACTTTTTCATCAATTATTTAGCATTTTTCATATGTTTCGACTTATTCAATTTCTTTCAACTTTCTTTAATGGTTTTCATATGTTTTCAACATTTTCAGTTTTTTTTAACACTTTTCAACATTTTTGAACCTTTTTACATTATTTTCGACTTATTCAACCTCTTCAACATTTTTTTAACATTTATTTAAAAAGAACTTTCAATGCAATGTAGGGTATGTGAGTTTCAGCCTGGCCGAAGATAACACCTTTACTAGTTTTTATTTACTATAGGGAATGTAATGAAATTACGGATAGAGTGCACAATAATATTAATTTAAATTTTGTGCACTAAGCTAAATTGTCTCAAATAAAATAATAAAGGGAAATGAAAAATGCAAATTTATTTATTTTATGCTTTCACGCTTTTATAGTTTAAGGATATTTTAATTTTACATGCAAAAGATATTAAGTCGGTTAAATGTTTGATTTAGACTTGTTTTAAGAGCAGTCTAGTCCATCTAAAGTTGTTTTTTTTTTAATTTATTCAAATCATCTTTGTACGCATAATTCATCCAATCGCGATTTGGACAAAAACATTCAAATCACGACGCTGGTACCCATTTGGTAACTCTGAGCTACGCTTTACTTATGGGCAATAAGCCTTTATTATTAGTGCCATGAGACTAACCATAGTTCGGTTTTTTATTTTGAGGTTGAAAAAGTCGAAAATCTATGCAATATGTTGAAAAAAGCTCAATGAGGTTAAACAAGTCGAACAAATATGGAAAATATTTAGAAACATGAAAGAGGTTGGTTGATAAAATATGGAAAATGTGGAAAAGCGTCAAAACAGGTAAGAAAATGTTGAAATGGGCTGAAGAAGCCGAAGAATGTTGGAAAGTCAGGAAAATTTTGATGTAGAAAATGTTGAAAAAAGTTGAAAGGTTGTTGATAGCCTCCAAAATTTGAATGAGGTTGAAAACTTCGAAATAAATTGAAATATGTAAAAAAAGCCGATAAAATATGGAAAATGCTCAAAAAAATTGAGCGACGTTGAAACAGGTGTAAATGGCTGATAAAGTCGATAATATGTGAGAAGTTTAGAAAAGATTGAAAAGCTCGAAGAAAGTTTAAAATCTCGAAAAAAGTTGAATAGAATTGAAAACTCGCAAAAATTTTAATGAGATTGAAAAGTTCGAAGATATATAGAACATATTAAAAAAAGTTGAAAGAAGTTAAAAATTGTTGCAAGAGGTTGAATATGTTGAAAAAGTTGAATAATGTTGAAATAGTTTAAAATCGCAAATGAAGAAAGTTGGATCTTTTAAAAGTCGAAAAAATATGGAAAAAGTTTGAATGAGATTTGCAAAATATGAAAAATGGTTGAGGAACCGAAATAAAATGAAAAATTTTGAAAAAAGTTGAAAAGGATGTTGAAACAGTTGTAAATGGCTAAAAAGTCGATAAAATATGGAAAATGACGAAACATGTTAAATACGGTTGAAAAAGTCGAAAACAATTGAAAGAGGTTGAAAATCTTTGCAGATGGCTTGGACAGCAGAAAAAGGCTTGTATCATCGATAATTATAAAAACTGTTGAAGAAGGTTGAGAAACAGGTTGAAAAAGTCAAGTTGAAAATCTTGGTAAATTTAATTAAGTTGAAAGATGTTAAAAAAGTCCGAAAGAAAAGGTTGAAGTTATTTAAATATAATATATATTTTTTGAAACTATATACATATCTCAAAAACAATGGGAAATAGAATAAAAAGAACTACGACCTTTTTTGTTTCAAAATGCTTTTATTATATGGAAAAAATAAGAAATCATTCATAAATTTGTTTAAACATTAATTTTTTATTCTTAAAAATATTTCTCAAAATAGTTTTGAAATACCATCTTGATTTTTTTATTTTTTTATGTTATTTTTCAACCAATCCTAAGGAAGTGTCTATATATCGAAACTTTGCAAAATATGAATTGTTTATGAAGGCGTGCACCAGTCTTATTGTATGAATTGTGTTATATTTTCCAAAGCTATGTCAGCAATTTCGAAGTCAAAGCATAAACATTCTTAATGTTGATTGAAAATAATATTACAAAAAAAAAACGATATGTCGAAGATATTTTGAAAAAAGTAAAATATTCATGTTTTCCAAAGCTATGGCGGGAATTCCATATTATGTTGAAGATGTTTTCCGAAAAATTTTTTTTTTTATAAAAAAATTAATCAATGTTTCATTGAACTTTTTCAGTCAGTTAGCAAAGACCATTAATGCTGTAAATTCTTACAAGTTGATCAATGCTTTTTTACAACAAATATGATAAATACAACAAATGTATCAAGTTAACCTGGTAATTGGTAACTTAAGTTTCGGCTATTACCGAGGATTTTATTAAACTGACGCTAATTAATCGTTTAATTGTTTTTACATCCTCTTAAATTTGTGATATATTATTTTTGGTTGTTAAAAAAAATGGTCAATTTTGCTTGTATGCCAACGATATATTCAATTATTTGCTATGCCTCAAGAAGTAAAATAAAATATTTGTTTTTATTTTTGGTGGATTGAATCATATATGATGATTGATGAGCTATGATGAATTTAATTCTTTTCTTATATGGGACGGCGTGGCATTGTCCATTTTTATTCAAATCAAGCTAAGCTACGAACCTTTTACAAACTATAAGAATTATATGTATCAAATCTTATCCATTTACGTCATATAGTTACTGAGATATAAAAAAAAAGTTTATTCATCTGCGTCAAATAGTTGATAATACCAAAGTATGCTACGAACATTCCCCAAATCACAAGAAACATAAACATATGCCAAATCTTCAGGCGATCGGTTGAACGGTTTTGGACATTAACAACAAAGTTTTTTACCGAACGTAGGGGTCCCCTTTCTTTCGTCATATAATAATAACAAAAGAGAGTAGTAGCTATTCTAACTCTCATTCGATTAGAGATCATTTTAGTACTACTGACTCTATAGATCGAAGATATGACGAAATATATGGACTCTGAGTAAAAGTAGCCTAAGCTGAGCTTCTTAATGTGAAAGCAACGTGGTGTGAGTTCGGTGTGAATCGGTTAACCGGTCTTTGAGAAAATGATATTTAAAAAATATTTTTGTATGAGGGCCACCCTAAAGATGCACTCAAAATAGAAGTTTTATAGCCTTATCTATGCTTTCCAATAAATAAATATCGAGTCAAATTTCAAAAAATATTATCAAAACAAAAAATACTGCACTTACTTCCGTACGAGCTAGTGTTAAAGCGAGGCTGCGAGGCACCTCGTTCTCAGAACCGAAAACGAGGCTATCGATTCATAGCCATTTTTACTGCATGGCTTAGGGCAGAGATGCAACTAAAAATTTTTTTGAGATGCGCCACCAATTGCCTTTTTTTGGGCTGGAAAATCTAGTGCTACTGCTTGACTCGCTGTCACTACAGCTCGATTCGTTGCTGGAGTCGCTGGTGCAGGGGTCAATGCTGCTGGAGGTACTGCTACTGGAGGCACTGCGCCTATTATGACGGCCCTGACTCGTTGGAAGCTTTCCAGTATTATTGTGGCTGTAGGCGTAATGGCCGAATTAGTGCAGAATTCTTTAATCCTTATTCTCACGACCTCGCTTCCTTCTTCTAGCACGCCCAGAAATATAACGGAATCTTCGTCAGAGTCCATACCTTCGCCAATACTGTTGTGGTTAACCTTCGCCTCGGATTTCTAGTTGGCAACGTTGTAGTCCTTAGGTATGGACTCTTGCGGGGCGGAAAGTGATGTTGACTATTGGATTCATACTATTACGAAATCGTGAGGACCTGGCCAAGCGTTTTCTTGTTGGTGTGGCTGCTGGTGGCGAACGAAGTCTATTCTGTTGTGTTGCGTTGGTTGCCCGTATAGATGTGCTGCTGGTGGATTTACTTCAGTTCGACGTAATAGCTGCTGCTTGCTGTCATGATCCAGGGCAGCGCAACTCTCCCAGGGCAAGGTAAGCCTCGTCTGGACCATGCTGTCGAAACCCGCTCGTAAAGTTTTAACTGACCGGACTGTTTTACTCTGCTCTTGAGCGCACCGTTGGATGGTGCTAATCAAATTATTGCTTTCTTCCTGGTTCTTCCTCGGAATCGACTACAGCAACTACTGCTCTCTCTGCTGTGGGATTCTTCAGGGACTCTGATGGCAATTCATGTGGTTGTTCAACAGATTCTTTACCTACTCGACTTTGGTTCCGTCGATGAAGGTCGTTTTCGCTGTTTCTATCTCTGGAAATTCTTTCGTTTGGTTTTCATACATCTCGTTTGTTGCACGGAATCTTTTCTGACGTGGCCCTGGCCCTTATTCGTGGCGATGGAAATCGAACTAGAAATGATATTTTTACGGAAGCATGCAAAAATTAAAAGTGTTAGCTATTTTTAATTCAAAAATGATACTGAAAATATGTTAATATTTTTTGTTGTGTTTTATTAGAAATAAAGTTTTTCAAATTTACTTTATCTATTAATCAATATATACTATGGAAAAAATAAATTTAACCCAGGCAGTATGTAGTAAGCAATATTCTAACCTCCAATGACGAAATATTAAAATTTGTTCATTACAACAAAGAAACACTCTTCCTCATAATACATAAAGAGAAAAAAACAATTAAATAAATAATAATAGCAAATGATTACCCTCGGTTATGCCAAGGAGTGGCTTTGAGATAATAGTTGACAGTAGACACATCGGCGACTGAATCTAAATCTTCATAGAGTATTCCCACTGGTGAGTAGTATGCTGTGTTGTTCCAATCATAATTCAGCTGAGATGTATAAATTTCTTTGATATTTTCAATATCGGAGTTATTTATAAAGGGTGTTTTTTTTAGAGGTATAGAGCTTCAAATTGAAATAAAACACAAGAAAATCGTTTTAATGTCCATCAATTTGGCTTTATTAGAAGGATAATTTTATGCCATTAATGTTTAAATATGATTTCGGGCATGTGGCCGCCGCGGCTGGCTCGAATAAAGCCAATTCTACAGGTCCAATTTTGAACCACTTTTTCGAGCATATGGGGCCGTATGTCGGCAATAACGCCACGAATGTTGGCTTCCAAGTCCCCTAACGTTTCTGGTTTGTTGGCGTAGACGAGCGTCTTCACATATCCCCAAAGAAAATAATCCAATGGTGTCAAATCACACGATCTTGGTGGCCAATTGACAGGTCCATTCCGCGAAATTATGCGCTCATCGAATGTTTCCTTCAATAAATCGATTGTGACGTGCGCTGTGTGGCATGTAGTGCCGTCTTGTTGGAACCACAACTCATCCACATTCATGCCATCCAATTCGGGAACAAAATAGTCGGTTATCATGGCTCTATACCGGTCTCCATTAACGGTAACTGACTCTCCAGCATTATTTCGGAAGAAGTATGGCCCAATGACTCCACCAGCCCATAGAGCACACAAACAGTCAGTTTTTGTGGCCTCATCGAGATCAATCTCATTTTCGGCCCATACACCAAAATCACGACGCATTGCATGGTCTCGCGGCTTTAATTCTTGCACAAGCTGGATCTTGTAAGGTCGCAAGCCAAGATCTTTGCGCAAAATCTTCCATAAAGTTGATGGACAAAGCTCCAATTGCTGTGCACGGTGGCGAATCGATTCATTCGGGTCCTCTTCAAAATTTTGCTCTACAGCGGCAATTGTTTCTTCGGTGCGCACTGTTCGACGTCTCTGCGGATGCGTATTATCACATAGAGTAAACGTAGTGCGAAAACGATCCATGGTTAACCGAATTAATTGCTCTGATGGACGATTATGTCGACCATAAAATGGACGGAGCTTGCGGTAAACTTCGCGAACTGAACTATTATTTTCGAAATAAATTTGCACGATTTGCAAGCGTTGTTCTTTTGTCAACCTGTTCATGATGAAGTGGCAAACCAAACTGAACATAAATAACATTAGAGTTGCCAGATTTAACCATAAAATGCCAGTTTTATCTCTATTCGAAAAACAAACCTATAAAAAAAACACTCTTTATTAGTGATGAAATTTTCCATTGCCAATAATGCGTAATTGGTATGATGGTTGTCTCTCTATACACAAACGCATTTGAAAAACGATTGGAGTTGTTCACTTCTTCGTTAGTCTTTTTGCTGCTGCTACTGATAGAAGAGACCCTTTGTCTCTTTGATGGAATCTTCCAATCTGCCAGATTCGTATTGGAACCTGAAAGATCCAAAAGATGTTGTGCTGCATTGGTTGTCTCGTTAGGGCATTCCATATCAGGTTCCAATCAATGTTTTTTAATTTATATTTTTTTTTTAAATAAGTAAATTATTTGAATTTTTCTCAATATGCAACAGAAAAATAGCTGTCGTTCTGATCGGAATCAAGATCAAGAATCCCATTGCTTTTGACATATTTCAAAATTTAAAAACATAAAAAATTTTCAGAAATTATTATATTTTTACTAAAATTTGAGAAAACGAATTGTGTGTGGTTTGCAGCAACGTAGGACACTACACATATGTATAAAGCAGTAAGGCCATAAAGATTAATTTTTATACAAAAAATATCTTTACGTTGGACAGGGGCGGATTAAGGTCATCTGCCGCCCTAGGCAGTTGCGATTTTGCCGCCTCAGACAGCAGCTTAATTTCTGTTATTGATCAATGAATTGACCTTGAAAATGCATGAACTTGTACATTTGGAAAATATGTACAATTCAAAAAGGTGAGAGTGATTAATTAGGAGAAATTAATTCTAATGTTTTCAATGTTTATTTACAGTTGTTTATACATGTTTTTGTAGCTCGCGTCACATGTTCTTACGTCGCGCTTTACGAAGCGCGAAGTCATTTATTATTTCATCGCACTCTATGTGACGCAAAACTTCTGCTTCTATAGTCAACAAGGCCAAAGAATTCAAGCGATTTTGTCCAATAGTTGATCTAAAATAATTTTTAACTCGTTTCAAACAAGAAAACGATCTCTCACCGCTGCAATTTGTGACAGCTAAGGAAAGAAAAATTCTGAAAGCAATGTTGACATTTGGAAAAACTGCGTCAAGATCTTTACTTCTGAAAAATTTTAAAGTTTCAATGGGTGTGACTGTTTTTGAATCCAGATCACATGCAAGATATGCTTTGAAATGAATCAATTCATCATCCAATGAAGTCTCCAAATCTTCATTGAATGCTTCTTGTAAAATTTTTGCTGTTTCCCGGATGTCAGCATTATTCAAGTTTCTCAAATCAATCAAAACAGCAAATTTTTCGTAAACTTCTTCATATTTTTAGGACACGCGTTTACGCTGTGTAGTAAACAGAGCTTCCTATTAATAGACACTTTGTTCGGAAAAATCATGGCGAGACGGTTACGCTTTAAAAGCAGGAATTGGGGGAACTTACGCATGAAATTTACGATAGTGAAGCGTCAGTTTCCGCCATGCCCGCTAAGTGGGGCTACTCGAGCTTCATTTTTCTCTCCGTGTACTTATATGATTTATTTGGGTTTTTTTCCAAAACCGTGAGGTTCCGGTAAATGAAACTTCACAGTATTCATTTTCGTAAAAATACTTGTAAATATGCTATATTTCATCATACGGAAAGAAAAAAAAGAATATTCAACAATATGTTAGACTTGAACACTTTTGGGTAAAAAGTATAGTAGTTTCGCACTTAAAAGTAGCATTTTGTCTAGTGTAAACGGTCGGAATTTGCCGCCCCTAAAAATTTGCCGCCCTAGGCAGCTGCCTATGTTGCCTATTAGGTAAATCCGCCCCTGACGTTGGAGCTTTAAAGCCAACTATGCATCTTAATATGCTTTAGAGTTCCATTTGGTTAAAATAACTATTTTTAATGTTTACATATTTTCATGTGAGTCATATTACATACATATGTGCATACTTACAGGCAAATGAAACTGTTAAACTCATATTAACCCCAATGCTTGAAAATGACACGCTTAGAGCTTACTCGTATATTCACGCACTTTACTGCTTTGGCCTGGAAAGGTCTTATATCTCTGTGTAAAAATGTATGTGATTGTATATATAAGTACTGGTTTTAACATTCGCCTGGGGAAGTATTTACATTAATCGCAAAGGCATGCACTGTAAGGACTGCTAAAATTGAATTCTTATGCAAATACTAGTGATTATGTTTACTTATTTTGCAAAACTTAATGGTCATAACTAAAGTCTATGTTTTACAGCGTTTAAACTTTTCAAATTGAAAATCCTTTGCTTGTATTTTAAAACTTTAATGGTTTTATATGCATATGAAGACTTTTGAACCCAAGCTCACACTTAAGAATGTGTGGGTATGGCAACTATAGTATTGAATTAAATATGTCCATCTGACCAATTTGTACCAGCAGTAGTTTCGTTAATAGCGAATACAGCATAAAATAGGTAATTACTAATTAGCTTCATTTATATGGGCAGCTCAGTAATACATTACAGCGTGACAAACATAAATATTCATGCTGAAATGTGATTTTCATACCAATCAAATGGCGAAAAAAGAATAAATTAATCATATGTTGTTCAAATCAAATCAAAAAATTATGTATGTACATATATCACTGAAGTACTTTGTTATTCAGTATATGACTAAGGATAGTAGATCTCTGGTAACTTACCGCCAAACCGCATGTTATGACCCGGAGATTCGGGAAAATCTACTCATATCAGAAAATCAAGTACATATATCTAAATACATAATATACAGTGGCTCCAACGAATAATCGGACAAAACGTATCCGTTTAAAAACTCTGATAATAAAACACTAAATAATTGAATATAAAAAAAAATTTTAATTATTATTTATTTATGTCTTCTTTTCTCCATGAATTTAAACAGTAAATAAAAAAAAAAAATTTCATTTTATATGATATTAGCTGTAGTAATAATAAAATTACGTTTTTTTTTGAGTTCAATGAATAATCGGACAAAGTATCCAACTCACTTAAAATTAAATATAAAACAATTAAAAGTAGAGGGTCAGTACTTAGTGGCATAGCCTTTAGCTTGCAGTACTGCCTGAAGTCGATTTGGAATCGATTGGACCAAAATTTTGCACACTGATGGTTCCTCGCTTGCAATAGCGCCTCTTGAGATACGTTATTGAACTTTTTAGTATAAACTCTTTGGCTAGTTCACCCACATATGCTCAATAACATTCAAGTCTGGAGACTGGGGAGGTGTCTGGAGCAATTTGGGGCAGTTGTGGATCAACCATAGCTTTGCAACACCCGCAGTATGCTTAGGATCATTATCCTGATAAAAAGCAAAGTTACTTAAAATGCCCAATTTCTCTTTATTCTGCTTAACATTGGCTCTAAGAATGTTGATATAAGCAAATTTATCCATTCTTCCATCTATAAATTGGAGGTTGCCCACTCCAGCATAGGACATGTAGCCCCAAACCATTGCATAACCTCCTCAATGCTTGAGGGTAGCGCGAGTTTTTTTGTGCTGAAATTCTTCGTCAGCTTTACGCCATACGTATGACCTGCCATCTGATCCATGGAGGTTAAATTTGCTTTCGTCTGCAAACATAACCTTTAATATGCAAAAAAAAAATATTATGATACATCTTCTAACATTTTAGACAAGTACTTTCGGTTTTCCAAAAATCAGTATCTTTATGAAGGTATTCTTTAGCAAATTTTATCCTCTTGCTTTTATTTGCTAGGCTTATAAATGGCTTTTTCCGAGCAATTCTGCCACTATAATAATTTTTATGTAAAACACCACGTATAGTGTGCAGGCATACATCCTTTACGGTCCTGATTTGTAAGGATATCTGTAGTTCCTTCGCAGATTTAAAAGGATCTTTTTTAATTTCTTTTAATATGCTGCGTTCTTCCCTTTCATTTAACTTTTTCCCTGCCCCTCTCTGCTTTTATATGACAGTCTGAACTCTTCTCGATACCTCTTGATAATGTCGTGAATAGTTGAACGACTTTTTCCGACAATTTCAGCAATATTTCGAACAGTTTCTTCTTCTCCATATAATTTTACTATAAGCTGTCTGATTCGAAAGGTAGCTTGTTTTCCTTTTGGAGCCATCGCGATAATTTGCTTCTTATTCAATAAAATTTTTAACACTGAATATCAAAAACTTAAAAAAAGCGTCACAAGAAATAATAATGGCACTTTTTTCACTGATTGCTATTGTGTCCGATTATTCGTTGAACTTGTCAAAACGTCCAAGTGTTTTAAAACATGCACCAAGTTCAAAATAAGGAGTTTTCTGTTTTTTTTTTCTGCTGCTTTAATGACAGATAAAGGAGCAATTAAATGACATAGTACTTTTTTTTAAATTCAACCACTTTTCATTGTTTTTTAATATAATTTTAAGATAGTTAGTGTTTGTCTGATTATTCGTTGAAGCCACTGTACATACTACCAAACGTTAGACAAACATCTAGTTCTGTTGCCGAAGCATGTTTAAAAATTCATATATAAGTGAAATATCTTTAGTATTACAATTGACAATGCGTTTGTATTGAAAGCTTTTGCAAATACAAGTTTGGATTGGATCGATAAATTTTACAATATTAAAAATATGTTGAGCAGAAACAAACACTTCTTAGAGAAATATAAGCTCAAATATAAAAGGACTGTCCCAGAAAAACTTGCGCTTTGTTTTTTAGTTATAAAAAAATACCCAGTAATTTTTTTGTTCTTTTTTAATTTTTTATTAATAATGGCTAGTGTTTAGAATATAAATAACTAAAAACTAAGTAACAATTTTTTTTTTTATAAAAAAATTTTAATTTTTTCGTAAGGCCCTTCATTAAATTTTGTCCAGTCGTTTCATCGACAGTATGGTCTTGTGGATTTTTTGCAGTCTTACCACTCCTTCGAAAATCTTATTTCATTAGAGCCCAATATCTTTCAATTGGGCGAAGCTCTGGGCAGTTGGGCGGATTTGCTATTTTTGGTACGAAATTGATATTTTTACTTGCATACCATTCCATCGTAGCTTTAGAGTAATGAGAGGTTGCTAAATCTGGCCAGAACATCACGATACCCTCATGTATACGAATAAATGGCAGAAGACGTTTTTCGAAGCACTCGTCTATATAAACTTTAGAATTGATTGTGCCTTGCGTGACAAAAAATCTGCTTCTGTGACCACAAGTGCATATGGCCTGCCAAACCATATATTGCTTCGGAAGTTTCGAAATTTTTTTGCTTTAAATATACTAGACACATGCCCCTTTTTTGGTGATGTATAATATTCGTGCTCAGGTAGCTGCTTAAAATCTGCTTAAACGTAAGTTTCGTCGCCCATAAAACCGGAATCAAATTTAGTCAGGTACCTTTCATTCAATTTTCGAGCTCGCATCTGAGCCATCAACTGGTTTTCATCAGAGCGGTCTGGTACTTTTTGAACTCTTTATGTCTTTAGCTTACTTTTCTTCTTGATCTTTTGTACAGTAGATTTTGATGTACCTGTTCTAGCCGCCATATCACGCACTGAGGTGTTGGGACTCTGCTTAAAAAGGCGCTTCACCTTCGCGTTACCTTTGGGTTAGAAAATTCTGGTTTTCTGCCTGAACCTTTTTCGTGAAACAGATAGACCCTTCTTATAATTAAAAATAACCGTAAATACAGTTCTTTCTGTTGCAACACCTTTTTTTTCTATAGCTAAATATCTTAATTTTTGATTTTGAAGGTATGTGGACAAATTCAGTTCGCGGAATTTTTGTTGCTTGCTAGACATCTTTGTCGTTAGAAGTGCTATCATTAAATGGTATACATCATATTAAACTTAAATTTATATAGAACAAATATTGTGTCTTTTTAGACCTATAAGATTGCCAGGTAGAGTATAATACAAAATATAAAAAGCGCAAGTTTCTTCTTGGACAGTCCTTAGTTTCAATAGCAATATTGACTTTCGTTAAGTGAAAGTATTTTCGCCATCTATATCTAGCAACGATTGCTGTACAAGAAAGCTATGAGTAAAACAAACTTAACGCAAACTTAAAGAGTGCCAGTGCAACCCACGAATTTTTTGTCTTTCTGAAAACCAATTTTAAAAAAATGTCAGAAGCAATTTGAAATAAAAAAAGTAGGAAGAACAAGAACGAGTATTCGTATAAACAGCGAGTCGTTTTATCTGCAAATGGAAGGCGACTTGACGAATAAAATACAGTTAGTTTTGGTTTTTAATGTTAAAAAATATATATTTAATTGTTTAGTTAATTTAGTTTTTTCACGTTACTTATGCGAGATACTGATCCAACACAACTTCAATAATATAGCTAAAAAAAGTCTCGGAAAATAAGATTCGGAAAAGTTAGTTATACCTCTTCTTGTGTCCTGTATGCCTTCTCGGAGCAAAAGTCCTCCGCAAAACTCTTCCAATATGCTCCATCAGCAGCGAGTGTCTTTAATTCTATCGAAGATTTCACCGATCTACGAATTTCCTAGTCAACAAAGTTTGAAACGAAGTAACATTATTCTTTCATTTATAGATTAGCAATTCATCATTCACTTGTCGGACTATTTTCTGAGGAGGAGTCTGACTCCGTCGCGATGATAGTCATTTTCTGTTCAGCTAGAGTATGGAAACTTGCCACCAGAGATGATTGTAAGTTCACTTGAACCATTCTATCTGCATTCAGACATCATTTCAATTGTTGTATTTCATAGGGCAAATTTTATTTTGGGAGTATTTTATGTTTAATTTGTAAGCGTGATAAATTCATCAGCAAATTTACCAAATAAGTAATTTCAAGTTAAAAAAAAAAAACAAAAATACTTAACGCCATGTATGTGGATGGCACACATACAACTGTACATTAGGGTGATTCAAATTTTTTTGTTTCAAACAGGTTTAAAAGTTTCTGGTACATGAAAGAAAAATACTAGTGTCAGGAGAGCTCATAATATTAATATGTATTTATTGGTAGCTCCTGGAGCTTTTTAGTTTTCCATATGATTTATATGGGAAAGAATACACTAGGCAGTTTCACTTATAACTTGTGAAAAAAAAAATCACGAAAGGGACCAAGCTCATTGGGAAGAGCATACATTTTTTTACAAATTACTTGCAAGGAGAGCTGTGACTATTAATATTTTCTGGAGCCATTATGAGCCGTCGAACTCCCCTTGCAGTAGAGTTTTTCTTTCATATACCTGCAACTATTAAACCTTTTTAAAAAAAAATAAAAAATTTTAATCACCCAATGTGCATATGTATTTGTATGTAAAAATGCAGGGTATTTAGATTTACTTGGTATTGTGTTAGAGTGTGAACTTACTGAATTCACAATTTAAAAGGCTTATCCAATTTCTGATACTCTTTGGAAACACAATGAGAAATTTTCACTGGAACTTAATAATAGCCTACTTCTAAGAATTTTACTAGGGACAAAAACTAAAAATAACTATAGTCAAAATTCGAAGTTAAAGGCGAAAAGTTTTATGGGGTGGCTGTGAAATCTTGCGGTTCGACGCCATTAAGTTGTTTCTCAAAACAGGTCACAATGCAAACAAAGCGCTTATCTGGCAAACACTACATCACCCAGTTACCAGCAGCTCACAGTATCACATTTTTACAGCAGATATTAAAACTTGCACTACATCCAGACACAACGTAAATATTTATAAGTAAACATTTATCTTCGGGCAAATTGTGCTTTATTTATATTTCAGCAGAAGATCGCATTCTATACAGTGTTGCCAACGCGACATGCCGGAGCAGGCGCTAATAGCATAGTAAATGGAGGCAATGTAGCATAAAATGGCAGCGGGTGAAAATTGAGAAGACTCTATTTTTTATATTTTTTTCACTCTGCAAAATGCTAATCGAGCTTACTTTGACGACAGTTTGTTGCAGACGATTTTGTTTTATTTCGTTTAATATGCAACAGCAACTTTACTCGTAGTTTATTGTAGGACTTTGCGTTGATTGTCTAAATTTCGCCCAGAACCGTACACTGACTATTGCGTTATTTTACCGAAAGTATCCACAAAAACTAAGTTAAGAAAAGTAAGTTCAAATGCTCGGAGTAAATAAGTTAGAAAGTTTTTAATTAAGTTTTTGAATTACGAAATGGCGTAGCTATTGTTGCCAGGCATCACAAAGGAAGTTGGCTAGACTATGATAAAAACATAGTTATCACTTTATTTTGCTTTTTTAATTTTAATAATAATAATATTTTAAATAATAATTTTATCATATAAATGATTTTTTTTGATAAGCGTGTTAATGACATTTTTAGGTTAGGATGTCTCAAAAACTTGACGTTACCGAGCAACTCTGACTCGATTCTTGTTTTTAACAATCTCGTATACCTTCGAGACAAAGTCTCCCTATCTCAGAATCGCCGGTGTTATTTAATCACCGCCGCGGACTTGAAGTGAATAAGATTCTTCGCTCTCTAGCAAGGAATGGAATCAAGTCTACGGCTATGACTCTTAATATCGGATAAGTTATTGCCAATTATCAGAAATTTCATGCAATCGGCTTTAAAGCAAATGACAAGATAGGCAAGATATAACCTCTAAGCTATGAAAACTGAGCCCGATCACCCGATAGTAAAGTGTCGTTCATTAAGCAACAATGTTAAATTTTAATAAAATATAAAAAGTATGACTGTTAAAAAAGATTTTTTATTATTTTGGAGAATATTCCTTTACATTACATATTGAACAATATTTCATTCATGTGACCACCAATTAACATAATTTTTGTATACTTCTTCACTTAAAGCTGGAGAAATATCATAGAGCGCATTAAGCGGTCGTAATATATCTGCATAGGTCAATGACTGCTAATACACCCACAAAAAATAGTCTAAAGGTGTTAAGTCACACGATCTTGTCGCCCAATTAACTTCATAATTGGAAATAATTATGTGAATATTGAGAGAACTTAAGTTTTACTGAAGTTAATAAATTTGCAAAATTTGGATGCGTTGTTAACTTGTATTTAGATAGATTGATTGATTGATATGTAAAAATTTTAATATAAAAACACAGTGGAAAAACACGGGTGTCCACTTGGCGTGATATATCTCATAACGATCCATTACGATTCGTATCTCTGTATTGATAAAAAATCACAGCATAACATTTTTTAGCTTCATATTTTTACATTTTAACTCAATGTTATTGAAATTGAAGAGTTTGAAGTTATGCTCAGAAACATAATGATGAGCCGTAATCTTAGTGTGACTGAACATGATCGCAGTTTCTGCTGAATCGCACATGTAGCTTACATTGCCACCACTGCTGGTAGGCATCTACCTGTCCGGATAAGGTCAGCCACTACCGCAGTCATTATCGCTATATGTTTCAGCACCTGCATTTTATATTTTTCGCTGCTACTGGTAGGCATCCACCCGACCAGATATGCTCAGCCGCTAGCGTAGTATGAGAAATATTTTTTCATTTCACTGCTGCTGGTGGGCATCTATCTGAAATGGACATAGTCAGCCACTTGCGCAATAGGCTCAAATAAAAGCAAATATTTCTCTAATAAACAGTGGTAATCCTTATGAATGGGAATCAATCAACAAAATAAAAGTTGCAGAACTTGGAAATTCAATTAATGATTTTTATGAATAACAATTAACAAAACTTAACTTAAAATCTAGTATTGAAAATCCTAAGTGGTATAATTGTAAAACAAATGAAGAAATGGTTTTAAACATTTTTATAAATAAATTACCAAACGAGCCAAAATTGATATTTAATACGAGAAATCCTAATACATTGCTTAAAGCTAAAGAGACTTTGATTGATACTGAACATTTTTATAAAGAATTCAAAAATACCCATCGTAAGCAACCTCAGTCATCTAACTTGCAAAATTCGAAAAACAATAATACTAACCAAAACTCTTTTAACACAAATAATAGTTACAGTCACCAACAACAACAACTAAATAATGATAAAAGAAGTTCACATACAAGACAAAACAAAGATACGCGACAGAATAACAATAATCAAAATGATTCAATACCTGCCTCTCGCCAGATTCCACTTGATGAGCAGATGGACGTAGATACACTAAATTTTCAGTCGCTACCACCAGAGCTCTTCCATGCATAGTTGTTCGCACTGCCTCAATGCCTATCAAAATATTAATAGAATCGGGCGCAGGCACATCTCTAATTAAAAAAAACTTGTTTCATAAATCCGTTATAACAAATTTAGATTCACCAATTAAAATAAAAACGATAAACTTTGTAAAAATAATAAACTGTAAAATAACTTTGCCACATTTTAAAGAATTCAACTTACCTACTGTAAAAATTGAAATGCTAGGAGCCGAACTTTTGACGGTATCATGGGATGCAATATATTGAATCCATTAAATGCAATCATTGATTTTGGAAAACAGGGACTCGTACAATATTCAAATTTAACAGTAGTAATAGTTTTCCAATACTCAGTAATGAAGAAATTTTTTACTTCAAGGAGCAAATTATCAACATCAACTTTCAAGAACCTTGTATAGGAACACTAAATGGAAGATTACTATCAGACAATTTAAATAGTGAAGAAATAGAAAAACGGGCGTCATAAAAAAATGTAGATCTGTTTTCTACCTAGAAGGCGATAAGTTGACCGCTATTTGCAAATATCAGCATAAAATACCAACGATCAATAATATCCCTTGGTATACAAAAACGTATCGTTTTGCTGAGGTCCATAGATGAGAAGCCGATAGTCAAATTCAGGATATGTTAAATACTGGAATAATAGTCAAATCTTCTAGTCCTTACAATGCCCCAATTTGGGTAGTACCAAAAAACCTGACAGTTCTAATATTCAAAAATGGCGCGTAGTCGTTGATTACAGAAGGCTCAACGACGTAACAATTGAAGATAAATTCCCAATGCCAAACACTGAAGACCTTTTGTCAAAATTAGTAAACTCTCAATACTTTATATTACTAGACTTAGCTAAAGGGTTCCATCAAATCCCCATTCGAGTCGAAGACAGACATAAAACTGCTTTTTCTACTTCAACAGGCCATTATGAATATACGTGAATGCCTTTTGGCTTAAAAAATGCGCCTGCATCGTTTCAACGAATAATGAACGAAGTTCTTCATGATTATATAAATAATATTTGTGTCGTATATCTTGATGATATCTTGATTTTTTCAACATCTCTTCATGAACACATAGTGTCTCTAAATAAAATATTTAAAAGATTGCTAGAGTTTAATTTAAAGGTTCAGATAGATAAATGTCAATTTCTTAAAAGAAAATCTGAATACTTAGGTCATATCATTTCTACTGAAGGTATTAGACCAAACCACAAAAAAAAATTTAAGTAGCTAAAAATATGTCTTTACCCAAAACTTTAAAACAAATTCGTTCTTTTCTCGGATTTACTGACTTTTACCGTAAGTTCTTGAAAGATTACAGTCGGATTGCACTTCCAATGACTAACTTTCTGAAAAAAGATTCTAAGAGGGATGTTAATGATAACAAATACATTGGCTCTGTTGAGAAATTAAAAGAACTTATTTGTGCAGCTCCTGTTCTAGTCTAACTTAATTTTGAACAGATGCTAGTAATACGGCACTGGGCGCTGTTTTGCAACAAAACGGCCGCCCTATAGCGTTCGCTTCAAGAACCATAAATAAGCATGAACTCCATTACAGTACAATTGAAAAGGAGCTTTTAGAAATTGTATGGGCAACCTTATAGGCCTTATCTGCACGGCAGAAAATTTAAAATTCAGACTGACCACCGGCCATTAGTTTGGCTTAATTCTCTTAAAGAACCTAATATGAAGTTGCAGCGTTGGAAAATAAAGCTCAACGAATATAATTTTGAAATTGACTACATAAAGGGTAGTACAAACAATGTAGCTGATTTGCTAAGTCGCCTTGAAGTTAACAATTTAGAAGATGAATATATTGAAACTCTTTCTGATTCAGAAACAGTACACAGCGGAAATGATAATCTCGATGATCAAATATATATAACACAGAGTCTGCACTAAATATATGCAAATATCAAATTATAATAGTGGAAGGAAGGAAAAACAAATTTATTATAAAAATCGTATACAAAAAAAAAATACGTTTCATAATCACCTTAAGCAATTATGATGTAAACTTCATAGTAAATACTCTTGGAGATATTTCACCAATTAAGGGAACAATAGGCATCTATTGTGATATTCTCGACACTTACAAACAGCTTCAAAGTATAATAGTAAGCTATTTTCCGAAAACATCAGGCTCACGCTTTTTAAAATGTTCCAAGTTCTTAGAAGATGTTTTCGACAAAGCGCGTCTTTTAGAAAAAATTTCAAAATATCATACAGAAAAAGATCATAGAGGTATAGAAGCAACTTATACTGTGTTGAAAGATATGATTTACTTTCTAAATTTAAAAATAGAAATACATAAATTTATTAATAATTGTATTATTTGCAATATGAGTAAATTCGATAGGCAACCAATAAGACCAAAATTATGTGTAACAGAAACGCCCGAAAATTGCAATGAAATAATTCATATTGATATTTGGTTTTTAAACAAAAACGTGACTTTCTTAACATGTATGGACAAACTTACAAATCATGTTTCTATTCATTGTCTGTCAGATCGTAATTCGATCACAATTGTTGACATGCTTAAGGAGAGATTTGCCATTCTGGGTAAACCAAAAAGAATAGTAGCCAACAATGAGTTTAATACAGCATATATAAAAAACTTTTTGAATGAGGAAGATGTTGATTACCATTTCACATCTCCGAATACACATACTGGAAACTCTGACATTGAGCGTTTTCATTTAACCCTTAATGAACACATTCGAGTTTTTAAACTGGACCCAAAGAACAAAGACATTGACGATAAAACATTTGTTTTTAAAGCAGTACAGATTTATAATGACACAGTACATTCAACTACAAGAAACAAACCTAACGAACTTTTACATAATCAAATTGATAAGTCTGAGTGGCAAAACTTACATGAACTCGTTCATGATAAAAAAACAACATAATGTTCAAAGGCTGAATGAAAGCAGAGAAGACTGTCAACCATTTGAGAAAAGAGAATTGGTTAAAAACCTTGGATTTCAAAACTTAAAGCAAAAACCAAAATATATTATAAAAGACGTTAATAAAAAGAAAAAGAGATCGACAAATAATTAAAAGGAAACATAAATACCAAAATCCGATAGATGAAAATGTAAACTTTGACAGAAAGTTAACTGGAAGAAGTAAGAAATAAAAATAATAAAAAATATATATATTGTTGTACATACATACATAAAACCATAATTATAAATCGCAAATTATAAAATTGTGAGAGTCCGTAAGATAATGAAGTACCCCATTTTAGTTTCCTTTATTTATATAAATTCTATTAAGTATATTTTAATAATATATATGTAATGAACATGAATAAGTATACCACGGTGAGCCTTAACCATAATTTAATGATGTTTTGGGTGCAAAAGAAATCCTTTAAGGGTTTGATAGTATACTGTTTCTAGATCATTAAAAACTAAAAATCAAAATCATCGGTGTAGAGCTGCCTCAGAAAACTCGATTTGAACATTTTTCGTCTAAAATACGAAATTTCTCATACGGCGGTGCGAACTTTTTCACATTTTGTTACTATGAAAATTGTTAATGAGAACCTTGTAACAATTATAATGTTTAATTAATAGATATAATTACTATGAATAATAACACCATTATAATTACAACAATAATCAATTGTTTATTAATATTTTTATACAAAATATACAAAGTACGAAATACAAAAATACATTTTAACAGGTACTTTAATGGTTGCAGTTTGAGTATAAATAAGATAGTAAAACTAAACATGAAAAGAATTGTAACAGCATACAGCATGTAATAATTTCTAAGTAATCTGGATGATTTATACCAACTTTTGTTTGATTCCACGCTAACTTTAAATCATGATGCACTGACTCCATGGCCTGCTCGCCAAAAAATTCCAATCCCATACCGTTCTTTTCACAAAACTGCGGGATATAAAAAAAAACTCCATGAACTTTAGGTGTAATGTTGACACCTAAAGCTATGTAGCTTTTTTTGAATGCCTCCATGCAAATTTTGTAATTCTCGTGTAGATGACTCCCAAAACAAGCAGATACGGCTTTCTCAAAATCTTGGAATACTTGAACATATTTAAGTGTAGCAAGATTAGTTGATCTCCGCAATAGGTCTACTTTTTTCAGAAGAATTCTACATGCATTACCCTTGAAACCAGAACATCCGTGTGTAATTTCTCGTGAAACGTGACATGCGGCAGCCCAAGCCAGAGCTTCTTTTTGGCAGTCTTTCAGCAGGTGATTAAAAACAGTGTTTACAACCCCTAGCATAAGATGCAATTCTGGTGGCGGAATAACATAGAGAAACGTTTTGCCTTCAGTTGCCGTTATGAGCGGGGCATGGACGCAATTAAAATAGTCCTTCGCCAAGTCCTTTAATCCTTTTCCTTCGTTCATCCATTTTTGATAGTTATTCAAAACGTTCGCTGATGTCCTTAGTTCACCACAGCTATCAAGTTTACCTTCCTTCGTTCTTGCGACATGATAACTGCTGAAATGTTGGCCAACTTGAAGTCTGTGACAATCGTACCGTCGAAAGGATTCAAATTTAGAGAATAACCGCTTTACTCTAGAGTCTTGAAATTGATTTGATGTTACTCTTTCACTATATTTTGCCCGCTTATTGTCACTCGTGATATTATTTTTTGACTGAATTGAGAGGCAAATTTTCAAATATTGACCTCCTCCATCAACACCTAGTTTTAAATGGCAGTCATCGTCTGATATCCCACGTTGTGACTTCACATGCTCTATGAAAACAGGTACATCGTTGCAATAAACAATCTCCACGGTTGAATCACTCATACTAGGGCCTTTTGAATTCTTAAATGAACATTCTTTACGGATGAAGAATGCATTAAGATCATGAGCCTTAACATAGAGCTTTGATTTTAAACCAGGCTCTATAAACTTTTTACGTTTCGCTGATGTACGGAGAGACTAAGCCATTTTTATGGCCCGACCACTTAAATTCAAAGCACTCTTCATAGTTAGAATATCTTCCGTAGATATCACTGACGTGGTAGAATTGCCTATAGTAACATTTAAAGGTCGGCCAAAGGATTGAGACAGTTGCAAGCACGAATCCTTTCCATTCGATTGATTGAAATCCGAACTTTTCTGAGTTTCGTTGATCAGTTTTGAGATAACGTGGTGCTTTTCTGTTAGAGATGAAGTCGAAGTGCATTCTACTAGATTTTGAACTCGCGTGGTTGAAATGCAATGATGTGGTTTTCCTCTTCCGATAATGCTATAACACTCATCACATCGTTTTGAAGAAGATGGTGTTTTTGAGCTATCTGCAATGATAATGAATAATATTAAAAATACAATTTTACTTGAAGCAAAAAAATTCATAATTAGAAAATTTACCAGTTTGAGTTTTATCATTAGAGCTTTTACCATAGAAATTATCATTTCGCAGATCTTACATTCACATTTTGCTCTAGTCTGCTTAACCGGTCCAAATGACGAGAAGTCTGGTGTTTTCACTTTTTTCCCTTCTTTTTCTGCCTATTTTTATCAAGATAGTTGTCGAGTACACTTTCTACATCACATTTAAACTTTTTTTGTACGACGAACATTTGTTTTTTCTTTTCAAAACAGAAATAACAAACTTTAAACCGATTTTCATCGTGAGTCTGTATACTGTTAAATGAATTCAAATATGTTCAACCACTGTATTTTAGACGAAAAATGTTCAAATCGGGTTTTCTCAAGCAGCTCTACACCGATGATTTTGATTTTTAGTTTTTAATGATCTAGAAACAGTATACTATCAAACCCCCAAAGGATTTTTTTTGCACCCAAAACATCATTAAATTATGGTTAAGGCTCACCGTGATACTTGTAAATTTACCTTAAGATTCTCAACATAATTTGAAATTTAACTTTTTTGTTTATACTGTGTATTTAACATTACGTCAATAGATTTAAAATCATTAAATTTTTGTAATTTATTTAACATTCGGGGCGTAATGCTTTGTCATGCGGTGGGGAAGTTATGGAATTAAGTGCTCTTTATTATAATCACTCTTTCCACGACTCTCTTTTGCTTTTCTCTCGCTCATTTACTTCGACGAGAATGTTAGCTTGCGCTTGACGATCATTACGATCTGATCATCGAAGTAAACGGACGACAAAATAAAAGAACTTGAAACCAATCTTTAAATCGTCGTACTGTATTTAATATCGGTTTAATCTGGAACTGACCTATAAATCGTCGTGTTTTGGGAAAACTTTACTTATAATTTGAACTTTCATCCCCAAATAATACTAACATTAGTATAGGAGATCCTAACATTAAAATTTCCATAGAACATACTTGGTGTTCAAAGTTCAACTTTGAGCCCACCGTAGTACTTAGCTCGAACAAAATTTAGAAGTTAATAGTTTTTTTTTCAGACAACTAACTTAAAAAAATATTTAAGTCCCTAGCACTTTGATTTACTTCCTATTTATGGCCACGATCTGCAACTGTGCGGCGGCCATAGGTATGTTTTAGGTTAAGACAACAAAACATTTGGGAATTTGAAAAACTCTCCTTCGGACACGCCTACCTCCCATACAAAGATGGGATGTGATTGTGGGTTTTTCATCAAAATAGGTATCAATTAATTTGAAGACGTTGATTTCAAAAATGTTACAAATTATAGTTTTCAAATTATTAAATGAACACCGTGAAGGCTTAACTCTTCTGATTTTGAAAGCACTCGAGGTTATATGCTTTATCTCAAGGAGGATGGAAAAGGGTAAAATGCCTCTTACCTGTTGCTTTTCCTTTCATGTTACTTCGTTCTTAACCTGAGCACATCCTCCCTTACTGCAGGCTCTTACAATTGATAAAATTATTGTAAAGCGTTGCGAAATGTCAAGAAAAAAAATTGTTTTTCCTTCGAATATTGCAATAGGATTAGGTATATCCGAAGATAATCTTAAACTATAACTTAATTCATGAATAAAAAATATAAAAACTAAACAAACGTTTTTGAAAAGCACAATGTGTTTAATTTGTGTGTAAATTTTAAAAGAAATTAATTTATAAGAGCATTTCATAAAAGTCAATACATGCAGTTCCTTCAAAAGTTACAATAGTAAACACTTGATGAAAAAAAGTAAGTTCCTAACGCTGAAACTTTGGATTTAAATTAACCATGAAAATGAGCCACTCACTGTTGCACAAGCAAAAAAAAAAAAATTTTTGATAAAAATTTTATGGACAGCAGCGTTTTCATATAATCTTTTGTACCATTACAGATTTCAAACGATGAAAACAATCATAAAGTCTGGAAACATATTCTACTATCTTCAATACGGTTTTGTCGACATAATTCTCACGGACATAATCCCCATTTCATAATCCCCATTTCATAAATGTCCACATTATGCGTTTTTTTAGTATTGCCGGTGCCACACCTCGTAGCCTAATTTGCAAGGCTTATGGTATATATTTATCTAAAGAACTCATTTCTCTGTCCTTTTTCGACGGTGAGATATGTTGAGGCGTAAACCGGAGAATGGCTGAGTCGATTAAAACATGCACCCAAATTACCTAAAAAATCCGGTGGCAACCCATTCTTGGGGCAGGTTTCGATATTGCAGGCCTCTTCGAGTTCTATCCTTTGACATACATTTCGAGCGGTAATATTATAGAGTTTTAATTAAAACAACTAAATTGGCAAAATTTTTGGCATTTTCGTGGATTGGGACAGGATTTGGCAAAGCGATAATTTCACCAAAATGCAATACTATATGTCCCGTATATCTTATCCTGTAATTTAATCTTATACAACCTACAGCAGGCTCTCCGGATATAAGTCACGGACTTTGTACATCATGGAGCCTTTTTTGTTGGAAATTTAATTATTGTAAAAATTTGCTTTCCGGACTTAAAAAAAAGTTTGTACTAGCTATTTACGTTTGATTAAAAACGGATAATTTTTTATATCAATAAATAATATCTGTTTGATAACTGAAACTCTGGAATATATTTTTGTATGTTTAATACAAAAACATTGTCCAAAGTGGGACCGAAAACAAAAAATTAAAACTGAACCCATATATTATTTTCAAAAAAAAACGTATGTACGTGCACAATTTTTTGGTCTCAGTCTTCTACGGTGGCTATATTTTTTACAGCAAAGTAGAGGACAAATTAATATCTGCTTTTTCGTTTACAAACTTTTTAAATCCCAAAAAAAAAGAAAGACTTAAATTATCAGAGCTCTGTGTTCCAAATTAATTTTTTTTCACCCAAAGTGGTTAAAAAAAAGGATTCCTTCAAAATGAAGTACGCTTGCGCAGCAAGTAGGATGCTAGCAGAGTGTTCTAAAAGCTGCTTCGAAAATGTATCACTTTTTCGCGTTTGTGTTGAAAGGCTATTATTGTATTATGGAAATACAGTGAAAGCTCCCATGGGCGGGCAACCACGGTTCCAGTGTTGTTATTAGGTCACAGGAGATGTCCGCCTGCGGAAAATGTCGAAGACATAAAGCCGGTATGTACGTGTGAATGAACATGTATGTATGTATGTATGCATACTACACATAAAGGGTGTTTTTTTTAGAGGTATAGAGCTTCGAATTGAAATAAAACACAAGAAAATCGTTTTAATGTCCATCAATTTGGCTTTATTGGAAGGATAATTTTATGCCATTAATGTTTAAATATGATTTCGGGCATGTGGCTGCCGCGGCTGGCTCGAATAAAGCCAATTCTACAGGTCCAATTTTGAACCACTTTTTCGAGCATATGGGGCCGTATGTCGGCAATAACGCCACGAATGTTGGCTTCCAAGTCCCCTAACGTTTCTGGTTTGTTGGCGTAGACGAGCGACTTCACATATCCCCAAAGAAAATAATCCAATGGTGTCAAATCACACGATCTTGGTGGCCAATTGACAGGTCCATTCCGCAAAATTATGCGCTCATCGAATGTTTCCTTCAATAAATCGATTGTGACGTGCGCTGTGTGGCATGTAGCGCCGTCTTGTTGGAACCACAACTCATCCACATTCATGCCATCCAATTCGGGAACAAAATAGTCGGTTATCATGGCTCTATACCGGTCTCCATTAACGGTAACTGACTCTCCAGCATTATTTCGGAAGAAGTATGGCCCAATGACTCCACCAGCCCATAGAGCACACCAAACGTAGCCATTCAACCAAAAATGAGCCTCATCACTGAACAAAATTTTGCGATGAAAATCAGCATCGAGATCAATCTCATTTTCGGCCCATACACCAAAATCACGACGAATTGCATGGTCTCGCGGCTTTAATTCTGGCACAAGCTGGATCTTGTAAGGTCGCAAGCCAAGATCTTTGCGCAAAATCTTCCATAAAGTTGATGGACAAAGCTCCAATTGCTGTGCACGGTGGCGAATCGATTCATTCGGGTCCTCTTCAACATTTTGCTCTACAGCGGCAATTGTTTCTTCGGTGCGCACTGTTCGACGTCTCTGCGGATGCGTATTATCACATAGAGTAAACGTAGTGCGAAAACGATCCATGGTTAACCGAATTAATTGCTCTGATGGACGATTATGTCGACCATAAAATGGACGGAGCTTGCGGTAAACTGCGAACTGCGAACTGAACCATTATTTTCGAAATAAATTTGCCATGATTTGCAAGCGTTGTTCTTTTGTCAACCTGTTCATGATGAAATGGCAAACCAAACTGAACATACATTTATGTCATTACATTAGAGTTGCCAGATTTGACCATAAAATGCCAGTTTTATCTCTATTCGAAAAACAAACCTCTAAAAAAAACACCCTTTACTATGCATTATAGTTAAAATTTTTTCTTAAGAAATTTAGAATCGCATTATTTTCTGTCATAATTTGTGAAAATAAAATACAGAACATACAAAAACAGGGAAAAACAAAATTTAACACTTTGACTCATTTTTGTTACGAAACCATTGATCTATAAATGAACAACATGCAGCCAGTTTTGCACCCCACTGTATATCATTCCTTTAATAACTGCATTCTTGAATATAGAGTCATTAAACCTTCACCCAAACAACCTACTGTCGCTTGATACTCAAAACTTATGTATCTACGACATATGTTTATTATAATTTTCATATTTCATATTTCATTCTTCATCAATTCCAGGAATGTATCTGATTTCATGTCGAAATTTTCGACATGACATTGGAAAATATCACAACTTTCATACAATTAGATAGATAGGTTATAAAAACTGAATATTTGCCAAAGTGAATGGATAAATTGCAACATCGGTTTATAAGCCATTATTTTTTTCTGTTTGAATGACTGACTGTAGTTTACATTTAACACAAAAACATCGAAAGTAAACTTCAACAAATAAAGCATGCAAGTAATGCTAAAGCCTTTATGGTTTCAAAGGTTATTTAAAAATAAAAAAAAAGACGGGAAAACAAATCCAGCATACATTTTAGAAACTTTTAAGTTTTTAAAAACTACGGCCAGCATTTGATTTACGTAGTTTTTCATATGAAAAAATGTACATCACTGTATGAAGAACCAGTGGTATAGCGTAGCTTTGGCGCACGGAGCTAAGAACCAAACAGGTGCTCCCTGCCTTGGAATAAATTGTTGTCAAATTTTCAGAAAAAAATTAAATTTTACTGAAAAAAAGTCATACGCATTTTTCTTTGCACATGTTCCATCATATATTAAAAGGAGTAAAAAAATTTGTCATTTTAGTGAGTACCGTGGACCATATTGTTGCCTCCAAACGTATTCTTCCACCCTTGCTACGCTACTGTGAGGAACTGGTTGTGTCTATGCGTAGTTGAGGTAAAATCATGCGAGTTAAAGTTTTCCAATTATAATTTGTTGGCAAACATGTTGCATGGAGACTCTGGAGGGGATGTTCAAGGAAAATCTTATAAATAAATATCCAAAAAGATATGAAGGTATGCACATAAGGAAAAACTTTGAAGAAAACTGGCATCACATAAAGACTTTAACATAAAATTGCAAGTTTGTGTCACTTTTGTGTTGAAGAACTTCTTTTATTATCATTATTATTTGAAAGTCAGAAGAAAAGTTTTTTTTACATCAAACCAATGAAGAATCCTACTACTATTAGCAGATTATAATTGGCCAATCGATTAACTCCATAAAACATAAAGTAGATAACATACAAAACCACATTGCAACACCTATGGAGTATATGTAGTGAAGAAGTAATTCCGATTTTTTGAGGTGTCAGAAAATTATATTGAGACAAATTTGCGTTTTTGTTTTCTTACTGCAATCGCTCAGCTGATTTGTAAAAATCTCTAAAATTAATGAACAAATTTGACCAAAGTTTACTCATAGTTAAAATATGGGGAATATTGAAGACAATGATGCTCTGAAAGAAAACGATAAAACTGTATAATAGAGCTTTTTTTTTCAAATTAACAATAACTTTTATTAAAAATGCGGCAGCGTGGACGTCTACCTTTTATATTTTCGCTATCTGCCCTTTGCCCTTAACACAATATATAAGAGGCAGACGGGATAACAAACCATTAATAGTTTTTTTTTTCTAACTTCAAAATCCATTCGTTCCAAACATGATAAAATCATAAGTCAAATGCAGAGATGTGGTATATATTTGAAATAGTTGCATTTAAAATGCAAATATTTTGCATATACAATAAATACTTTTTCGGAAAAAGCATTTTGTATATTATTCCAAATAATTTGTTGGAACTATTTTCTATTTACTAAGTGCAAAAAACAAATTTAATACCATTTCATTAGAGAGAGTGATGCTCGACACTATTTTATTTCAATCGCTCTTATAAGAATTGTGCGGATTTTTGAAAAATTTGCAGACTTAACATTAAAAAAAACTAGTAAAGGTGTTATCTTCGTCCAGGCTCACATACCCTACACTGCATTAAAAATGTCTTCCAAATGTTAAATAGCCGTTAAAGAAGTTGATTAATTCAAAAAAAAAAAAAAGTGTTGAAACAGTTGAGAAAGACTGAAAAAGTTTAAAAAATAAGAAAACCATTAAAGAAGTTGAAAGAAACTCAAAAAGTTTAACAAAAAATTTTTCAAAATCATTCCACTTAAGGTATTTTACTTGTATGGGCGGTGCCCATTTGTGCCATTTTGTCTGCTGTGATTCAAATATACTTTATAGCAAGTAAGCCACCTTCATCAAATTTCAAACCAATTGGTGCAATAGTTCACTTAAAATAGCGCTTACAACTTTATGTTAATATGGGAGGTGCCACGATCACTAATGCAATCCAGTCTTTAATTTTAAAGCTCATAGTAACTGACTTCTATTCAACGAATTTTAAGTAAGATCACTCTCATTGCACACTATCTATAACATTAAAAGTTTCTTGCTTTTATTGGAGGTGCCACTCCCACCGCTACTATTGTGCCAAATTTTTGTAATAAGACAACTTTTAGGAAGTTTATCTGCCATACTAAATTTCATAACGATTACGTTGTTTGTACTTTGCAGTAGGCTTGTGCAAAATATATCGATTATCGATATTCGCGATAGTTTTTGCGATAGCTATCGGCGATATTTTTTATTTTTATGTATCGATATTAGATTTTATTTTTCGACTATCGAATTTCGATATTTTTATTTAAAAGTTGCTCCGTATCCAATTGAAAAAAAACTCCTGTGGTCCTAGCCTAGCAGGGTAATTATCTAATGAAAGTTGCTTATGGGCAACCTTGGGACATAGTGGTCATAAAAAATTTTTGCCACAGGGAAGGATATATCTAAGGAAGCAATTTATTAAATTTTGGATTTTCGATTGGGCTGTTTTGGTAGATGAGGGAAGTGGAAAATAAGTCGTGTATATTTTAGAGTAGTTGACAAGGTATTGTGGAAACTGAAAACAAATACGATCTTAGATTAAGATCCAGAGTATTCGAGATACCAGACGGTGTTTGGGACCTCTCCACAAATGAGCGTGGTGTACGATTTCATGCTGTACGTTAGTGAAGGTACATTTACAGTTTATGGGCTGTGTATATCTTCGGACATAAACTTTTTGACAGCTGAAAATCTTCCGAAACATTACGATTTTTAAGTGTATTTCAACAACTAAGTAGTTCACAACAGTAAGTCTTCTTATAACTTTAAAGGAAATGCGGATATTGGAAACTGGTTTAGCGAGAGTCTTTCAGATTATGAATTGAAAAAGATAAAAAAATGATTTTACAACAGTAAATATGAAAGCAATCATTTATTGGATTTTAATTTTTTCAGCAAAAGTATCGAAAATCGATAATCGATATATGGGTAATTCCATCTATAATGGGCCTATCATTACCCTCATATTTTTTAAATAGGCTGAAACTTTTTTCAGTGATTGGTCTATCATGTAGAAGATATAAGAAAATTCGATAAAATTTTTTTGACTAGTATTATTGCTTAAAAAAAAGTTTCAAATTGTGTTAAAAAAACTCGTAAGTAAAACAAAAAATATAGGAGTACCATCCCTGAAAAATTTATTATGGACTAACTCCTTACGCTAAAGATTACAAGAATCTTATAGGACAGCATACATAAGTCACTTCAATGAGTACAAAAAAATAATTAAATGAATTAAAAGTGAATGAAATAAAATAAAATTAGTAAAGATAAAACCCAGCACAGAATATTAAATCATGATCAGAGATAAAACTGATTTGATCAATAGACAGTAAAGGTGTGTTATCTGATATGATAAAAGGATCTAGCAAACTAGCATTTGCATTATTTCCAAGCCTAATTAGCATAGCAATATTTACTACGGAGTAAATCTGATCATAAAACCTGTCAGTGACATTGTCACCTACTAAGAGGTTGACGTTAAAGTCACCAATATCAAATAATGCCCATAATCAATCCCTCGTGAACTTATTTCAGAGAAGAAAGACTCAAGATTATTTGACCTACTAGTATTGTACACACATGACACTGTTGTCATAAACAAATCATTCAACATTTATGTAAATAACCAATCACATCATTACTTGACTTACTGAAAACTCTAGCACTAATATGAGATTTATAATAAATCGGTCCCCTCCTCCCTTCCTACAATTCCTGTCGTTCCTCAAAAGTTTTTAGTTTGATATTTGAAAGTAATTATCACTGATTTTACTATCAAACCACGTTCCAGACATACAAATTACGTCAGTAGCAAAGCTTTCAAATATGTACCTGACATAATCCAATTTAGATACGTTAAGGCTCCTGTCATTAAAATGTACCACTTTAAGGCCAAAGCATTGTTTACATAACAGATTATTTAAAATTTTCTAGTTCTATACAACGCCATTAGTAACAGAATCTAGAGACATAAATCAAACATACGACAAAAATAAGCAGTTTCTTGTACCGGCAAAAAAGAATGTAAGTAATAAAAATAAAATACCAGCATTTTTACAAAATACACATCAAAATTATAATTTAAATTTTTACTTTTAAGACTCAGCAGTCACAGATTCTACAGAAGAGCAGTCCAAAACGTTTAAGTCATCCATACTTTGAATAGCTATTGCAGTGCTGCTAGCCTGTCTTTTAATGCGAATTACACCACGAATTGTATAAACGTTAAAAGTTTAAGCTTTACAACCGTTTGAAGTATTTTTCTTGCTTCAATGGTTAAACTTTCTTTAATGAAAATAGTGCTGCTACCAAAATCAATTTCTTTCTTTGTATTTCTTTCTCTCAAACCTTGAGGAGAATCCAACTATGACCGCTGAATTAAAATTATTTACACCCGGTTGCTTTTTCGTCCGAAAAGAAACCAAGAATTTGCGGTGGTGTAAATTCGATCTGACTACGAATTTCAGCAAAAATGTTTTTTAAATCTTCACTCTCCGCATACGGAACACCAAATAAAATTGCATCGGCAGCTAGTTCGCCTCTTAAACTTTTTTCTGAAACTCAGCGAAATTTGTTTTGACTTTTCGCAGTTCAATTATGATCTCTTTTCATTCCCTTTTTATTTTCGCAGTCACCTTAGTTTCCAGGGCAGTTAGTTCAGTTGACATCTTTTTGAAGGACTCAATTGTTAAATTACTCATATTTTGTCTTTTTGGAAGGTTCCAGATTTGATAGTTACTGAATTTTTTTAATGAAATCTTGTTGCTATGTTAAGTATGGTTTATTGTTGATTATAAATTAACATCCCTATCATGAAGCGCAAAACTTTGAATTGTTAACAAATTGTTTACGAATGAAAACAAAGTAACATTTAAGATTCAGTTTAGCAGATAATCATCCTGCAAGGCGGGAGTTAAGTTCTTATGATGGACTTCACAAGAAAAACGGGTAAGTTAATAGTGATTTAAAAAAACCCACTTTTCAGTTTGAATGTATATTTCACAATTAATTTCAGTTTGTAGTTACTTAGTTTTTATACAAAAATAAAATAAAGAAAATGAATAAAAAGAGTAAAATGTTCATTAAGCAATATAATGTTAATTAAGCAATATTAATTAATTAATTATTGATTTATAGAAATGTTAATTAAGCAAATATATATAAATTGTCAATTGAGAATAAAAGTGGTAAAATAAATATATGAAGTAAATTATTGTTGTTGGTTGATGTTGTTTGTTGTTACTGTTGGTTGTTGTTGTTGTTGTTGTCATATGTTGTTGGTTGCTGATCGGTCGGGTTTAACTGGTGGTACAGTGGATGTAACTCAGGCAGAATGGTTACTAACATAGTAAACATTGTGGACGCGGCTTTAGTTTACACTATTGTGTCTACTGGTCGCCAATAGTATATGTTAAATGGCGTGGCGATCACTTCGGGTCTCGCACGACTTGGACGAGACCGCTGTCGCCATTGAACAACGTGGGACCCACAAAAAAAGGTACATAAAATACGTTTAACCCACAGTTAAACATATAAATTTTGAACGTGAGAAACACAAACGGCAGATGTGGAATCATCATTAATTTCATTATCGAAAATTGTTGAATTTGAAACCATTTTTTCGCCTGTTAAATAATTTTTATAACAATTGACAAAACCCACTAATTCTTTTCATAAATTTTGCTTCATAATTACTCTACCCTTTGACCTACACAATGTGTTTTCGGAGCAATTTATGTCGAAATGTACTTACCAACGAATGTAACGTAACAGTCTGCGTTTTGGTTCATATTTAATATTAGAATATTGCTAAAATGGTACATATTTCGTGAAATATCTCCCGCACAATTTGTGTTTTTGTAAGCTGTTTTCAACAAACAAAAATTAACCTTTCAAAATACTGCAAAAATGCAGTATTGCCCTGATTCGTTTCTATATATTTTTTCCTATGTTGTTGAATAAAACGCTGCAAACGATGTATTCAACATACGAATTAATTAAAAATCTGAAGGTTTCTAAGTACTTAGTTTAGATACTCCGCAAGTTTTTATTGAGCATAACTTCTTTAGTTGGGATAGTAAACTTTTTACATTAAAGTGACTATGAAATATTTTAGTATTAACAGTTGGCTTATTGTCGTTGCGGCTGTAATCACCTAAATCTCATCTAGTCTTACGAACGTATGACTTATGTTCTTATTCAGAATTGAAATTGAAATTTCCAATTTGCGGGTTTCCCGTCGTCTGCTACAGTTCTGTTACATTTCAAACGATCAAGTGTGCCCGTTGACGGAATTCCCATCGCCCGTCGCATTTGATGTTTAAGGCATCACTTTTAATTGGAGATTTTATGTCGATAAAAAAAAAATTAATGCCGAATTGAAAATTATGATCCATTAATTCATCACAAGAAAAAACGAAAGTTTCAAGGTTTTGAAAGAGTCGAAGTTGGCAAAGACTTGGTGCAAGGCAAGAGTTTACCTTCCATCTGCCGTCGTGAAGAAGCCGACAGGCTCATAGCACACACCACATTCGAGATGAAGTCCTAAGGCAGCTGAAGCGCGAACGCCAAAATCAATTACTTGGAATAAAGTCTAAAAAAGTAAAAACGCCTGCATTATCTAAAATATGATGCGAAGTCAGAAAGTGCCAATAGAGACATAAATAATGTGAAACTTTTATTTGTCCATTATTTTACTAATATTCGATTCAAATCGATCTTTAATAAAATAAAGTAGAGTTCCCTAATGGGAAGTTATGTTCTCATCTTTTTTTGCATCAATACAGCACAGAAATTGAAAATGGAGAGTATCTTCAAATTTGTCAAATGGTCTTGTTGATACAAATCACAAACGCTGTAGACTATTGTTTGTTTGAATTTCTAAGGATAGGATCAGAAAATAAATTTCCATTCCTGGGGCCAAAAGAAATAATAACGGACTTCAATAGAGCCTTGTTAGGTGGAGTTGTGAGAGTCATTACTCATACTCTTGTATGCCTTGAAATTCGTCATGTTATGAATATGATTGCAAAATGGAAGCGTTGGCGTCAACGGAAAAAAGAGTGAAAGTATTTTATGTGAAAAGCTTAGCTGCCTTCAGAGAGCAGAACACTATCCAAGGAATTGAAAAGCCTGTCAAGGCAATACTTAGTATGCCACTGAATGGTAATCAATCAGTAGAAAGTTCAACTCACAAAGCAATAAACTTTTTAACCAAATCAATCAGAGGTGTAACTGTAGATGAAAAATATTTTACTAAAAATTCAAAATCAAAATTGTTTTTGGAAGTAGTGCCAAAAATATTCAACTTTGATTCCTGCAGACCTACATTCGCAGCAGTTGAATTCGAATGTAATGATTTAAAAACAGAGTTCTGAGTGATAAATTTGTAATACAACACATTTCCTCATTTTCCAGATATACAAAAATAGGTCTCTCCAACCAGCCCAAAAGCTCAGATACAAATTATAAATTTGTAAGCTCGCCAAAAAAAAAATCAAGTTAGTAAAAAATCTGATAGCGATAACAACTAGAAGGTTAAACCATCAATTTAAACTTCAATGAGACACAAAAAACGTAATTCATCATCTGATATTGAGTTTGGCGAATTGTATGAGCTACGAGAAGAAGAAAATCGGCGAAACATAAATAAAAAAAGATAGATCACCTAAAGCATACAGATCCAATGCTGCAGTTCGATTTAACACTGAAATCTACAGTTACACCTCCCATTATAGTAAATGGAAATTTTTGCAAATACGTTCACAATGATGGCAACTTTTTCATTGTTAGAAATCTCTGTTTTTTTGTCAGATAATAGCCCCGACTATAAGAAATAATTCAAATTATAGCGAAGCCACAAAGAATCTGGAACCACCCGTTTTTACGTGTAAACCTTAAAAACACGTGAACCCCCAGAAATTGCAACACTGGTCAATTGTAACTCGTCAATCTTTACTTGTTACATTTGACATTCACAATAGTCAAAACTCGAAGCTGATGTGTGTTGCTGTCCCTTTTGCTCTGCCGCGAAAGATCGCTGACCCTGACATTAAATTTTGTCAAATGCCACGTCAGCGTTCTTGGGCTTTCACTCGTTACAGAACCTTACATCGTGACCAAAAGTTTTCTGAGCTTTATACTCTTAAATCTAATTTCAAAATACTTAAGACTAACTTACAAATATTTAACTTAAAATAGAATCACAAAGTAGTGTTTTTTGTTTTGTTCTGCATTTGTCGGTGAAAGCGGCAAAATAGTTTTGCTATAGAATTTGCTACACAGCAGCCACCGCTGAATCAGAACTAACACATCATCATCAACAGCATCATCATCGTAATCAACCCATCAGCACATCAACGTCAGCCGTCGCATCCAACAGATGGTAACGTCACCACCACCAGCGTCACCGAAATCTGTAACCATCAACTTCGAATACCAGGTATTGTCTTCTTGCCATTTTATAAGAAACAAGAAGCTTTTGCCCCCCGTACAAACAACCCGTATTCAAACTAACATATATCTTAATCGAATAGGGACTTGCCGCTAAATTTCATAGAGAAAGAGCCATGCTTTTGTCTAGCTTACCAACATAAACTAGATAGACAAAATAAACAGAAGTCATAAAAATAAATGCAGAAATATTGGCAATTTAGCTGTCATTGTTTTCATTTAATAATTAGATATCATGCTACAATCGCAGCAGACATGGATATTTTAGCACAAGAATTTGAAAAGCTTGAACAGGCAGTGGAAAATTATTTTCCAATTACCAAAAATTGCTGCAATATCGAAAAGAGTAATACAAAAAATTATTCACCTCATATCATTATGGAAACTAAGCTCGGTCGAGAAGATTCAACTCCTTCGAATTCTGTTCCAATGGAATTCAATCTTTTCGAATCAAAAACGCTGAAAAATTTTCAATTGGCTGGAGTAATTGGATATTCAGGAACTTATCAAAGGAAGTCCCTAGGACATTACACAGCATGCATACGAATTTTTGAAAATTGGATTCGGTTTAATGATCAATCATAAAAAGGATCCTTCCACAATTTTTGTCTTTATATGGCTGGAGACAGCCATTTTGATATGCACAAAATGGAAAATGTATCAAAAAAATGCATTTGAAAATGTTTTTTCAGTACAAAAATCAACACCAAAAGGCAATTTGAACGAAAAATTGATATTTTCGAAAAAAAATTGCAAAATTATAAAATGTGTGTCATGGTTGATGCATGTGTTGGCTTAATTTTTTAATAACGTGCATAAATCGCCTGTATTGGAAAATTGGAAACATCTACAAAAGTTCAATATCATAATTCATATCAATAAATGTTTGGCAGAAAAGTCAAATTTCGCCGCATACACACTCAGAAGATTGAAAAGCCAGGTCAATGAGTGGACAGCACGCAGAGCGCTGAAAAAATCGGGTTGGAGGCCGCTATCAAGCCACAAAAGCCAGCGTTATCTGACAAAAACGTGAAAGTAAGGTAAAGTTTTTCCAGGAAGTACAAACACTGGAGCGTTGATGATTGGAAACGAGTGATATGGTCTGATGAAACCCGTATTAACCGTTTACAATCAGATGGGGAACAATACTACTGGCATCGACCTCATGAAAAGCTACAAAAGCATCAGGTCAAACAAACAATAAAGCATGGCGGTGGTAGTTTTATGGTGTGGGGCTGCTTCACATGGTGGCACATTGGACCAATGGTGAAAATGTTTGGAATAATGCGTTAGGAACACTATCTGAACATCTTACAAACCAATTTGCCAGATTTTGTTGAACTAAGCGCATATCCAACAGAAGAAGTGACATTCCAGCAAGACGGAGACGCAAAACACACCGCAAAAATTGTTCAAAAATGGCTTAAAAGTCCGGACTTCCAGCTTTTAGAATGGCCAGCACAGAGTCCAGATTTAAACCCAATTGAAAATTTGTGGGATATTCTAAGGAAACGGCTCCAAAGAATATCGACGAAGTATGGTCAAGAGTTCAGAAAGAATGGCGTGAACGTTTACATATAACTATTGAAAAACTAGTCGAGAGCATGCCGAGACGTATTAATAGCATAATTAAGGCCAAAGGGCTTTGGACTAAATATTAATATTTTATTTTATGTAATAAAAATTATCGCCGTGCAAAATTGGCTAAATAGAATATTTTTTTGTTTCTGTAATATCTATTTTATTTTTTATACTTTGTAATGTTGAATTAAAACGTTTTGTTTCTTAATAAATGAAATATTTAACCTGAAGATTTGGTAGCATTATATTGAAAAATTACTCTATAGCAATCAAAAATGCATGAAAGTGGCAAACACTTAGCCAGTTCTGCTCGCCACTGTATGTCAAGTAAAACCAGAAACGTAAATGTTTCTGTCATCCATAAAGTGTGTCATTCATAAACTGTAGCCAACCATGAAACCGAAAAATTAAAGTGCCTCCAAACTGTATCGTCTTGGAGATAAAAACCAGTAGAGAACCATGAAGGGGCTGCTAATTTTGTCTCTGTTAGCTATTAAGATTTTATAAATCCAATAAAAGATTAAAAAATTATAAATGTACCAGAGAACTGCAGGGAGCCACTCATAATTTTTGGCATTCATGAATCTGATGTAATTTTGAACAGATTGGGTATCATCTGGAGCTGCAAGGCAAAGGGTCTTGTTGGCCACATATATTTTGTATACGGTATAATGTTGTCGACACTATGGCAAAATTAGGCATTAAAGACAAATTTGCATTCAACCAGGACAATGACTCTAAACAAAAAACCCCAAATGCAAGGAGCAGGTTACTCTACAAGTTTACTAAGCTGCTTGGCGCACCTCCAAAGTCACCGGACCTACACGTTATTGAGCATTTGTGGGCTGAATTGAAAACACTGATAGCCAAAAGACAAGTCAGGTGCATTGCGGCTTTGAAAGAGGCAACTATCGAAGAATGGCCAAATATTGGACTTTCATTCTGCAAAACACTGGTTCATAGCATGGCACGACATATTTAAGCCTTCATTGCAATCATTAAAAAATCATAAAAAAAAAAAAATATTAAGAATTGCTCATTTAACTTTTTGATTTCGATATCAATCATAAAATAATATACAAAAAAAAAATTTTAAGCCCTAACTAAAACCTTAATTTTTTTAGCGTGTAACTCAGAAATAAAGAATAAGAATGCGGTGTCCCACTTTAAGTGTGAATAGCTGTATGTATATAGTGGAGTCTATTATAAATACATATTCTTCTTACAAACAAGACAATAATCTAAAACGTTTTTTAAATAATATTTTATTGAGTTTACTGTTCGATATAAATTGTGAAAATTTTGTCAAAACCAAAGAAATTACACTCAAAAAAAATAATAAAACAGAAAAATGGGGTAAAGCTAGTTATACTAGTTTCATCATCTGCTAGGAGGACTCATCAGTAATTTTTGTAAATGTTCGGAAAGCCTTATATGACACTTTTCTTGCATGGATCTGTTGAGAAGCCAAGCAAAAAGTTAATCAAAAAAAGCAAAAACTCTTATCTCTGTGTTTGTTAATTTTTGTTATTGTAACTTTCCTCACATTGAACTTTTTGTGCAAGGCTTGGAAAGCCAAAACGAATTAGCAAGTGCAAATGTAAACAAAACTTTTTTTGTTTGCGTTTTTAGAACATATTATGCCTAATTAATCATATTTTTTGGCTGAGCGCTCTGTTCAGTACTTTTTAGTGAAAAAAATCACAAATAAAAAGGCAAGAACGACCAAGTCCATACACTTAGTGCCATAAGTCTACGCTCCTTGCATTCCAAAATATTTGTCAGTTAAAATTTAATGACATACTTCATGAAAATTCAAATCTTTTTATCACAACAGCCCATGATCATAGTAGCAATGCTGGCGCCAAAGTTCTTTGAATTTGATCAATCGATGCAAATAATAACGATAATTTTGTTATCATTACTATGTATTGCTTGTGTTAAAACTGGAAGCTCATTGTATTTCAACACCAAGGTAAGTATTCTTTAATAAAGTGCATGTTTTTTTTTTTAATTAATCATTATATTTACTACAGTATGTTGAGTTCGTAGACATTTCGCGTGTTTGGTCTGATTTTTAAGCAAAAAGACGGGAAATAGACGTCAGCGAGAGAAAAATAATTTTAAACCTTTAGAACGACTGTCAAAATTACCGGCAAATCGATAAAACCATAAGTAGAGCATGGACATTAGGGTGGGTCAAATAAATCAAATGTTTTTTTTTTGAATCCAACACACGGAAACTAGTTCCGAGGTACCTCTAGGAAGTACTTACCAAATCTAAGCTCTTAATATTAACGGGAAGATTATGTTCATCATAGTTTTCCATTTTTAATTTTGTCTCATATAAAAATGGTCATATCTTATCACTAATAGATTGTTAAACCAGTTGCATTGTCAATATTTATAGAAAGTGAAACGCTCTACAAAAATGATCTCACACAGTTTTTTCATTAATCTTACCATTTGAAAGATATTCAAGGTCAAAGATTAAAGAATTTTAAGAAAAGTTATTTTTTGATTTGAATTTTGTAACTTACTAAAAAATAATTATTGTCAAATGAGTTTCAATTATTTCTATAGGAAATTGAACGCTCTACAAAAAAGGTCTCATCTGATTAATCAATTACTCTAACCACTTAGAAGATATTTGCAGTAGAATCCCAATGCCTATTGATTTTAATATTTATTGAAAAACTATTAAAATCAATAGGCATTGCAAATATCTTCTAAATGGTTAGAGTAATTGATTAACCACATGAAACCTTTTTTGTAAAGCGTTCAATTTCCTATAGAAATATTTAATTGAAGCTCATTTGACAATAATTATTTTTTAGTTAGTTACAAAATTCAAAACAAAACATAATTTTCCTTAAAATACTTTAATCTTTGACCTTGAATATCTTTCAAATGGTAAGATTAATGAAAAAACTGTTTAAGATCATTTTTGTAGAGCGTTTCACTTTCTATAAATATTGACAATGCAACTGGTTTAACAATCTATTGGTGATAAGATATGACCATTTTTATATGAGACAAAATTAAAAATGGAAAACTATGATGAACATAATCTTCCCGTTAATATTAAGAGCTTAGATTTGGTAAGTACTTCCTAGAGGTACCTCGGAACTAGTTTCCGTGTGTTGGATTCAAAAAAAAAACATTTGATTTATTTGACCCACCCTAATGGACATCGGTGCAAACAGTAGTTAAAAACTAAGAAGACCGGAATATTAATTTCAAAGCCAAGATCTGACCGACCGACAAAATTACTAGACCGAGAAGCGCGAAGCATTGAATCTCTTGTGAAGAAAAATACTAAAATATCTGCGTCCCAGATATCCACCGATATCAGAACAAAATTTAAAAAAACTATAAGTGTTTCTACCGCTCGAAGAATTTTGAGAAAAGTAGGATATCACGGCCGAGTTGCCCGCAGAAATCCTTATATTTCGTTAAATAACCGCCAGAAACAAATCGCGTTTGCAAATGACTGCGTAAACAAGCCGTCAAATTTCTGGAGACAGATTTTGTTTTCAAATGAGAGCAAATTTTGCATATTAGGAATCAGGGGACAGAAAATTGTGTGGCAAAATCCAGGAACATCACTCAACAAGGAGAATTTGTTATCTACGGTCAAGATGATGTGGGTGGTATGGCAGCAAGTATGGATAGATTCGCATATTTGTGACCTTAACCCAATTGAACGTGTTTGGGAATTATTGGAGCGAAAGATAAGGGAACACAATATTACAAGCAACGAAGCTTTAAAAGGTGTCATCAAGGACGAGTGTGCGAAAGTTTCCGTCGAAGAGGCAACTAAGTAAGTTAATTCCGTGCCAAATATGTTAAGAGAATTCCTCAAGCGTCGGGGATACCCAACACGTTACTAATTGTTTTTTTTTAACTTTTATATATTTTTTTTTAGTTTTCGACACATGAGCGTAGACTATCGACACACGCATTTTTTTAATTAATTTCATTTAAGTGAATTTTTTTAAAAAAGTGTTAATTCTTTGCAAAAATTTTAATTGCAATAAATGCTCGAAGTTTAATAACGAAATGGAGAAAAAAACGAGGCAAAACAACTGGTTCATACAATTTTTTCAATGCAACGAAATTTTTCACATAGGAGCGTAGACTTGTAACACTAAGTGTTATACTAAATAGTTTCAACCACTGCTAAACGGTATCATCAGTAAGCTTTGTTAGCCGAAGTTTAAGAACTTCAAAGCACGTTATGTTTAATTTTTTGTATTGACCTTCTTTCAAACAAGTTGACTAGAGTAATTTTGCTATTAATTAATTATTATTAATTTGAGCTTTGTGCCACTAAGCCCAAAGATAATTTAGAGTATTAAAATTTTTTAATTTTTAAGTATTATCTAAGGATTGTCGTAAAAGTTTTATAAACCACTACCACTTTAATTTTGTTTTGTATTCATCATGGCCGTATCTAGAGCTATTTTCTAGGGTAAACCTGGCCCCTGAAAAGCGATGGCCGATGGTACCGAAGCCCAAAAAGTAATTTCAACTTGAAAGGTTGAGCTATGTATATTTTGGTATCTCGGAATGTTTCTTTTATTAAATAGAATAGCATTATTATGTACTAAAAAAAAGTACATATTATATTTATAATCAAAAATGTACGCTCAGTTTGAAAAAATTTCTTTTAAAAAAAAATCGCGGATTTTTTCAGAAAAATTGCATCAAATATATGCAACCAAAATGAAAGTTTCCAGGCAACAATAAGAGTACACGAAGTTGTTTTACCACTGCTCTTTCTCATCAAATATCAATCTCCACAGAAGGGAATTACCAAAGAATACGGAAAGAAATGAAAGTCTTTTGCGCCAAAATTTTTCACTCTCACGTATTGATTGTCAAAATTCGCAAAAACCTATGATGCCGTGTGTTGGAAAGATAATTTTATAGAAATTTACTTCCGATTGTGGGTGTTATTGGGCGAATTTTGACTTAATCCTTAAATGGATTAATTACAATAATAAAAACATACGTTCAATATTAATAGCATATATCACCCGTGTGTCTTTTAATAAGCTTTTAATGAAAAATTATCTGCAGTCACGTCGATAAATATAACCACGACCATAGTAATGCGTATATTACTTTCCAAAAGTTAATGAGGAAATTCGAGAAAAAATATGTCTGAGCAATACAAATGTTATATTCATACATGTATGGTTTGTTCTTATAACTAAGAAAATTTTTCTCACAACATTTAAGTGATTTAAGTCTTCCCCCTGTCACCAATCTTTCATTAAAATTTCAACCATATCGACCATTCAATAGCAGAATTAGATTTTGGTACAAAATTATAGTTTTCTTTTAAAAGCAGTTTCGCTTGCGATGTGAGGGATTTTAATAATAGTCGTCGCATTTCAATTTCTTTGGTCCTTATTGAAATGCTTTGTAATTTGATACCGTCTATTTATGATTAAAAGCATTCAGAAACACTTTTTAGTTCTTAAATGGATGACCTGTCAAATTGGCTCACAATATGAAAAATAAAAAAATTCACGTCCAGGGTAATTAATTTGCTCAACGAGAATGCATATCCACACATTCACGTCATAAATTCTATGTATTCGACAGTGTGGCAGCTTCTTAACACCGCGGTGAAACAAGAAAATATTGAAAAATATGAGAAAATATGAAGTTTTTAAAAGGGAATTGCAAGGTTTTTTGGACCTTGTAAGAGAACTTGAGTACATTTTTGCTTTTTAAAAATCTTCAATATTATTTGGGTATGTATAAGATTATTCATATTTTTCAGCGTTATGCATGAAAGGCTTATGAAAGGAAGAAGAAATCAAGAAAAAGAGTGGTGTAAAATTGCTCTCAAGTTTGTACGAGGGCGGGTGGAAAGGAAAGGATTCATCAGTGGGTAAGATGAATTTTTTTTAGCTTTGGTTAATAAGGACAGCTGATTTTGAAGTTTGACAAAATTGACTATTGAAAAATATCAAAACAACGAGAAGGAAGGTAAGCCATCACATGATTTAAATTAATAAATTAAAGTAAATATTTGAATTATTGTTTTATTGATAAAATCTTGTTAATATTGAACTAAAACAATTTAAGTTTCCTTGCAGCTACAACATGGAATTACATTGCCTAACGGCAACTAGGTATCAACGGTTCACACATTTGCCTAGGGCATGAAAATTGATTTTCAATGGAAAAAAAGTTGAAGCCGTCGCAGAACTAAAGTTTTGGATAAATGAACAGAAAACTGACATACACACTGAAATTGTGTTTTGATTATGGAGATTTTATCCCCTTAAGATTTTTAACCAAACTATACTCTCAAACAGACAAACAAGTAAACATTATAAAAGATGTGAGCCATACAGTTTACTTTACTATTAGAATCGGCTACATCACGATTGGAAAATTTATTAAGAAAGTGTATTCTGATCCGTATAAATAGGGCCAAAAGACTATTACTGTTACAATTGTCACAGCAGACGTATGATGGTATTTCTTCATCTTGTCAAATAAATATTGGCATAACCCAATTTGATGACAAGACCCATCAAAAATTTTGAAAAATTTATCATCAAGTTGAGCTAAATAATTTGAATATGATTCCAGAGGCTTGACTAATTTGCAGTTGTCATACTGCTTCTCAAGTGAGAAAATGATTTGCTCAGTGACGGGTTCATCCCCGAAGTAAGGCAAAGGTTTCAAACATCTGCTTATAAAGCTGCTTATAAAGCTTTAAATATAACCAACCACATACATAGCTAAAGGCAATTTTTTCCAGAATATTTTTCTCCTAAAAATCTATAACAATTTCAGGCGTTTGATTGAATGAATGATCTGGTCTTGGAAAGCTTTGGAAATCTTACCGTCCCTAATCAAATCGTTTTCGCAGAAGTTTTAGAGCATTTGTAAAGAAGCTCTAGGATTGGGTGGATGTGGGGAACTATTTTCACTGTCAATAATTGGCTCGCAATTCCCATTGACAACTACATTTACATAAGGTAGTCCCACACTTTTGGAAAGCTAGCAGAGAACATCTGGCATGTCACTACTATCGAATTTCTTGATCCCCTTCTAATGCTCCCAAATAAATGTCCTAAGTTATCCTGGCAAAGTCGTCTAGTCTGAATGTAAGGGAAACCTTTTTGTGCCAGGATATGCCACAATTGTTGCAAGCTACTTATATTAATAACCCACCCATTTATATGGTTGAACGTTTTAGTTATATCAGAACCCTTTATATTCTTGATCTGAATAGATTTAAGGAGGGCTTTTGCCTTTCGTAAAAAGTCCAATTGTTCTTCAGATTCACAATAGACACCTTTTAATTGATTAAAATTAAGAACACCTCTGCTATTGAAAATATTAAATAATCGGTCAAAAAATTTTAAAAAATCTATAGCTTTCTGCATCGTTGAAGACGTTTGCAGATCTCACGTGACTGTATCACTAAATACATGAATTGCCAATCGAATATGCATTTTATCGAAATTATTCTGTTCGATGTACTTTTTCGTGAGCTTATGAGCACACCTACATACATATATTTCGAAGTGGAATCTGAATTATAAAAATTTACAACATCGCTCCATGCTACAGAAGCGTTGTCAAAAATAACCGATTTTTTTGAGTTTTGGAAGCAATTGCGTGTGCTTTTAATAAGATGTGGTGAATCAAAGAAAAACTAGACCTTTTGGTTATTTACAATAAAAAAGGGGCTTTCCGCTGATACCCCCACTGATTTGGCAAACCTAACAAAAAATTTAACCCCTAATCAAAATGGATAACAGTAAGCCCAATGCTTTGAAGTTGCTCAATGGCTTCGAAAACATATTTTTTAGTTACTCCTCCGTTACACGCACCTGACACGAAGAAATACGATAAGGCGTATTTCCAAGGGTCTCCACCAATCCCTTGAACCATTATCGTTAAAGAACTGGAAGCTAACCTAGAAGTACGCCGTAGTCTTCTAGACCAACAATTTTGTCCCTATACCTATCATAGTGGCAGTGCTTTTTCAAAGCCATTTCGTCACAACATAACGAATTTCTGCTCTGCAGAGAGTCCCTGACTACGCAACTCCAAAGCTTTAAGACTACGATGTGTGTTCCCCGGAGACCTTGGCCAATCTTCAACAAAACTTTGAATAGTACGTGTTTCCGGCCAATAAAAAGTTTTTTGTAAATAGCGATAAGCTAAGGGCGATAAAAAATAGACTCCCAAAGCCATTGTCTTCAATATATCGTCATACCTACGCCCGTTCGGCTTACGATTACTGTTTTGAAGGCAATTCTTAACGCAAAGCGCTACCTGATAAGGATGTTTATTGTAAAGTTCTTCAATTGAGTGATCATCTTTGCTTGAGTCAAGGCCAGCTCTCAACTGTTCACATTCAAAACGAATTTTTTTTATTTCTACATCGCGGTTTTCTAAGTCCAAATCTTGATCACGAATTTTATCTTTTAAATCACTAACATTATCTTTTAAATCATTAACTGTATGCTTTAAATCATTAATCTCCTTAAGCATTTTTAGCTTTCTTGGAGTATAATCGTCAAAATTTTGAGCTCCCTGAATATCTCTGTCGATAACAGTCGAAAAATTTTGATTCTCAAAATTATAAGGAATTTCATCTAAACATAAAAGACTGTTATCTGACAGCGGATTTTCATCAACCAATAGCATAGAATCGTCTTCAATTATTGATTGATTAAAACAAGATTCATTAAATTAAAAGTAAAGATTTACGCAAATGACTAGCCTTGTCGCAGTTTCGAGATGATTTAACACTGCATGTTGAAGTGAGTAAAGAGCCTGAAACTTCTGGAAAAAACCTGAGTCAATAGTTGCATTAATCATTGGTGAATTACTATCGCTAATGTTTAAATTAGTCAAAAATAAATCCGGAACACCATCGCGTGAAAGACGGGTTGAGTTGAGATACTTTTCTGTAAAGTGTCTTTGGCATGCATACATGTCTCCATAAATTCTGCCATCAACACCCAGAAGGAGAATTCACTAATTCCACCTAAACACTAGTAAGAAAAAAATTTCCAGCTTGTCTTTAAAATATGGGTATAAGAAAAGCAAAGGCGAACCAAAAGAATCACCCTTTGCGAAAAACAAAAGAATCACCATTTACGAAAATGGAATGGAAAATGTAATAAAGGAAAAAGTATACCAAATTAAGGAAAAACAAGACGACTATAATGAAATAAAATTATCAACAAAAGGAAAAACGTTTATAAAATTATTAATGAAAGATATAAATTATTATGAAAATAAAAGCAAACATAAAGAACATACTTTATATTTATAACATTCAAGATCAAACTACAAATGATTCAATTTTGAAAAAAATAAAAAAAGCTTTACTTTAAGAAATGAAACTAAAACAAAAATGATGAATGAATAACTTAAAATCAAAATGCAAAAAATGCGCCGCTTTGTCAATACTTAAATAATTTTTTTAACTGTTCATAATAACTATATATAACATACATTTAATAAAATAATTATGTATATATATACAATATAATCATATATATAATATTATAATTTTATTTGTTATTAGTCGACCAATTACCAGGTTAAATTGTTCCATTTGTAGTCTCTGTCATGTTTGTTAAAAAGCATTGACCGATTTGTGAAATTTCACACAAAAATATCGGTTTCTGCTAAGACTGTACAATTCGATCAAAATATTGTTCAAATAATATTATAATTATATATATAATATTATGCAATATATATAACATACTCATAACATCTTTATTGGACTGCATTGAAAAAATGGCTTAAAATGAAATAAAAAGCATTATTGAAAAACATAATTTTTAACCCTAAAAACTATATATGACACCAAACTATCGAAATTATTGTTTCATTGGTTAGGCCGTTACCTGAATCGAAATCTAACCATAAAACGAAATATGATTCCAGCTTAGCTGTTTTTCTGTGTGTACAAAAAAAAATTAAAAATACATGACTAAACAACATCAAAACAGTTACTTAAATTATTTCTAATTATCTCCCATATTTCTTAAATTTCTCTTAAAATTGTACCTAAAAAATTTTACTAATAACAAATAAAACTATTATCAAATATATAATATAATTATCAATGCCCGAAATAGTTTCGAGGTTAAGCACCTAAACAAAACTAGCAGATAGTTTTGCAGACAATACCCATTTAAAAAAAGTTCTAAAAAAATGGTTACTTTGTGCAACAATATAATATATACATAAACTTTATATTCATATTCATACTTAACTTAAATTTAAATATATCAATTTTTATTTATTTTTTTATTTTTGTTAGCATCTCATCTGTTTCGTGCTGTAGTTTTTCAATGTTTTTTTAAATTAAAAACGACTGCAGGAAACTGAACGCATATTTGTCCTGAAACACCGTTCAATAATATAAATTTCAATAGCAGTTCAACATTTTAATTTTAATGTGCTAATTTAATAAGCCTTTCAATAATGTTTATATTATACCAGCAAGTAGAAAAATATACTAAGAGCAATGTTGTAGAGGAGATAAAAACACAGTTCTATTTTATGGGCCATAAGTTATGGCACTTCAACTTCCCATTTCACGACCAGACTTTAAATCAAAAGAATCCTGCAATTACCATGAGAACCACCAGGGGCGGCGGGAGACCTCTTGCGTGTGGTTGGAACTCCACACGCGTGTGACTTTCCCATGTGGAATTCAGCTCGGGAATTTTTCGCGCATTTTTCATCGTACCCTGCGGCGATGCTGGTCCGAATTTGAGGTCCCTATTCGAAACATTTTTTTTTTTCAAGTTGGCGCTGCAGTTATCGTCGTGGCTGCCTTGAGTGAATTTGACGTTTCGAATGGTTCTTGTAATCAAGGCTTCCACGACGACAACCACTATTGTAATCTGATTCATTGTTTTGATTAATTCATTCTGTGTACCTACACTGCAATAAGCGACATGTTTTTCCAAGTGTTTGGAAAATGTGTCATCGTATTAAGCGAACAGATGAATTATTTCTAAAAAGTTATCTATATTGTTGGATTCAGGATTTTCCTTGACGTACCAGATACAGAATAATGTCTGTAATTTTCAACAAGCTATCTTTGTTTTGCTCAAATTCCTTTTCATAATGTGAGATAACTTTCTCATGGAAATTTGTTGCTTGATGGAGGTATGTGTAATGCATCCCCCTACACCGATTTTGAGCTGCAGGCTTCGTATGTTTTTGCAGAGCCTCTGATAACTTCTTCCAGTTACTGTAAGCTTTTCGTTTTGATTGCGTATTTCTTTGCCGAAAATTATGCACACAAAGCAATATACTTTATCCAGATTTGCGCTATTTTCTAACCAATTATATTTCTCATTATTTTTTTCACTAAGTGCTCGAAATTTTTGCCTGAATTTTGTGCGGGAAAATAATAATAAAATAATAATTCAAGGCTGGCATTGTCCAGTTTGAAGTGTACTTAAGTCGATTATGACCACTGATGCACGCACCCTACAATTTTGGGTTACCACCAATATCCTGGGGTGGGCACGGACCACCCGCTTCACACACAGTGCGACGCTCAAATTTGGCGCTAACTGCACATCGTTATTCAGACATACTTTGACCTCTGGGGTATTTAGTAGCAAGAATGGGCATATCATTGAAATGACCATAGTGCCTCAGAAAAAATTAGTTTTCTAGAGAAGAACTTTCATACGAGTTATATATTGACAGTATTGAAAACATTATATTTGTTTGTTCACTTATGCAGTTGTTGTTTGAGGATATTTTTGCTATATCGATTTATTCAGTTAGACTTGTGTGCCGTATTAGTTATTCTCTAATTGAGTTATAAGACCTTCTGACGAGCATGTTAAGAATAGAGACTCTTGTCACAAAAAGTAAGTCTTCAGCTTATAAATTTGATCTTTTCTCTAGTGTTAGGACAATGTAGCTAATCAAGCTCATTTACGCTTTGACCAATCAAATGAAACAATCAAATAGTAACTTTAACATTACTTGATTCTAAGAAATACAACATGTTGCCTTACGTGAAAGTCACCTTTCATCATACTGACTGCTCTTTAAATTATTTTCCTATGCTTTAATCGAGCTACTTCTTACCACTTTTACTTCCCTCATATTGCTTTTGCAGCTACATACTATATGTCCTTGTACAGGATTTCCAACAAAGCGTTTCATTGAAATCCAATACAAAACTGTTTATGATGGTCGTTATAACAAATGGCGTTATTTGAGGTTAAACTTTGAGCACCACATACTCGTACACACATCTGAAAACCCATTACAGTACCATACTTTTGCAGAGCTTGATGTAAGCCACATTATAAAAAATAAATCAAGCAGAAAATGTGTAGAAACAAAGAAGCCAGAACTCGCAAAAAACAATATATCCCATATTATAAAAGTATTGATAGAAGAGTTTCAAAGTAACTCCACACCATGCAATCATGACCATTTATTGTCTGCCTTCAAGTTGGGAAAACTTTCAGTTGACTACCCCTATTAATTCAATTGAACTTAATATTAATTCCGTACTGGCTTTGATGAATTGCTTTTCAAACTAAAAGGTGAAAAATACTTAGGAAATATTACAATTTTCTTTATATTTTTAAAGCAACTAGGTCAAGTTTATTAGTATCTTGTTTAATTTTATGCTTAATTTCAGTCGATATCATCAATTGCATCTTATGATCTTATCATATGTGGGAATTGGCCACAATCCACACCCAGGTAATCAACTGGCAACGCCAGCACGTAGAACAAGAAGTGGACAAGAGTATTAAGAAAACAATTAACTTGACAACACTGAACCTGACAACGAAGAAGGGGGGAAAAAACGGTTGAACGAACGAACAATGGACAGACTTTAGAAATCGCTCAAAAAGTTTTAATTAATTATATGTAAAAAGCAATAAGTGAATTATATAAGATGATTTAATGATAAAAGGAGTGTTCGTATATCTAAGGATCAGCAATCCAACATACATATGTGGAATCTTTTTAACTTTAAAAGTCAAGAGTTAGTTAATTATGATGCGTCTTTTATTATTAACTTCCATAGAGGTACTGCGCTTTTTAGGGATCCCAGATGAAATCTTTGAAAATACCTCAAAAACATTTTTTTCCCCAAAAATTAACTTATTTTTAAAAGTTCTACCCCAAAATACTTTTCATAATAACTAAATTTTTGGTCAATATTAACTTTAATATGTGTGTCATTCCATCTATAATGGGCCTATCATTGCGCTTATGTTTTTTAAATAGGCTGAAACTTTTTTCGGTGATTGGTCTATCATTTAGAAGATATAAAAAAATTCGATAAAATTTAATTGACCAATATTATTGCGTAAAAAAAAGTTTTAAATTGTGTTCAAAAAAGCTCGCAAGTAAAACGAAAAAATTCATTGATGAATATAAACAAACCAACACAATCCAAATTAGCTTTTATATTATTTTTAGGTAGTTGTGTACTAGTAGATGACAAAAAAACTGCAAAACTGAATAAATGAAGGTCTGAACGGTTTCTATGTGGTAAAAGATAAAAAAATTTACTATTTCAAGAAAACATCACTTTCCCAAATACTCCATCATCGATTTGAGCATTTTTAGGCTCAAAATTTTCAAAGCATACAGGAGTACCATCCCTAAAAATTTTATCCTTGTTTTTTCATCATATTTGATTTTACAAGCATTTAAAGTTAATATTTATTATTTCCAATATAAATTGAAGCATTGAGAAGTAAAGCGAGAGAATAAAATTTCAATGGATTTCAGCCTATTTGAGCTCATAATTTTCAGAGTACCATCTCTCAAAAATTCATTCATTTTTTTTCAACTTTTTTTTTACAGCCATCGAAAGTTAAGATTTATGATTTCCAATGTAAATTGAAACAGTGGGAATGAGAGCGAGAAAATTTTAATATTCCGTTATTTTTCTTCCATATATATTCCACTGTATACACACAATTCAAATGCTTCGTTTCGGCCTATGTAAAAAACATGAGGGTAATGATAGGCCCATTATAGATGGAATGACCCATGTATATTCATAATGTTAGTTCTTACCAATTTTTTTTTTCTCCAAAATAAACAAAACAAATAATTTTATAGATATCGGTCATTCCACAAATAACTGCACAGTTTTTTGATTTTTTGCTTGATATTTTTAATTATTATTTTTTTATATTATCTAAAAGTGGATCCTGAACATAATAAACATCAAAAGATTTATTTAAAAAAAAATTTGGAATTTTAACACTTGACTCAATACGCTTTAATTTTAGTTTAAATAAATTTATTTGAACATTTAGGTAATTCACTAGGTGTTCTAACATATAACAATGTCTTAACATTTTATGACTTCCTTAAGAAGGAATTAGTAAAATGCAGATATCTTGGTTTAGAAATACGATATTGAATGATATGCATTACGGCATTCTTCTTAGCAACTAATAATTCATTAAAACTGATGTACCACGGATTTTGCAACTCCAAAATAAAGAATATGTGTTTTGTTTTAGATTCCGGTGACTTGTTAAATTTTTTATAAGAAAAAGAAGAAGAAAAACTAATAATGGATTCAAATTTAGCCCGACAACTACCCTTACTTTTTTGGAAATGTTGATAACCTCTTTATTTTTGAAATCAATCTCTTTTAAAACAAGTACACATGTTTTCTTTATGAAGACCGTGCTATTCGGTCAATTATATATTTTTATAAATAAAAGAACTCTAATTCATTTATTCACCTGACGTTTCGCTTATGGATTTTAAGCTTCCTCAGGGGAGGATGTTTTATTTCTTTTTGAAAGAGCAGCGATGATATAATTATCGATGTTTTTAAAATATACTAATTAAAGGCAGTAATAATGTACGATGAATGCTGTATCAAAGCTCGCAACGGAGTCCCGCTCCGCATTTACTGTTATCTATTTACGTCACTGCGTTGCTTTGATTCTTTCCTATGATTTTGTTGCGCGTGGCGACATAGAAAAGTTCATATCTAGAGAACCACGATCCTGACCACTCTAAACTAAATTGCAAAATGATTGCTAAGATTTTATTTTCTCTCTGAAAAAAATCAATAAAATTAAATGAACATGAACGGCCCCCATAAATAAACTACAAAACAATGAAAAAAATTATAAATAGTTCTATATATATTATACTTAATTGGCTTTTTGTCCAAAAAGGGATCTATCCTCATGATTTTCCCCTTAGCTAGATAATTCTTCTGTGAACGATCTCACCCAATCGCTTAGGTATTTTTATTAATTTTAATACATATTTGTCAACATTCTTTCAACAATTTCGCATTTTCGATCTCGTTTCACATGCACTTAAACAGCAGGCCGCAAAGTCAAAGTCCCTCTTAAAAGTTGGATTTAGTCAACAAAATACTAAGAAGATAGCGGCTGCTTTAATTCTGCAGTTATCATTATTAATTTAGTAAATGCTTCTAAATAGTAGCGACTTTGAAAAAAAAAAACCAGTCAAAACAATAATTGTTAAAAAATAGGTGTAATGTGTAGTGGAACAACAAAGAACTGATCAAATAAATTTATTTTAAAATGTGTCGATTATTGGACACTTCTCGTAATTCAACTTTAATATAATGTCTATATATAATTAGGAATTAAAATACATGCATAGCCACTCTCTTTTGTGTAACATCTTCGAACCCTGGCTGTTTTATGAAATATATTCGTACGCCAACAATTTAAATAAAAATATATATTTCATGCAAAATAACATCACTACAAATTACAAAATAAAAATAAATAAAATTATTTTAACAATCAGTTATTCGACACGAACGTACACTGAACATTACATAAAATAATCACATTAATCCCCGAACATAAAATCCCGGATATCACATATAAATAAAAATCTACTCATAAATCGCTTCATCATTCACTAATTTTTATACCGCTATAATAAACTGACTTTACTTTCCCAGACAAAATTACTGCACTTCACTTTTTTTTTGTTCTTTTTATTTATCACTGGTATTTCACAAACAAACGAAAAAACACAAGTGGCAGAGTACACAAAGCACATGCGAAAAATCCCCTTCAAGAGTAATCCCAAATTTATCACATGTGCTGCTGCTGTGATAATATTGTAATAAAGAAGAAATCCACAATTTTCGCAATGGATCAACTTAATTTATCTCCAACATTGCTGGGTGATGATGATGCTTGTACTAAAAAAGAAGAGAAGATGATGTCATAAAATGAAAATCCCATAAAAAATAAAATAATAGAAACTGTTATCAGGAATTATGCACCGTGTATGTGCAAAGAAGGAATGATTTAAAAGGATACAAGAATTTTCACTAAATTGAGTTACCATGGAATATTGGAAGTGTTGGCGCATTATTTAATGGCAGCCCTGAGCAAATTTTTACTGAGTAAAGCAAACTGTCGAAATATAATTTTTTCTAAATTTGTAAAATGTCGGTCTTGCACGCGGCATGAATTAGAATTAAAGTCCGCGTATATTAAAATAGTATAAATAGATTAATAAACTAAGTTGTTCAGAGAGGCCATAGGCACAAGTGTAAGCAAGTTTTGCTAGATTTTATACTAACTTTATTGAAAAATCTGTTTCCAAATATTAGCTCCTGTTATTTCATGTATATACCAGTTACTTCGTGTACAAATATTTAAATAATCAACTGAAGTCCTATACGTCGGTGCTTAATATATGTACGTGTTTGATTGGCTTAGGCACGCTGTGGCTGGGCGGCCTTCGTACAGGAAGTGTTTTACAAACCTGAGAGAAAAAAATCTTAACCTAGCTTGTACAAGCTTCTCCAGCTCCGCCTAGCACTATGTAACAGATTTACTTTAGGAGTCCACCACTTTTTTCTATTAGAGCGAATTGGAGTCCTGAACAAATAATAAAATTGCTACTAAAAGTTGGAGGACGCAGACATAGCTTATCAGAAATTCGTTACAAATCAAAAATTACTGAATCGATTCTCGAAATATGGATGATAATTTATTAAACTAAAGTATTGGTAGGAAAAACAAATTCGAAATCGTTTCATAAGTTTGACACACAACGATTTTTTAAAATTTCTGACGAATTTTTTTTTTAACACGTTTTTCCTCCAAAAAAAATGTATTATTAATACATTAAAAACGCCATATGTATAAATTTCAATTGGTATATCGTTTGTCTAAAAACTTAACTTCTTAGCTAATTTTTGCCGAAAAAATATTAAACCAAAAATCATTTTGTTTAACATATAAAATGTTTTTTTAATTGCAAACTATGTCATCATTCAAAATTTCTTCCTTAGTTCTATCGGAAGATTCATCCTTTCCATTTGAGATGAGGATGTATGTATCTACTACAACTCGACCTACTTTTAAAAGTGGAAAAGTACTTCGCATTTCACTGCTTTGCACTTTCCCTGGCTTAGAGAAGTTTTTGTTAAAATTTTTAATAAAAACTCCCATACTTTTTTTTCATTACGTTTTCAATTCCTTTACGGCTAAGACGCTGGTAGTGGTAAATTGTAATAAACAAAATCACTCGGATTTAATGCTGTTGTTGACATCAAATTCTTTTGCCTACCTCTTAATAAAGCCAAGCAGAGATGAAGATTTTTTACAAATTCGATTAATATGTTCACTAAAATTCAATTTAGCATCAAAAGCCTTTGACTAAGTCGAAACGACAAATTTTCGAAGCATTAAATTCATAATCACAATCCACAATATTTTTGTACTTGGTAAAAATCATTGCATGGAATTTATCAGAATGAAGATGTAAGAACACCAAACCTCGAAGGACTTCAAGTCAGACTGAAGTGGAAAAGTATCACCAACTCCCTTCACGTTCCTGTAAATATTCACGTCATCTGCATATACTAAGAGATGGGAGTTTTTAATAACTTGTGAAACGTCATTAATTGCTTAAATGAACAGGAACGGCCCCAGGTGACTGCCTTGTGGAACACCTGATGTCGCGCTTAATGGGGAGGAAAACACCCTCCGAAATCTTATTTGATATGAGCGATCAGATAAATAAGATTCAATCCAGCTGACAAAACTTAAAGGAAATCCAAGCTTCTTTAACTTAAACAAAATCAAATTATGTGGTAATTTATGAAATGCTTTAAGTACTGAAATCAGTGTAGATACAGTCAACTTGCCCACCAGAGTCTAAAAAGCTTCATGCAAACGATGTGAAATCAAGGAGGTCAGGAACTAAAGATTTGCCATTAATAAAACCATGCTGACGAGTTGTTATGACTTCACTACAGCACACCTTAACCTTCACTACTAACCTTAACCTGATCGTATAAGATATGTTAAAAAATTTTCGATATTGATGATAACTTAGCCATGGGCCTTTTCACCCTTTCTTGAAAATGGGGCTTTTCCAAAATTTAGGAAAATAGCTTTCTCTGATAGACTTATTAAATAAAAAAAATGAGGTTCTGACTCAGCACAGAGCTGCAGTTAACTAAAACTGTCGCAGGAAAACCATCAGGCCCGGAGCTGAAGTCAGCATCAATAGACGAAATATATCTCATTAACCAAAACTTAAGGGTCGTTATCCATATATTCAAAATTGTTGATCTCAGGGCTAAATAAATCTGTAGCAAATGACTCATTAACCAAATTAGCAAACAACCCAGCTATAATTTAGGGATCGCTAGTGAGCTAATCTACTGTTTGAAACTCAGATGGAAACCCGTCAGATTTTTTTTAAGAATTTATAAAACCTCAAAAATTCTTGGGGTCATGAAGAATATTCAGCCAAATTTTATTCATATATTTAGAATAATTTAAAGCTGACACATCTTTAAATTCACGGAACAGTCGCTGGTAAGCAACTAGGTTATTTCGATCTTGGTTACAAACGTAGTTGTGCCATGCCCTATTACGGCCATGGTGAAATTTTTAAAATCTTTTGTGTACCAAGGGTACGAGGAACTAGTTATGCACCTCTGTATATGTGGCACCCACGATGTTTTTTTTTTTAATATTATTCGACTCAAATTCAGAAATCTAGATAAAGGGTGTTTTTTTTAGAGGTATAGAGCTTCGAATTGAAATAAAACACAAGAAAATCGTTTTAATGTCCATCAATTTGGCTTTATTGGAAGGATAATTTTATGCCATTAATGTTTAAATATGATTTCGGGCATGTGGCCGCCGCGGCTGGCTCGAATAAAGCCAATTCTACAGGTCCAATTTTGAACCACTTTTTCGAGCATATGGGGCCGTATGTCGGCAATAACGCCACGAATGTTGGCTTCCAAGTCCCCTAACGTTTCTGGTTTGTTGGCGTAGACGAGCGACTTCACATATCCCCAAAGAAAATAATCCAATGGTGTCAAATCACACGATCTTGGTGGCCAATTGACAGGTCCATTCCGCGAAATTATGCGCTCATCGAATGTTTCCTTCAATAAATCGATTGTGACGTGCGCTGTGTGGCATGTAGCGCCGTCTTGTTGGAACCACAACTCATCCACATTCATGCCATCCAATTCGGGAACAAAATAGTCGGTTATCATGGCTCTATACCGGTCTCCATTAACGGTAACTGACTCTCCAGCATTATTTCGGAAGAAGTATGGCCCAATGACTCCACCAGCCCATAGAGCACACCAAACAGTCAGTTTTTGTGGATGTAATGGCGTCTCAAGGGTCTCATGTGGATTCTCTTCACTCCAAATGCGGCAATTTTGCTTGTTGACGTAGCCATTCAACCAAAAATGAGCCTCATCACTGAACAAAATTTTGCGATGAAAATCAGCATCGAGATCAATCTCATTTTCGGCCCATACACCAAAATCACGACGCATTGCATGGTCTCGCGGCTTTAATTCTTGCACAAGCTGGATCTTGTAAGGTCGCAAGCCAAGATCTTTGCGCAAAATCTTCCATAAAGTTGATGGACAAAGCTCCAATTGCTGTGCACGGTGGCGAATCGATTCATTCGGGTCCTCTTCAACATTTTGCTCTACAGCGGCAATTGTTTCTTCGGTGCGCACTGTTCGACGTCTCTGCGGATGCGTATTATCACATAGAGTAAACGTAGTGCGAAAACGATCCATGGTTAACCGAATTAATTGCTCTGATGGACGATTATGTCGACCATAAAATGGACGGAGCTTGCGGTAAACTTCGCGAACTGAACCATTATTTTCGAAATAAATTTGCACGATTTGCAAGCGTTGTTCTTTTGTCAACCATGTTCATGATGAAATGGCAAACCAAACTGAACATAAATGACATTAGAGTTGCCAGATTTGACCATAAAATGCCAGTTTTATCTCTATTCGAAAAACAAACCTCTAAAAAAAACACCCTTTATTATCTAACCACGCATTAGAATTAAGAGTGCTAGAACCATGAGAAGAAGACACCGTTGTTTATTACAATTTTCTTGGAAGAAATGAAGGAATATTTTGATTTTGTCTAATAAATTTTTTTACGTTGTCTGTGCTAATGAAAATTGATTTCATATCAATTGCAAGGAAACTGAAACTACAGAGCCACCAGATTCATCAACAATCTAAGGATTGGGAATAAGAGAAATGGATAGAGGAGTATTTGAAGTGGAGAAAGGGGATGGAGAGTTTCTTACAGAATTAATAGCAGGATATTCAGCAGTAGATGGAGAGGTATTTGGAGTGGGATCCACTGAAGTTTTGGCACTATGGACGGCCGTACCAGTCGCTTTTTGCACTCAAGCTAGATTCTTTTTTAATTTCCATTTAAATTTTGTTTTCCTTTTTAAGGAAATCGCTTGCTTAGGCAAAGTAGAGATCGAAGGAGTGGAAGCAAAAGCAATAGGAGCCTCGGTAATAATTTGATTTTGAAGCAAACTAACATCTGTTGAAATAGCCTTATTAAGTTTTTTTTTCAATTTGGTGGATTTTGTCAAGATAATTTTTATGGATGTCTCTGAAATTTATTTTCAGATTATTCAGGGCGGGGACAGCGCCCTGCAAGATGGACAGCACTAAAGCAGGGCCGAATGTACAGAGGATATTAGATGAGTAATGGATGTTAGGTTTGCATAAGAGGCATGAAATATCTGTTCACAGGGACCTGAACAGGAAAACATAACATTCAATATATTTTGACTTTTGCAATGATCCCTAAGAGAGCAAGCTAATCAGGTGAAAAATTATTCATCATGAAAACAATAGAGCAAAAGCAAAAAGCTGAAAAATAAAAGTAAACCAGTCAAATCTTTCTTATAGATATTGGCTTAAAGTTTCAGAAATGGAATGAAACGGGTTAAAATGTTCAATATTACATACGCTAAGCGACAACAACTATGTCACTAAAAGAGATTTTAACTCATGCTTTCTAAGGAAACAAAGCAAGTAAGAAAAGAATCAAAATCACTGCTTTCACTGATTTTTATTTTTATACCCTACACAGAGGGTATATTCACTTTGTCATTCCGTTTGTAACGCATAGAAGGGGGCGTGTCAGGTATGGAAAAGTATATATATTCTTGATCAGCGTCACCACCTGAGTCGATATAGCTATGTCCGTCCGTCTGTCTGTCTGTCTGTGTGTCTGTCTGTAGAAATAAAGTTTACGGGAAAACTAAGCAAGCAAGCTACTAGCATATAAAAATGGGTGAAATCGGTTAACGACCACGCCTTCCGCCCATACTCTATGTAAATATACCCAAGTCCATTTTGAAAAAAAGTTGCTGCGATTTTGATCAAAATTGGTGATTTAGTGAAGATGAGTATAAAATTAAGATTAGGCTAGGTTCTAAGTTTGCAAAAGCTCTTAAAAGGGTGTGGCACAACCCTAAATTTCAACTTTTATAACGCCATAGCTCTTAAACCGTGCAAGATATTGTGGTGAAATTTTGTACACGAATACAGATCTTATGAATCTTGAATTGCGCACAAAGGGGGCAGAATTGTAAAAATGGGCGTGACACTTCTTAACAATTAAAAATTTGGATTTCGTATAACTCCAAAATGGTACATACGATTTTCATTAAAATTTTAGGGATGATACCACTGAAAGTAGTCAACAATACAAGCTCCGTCAATATACTGAAAAATTTTTTTAAGGGCGTGGCAGAGCCTACAATATTTATAAACGTTACAAAAAGAGAACAAACAACGCAATCGTTATGAAATTCAATAAGGCGGATATACTTGCTAAAAGCTGTCTTCTTGAAAAGTTCTGGCTCAACTGCGTCGGTGGGTGTGGCACCTCCCCTATTAGCGAAATACGTTAGTGTGCAATGAGAGTAATATTCATAAAATTTTGTGTAGAGGTGTCGGTTACTATAAGCTTCAGAATTAAATGAAACTTGACAAGATTGCGTCAATGGGCGTGGCACCACCCTCATTAACATAAAGTTATAAGTGCTATTTTAAGTGAACTATTGGAGCAATTGATCTGAAATTTGATGTAAGTGGTTTACTGGGTATTAGGTACATATGAATCAAAAGCTGGGAAAATAGCAACAGTGGGCGTGGCACTTCCCATACAATTAAAATACCTTAAGTGGCATAGCTATCAAAACATAGAAATCATGCCGAAATTTGGTGTAAGAGGTTTGTTTATAAAAAGCTATTTCTGGATCAAAATCGGACTGGATTGTATCAGTGGGTGTGTCACTGCCCTAAATTTTAGGAATAATTACAGCACATTTCGCAAACTATACAAGATATTGTGCTAGAATTTGGTTTGTTTATTGAACCAAAAGTGGGTGAAATTGGAGAAGTGGGCGTGGCATATTTCGTGTTATTCATTTCTATTCTATTTTTTTCAACATTTCCCAAATTTCTTTGACATTTTAAACTTTTTACCTTTCCCTTTCAATTTCATTCGACATTTTTTTTATTCTTTCGACTTTTTCATCAAATTTTCAGCATTTTTTATATAGTACGACTTATTCAATTTCTTTCAACTTTCTTCAATGGTTTTCATATTTCGTCAACACTTTCAGTTTTTTCCAACACTTTTCAACATTTTTGAACATTTTTACATTATTTTTGACTTACTCAACCTCTTCAACATTTTTTTAACATTTATTTAAAAATTACTTTTAATGCAGTGTAGGGTATGTGAGTTTCGGCCTGGCCGAAGATAACACCTTTACTAGTTTTTTTTTGGTTTTCTTTATTGTATGGCTTGTAATAGATAACTAATTAATACAAAATTAAAACAAATTATTAATATAAGCCAGTGGTTCTTAACCGGTGCTCCGCGGAGCACCTGTGCTCTGCAATATTGTCCCATGTGCTCCGCGAAACGAAAGCTAAACTCATATAATATAAAAAAAAAATATATAAATTTATTAGAACAAATTTTCAAAATTATGTCTTTATCATACAATAAGACACTAATCGTCTCAGTTGTGTATGGCCAAAAAAGTGATACTAAATAATATATAATATATATATATTTATATTACATAACTCAATTTTTTATCTACATATACAGTTGTGTGAAAAATAATAAGGACACCTGTGTTTCAAATGATTAAGCTCTAATAAAAATTAATAGTTTTAGTTTTTAAATTATACAGTTTTTAAATTAAACTCTTATAGTTTGGAGTTATCAATTAATAAGCAAATTAAGTTTTTACCCATATTGGATTTTTTTTTATTCATTTTTTATTTTTAAAAAATACTTTGTACATTTGGTCTGTGAAAAAAAATAAGGACACTTCGTGTTATAATGAAAACTTTTTAAAAAACAATAAAAATTTAAATAAACTCGTTTAGGATACTGCTCAAAAATGATTTTAGAGAAGATCAATATTTAGTTGAAGATCCCTTGTTACTCAAAACTGCTTGGCACCGCCGTGGCATTGAGTTTATAAGTTTTTGACAGGTTGTTGTCGGTATTGAGTACCATGCACGTAGAATAAGGTCCCACAGCTCATCCCCATTTGACGGACACTTTCCGTTGAGCGATACTTTTACAATGTGCCACAAATTTTCTATAGGATTTAAGTCCGGAGATTGTGCTGGCCACTCTAAGACCTTGACATCATTGCTCCAAAGCCACTCCGTGGATGAAAAAATCGCGTGTTACTTTCCATCTCTTAAATTAGAATCCTATGACTGGATACGAAATCCATTTGGGACATTTGAATTTTCAAATACGGAACTATCTTTACAAGAAGAAGAAGAAATTATTTCCTTGTCAACAGATCGCTCTCTGAAAATGGAGTTCACAAAAATGTCAAATGAACATTTTTGGATTTTCGTCCAAGAAGAATACCCATCTCTATCTAAGAAGGCAATCACGATTTTTTTACAATTTGCTACCTCATATCTTTGTGAACTAGGATTCTCAACATTAACCAATATAAAAACTAAAAAACGAAAAAGACTTACCGATCTAGAAGAGAAAATGAGGGTAGCAATATCTTATATTAGACCTAATATTGGCGAAATATGTAAAACTCGCCAGGCTCAAATATCCCATTGAATTTTTTATTATATTTCATCGTTGTTATTTTGAATTTGTAACAATTTAGTTTTGTTGATTTTATTTTATATTATGTATATTATTATTTGACTTGAATAAATAAAAAAAATTTTATATATTTCCATATATAATCCAAATTACTGGAATCAATGTTATTTGGTCTGATGCTCCGGGAAGGTTTTATGTAATTAAATGTGCTCCGTGATCCCGAAAAGGTTAAGAACCACTGATATAAGCAGACACTAACGACACTATTTAAAAGACAAAATTAACAATTTGTTATTTAATAAATACTCGTCAAACTGAATTAATAATAAAAAAAGTTACAATAACATATAAGAACACTCCCGACACAGACAAAGAGACAGTGTCAATGAAAGCTATAATATAGATATTCGAGATATGACAATATTTCTAAACTCAAGACTAACTTGTTTAGATAGTGCGATTTTTTATTAATTATTTTTAAGCATTTTTTATAAGTTTTCTGGTTACAGGTTACAGGCACTTTCCGCCCTCATGGACCGAACAGTTATTCGACGCACAAGCAACCAAAACACAATTCGCAGAATTTCAACGCTATCGGCGCACAGCGTTGACTTGAATTCAAACGAAAACAAAAACAACACACACCGGCATTAGCGAAGGCGCCGCATTGTGTCTCGCCGAATGTTGCAACTGATTTTCCTTGGTTTTTTTCGTGCTGTTGGCGAAGTTGTAAATCAAAGCAAAACTACTTTAAAATTTAGTTGTTGCGCCCTGTTGCTAGATTTCAATGCCCACCACTGGTCGAGATAGGTGTATAAGAAATTTACTTTCAAAATCTGATTGCAGGTAAGATTGCTAACCTCAAATCATTGACATTATTTTTTAATCGCCACAAATTTGCCAATTGTATTCATCGTATTTAAAGACATCGTTTATCCGAGCAGGGTTTTCGAATGTTTCCTTTAAGTGCGCTGGGTAGGCCGCAGGCATTGATGGCAGTTTGTTTCCATTGTGAAGAAGTAGTACCTTTAAACTTCTTTACAGGAGTCAATAACTGAGCATGTTTCCATACCTAATTTATTTAATAAACTTTTCACGTTGTTGTAAGCTTCTTTCGTAAGAAACTCAGTATATTCTAAGTGCCGGCTTATGTACCAAGAAAAACTTTCAGAATCAAGCAAATTGCTTACCTTCATATTAAATGCAAAAGGCTCTGACGATTTTAAGTCTCGCATAATTAATTTAACATTGTACTTTAACTCTAAGTCATTGATATCATCATATATCTTTTCAACTTCTTCATATCTTTCTTTTTCATTATCTTTACTTCAACTTCAGTGCCTTACAATAATTGGAAAATCAGTTCCATGTAATATTGGTTTCGTAAGAGATGTTACATTAGGGTACGATTAGAAGTAGTCTAAAAAGTTCAAGTGGCTTAAACAAAAAATGTGTGTAAAAATGCTAAAAAAACTCTATTTCTTAAGCCTAATAATAATCATGTTGATATATAATTATATGCATTATTTATTAGCCAAAATATTTGTAAGAACTTAATCTTTATTTTATTTTAGCAAATGGCTGAGAAAGATAAACTTACACACATAACACATCTTTTTTTATTAACCAAAAAGGCCACCCAGAGAGCCAAAACTACCTTAATCCCATCAAAAAATAAAATACTACAGGAATCATTTTCAAGAATCGCTCTCACTTTTCAAACTCCGTCGAACTTATTTTGTTTTTGCTCCATAAAGTTCGATTTAGCTTTATACACAAACATACCAGAGATGCCAGGATACAGGTTTTGGTCAATGCGATACTGATATTCATATAAATATTTCACCGATATCGATTGTGAATATATGTAGTAGTGTTGAACAGGGTTTTAATTTATTTTAACTCTGTGGAACACAAAATACAGAAGAAATTTTTTTTTGTACCATGTGTACCATGCGGGATGTGTTGGAATATACCGTTGTAATAATACCGGGCCATAAAACTTTTGTATCTTTATAACCTGATGAGTATGAGATGTGTAGCTGACGTGCCATTGTTGGTGACAATTTTATTTTGATAGTCTAGCAACATTGTCGTGCCAATCGTATATAGGTGACATCCCTGATACATATACATATATAATTTCGAAAAATCGATGTAATGCTTCCTACGTATTAGTATTAGAATCGCTATTCAAAGAGGGAAACTAACAATAATTTCATTTCTTCTGCTTCATGGCAGTTTTATTTAAGAAATTTGATTTAAGTATAAAAATATACAATTAAAAAATCTATTAAAATTTGAAATATGTACCATTAAAAAATGATAGTCAACCAAATTCATATTTAACTTGTAAGGTTACCTCATTGCTTATAAGGTTATCAGTCCTTTGTTTAAGAATCCTTTAATGGTCTTTTACCACCATCTACTCCTTTTATCATTACACGGCGAAATTTCCATGATTAAATGAATTTATTGCAAAAGAAAAGGTTTTTGCTCCAACTTTGAATCCTCAAAGCGCTACTTAGTCTGCAGCGAACAGTCGTTTGTGTCGTGATAAAAAATCCCACAAACATTGATTTTATCACGCAAAATGAAGAGCGAAACAATTTGCTATGGGATTTGATTAACGTAATTAATACTATGGGGACGCGCAACATAAAATGGTCTGTGGGTTATCATAGCGTTGATGGGTTCGCAGCATAGTAAAAAGTTGTAAACTTTTTATATATAAGTCCCAAAGGAAGCAAATGAATTTAAATGAAAATCATTGAGTGCAAATTGCGTGCGTTACGGAAGAAATGAATAAATGAAGGTGTAGAGGAAAATATGCATATCAGATTGGAAGATATTAATAATTAAAATTAGCTATGTGGCCCATATTTTTAATGCTAATAATTATTATTTAAGATTATGGTGCCGACTCAAAAACCAATGCGTGAATACAAGGAAATGTTTGAAAGATAGGAATACTTCCTCAATTTGATTTTTATCTGAGTTTACTTCCGTTTTAAAAACCATTTCACTCAGTGTATAAAGTAGACAAAAAAAAAATGCGGATGATGTTTTAACGCGTTGCCAGTAATAATCATCAGTAATAGTGATACATTAGTTTTGATAAACGATGCCAGGACTTTGAAACGAAGTGTTCCCCACTTCAAGTTTTTTTTGATTAAAGCAAGTCATTCACATCAAGAATATTCCTCTAAAAGCAAAAATTCGAAAAGCATGAAAAACTCCAAAGTTTTCGAGCTTGCTTACGGGGTCACCCCTATCAATGCAAACGCGTAAACGAATGAGCAATGTCAATTTGACACTTTGATAAGTATTGCCGCAGCCATTAAAAAAATTTTTCCCACCAAAGACAGAAAAAAGTTTCAAAATATATAGGCGGAAATAAGTTAGCAAAAATCGAAGCAAAAATAGGAAAACAAAGAAAAATTATGGGAATCGCGCTTTTAATATATTTAAAAATCTTTATGTTAAATTTATGTGCAAATTTGTAAAGAAATTTCAAAATGGCAGCAAACAATTTCGACAAACAGCATTACTGATTCACTTTCCAACTTTTTAAGGCTGCATATGCACTCTGCCTGGACGTTTTTTCAAATTGACGATATTTCCTTAATAAATAACGCAATTTCATAATATTTTTTTTTAAACTTTTCATAATATGATGGATTGAACTATAGGTCAAATAACACATTTTTCTGGCCACAACTAATAACGGCTGTATTATCAGGGTGATCAACTAGAAATGTATTTTTTATGTTGACTCTAGACTAAAAGAAGAATTCTGACAGAAATCTTAACCCTTGTACTACCGGGTCAAAAATGGGATGCACTGTTTTTTTTTTCATATCTCATAATTATTAAAATGAGAGAAATGATTTTATTTTTGGATATTAATATTGAGTTAAGAAATACATAACTTTTACTTAAACATCACTTTCTAAAGATAAATTAGATAAAACGTTTAATTACATTGAATATAAAATTTCGGTTTCCTCAATTTCATTGTCCTCTTCTTCATTCTCGCGTGCTTTAACATAGCTTGATAAGGTGAGTTCTTCGCGTTAGGGTTCACATCTTAATAATAGGAACACTTCTGACGGAGGTTGCGAGACAGCGAAGAAATACTTGGATCTGATGTGTCCATTTCTCTATGAAACATGTTTAAAAGTGTATTAACCCGGCTACTTTTGCGTGCATGATGTAATCTATTAGATTTGTAACATTTGTGTCGAGATTCTGATGATTCTTCTCCAAAACAACAAACAGGAAGAACTAAACTCTCTATAAAATCCTTTGAATGAATGAGAATTTTGTGTAAGGTTGCTGTCATTAGGAGCCAGGGATATATGTTTTTAATAATTTGTTCAATTTCAAAGCAATAAACTTGAAATTTGTCTACATTTAAAAGAAATTGACAAGACATACTTATTAAAATTATTTTTAGTCGAAAAATCAAATGCTTGTCAATGCCGATAATTTGTGAAAAAATTTCATGTTTCGCAAAATCTCGACCGAATTTTGCTCCTGGGCTGTTGGAAAACCCATTTCACCCATTTTTTATAAGCTCTAATAAAAAAACTATGCGCACTCTACCGCAAATATCTTGAACTAGTAGCATCCAGAATATTTTCTAATAATAAGTAATTTAAAAATACCTCTTATTTTTCCTTTTTGTCTGTTTTTTTGCAACGAGACTTCGAATACATCGGAATTATGGAAAAATAAGTTACCTGACAAAAAAAATTCCTTAAAAAAATTCACAAAATCGCATCTCCAATTTTTTAAATATCAATATCAGTAGCAACATCTAACTAATTTCGGGTTTTTTATGACTAACAAATTCCAACAAAATTTTAAAAGCTTAGACAAAGTTCATATGCAAAGCAAATTTTAAAAATCAGGAGTCAATTTTATCCATTTTAATTTTAGAAAAAAAATAAATGATTCAAGTTACTTCTCAATAGTTGAAAAAAGAGTTAAAGTCAAAATTTTTTGAGCTATCTTAGTAGAATGCCAATGCATCATTTTTGACACATCGGTGAAAAGCGGTAAATTATTTTTTCTAAAAAAAAATGCATTTTTGTTTGTTTATAACTATTCTCCGTTAGACTACAACGACAAAAATTAAATAGCGACACTTGCATATACTGAGTTTTGGCCAGATAAGTGGATATAGTGGATTGTATGGAAAAATGACATCTAACATAAAATAAAGTGATTTCTGAAAGATATGCATCAGCTTGTTCTTAATTGAGAGCATTTTTCTTAAAGCTCAACTATTCTTAATTTTAATTGAGTAGTTGGGTGCAATTAGGGCATTTTTGCGATAGTGGATTACTTCCGTAAATTATCTCTATATGTATTAGAGACCCTCCGCCACCTCCCACGAAAATATCAATTCGGTATACGCAGTACTAGCGTTACACCATACCAAAATGTATCAATTGTATTTAAAATTCTTTTGGAGTTGGCCCCACCCCTAAAAATGGCCATAAACCACAACCAAAATGAAGGAATCGCATATTGCGCGTCTACCATTGGTAAAATATTTGTCATCCCCCAGTTTTCGAGGATGCTGAATGCGATGGCGGTTTTGAGCCGTTAAACTTAATTGGGCCAGAGTCGGTGAATTGAAGTTTAACAATAGAAATGAAAGTACTCGAATATCTAGCAGTGCTTAGAATGTAATTTTGCCGATCCTTTTTTATATATTTAAGAAAACGTTTGTTTCCTGGAAAACTAAGAAATAAGCTATAGTATTGGTAGTAAAAGGAGACTGGCCATTGGACATGCTTTCGTTATACGTAATCCTACAATTCAGATTGAAATTTTAATAAATTTTTTCAAAATCTGCATAGCAGCGATAGTATTCTATGGTAAAGCCAATGATATTATGGTTAAGGCTTACTTTAATAATTAAAGTTTAATTGGTGGTGTATGTATGTAGATTTCAACCTTTTTTTTTGAATTTTTCGATGTGCTCAGCGATGAATGGTATTTCGGAAAATTTATTTATGTCCAGTGTGAGTCAAAGTATTTCGGAGGTTGTGTTTCTCCATCCCACTAAATACCGTCATGATTATCGCAATTTCATAGTAATATAGTATTATTTACTTTAAAAAAATCTTCGTATCGTACCAAGTTACATGTTTCACGTATTTCTTAAAAAGATTTGCAGGAACTTAATTTAATTTTCATGCGAAAGCCTCTTTAGGCACAAATATTGTTTAGTAAGCGGATTTTCTTTTATTATCTAATTCAATTGCTTGTTCCACAAACATTGTCTACCTACCTTTCTAACCAATATATAAATCAAACATATTGCCACACACAACTTTCATACCAGGCCTTAGCAATCCCAACAAACCTAAAAAAAAAGAATTTAAAATTTTTTATTTCGCGCAAATCCTGCGAGCATTCAACAAAAATCAACATAAATCTAGGACTGAATTATTTGTTTGTTTGCTTGTTGCCATTTTTGCTGTTGTTGTTGTTGCTTTTCACACATTCCACTTTTTTTTTTAAACGGAAAATTTGGCATTTGTGCGATTTATAGCTTAAGGATGTGGCACAACTGTAGAACGTAAACACCAAGTCAAGCGCTTGTAAAACAGAGCTGCAAAAGTTAAATTTTTTCAAAATCAGTGAATAAGTTATTGATTTTCTCGGAAGAGCAAAGTCAAACGTCCTTAATTTTCCGGCAATATTTTATGTGATAAACTTTAAGTTATTATTTAAAGTTCAATGCTATTAAAATAAAGATTCATACAGATGACTTAATGAGGGAAAGAGATCGTTCGATGGATTACGATCAAAATAAACCCATTGTGTTAAGTACAGGACACTGAAACTTAGAGTCAGCTAGAGCGTAGTTTTATTATGATCTACTTTTAGATAGTGTGCTACGCTAAAATGATAAGCTTAACGCCATACAGTGGCTCGTGACGACTTTTCTCGTTGCACAAATCAAAACATCTGCGTGAAAAAATATTTTTAAATAATTTGTTGTGGCTATAGGCAGAGCTTTTATGATGGAACATTTTGTTCAGTTAATTTTACAGGGTGCGAAGTAAGATTTTCTGCAGGGGAACAGATGTCTTATTAATATATATATAGTTAGAAGACATATATAATATTTCAGAATATGGAAAGATTAAATATTTCTAATGACGCATGGGTGTTCAATAATCCAGAGTAGTAAAATAAGTCGAAGCGAATTTTTAACAATATTTTAAGACGTAATATATTTGACGGGATTGCAATTCTTAGTAATTACATTGCTAAGAATATTTTTTTTATTTTTTGCTCTTTAAAATTGCTCACTTGCATTTAATTTGGAATTGTTCAGTCCAAGTTAGATTATGGGTTAGCCTGCTGGGGCGGCACACATTGTAACAATATAAGAAAGTAATGATGAGTTTCGATCACAAGAGATGATAAAGGATCTCTTGTGATCAAAACTCAAAAGTTCAAAAGGCAACGAAAAATTGTCTCTGCAATCCAAAAAATTATGATAAATTGCAGGGAAATAGAGATTCCTTTTCTTCCACAAAAATCTCCTCCTTCAGAACAATAACTCGGTCAACATCTCTTTTTTTCGTAAACTATCCTCAGAGCTAAGATCTCATCATCCCAATCACACATTTATCTATACTGATGAATCAAAAATTAAGAATCACTGCAGCTATAGCATTACTACAGATTCATCTGTAATCAAACTATCACTGCTCCCTTTTTATAGTTCTATATACTCTGCGGAACTTATAGCCGTTTTAGAAGCAGTTAGGTACGTAGCATCAAAAAAAGGCGACTTTGCAATATGCACAGATTCCTTCTCAGTAATTCAAGCCATAGCCAATATTGAAAACAATAACCCTTATATTGCCGAGATAAGAAATACTCTTTCAAGTAAATATCCAAAAATCACTATTTTCTGGATCCCTGGACACGTCGGAATCAAAGGAAATGAATTTGCAGATATAAACGCCAAATTAGATCTTAAAGCTCCTCATACAACAACTCAAAATCAAAATATATCTGACATTAAAAAACATCACGACGACAGGTTTAAAATCAAACTCTCTCAATTGTGGCAGACCACATCATTTACATACAAAAAAAAATAATCATTTAAAAAACAATTTAAAACAGTATTCATTATTTCATTTAGATCACCAAATTAAGAGACTAGACTTAGTTAAATTCACATGCTTGAGGTTAGGCCACACAAAATTGACTCACCTACACCTTATTGACCATAACACCAGCAACACATACCTCTTCTGTAATACGAACTCAATAATCTCAATAGAACATATCCTTAACTTTTGTCCCAATTTCCACTCTATAAGAACCTCACTTTTCCATAATTCCTTACCGCTATCTTCCATATACAATCCAACTTTACCGGACTTTATAAAACTAATAGATTGTTTGAAAACAACAAGTTTATACTACGAATTATAAATCCATTCATTTTCATATTATTTATGACATAATAAATAAACAACTAAAATAATGTAAAATATCATAACATGTAACTTATAAATTGTAATTAGCTGAAGGCCTCTGTAGCTATTGCTATTTAGTTTGTATAGCTTATTAATTTATTTGATTGTAAGCTGTAATGTAATAATAATAATAATAATAAGTCCTCTTCTAACTCTCCAAAAACACACTATAAGATTAATAACTAAAAAAAGTGGTATTGCAAGTTAAGCATTTTGCCCTTAAAGCACTTGTACTATTTCAAAGTGTTGAAACTATTTTTTATATGGTTTGGATATTTAGTAAATACTAGAAATCAATCGATCTATAATTTAAGACTAAATACTCAGAGTATGGCTTTATTCCATCCCGTGAACTATAACAATTTTTATTCTGCTTTACCTCTGTTTCTCCTAGAACTTTTAACAAGCTTCTGTACCATATAAGGTGCCTTCAAAATAAACGCACTTTTTGTAAAGCAGTAGAGGGCTTGGCTATTTAGCTTTTCTTATGACACCATAAATGCAACAGGTGATGTCATTTCTTAACTTACAAGTATTTGTCAAAAACTGTTTGAAGTATTTTTTTTTTATTATTTTTCTCATTTAACATTTTTTTCTCGTAAAATAATTTAAATAAATAGATTATTTAATATATTTAATAATCATTGACCCCACTTAACAATGAAAATTTTTAATTTTTTTCTAGTGTATAATTGTACATTAGGATGTAATATTATATTTTATAATTATAACTGTTAATCTATGAAGGTTTTTATTCATAATTTTAAGTTAAATGTATGCTCTTAATAATAATAATAATAATAATTATAATTGAATAAATACTAAAACTTTAATTAGCTTTAGTTTGCTTTATAATGGTTATCTAATTAATTATTTAATAGAATTTACATGGTTCGGGATATGGCTGCACATCAGATATGGCGCCACAATCAAATATTTCAAGTGAAATAATGTATACAATATGTGCCACACCTACATATGCAGCTAATATCGATGCTGTTTCATTTGTAATAATGGTTCGCGGAGAAAAAGGCAGAAAACATTTTAAGCGATTTGCTGCACCATCTGACTCGCATTTTACTATCAATCTGAAAATAAACTAAATGTAAAATTATTTTATGTTTTTCGTAAAACCAGTCCGTAAATACAATTGCAAAATAAAGTGCGCTCTAGTTCAAACCTAGTTTGAAATTAAAAGCATATATCCTTGATTTCACAATTATTTTCGCATGACACCAGGCTTTAATTACAATACAGTTGCACAGAGCGACCCCATTAAAAAAAATTAGCTTGCGGTAAACTATGTTTGCTTAAATTGACATCAAACCGTGTATTTAGATACCGTGAACAATAAGAAAAATATATAAAGTGAGCTCATAACTCGTAGTGACTGGGTTCAATACTCGCTCGTAAGGCCTTTTTTTTATTTATATCAATCAAAATAAGTTTTTGGACTTTTTGAACTGTGATAATTTCAAAATCATTTTATCACAATATTTCACTCGAAATGTCACTTTAAAACCTGCTTTTTAGTATTTCATACCACATGCTACTGCGTTTAAATTTAAAACGCGCTTTTAAATTTAAAACGCTCTTTTGGAGTAAAAACAATTTTTAAATCGACTATAACTAAATCTTAACATAGAATTAATTTGAAAATATACTCTAAGTCTTATAATTTTTTTCTGACTACGGGCCATACACTTTTACTTATTTCATTTTCATTTTGTTTGGTGTCACCTGGCAGATTTATATGGTTACATTAAATTTTTTTATTTTTCTTCTATATTGCTGCCAAGCATCACCTTTATGAATTATTTCGTATTTTGAATGTAATTTTAACGGTTTAAATTGAGCATTTAAACGTATCCTTATAAAGTCGAAGGGACTTTTTTTAACCATGTTTTACAGGTCTGCTTTCGGCAAACATATGGTAAAAAGGATATGGATACGAATTAAAAAAAAAAAATAAAATCATAAGCTCAATGATGCCAAAAATTAGCTTCATCAAAATTTTAGCGAGAATATACAGGAAGTACATACATATGTACATATCCTTCTGCAAAGTTCTACAGAAGGCCAGAGTAGGACAGAATAATTTAACAAAACTTTAAGGAAACAAGAAATTAAGAGTGTTGACATATTTGACTAGGATATTCCGATAAACATATCCATATGTAAATTGTATATACAGATGTATGCATTTTATTTTTTATTTCGTTGTAACATTTGCCAAAATAATTTAGCAACGGAAGAAGCTGCCGGAAGTTCAGTAACACTTTCTATCATAGCTACATACATAAATACGACTAATGTTTCCCATTTTTGTTATATTGCTTATATTTCCAGCGTGAAAGGACATTTAACCTTGTGCATTATATGGTATAATTTGATAATGTACACGTTTTTGTTTGTGTAGATATCCACTATTAATCATTTTGTAACTGCGACAGCTACTACATGCGACTTTTCTCTTCTTGTGCCTAACAAATATTTTTGATGATTATGATGACTTTGACGTAAGTATGAAAGTTGTTCTTAAGAAAACATACGACTTAACGTGATGAATGTACTTTTAAGTAGTTTGGAATTAAAATAAAATGTCCTGCAGCATAAGTGACAAATTGTTAACTTGCTTTAAAAGTTCAAATTAAGCGTCGATTTTTTTTTGGGGGGGACATAAAATCTGACTTTTCTTGTTTTCTTGTTTGTGACGTTCGCTTTTTTATTAACAAACCCTCTGAAATTTTATTCGAGCTCTAACTTACTAGCAAATCAGGATCGTGTAGACCAAACTGCTGCTCCTGAAAACATGGAGTCCCGTTTATATGACATGAATTTTTCAAAACTCTCTTCTCTACAAGTTTTGATTTAGATTCCAAAAGAATCCACGTTGATTTTAAATGATTGCCCATACATATGACTCAAAGTGACACGTGTTCAATGTAAAGTAAAATGAGTAATCTCAATTACTGCACAAATACAAAATGCATTTTGAAGTTTTATACGATTGAAGTAAAGCTAAAAAATCTTTTTTTCATTACTTTTCAAATGCAATTTAAAAATATATGTCAAAAAAATAAAGGACAAAAAAGGATATTCATTATTATTATTATGAATATTAGCAGAAAATTTATAAGTAAAAGAAAACATAGTGCGATTTGGAATACAAATATGTGGAAAACGTACCAAGATGTTTAGCTAGAAAAGAGCGCGAATTGAAATTCCTTTTAATTGTTCTATGCGACAATTAACCACGTCAACTAAAGGCTGAGTTACTTTTGAATAGAGAATGCCAGTGATATACATACATTAATAGGAGTGCATACATACATCTAATTACACAGGCTTTTGTATAATAAATAGTTGTTTCCGAGGCAATTTTTCTCAGAATTGCTTTATCACGTAAGGTTTTTGAGATATTCTAACCTAAAAGTCCAAAAAAATATGTTTTTTGACATATTTGAGGCTATGTATTACCGCGAATTTTTATCTTTTTTTTTTTTTAAACAATTTGTGGGAAGTCTTCGCCGAGTTATCTCATTATAAATTTTTGAAATTTTTTGCTATACACATGTCCCTCATGAGTTTTCAGGTATAGTGACAATTACAAACATGATTATCGCGGATTGTTACTCAGATAACCATTTTGATAAATGACAAATAATGTTGCGATAAGTAAACATGGAATTCGAAGAATTGATTAAGGGGCCATCCATAATCTACGTGACCGAAAAAACCTTTTTTTAACCCCTACCCCCCCTATAGTGACGATTCGTAACTTTATTCTATTAACCCCCCCTCCCCCACTTAATTACGTTGCAGCATGATTTTAAAGATATTTTCTACTAATAAAATTTAAAATAAAATTTATGGTTTATTGACAATATTAAACATAAATCATTACATTTTATATTTTAATAGATATAACATATTTAAAATGAATAAATAATTTTCAATATTTAAATTTCTTCCAAGAAAGGAATTCCCTCATCTATCCAAGAAGGTATATCCTCCATTAAAGTAATATTTTTCTCTATATTTAATTGTTCGTCTTCCAGTTCAACAGCTTCTACATCTTCCATGTCTTCTACACTGATCCACTCTGGATTTGAAGTCACGAAGTATTTCGCGAATCCCCCAGCCCCCATCGTTACTTTTCGTAGTATTTTTCATGACCCCCTATTCCCCCAAATCGGTCACGTAATTTATGGATGGCCCCTAAGGCTACGGGCACGCAACGAGCGATAAGCGGTAGCGTTGAAGCAGCAAGTGGTACAGCTTGAAAAAAAACTTCTATCGGGTCAGTAAGTGTGTGGCCGTTTCGATAATGTTTCTTAAGTTTTAATTTTTTTTTGTTACCGCTCGCACATTGCGTGCCCGTAGCCTTAAAAGCTTTCGAATATTTACAAGAGCTTGATAACCGCTATGTTAAGAAAATATTTACTTTTCCATGTCAGAATCTATGCAATTTCTATAAAGATCTTCAATGTAGATGCTGTTGAGCTCGTGAACAATAATAACAATGGCGGACAGTGGTTTTCTAACAGAGTAGCCACGGTATAATCCTGAAAGAGGGCGTTGTGCTGATCAATTTTACCGAACAAAGTTATATCGTGTTTGCAATAATCGAGTGTGTATTGACCGCAAATAAATTTTTCTCATCAAAACTTGTGCCGGCGTGTAAAAGTGAAATTTATGAAGGCCTGTATGTAGACCTGTATATGGGTTATGTATGTACAAAACTTAAATTGGCCATAACTTTAAAATAGTACGTGCAACAGGAATTATGTTGATATTTTCGTGTTCAGCTCGCCCGATTTGATAAGAAAAGCTATTTAGATCATTGCTTTAAAAAAATAAAAATATTTGTCACACAGTGTTGCCGGTGATATCATTTACGCAAAATATTTTCGTCAAGAGACCTTGAAACCCTTTTTTTATTGATATTATATAAAGAGAAAAATATCATTGATATAGAGCTAATAAGTCAAATTTGCCTGTGTTTTGATATCATAAAGAAGGCAATGAGAGTCAATATTATATAACTATGTAAAGGGCAACATAAAATATTTATGAAAACCTACGATATATTCATCTATATATGGACGAAAAGTGGGCAAAATATTGCCAGTAAATATATTTTCTTTAATTAATTTTAATAACGCTCAAGAAAATCATCGAAACGGTCACGATGCATCCATCAAATTTCTCAAATTTTCAAACCAAAATGATCGTCGGCAATCTTCCAAGGCTTTTTTATACGCAGCAAAAATACGTTCAAAGGTACATATTTGATACTTTAATCTCACGTCGCGTTGGTTGGATTCATCCGTTTTTGGAATGCCTACAATTGAGTACTTTGAATTTGACGAGCCTAATATTCTGAGAAAGATAATTGAATTTCCTGAGCAATTGTGGTTTTCTCGTAATTGCCTCAATTCTAGGGCGGATTGATTTAAATGTTTCCAAAACATCAAAACGCCATTTTTCTGTGTTGCTTTGTGATTGTCAGAAAAATTATCGCGAAATGATATTTGCTGAGGGCGAAATGATTTTTTAGATGCGGTAATTGAATTGTAATTCAGGCTTTGTCAATACATTTGTCTTATTTTTCATCAGGAGTACCCAGAAAACATTTAATATCTTTGAAATGACTTGCGAAATCAACAGCATAGAAACAGGAGCCTCAGCGAGTTGTAATCTTTGTTTGAGTTGCTGTCTTCCAAAAGGAGCTTGAAATTACATTAGAATAACGACTTCGATCAAATTGAATCATTGCAATATCTCATTTCGTCGTCGTCGAAATATTTGTTTGAGAATTGAAACTGGAAAATATTGATTTTCGGAAAAAATTGTGAAAATATTCAGATAAATATTTTTATTTAAACAAATTTTTTATGTTGTCCTAGCTATATACATATATATTCATTGAAGCAGTTGAGAAGCTGGTTGTTAGTTAGAGTTGAAATACGCATAACGATGGGGCTTTGAAACCATCCCATAGATCAATGGGTCCAAGGTATCACTGCGGCTTATTAAAAATACTCTGAAATATATTAAAATTATAAAGGGTGTTTTTTTAGAGGTTTGTTTTTCGAATAGAGATAAAACTGGCATTTTATGGTCAAATCTGGCAACTCTAATGTAATGACATAAATGTATGTTCAGTTTGGTTTGCCATTTCATCATGAACAGGTTGGCAAAAGAACAACGCTTGCAAATCGTGCAAATTTATTTCGAAAATAATGGTTCAGTTCGCGAAGTTTACCGCAAGCTCCGTCCATTTTATGGTCGACATAATCGTCCATCAGAGCAATTAATTCGGTTAACCATGGATCGTTTTCGCACTACGTTTACTCTATGTGATAATACGCATCCGCAGAGACGTCGAACAGTGCGCACCGAAGAAACAATTGCCGCTGTAGAGCAAAATGTTGAAGAGGACCCGAATGAATCGATTCGCCACCGTGCACAGCAATTGGAGCTTTGTCCATCAACTTTATGGAAGATTTTGCGTAAAGATCTTGGCTTGCGACCTTACAAGATCCAGCTTGTGCCAGAATTAAAGCCGCGAGACCATGCAATTCGTCGTGATTTTGGTGTATGGGCCGAAAATGAGATTGATCTCGATGCTGATTTTCATCGCAAAATATTGTTCAGTGATGAGGCTCATTTTTGGTTGAATGGCTACGTCAACAAGCAAAATTGCCGCATTTGGAGTGAAGAGAATCCACATGAGACCCTTGAGACGCCATTACATCCACAAAAACTGACTGTTTGGTGTGCTCTATGGGCTGGTGGAGTCATTGGGCCATACTTCTTCCGAAATAATGCTGGAGAGTCAGTTACCGTTAATGGAGACCGGTATAGAGCCATGATAACCGACTATTTTGTTCCCGAATTGGATGGCATGAATGTGGATGAGTTGTGGTTCCAACAAGACGGCGCTACATGCCACACAGCGCACGTCACAATCGATTTATTGAAGGAAACATTCGATGAGCGCATAATTTCGCGGAATGGACCTGTCAATTGGCCACCAAGATCGTGTGATTTGACACCATTGGATTATTTTCTTTGGGGATATGTGAAGTCGCTCGTCTACGCCAACAAACCAGAAACGTTAGGGGACTTGGAAGCCAACATTCGTGGCGTTATTGCCGACATACGGCCCCATATGCTCGAAAAAGTGGTTCAAAATTGGACCTGTAGAATTGGCTTTATTCGAGCCAGCCGCGGTGGCCACATGCCCGAAATCATATTTAAACATGGCAATAAATGGCATAAAATTATCCTTCCAATAAAGCCAAATTGATGGACATTAAAACGATTTTCTTGTGTTTTATTTCAATTCGAAGCTCTATACCTCTAAAAAAAACACCCTTTAGGTGCCTTATGTAACTATTTACAGCCAAAAGTATTTGCTGGGGATAAAGTCTGCCGGTCAATAATTAAGAATTATTACATATGTATACATAAACTATTACTAAAATAGAGAAGCTAACAATTTTTAGGCAGCCAGGCCGCTATCAATGCTTTGAAGTCGGTAATAAAAATTAATAATCATTAACCAGTTAAGCTAGGGCGACAGTTTTACATAGCACTAATTTGGATTTTAAGCTATAAATCAACGTGAATAAAAAGCGAGTAAAGGTGTTATGTTCGGCCAGGCCGAAACTCACATGCCCTACACTGAATTGAAAGTACTTTTTAAATAAATGGTAAAAAAATGTTGAAGAGGTTAAATCAGTCGAAAATAATGTAAAAAGGTTGAAAACTGTTGAAAAGTGTTGGAAAAAACTGAAAATGAAGAAAGTTGAAAGAAATTGAATAAGTCGAAATATATGAAAAATGTTGTAAATGAATAAAGAAAATGTCGAATGAAATTGAAGGGGAAAGGTAAAAAGTTGAAAATGTCAGAAGAATATTGGAAATGTTGAAAAAAATATAATAAAAATGAAAAACTCGAAATATGTCACGCCCACTTCTCTAATTCTTTTGATTCAATAAATAAAAAAACTTTTAGTACAATAGTTTTATTGGAAATTAATAATTACCAGGCAGTTTGAAAGTGAAATACATAAATAAATGAAACATTTATGATTAACAATTCGTTTCAGATAAGTGTTTTCAACAAAGTATATAAATCTAGCACCCCCACTCGAATTGTATTTATAAAATATTCAATAATCCTATTTGTTTCGAAAAGTATTTGTGTTTGTCAAAACAAACTGGTTTCGTCAAAAAATCTGCCAGCATGTCATTTGTTGTTATACTGCAAAATATAACATCATTATTCTTCTTCTTCTCCCTTACAAAATGATGTCTAATATCAATATGCTTCGATCGCGGACTATATGCATCATTTGATGCCAAATGAATTGCACTCTGATTGTCACTGAAAATCTTCGTTGGTTTTTCTTGTTTGAAAAATATCTCATGTTAATGAAAGAAACACAGTGATTTTAGAAGTTCCAGTTCAAGTTACAACTGAATTAAGGAGAAGCGAGCGAATTGCAAAGAAGGAACCAAAGACCCATGCTAGTTATAAAGCAACTTTACCAGAGATAGAAGAGCCAAATTCAATTGAGGAAGCATTTTCTTGTGAAGACAGCAATAAATGGAAAGTAGCTGTCGAAAGTGAATTAGCATCGTTGGCAGAGAATGAAACGTGGATTTCTGTACCGAAGCCACAAGATTGCAACATAAGTAATTAAAACAAAGTGGATTTTTAAAAAAAAACAGGAGCTAAATGATACCATTCGGTACAAAGCAAGGCTTGTAGTTAAAGGATATACCCAGTGCAAAGGAGTGGATTACGAAGAAACGTTTTCACCTGTCGTTCGATATACGTCAGTAAGATACTTGTTCGCGTTGGCTGCACGTTATAAGCTTCAAATTGAGCAAATGGATGCTGTGACTGCATTCTTGCAAGGAGAACTGAAGCAAAATATCTACGTTGAACCACCATCCATTCTTAACATGAAAAAAGGACATGTTCTTAAACTTAAAAAGGCACTTTACGGGTTAAAGCAAGCCAGTTTAGTCTGGAATCAAAAGTTGGATTCAGCACTACAAGAATATGGAATGTGCCGCTCAAAAGTAGATCCGGGCATATATTATCATATTGAAAATGATAAAATGACTTTTTTGGTATTATATGTTGATGACATGCTGCTATTTAGCAATGATGAAAAGTTCCGAGAAAGTATTAAGAATAAACTGATGAACAACTTTAAAATGAAGTACCTAGGAAAAGCAAAACAATGCTTAGGAATGCGAATCACTCAAAATAGTGATGGAATTTATTTGGATCAACAAGAATATATAGAACGAATGTTGCGAAAATACAAAATGGAAAATTGTAACCCAATATCAACACCAATTGACATTAATCAAAAGCTTGAAAAAGAAACCCAAATAGACGAGTCCATGAAAGATGTTCCATACCAGCAAGCCATCGGAAGTTTATTATTCGCAGCACAATGCACACGACCTGATATATGTCAAGCAGTTCATTTCTTGAGCCGATTTAATAAGAATCCTGGTGTAAGCCATTGGAAGGCTGTGAAGCGTGTTTTCAAGTTTGTATAGTTTGCGATATGTGCCGTAATTATTTTAAGAACTTAGAGCGGTAACACACCTAATAATGCAATTCGGTCCGATTTTGATCGAGAAATAGCTTTAACGAACCTCTTACACTAAATTTCAAAATGATTGCTCATATATTTCGATAGTTATGCCACTTAAGGCAATTTAATTGTGTGGGAGGTGCCATGCCCACTGTTTCTATTTCGCCTGCTTTTGATTCATATATACCCAATACCCAGTAAAACACTTACATCAAATTTCAGATCAATTGCACCAATAGTTCACTTAAAATAGCACTTATAACTTTCTGTTAATTAGGGAGGTGCCACGCCCAATGATGCATTCTTATCAAGTTTCATTTAGCTTGAAAGCTTATTGCAACCGACACCTCTACGCAAAATTTTACGAAGATAACTCTCATAGCACACTATCTATAGCATTAAACGGTTTTTATTTATATAGGAGGTGTCACACCCACCTGCACTATTGTGCCAAAATTTTGCAAGAAGACATCTTTTAGCATGTATATATGCCATATTAAATTTCATAACGATTGCGTTGTTAGTTCTCTTTTCATAACGTTCATAAATATTGTAGGCTGTACCACGCCCTTCAACGAAATTTTCCAGTATATTGACGAAGCTTGTATTGATGACTACTTTCAGTGGTATCATCCTAAAATTTTTATGTAAATCGTTAGTGCCAAGTCGGACTTATACGATATTCAAATTTTCAATTGTTAAATTGTGCCACGCCCACTTCTACAATTCCGCCCACTTTATGCGCAATTCAAGGTTTATATAATAACATCTGTATTCGTGTACCAAATTTCATCACAATATCTTGCACGGTTTACGAGCTATGGCGTTATAAAAGTTAAAACTTAGAGCCATGCCACGTCCCTTTAAGAGCCTGTGCAAACTTAAAACCTAGCCTGATCTTAATTTTGTTCTCATATTCACTAAATCATCAAGTTTCATCAAAATCGCAGCAACTTTTTTTCAAAATAGACTTGGGTAAATTTACATAGAGCATGGGCGGAAGGTGTGGCCGCGAACCGATTTCGCCCATTTTTATATGCTAGCAGCTTGCAAGAAGGTTTGACCTGTGTGCCAAATTTCATTCAATTTGCTTACCCGTAAACGTGATTTCAACAGACAGACAGAAGGAATATAAAGATATATTTTTTCATACCTGCCACGTCTCCTTCTATGCGTTACAAGCGGAATGACAAATTGCATATACCTTCTGTGTAGGGTATAACTAGTAAATTGGCATGGTGAGCTTCCAAACTAGAGGGTTACCAAGTCGCACAAGAGTACTTTCCGACCTTCTAAAAATAAAAAAAATTGATTTCCTCAAAAATAAAAAGTGTTTTTTGTATTATGCGATACCTGTTAATCTTATAGGTCTAAAAAGACATAATATTTGTTCTATATAAAGTGACGTTTAATATGATGTATACCACTTGAAGACAGCACTTTTGATGACAAAGGTATCTAACAAGCAACAAAAAGTCCGCAAACTGATTTTGTCCACATACCTGCAAAATTCAGAATTAAAATATTTAGCTATAGCAAAAATAGTTGGTGCTTCAGAAAAAACTGTCTTTGCGGTTATTTCTAATTATAGGAAGGGTCTACCTGTTTCACGAAAAAGAAGTTCAGGCTGAAAACCAGAATTTTCTAACCCAAAGGTAACGACGAAGGTGAAGCGCCTTTTTAAGCAAAATCCCAACATTACAGTGTGAGATATGGCGGCTAGAGCAGGTACATCAAAATCTACTGTACCAAGGATAAAGGAGAAAAGTAAACTAAAGACATATAGAGTTCAAAAAGTACCAGACCGTTTTGATGAAAAGCATTTGATGGCTCAAATTGTATGAAAGGTACCTGACTAAATTTGATTGCAGTGTTATGGACGACGAAACTTACGTTGAAGCAGATTTTAAGCAGCTACCTGGGCACGAATATTATACATCGCCAAAAAAGGGGCATCTGTCTAGCATATTTAAAGAAAAAAAATTTCGGAATTTCCGAAGAAATATATGGTTTGGCAGGCCATATGCATCTGTGGTCTAAGAAGCAGATTTTTTGTCACGCAAGGCACAATCAATTCCAAAGTTTATATAGACGAGTGCCTCGAAAAACGTCATCTACCATTTATTCGTACACATGAGGGTACCTTGATGTTCTGGCCAGATTTAGCAACTTCTCATTACTCTAAAGCTACGATGGAATGGTATGCAAATAAAAAGATCAATTTCGTACCAAAAATAGCAAATCCGCTCAACTGCCCAGAGCTTCTCCCAATTGAAAGATATCGGGCTCTAATGAAAAGAGATTTTCGAAGGAGTGGTAAGACTGCAAAAAATTCACAATACTTCAGACTTAAGTGGAAAAAATCGTACCATACTGTCGATAAAACGACTGGACAAAATTTAATGAAGAGCCTTGCGAAAAAAGTAAGAAATTTTTATAAAAAAAAATTGTTGCTTTGTTTTTAGTTATTTATATTCTGCACACTAGCCATTAATAATAAAAAACGAAAAAAGAACAAAAGAAGAACTGGGTATTTTTTTATAACTAAAAAGCAAAACGTAAGTTTTTTCTGCGACATTCCTTAAGTGGAAAATCGGCGGCCAATATCATATTAAAAGGCATTACAAATTAATTCACAAACAGGATAATAAGTGATGAATGTGATAATGACAAAAGCTTAAAATCACCTAAAATATGCATTTTTTATGAGCGGTTTTCTATTTTTCAAGGGTTTAAAAACCACCTACTTAAGATTTTATTGTATCTGAAACCTTAGTATTTCTAAAGTATGCATTTTTATTAGTGGGGTTTCTTTGTTTGATACATTGGTTGATTTTTGAATAAAAATTAATAATCTTTGTACTTTTAAATGCCAAATAACTATCTGGTTACGAAGCTAAAAAAAATCGTTTTCAATCTAGTGCCCACAAGTACAAACGATTATTGCATCATCTGATATCATTCACGTTCATTTATGAACAACATATATGAATATCCATATCATAAAAGTTTCAAGGAAAAATAGGTTAAATTGGAGAAAAAATGTCATTTTATAGGATTTAATTTTCCCAACTCAGGATTGCTTACAGGATACATTTTTATACCCTACACAGAGGGTATATTCACTTTGTCATTCCGTTTGTAACGCATAGAAGGGGGCGTGGCAGGTATGGAAAAGTGTATATATTCTTGATCAGCGTCACCACCTGAGTCGATATAGCTGTGTCCGTCTGTCTATCTGTCTGTCTGTCTGTCTGTCTGTTTGTCTGTCTGTCTGTCTGTCTGTCAAGTTTACGGGAAAACTAAGCAAGCCAATTCAATGAAATTTGGCACAAAGGTCACACCTTCTTGCAAGCTGCTAGCATATAAAAATGGGCGAAATCGGTTAACGGGCACGCCTTCCGCCCATACTCTATGTAAATATACCCAAGTCCATTTTGAAAAACAGAAGCTGCGATTTTGATGAAATTTGGTGTTTTGTTGAAGATGAGAACAAAGATAAGATTAACCTAGGTTTCAAGTTTGCAAAGGCTCTTAAAGGGGCGTGGCACAGCACTGAATTTTAGCTTTTATAACGTCATAGCTCGTAAACCGTGCAAGATATTGTGATGAAATTTGGTACACGAATACAGATCTTATATATCTTGAATTGCGCATAAAGTGGGCGAAATTGTAAAAGTGGGCGTGGCACTTTTTAGCAATATAAAATTTGGATTTCGTATAACTCCAAATTGGCATATACGATTTTCATAAAAATTTTAGGGATGATACTACTGAAAGTAGTCATCAATACAAGTTTATTCAATATTCTGGAATATTTTGTTGAAGGGCGTGGCACAGCCTACAATATTTAGAAACGTTATAAAAAAGAATTAACAACGTAATCGCTATGAAATTTAATATGGCAGATATACTCGCTAAAAGGTGTTTTCTTGCAAAATTTTGGTACAATAGTGCCGGTGGGTGTGGCACCTCCCATATAAGCAAAATACGTTTAATGCTATAGATAGTGTGCTATGAGAGCAATTTTCATAAAATTTTGTGTAGAGGTGTCGGTTACTATAAGCTTTGAAATTCAATGAAACTTGACAAGATTGCATCAGTGGGCGTGGCACCTCCCTCATTAACATAAAGTTGTAAGTGCTATTTTAAGTGAACTATTGGTGCAATTGATCTGAAATTTGAAGTAATTGGTTTACTGGGTATTAGGTACATATGAATCAAAAGCTTTCGAAATAGAAACAGTGGGCGTGGCATCTCCCATACAATTAAAATACCTTAAGTGGCATAACTATCGAAATATATGAGCAATCATACTGAAATTTGGTGTAAGAGGTTTGTTTGTGAAAGGCTACTTTTGGATCAAAATCTGAGTAGATTGTACCAGTGGGTGTGTCACCGCCCTAAATTTTAAGAATAATTACGGCACATATCGCAAACTATACAAGCTATTATGCTAAAATTTGGTTTGTGCATGTCAATCACGATTATAATTTATTGAATCAAAAGTGGGCGGAATTAGAGAAGTGGGCGTGAAATATTTCGTGTTTTTATTTCTATTCTAATTTTTTCAACATTTCCCATATTCTTTTGACATTTTCAGTTTTTTCCAACACTTTTCAACATTTTTAAACCTTTTTACATTATTTTCGACTTATTCAACCTCCTCAACATTTTTTTAACATTTATTTAAAAAGTACTTCTAATGCAGTGTAGGGTATGTGAGTTTCGGCCTGGCCGAAGATAACACCTTTACTAGTTTTTTCTTAATTTTTATCAAATACTCGTTCCACAGAGGCGGTCGTGCCGGGTAGACAATGAATCAGTTCTCCTATTACTGCTGCTATTTCTTTGTAATCGCAATCCTCAGTTTCCAAATGAGTAAAAATTTCAACCCATCGTTTCGCAACAAACTCAAAATTTGGAAATAATTGATATGGTAATGTCTTGTTTTACAACTTTTTTTGTTGAACAGTTTAGATCATGTTAGGGTTGACGAACACAAACAAACAAGAAAAAACATAGCGAGATAATGATCGTTAACTTTCAAGAGAATTGCAAAGTTTAAAATCATTGGAAATATAACAGGATATTCGCAGAAAATACAGGAGTATCCTGTAAAATACATGATAAATGGCATGGCTATGAATGAACGATGGAAAAAATGTTCTTTCGACCCGCTCATGAATGTAGGCTAGTGAGAAGAAACGGATACATGCTGATACATTCGTGTATGAAAGATGATAAAAATATTTCCAATCCTTCATGTGAGATGTCGAAGGCAAATCTTAGCACTTTATCATGCATGAATAAGAATGTAACAGCAGTGAATGAATGTTCCCGAACTTTGCTACTTTAGAATTTAGTCATGTTTGCCGCCACGCTTATCTTATCAATGTCATACATACTACCATATCTAATCAATCTTTTTATTTTCTTAAAAGTTGTTACTTCTGTCAAATTAAAGGCTACTGCAACATTAAAAACTAAAAAAAATAGTAACAATCAAATATTTTCCTATATAAGAGAAGTCAAATTTTGGACAGTAATTTTTTTTTAAGTGGTCCCATTTATTTTTTAGCGCTTTGGATATATTTCCGTGCTATCGCAAATGTTACTTAGTACTTGTGGAATATTATCCTAATCCTGTCCTTCTTTTGCATATAGACAACACATGAGAAAATATTTTCTTTTAAGCTCACTTTTCGAATACCATGGTTTTAAGGAATCATTACTTAATACCGTTTCGGTGAATTGACAGTCATGTTTATCAAATGACTAAAACTGCCGATTATTTCTAACGAATTTTTGTCAGCAAATATACTGCACAAAACGAGAGCATAAATGTGGTGAGTTTACTTGATGTTATACGTAAGTTCGAAATAGTACGAATGTTAGGAGAAATTTAGTTGGGGAAATACCAACAGTTCGAAAAAGGGGAAAGAGCGAAGTTCAACAGATGTAGATAAAAAATATCATCATTAATTTCTCCTTATTCTTGTAAAATGAATTTGATGAGCTGTAGGTTATGTTTGACACTTTAACGCTGTTTTTAGTTTATTAGATTAATGTGAATGATAGTACTTATTTAGAATTATCTCTCATGTACATATACTTACTAAATGGATAAGTAAAAGCACTCCTATACAACTCATTTCAGTCCTTTTTAATTTCTTAAGGTATTTTTAATAGTGTAATACAGGGGTTTCCTAAGTGTGCGTGTGGTGAATAGTGGTCGTAGGAGGTCCTCTCATTTTCTCTTCTCCGGAAACTAAACTAAAATGAAAATTCCTAAATTCTTAACCAGCAGCCCGTGTGTTCAGCAAACGTAAACATTGTAAATCAGCTGATTTGGATACATGGCTTGGAGTCTCCAAAATGTGCTATAAATACTGTGATCTCTGATCAGCTGACTTACAATATGTGTGCGCTGAGCGCACGGACTGTTAGTTAAGTTGGAGTACCCATGATACATTGGAATGGTAGATTTATTTTGTCAAACTAAAATTAATACACCCGTGGAACTTTGCCTTGTTCTGCGCTTTGAAAAAATTTGTGGTGATCACCAAGCTCACACGTCACATTGACTAAGATATACACAATGATTCCAGTACTGAAGTGTTATCTCAGCAAATGGAAGCTACATCAATTAAAAATATTCATCGTTTTGAAGCTTGCATTTTTCTGAACAAGCCCTAAATTTTTAATTCAAATCGGTTTACATATGTCAGTTTTATGACATTTCGTTCATCAGTTCAATTCATTTGCTTATGTGTTGAACTATACATAAAATAATAAAATAAAATTCGAAATTGACTTCATTTTGCTTGAAATTTAAGTTCCATACAAACACCCCCTTTGCCATTAAAATAGCAATAACTTTGTAACCATAAAAGCAATAGCTTATAATTTTACCATTATAGAATTTGTTTTTTATATGTAATTTGTAACAAGCTGGTCACCTGGCTTGCCGTACTCTTTTTTCACACCACACCGGCTTAAAGTTTATTCAAAATATAGAGCAAAATACATTGTAAAATTCAACATCTATTTTTTTAAAGAGCCACTGCCAAAAGAATTTCATTTGTGTCTGTGGCACCAAAGCGACTGACCAAAGGTCGCATTTTTTTAGCTAAATATGGAAAAAACCGAATTTTTCGACAGCGGTGCGACGTTTACCAAACATGATATTACTTTGTCTGACCCGTCTTGGGGTCGCCCAAGACCTTATATATATGGAGCAACGTGCTGTCCCACGCAAGATTTTACACAACAGCGACAGAAACGTTCAAAATTTTGCAAAAAGCTTATGGAGATTATTATCTAGAACGGGTAAAGACTTTCAAGTGAAATAAACAATTTTTAGAATGCAGACGATCGCTGAAGGACGAATCTAAAATCATCAAAAATCAAGACAATGTCACTGTTTTCTTTGAAAGCAAGGGCATCAAACACTTCGAAATCGTCCCAAATGGTCAAACAATTACTTGTGCATTTTATTTGGAAGCATTGCAGCAATTGAAACCCGCGATCTTGATTCTGTTTAGCATGAAATCAAGTCTGTGTGTTGAATCATTCACCATATTCATCTGATTTAACACCATGTGATTTCGCACTATTCCCGAAAAAAAAATTAAATTGCAAGAATGCGATTTCGATGCATGTATGTATATGTACACATAATAATGTTTAAAAAGTTTAAAAGTGAGTTACCTGAAAAAATATGTCTTCGATTTGAAAAACCAAGGAGATCGCAAAAATAAGCTTTTAAAAATCTCAAATCTAACACCCCCCCCCCCCCCCCAAAATAAAATCCTGGATACGGCTTTGACCACAGCGTTCGTTTTATTGTTGTATGAACTCATGCGATAAAATGTAAAAGTGAAACAGCCCATTTTTCCAGTGGAATCAAATTTTGTCCACTCTTTTAGATGCATAATGCAGATCTGGCAGACATTGTTCAGCTCTTAACTGCAAGTGGGGCCATGAATTTGATTTCCCAGTAGGCAAGGGCAGGAGCTAGCAGCCACAGGCGTTCTTGGAAAAAATTATATTTAATGCTTCGCAAGACTGAGTTCATTGAGAGAAACTTTTTAGTGACGGGTCATTTGAAAACTTAGGTGTTGCATAATGAAATGCAAAACATGAAACACAGAACATGAAACACTTTTTAAATTTGGATCGAAAATAGTTGCAGTAATCAATTATATAACAAATTAAAGAACTCATCGAGCAGAGTGTGCTGAAAATATCAGCTTCGAAATCAGTTAACCTAAAGCTGAGGTATAAGCGTTAAAAATTTTTTTTTAATTTTGTCATTGATCGACTACCAAACCGTTGCCATAACGAGGAGAATTACTCTGCGTGTGGAGTTTAAAGATTGTGTGTTGTCTGTGTGCGTCATTGTGATATTGATCTGCATCAAAAAATTGCTCTATTTTCATATGGGAGGCGTGACGTCCCTCATTTTGTCATTGAAACTTACTTTTGCTCGTACTTTTTTTATTATGTACATAGTCCCATTCATCATTTGGTGTCTTCAGAAAAAAAGACCATGCTAAGTTTGAAGAAATGCCTTCCTCCGATTTAAGGTAAGAATTTTCCTTAACCTAAGCAATTTTTCCTCATACTGATGAAAATATCTTTCAATTTAGTTATTGAGTCCTTTAAAATGAGTTTAGGTTTCATTAAAGCAAGTCAAAGCTCTTCCTCAAACATAGAAAAACTTTTCTTTGGAAGAAGAGGACGAATTTTTCCTCATTTGAGTAAATATTTCCTCAATCTGATAGAATGTTTCGTTCAAAGAAATTCGTACTCAGTATTAGTTAGTTTCTTCAAAAATTTACTAAAACGTAGGAAATTTTTCCTATATAAATGAGTGGCAACGCTCTCTGCATTACTCGCTGAAATTAATATGTATGGAAAATTTTCTTCAATCGTTGTAAACCACCAGGCGAAACCAAATCGTTTTTTTAGTGAAATTATTCAGCAATTACGAATCATGGAAGATGATCTAACCGTAATCCTCTCAAAGTTGGAAGGAGAACCATTTTTGCAGCTTTTTTAAGGTCATTTTTTATTTTAATACACTTTAATATTGCAAATAAAAATATATGTATGTATTTTATAGAACACGGAATCACGGAAGGAAATATTAAATATTTAACAAAAAGTCAGCTATCGGATATTGTTCCGAAATCATTATTTGGTGCTCGTATTTTATTTGAATACAATTTAGGAAAGTGGCAAAAGGAACAGGTAAAAAAATTTTTCTTATTGAATTACTATGCACCGTCGACAGCGCAGTGAACAGCGAGTACGACGAAGGAGTTGGTTGCGCTGCTGCCGACGGTGCAATGAAAGGTGCTTTTACACAAATTCATGTATGTACTTTTTCTTTAAATAAATAAATAAAAACACGCAAACGAAACGTTTTTTTGATTTCTTTTTTGGAAATTTCTGTCTTAAAACAGGTACTAACGCAGAGTAAAAATATCCTTGAAGTAAGTTTAAGCTATACTGTAAACAAAGAAAAATTTCCTAGGTGCCAGTACATTTCTACTTTAAAACAATGCAAAATTTCGTTTATTTGAGGAAACCTTCTCTCCTTGGAAAAGTAAAATTTTCCTCAAATTAAGTAGATATAGTCTTTAAGTTTTAGTTAAGTTTTGGAACTTTTTCCTCATATTGAGTAAGCTTTTCTTTCTCTTAAAGCAGCAACATTTACTTATACTAACGAAACCAACTGTCTAATTTTGAGGAACCCATGGCTTTAGCTCGTATTGAAGGACATTTTGTACTTACACTTAGGCATTTTTCCTTAAAAGGAGTAAATTTTTTTTTCGGTGTGGTATCACCAATTGTTTTGATTGAAACTTTCTTTTACCCATAGTTTTTATATAGTACCAAGTACCATTCATCTGCGTTCAATAGAACATCAATTTGTAAATAATTGTTTCAAAAATTGGTTATTTATGATGAATGAGAGTTCATATTTTGTTTGATTTTTCTATTATTTTCTATTGTAATATAATCCAGATAAATAAATGTTTTTTTTTCACATTTTCTTAAGTAATGGAAAAATCTTTTTTTTAAATATCCCGCCAAAATTCAGGTCAACTCATGTTTTCGGTCAAACTTACCCGCATCATCTTCAAAACTAAATTTAATTTAAAATTTAAATGCAGTCAATTTTACATTAGGGATCTAATTTGCAAGCTTGCGACATTTTTATTTTGTTCAAATGTTATGAATTTCTTTTTGTCCAGTCAAGGGTTAAATGGGGTATTCCCACCAAAAAATTTGGGGAGACCAATCTCACCTTGTTTAGAAACGTCCAAATTACAAACTTAAAATGATTTGTTAGTTAGTTTGAAATTTTCGGTACCTGAGTGCATCTAAAGCCAATAAATTCCTCATATACGCAAGTTGATCGACCTGATTTTTGCTTCACTTAGAGCAATTATTTCACCAAAGTACGCGTATAAAAGGGAGTTATTATTGCACTCAAGTTACATGCAAAATACAATATATTTTTGCATTGAAATGAAACACAAAAAATGGTCCAAGTGCCCAGATTATTAGCTTTATAAGCCATTTATTATTTATATGTAATTTTGGACTTATGAGCATATGATCCAGTTGTGTCGAATCATACGATCGTGGCAACCAATTGATTTAAGGATTGCAAGACATAATCTGCATGTAAAGTTGAAGTTAGTAAGTCGAAATGCCAACAAATCGTCGAAGCACGAATTTCGAAAAAAGATTTTCGTTTTATTATTTCAACACAAAGGCCAACAAAAAAATAAGTTTTTCGGTCCAAAATGGCTAAAGAGCGCTAATCTTGTCAAAAATTAACCACTTTTGATTTTAAGTAAAGCTCACCAAAAAATCAATAATTTAATTATTAATTTAAAGAAAAATTTCGTTTAAGTTAAAAGCCGAAAACAAAAATTTTACAAATTCGTTTATGCAAAAATATGTAAATTCCGATCTAATAAAAAAAAGTATTATACCAAAACATATTCAAAAAGTATCGAAAAACTAACAAAAACCTTAAAGGAATAAAAAAAAATCAAAAATTTTTAAGTTTCAAAAATTTGGAAAATTTCACAAAAGTAGAAAAATTAAAAAAATTTAAAAACTTTAAAAACTTACAAGTAACTAAAGATTTCAATAAAATAAAGAATATTATAAATAAAAGATCGTTATAAAAAAATCATGAAAACAATTAAGAAAGTTGAAAAGGTTGACAATTTGAAACAATATGGAAAATATTGAAAAGAGTTAACGAGGGTTAAATAACTGAAAACATATGGAAAATATTGAAAATTTTTGAAAAAGACAGATATTTTTTAAAAATATTGACTAAGATTGAAAATCCGTAATAAGTTGACAACGTCAAAAAAAACATCCTGGAAAACCTGTAAGTGTTCTTGAATTGACTTCATATTTGAGGAAAAAACACAAAAATTGCAAAATACTTGGAATTTAACCAAATTGCTATGTATACATAGTGCTTTAAGATTTTATTTCGGCTTTCCCAAAAACCGCAGCTTTTGTTTTTTTCTTAATTTTTGTGACCATACTCGACTACTCTGATGCTCATCTGGATACCCTATTATTTATAGCTTTAGTAAAACTTATAAGTCTTTAAAATATGAAATTTCCTGAGTAAAGTAGTTCATTGGACTAAATCTACTTGTGTCAAGACTCATCAACTTAGCTTTAAAAACAACAACCAGAGTAGAAACAACACAAACTTATGGCAAAATTTTCATGCACAAATTTTCCTCTGTTCAGGATAAGCTGTGATAACGTAACGGTATATGCTAATATTTGCATAAAATCTTGAAATGTAAGCAATGTCCTGAGTAGCAATAACTACAACAACTGTATTTTGCAAAATATTGCCAATTTTCAGTTACAAACATTTTTCTTCATGTTGTGCCGTAAGCTCTTTTAGGTGCTGTTTACTTTAATGCTGAAAATTGTTCACTTGTATTCCATACAGGATGTAAGAGCACAAAGCTTAAAAGATATAAAAAAAAAACATGCACGGGGACAAGTCAAAAACACAAAGTTAAGTTTTTAATGTTTTCCAAAGTCGAAGTTTTTTTTTTTGAGTGTAGGAAGCATTGGAGTTGATTTGTACAAACACAATATTTTGGAACACCATATGTAAGTCATATCAAAAGGGAACTTGGATTTGATTGAACGTTTTCACTGTCAGATTAAAACAGCTTTTAATTGTACAGATGAGAAAGTTTGAATGTCTGAAGTGTTTCTTGGCATAACTTGTATATGGAAAGCACACTAGTCATTCTGATATATTTAATTTTGGATATAAAAAACTTGACCAGACGATTTTCTACAAAAAATAAATATTAATTTTTGCCACGTGCATACTTAAGTTTATTTAGAGTGAATAATGTAAATATGCTCAAAATACAAGTTAAATGAGGTTTACTCAAAATATAATAGAGTTCATTAGTACATTCCAAGAGCTCTATATTCTTGCGAATAAATCGTTGCTCAAGTCTTGAAGCTCTTTTTGAAAGTCCATATGAAATGATTTCAAAAATAAGAATACCTTTGAACTCGAAACAGTTAACTGTTCGCACATCCAATGATACTACAACTGAAGATACATCACAATCTAAAAAAAGGATCTTGTCAACCTATAAAAGCATTTCCTGCAATTTTTTACTTTAAATATGAAATGAGAATTACCCCAGTCAAAATAGACATAAGAGTCTGCAATAATTCGCATAGAGCTGAAAACTGAAACAGGTCTTAAGTACAGCAAATGATGTATCAAAAGTCCCCACCGATCCTACTTCGGCGTTTAAAAAATGCGGCAAGTTGACTAGCTGATAGGTGGTGAGAAAATGTGTGCATATTGCAAGGACCAGGCTACCAGTTGAAAAGAGAATGATTCCTGGAGTAATGATAGAGCAATCCAAGAGGAGTAAGGGATTGCTGCCTATTAATTCATGTTCCATATGTTTTGTACCACCATTCAACATTGCATGTCAATGGGGCTTAGTAATATTATATCACTCCAAATGAATTACTCTTTGTTTACTCTTTTAGGAGGGTATATTTTATAAAAAAATAATTTGTTTGAACAGATTTCATTTCTTCTCTTCAGATAAAGTAAATGAGGGACAATTTAAGTATAGTTCATATACTCTTTTATTACTAAGCAGGCCCGCACCTATGGGTGATGGTAGGGAATATAACCCCCACCCCCCGAAATATTTTGCAAGGAACAATGCGCTATTCCACGTAAAATTTGACAGAGCAGCCACAGAAACGTTCAAAAAGTTTATGGGGTGATTGTCTATCACGGTGAAAGACTTTGGAGTGGCATAAACAATTTATAGAATGCAGAGGATCGCTGAAGGACGAAGCCAAAAAAACCTGAAAATTCCATCAAAATCAAGACCATGTTCATTGTTTTCTTCAAAAGTAAGCGTACCATATACCGCGAAATCGTCCCATGTGGTCAAACAGTTACTTGTGCATTTTATTTGGAAGTATTAAACCGCATTATGACCTAAATGTGTCGAATTCAACCAGAATACCGCGATCTTCATCTTTTCTGGCACGAAATCAAGTCTGTGTTTTGAATCATTCACCGTATTCGACTGATTTATCATCATGTGTCTTCGCACTATTCCCAAAAAAAAAATTAAGTTGATACCATGCAAATAGCTTTGACACGCACCTTGAAAGCAATACCATAAAATGTGATCGGGCATTTGAATCACTGTTGAGTCGCAGTAGAAAAAGAATTTAATTAGCATTACTGCTAGCAATATACAGTATACCTTAAAGTTTGGCGGAGGCTCCTTGATGATATGGCAATGTTTTTATGGTAGGAAACTGGGAGTTCATCGTTAAATTAATGGATAAATGGAAGCACGAGGTTTTATTAATATACTATAGGCCTCATACCTTTCCAGACTGGGAAAAATTTAGCTGCGAACCAGGCCAAAATATTACCTGCTTCGGTAGGCCAGCACAGTCCCCAACCATATTTGTCCAATATTTCAAAAAAAAAGTACTTGTCAGAAAACCTAACCCACAAAATCTGGACGAGCCATGAAAGGTAGCCAATGGACAGTGGTCCGAGATTGGTACTCAAATGCTAGACAAATCGGTGTATGTTAAATTATCATTACATCCAAAAGCGGCCATATAAAATATTACTATAAAATAAGTATAAAAATAACTGCCAAAGTTAATGAAAATATGAAATATTTTAGTTCTAATTTTTTTTCAAATTTTCTGTAACTTTGTGTCCCTACAAAATTTTTAAATTATATGTCCAATAATAAAGATTTAACGAACAAAACTCCGTCCGAAAGGCCGTCACAACAAGTTTTTGAGCTCAATACAGCCAATAGAAGTAGCACCCTAGTTAAATAAAAATGACACACAATATTTGAATTCCTTAGATTTGTATTTTTCAAAGTATTTTTTTTGCGCTGAGTCTGAATCTGGCCTCGGAATGGACCCATCATGTTAGAATTCTGAAATATTTGAGGTCAAGTACCTTAAACATGATGTTTTTTGTCTACTTTTGAGGCCATGTACAGAATTCAAAAAAAGTTGTTCAGGTTATTTTTAACAAAAGCATCATTAAGTACCGTCCTTGCACTTTAAAATTAAACTTTAAATGGTGATCTGTGATGATTCCTTGCAAAATTATAGCACTTTTAAAGTGACATAAATTTGATGCCTACGACCCAACAATTCTAACCAACCGATTTCAAATTCATGTCACCTTAAAATTAATCTAACATTGCGAGGAAATATCAAAGATAACTATTTGAAAGCTCGATTTAAAGGAGAAAGACGGTACCATATTACATCTTTATTGAAAATAAGCTGAATAATTGTTTTTAATCCCATACATGGCCTCGAAACCTCAAATATTTCGAAATTTTGATGTGATGGTCAATTCTGAGGCCAGATTCGGATTCAATGCAAAAAATACATGAAAAACATTCCTCCGCAGCCCCAAAATATTGATCGCCTATTCATTCACACACCGCTTGAATAAAATATATGTTTTCCATACAATTTACATGTAAAACTAACAGGCTTCGGCGCCAGACTATAAAATTGAGGTAAAGAGCTGAATTTTCGTGAAATTTTTCTTCATGTTGTAAACTTACTTTTTAAGAAACAGGATCTCAAAAAATCAAATAGAAAAAAATTTCAATCGCCCCAATACCCATATATTGAAATTCAAATACTATGTGTGGTGTTTAAAAAATTTAAAAATATGCTACTTTAGGCCATCGATTTGAAAAATTAAAGAGATTACAAAAATTGGTTTTCAAAGATCTCAAACCCAAAACCAACCCGAAATAAAATCCTGGCTCCAAACGTATGATATTATTTTATTCCTTTTGTAGTCGCAGCTGAAGTACTGCTGATGTTTCTAACTGGCAACATTGATACCAATTTAGTTCTCCAAGAAGAGCTATAAAATTATCGCCTAGAAGATGTAGCACGGATGATCAGAATCAGATTAAAATTTTTGGATACATTGTTATTTATCTTTCTGAAGAGTGTTCAGAGGTTTGCACATTAAACACGTTTAAATATGATCGCTTTAAAATCATCTGGAAGAGTTATAAGCTCATCGGTATTTATGTGTGCAATGTTTTCTGGGGATCTTCACCTGCATGAAATATGTATGTAGCTTGTACGTATTTGTACACCAACTGTGTTTATGGAAAAACTATTACCACTATTTTATACGCCGCCGAAAATGTCCACATTCCGAACACTCATATCTCCTTAACCTAGTTGCCAGTGTGCAGGGCATAGTGCCGCAAAGTATATTTATTGTGTATGTGGACCTTATGAATGTATTTGTGTATATCTTTTCGAGAGCTGCGCTTGTCGCTTGTTTTGTATGCGAATGTTTTAATGAGTTGCTCACTTGACTTTACACTTGCGTGGATTACGTGGATTACGTGGAAACGTTCAAGCAAATATGTATTTAGGTAAGGGAGGCTGAAGTTGTGAAAGTGTGCTCCGCAACAATAAATGAGATGTGAAAAGAAATTTTATGCTTTTCTTCTGCTCTTTTTAACATAAGTAAGTAACTAGCATTACTTCAACTTATACACTTGAGAGTAACACACTTTGAATGATAAATATAAAACACATTACTTCTGCATTTTGTTCGAAAGTAACTTTATTTCTAATTAAACTATTTAGCTGAATAGTTTAAACATAATTCGAACGGAAGTCAGAAAATCCGTCAGCACACATATAAGCACTGATGAATAACAAAAAACTATACGAATTGTATTTGCTTCAGCTTTTCTTTGTTTTGATTATGCTAACAAAAAATAATACTGAAAAAATACAAAAAAACAAATCAAACACAAAACGCTTTCAACTTGGGATCACAGCTTGGAACAGCTATTCACAGCTCAGAATTACTGATTCAATATCTACGTTCTTCTAAAATAAAACGTGCAAATAGGTTTTCGCAGCCTTAAAAAATTTGTAATTCCAACGAGATTTCGTTGATGAAGTACAAAAAGCAGTTACATAACTCGTTTAATCTTCTTAGAGCCTCCTCCTGTATGTAACCATAGAAAACCGACCTGCCAATGTCGATTGATGAACATATTTTCAAACGCTAAGAATGGCTTTGGCATGCAATTAACGGCATTACTCGATTGGGCCACTACCCAAAAGTGTGGAAGTTATCTCAAGTTACTACAATTACTAAACCTGGAAAAAATTCCAAACAAGATTCATCATATCGGCTAATAAGCTTGCTGCCCATCAGATCAAAACTCTTCGAGAAGCTGCTACTTTCGAAAATTATGCACAACGTAAACCAAATGAGCATAATTCCTCAACATCAATTTTACTTCCGCAAAAAAAACAAAGGAACAATAGAGCAACTTCACAGGATAGTAGCGCAAATTAGAAAGATATGTGAATATAAAAAATACTGCTCTGCAGTATTCGTTAATGAAGCGCAAGCTTTTGACAAGGTGTGGCACCAATGGCTTTTACACAAAATAAAAAAACGTCTCCCTAAAAATACACACGCTTTACTAGGGTCCCACCTTACAGGGCGAAAGTTCCGTGTAAAATGTAAAAATTTCACTTCAGATGATGTAGAAATTTTTGCAGGCGTGCCACAAGGTAGTGTTCCTGGCACAATTCTTTACCTTTTATACTTTTATGACTTGCCAACAAACAACTCTATGCTTACATCACTGCAATTTTGTCTTGTCACGCAGACCCTAATAGTGCGTCACATAGCCTCGATGAACATATGCGTCCAGTTGAGACATGGCTTTTACACTGGCGAATGAATGTAAGCGAGCAAAAAAGTACTCATGTTAATTTTACACTCAATAAAAAGACTTGCCCCACATGCCAGCTAAATATAACCGCAATACCTCAGGGCACTGAAGTTAAATGAATTCGAAACATCAAGCATTAATTGGCTTTTACAAAAACATTCAAAACTTATCCTTTAATATAAAGTTATTTGGATAAAGCTATTATTATACCTGTATGGTCACAGGGAATCCAACTGTGGGGCAACGCAAGCTTATCATATACAGAACTAGGGCAGAGGACTTCGAACTATTACTGGCACACCATGGTATGTCAAGAATATAAACATACACCAAGACCTTGGTATACCTTTCATAAAGCAGATGGGACGTTATTTTACAAACCAAACACTTTTCTGACGCCGCCATTTTAATTTGACTGAAATTTTTTGTATGGGCTCTGTATCGAAAAAGAAGAGATATCACCTCAAGACAGAGTTTGATTTAAAAAAAAAAACAACATTTCTATGCAATGTCTTGGAAAAGTTCAACGTTATTTTAGTTTCTTACGATTTAAATAGTTATTGTTATTGTCCCAGCAATTTGGTTTAATAAATTCATAATAAGTTTTATAAAAAAAAAACATATGTTGTAAACATAACTATTTTTTTCTTGTGAAGAAAAATAAAGCGACCTGTTCTAAATGGCATTTTAGAAAAATTTACAATACAATTCAGAGCCAAAACTATCTCGGAAAGTATATGGCAGCTTAAAGACAATAACAACTTATAGATCAAAATTCTCTCTCCGGTTGATAACTCATAAATGCAGCTTTAAAGTATTTGTATATAAAGTCAGTGATGGCATTTGGGTTTTGTGAAAATGCACTGAATCGAGACTTCAAATGTACTTTTTAGAAGCCGAATGTACTTTTTGGTCTTGAAAACTCAATTTTACTAAAATAAACTAAATGCTTCTAAAAATTACTAAAAAAAAAAGTTCCCCACTTTTGCCATCTCAAAAACCCTAGCAAAATGAGATCAGTTTCACATATTGTGCAAATGTACCGAATGTACTGAAAACATGTCGAATGTACTGACGACGGATTTTCAGGTCGCAAATGTACCGAAAAAAGTGCAAATGTACCGAAAATTTCATCACTAAAACAGATATGTATGTGGGAAAAAGTGGAAATTCAAAAGAACAAATTTATTGTTATAATTTCTTTTGCAAAATGTGTAACTATTGATATAGTCAACAACATAGATTTTCAGTTATTTAAAAGCAGAATTCTTTTTGTGATAAAATTTTTCTCAAAAGATAAAATTTACTGTTACGTAAAATATCTTTATTTAAAATTTTAAATTTGATTTCAGCCTTCAATGGATTTGTTCCAGACATTGGAGAGCTGAGATTTCAAGCCATACTTCAGTTTGACATCACTTAATAGATGTGATATCAATGGCTATTGCAAACGCTAACTGCAATATTTCAAGGTGATTGGTTTCACTGCATAGGTAATGGCACAGTCCACACGATTTCAAGTAGGATATGGCCATATTTGGCATCTATTTCTTTCCGACCTAATATTGCTTTCGTTACATTCCTTATAGAAATGAGAAATGAGTTTTCCTAATAAGATTGTCCTCAGGTCTAATAAATATACTTGAGCGTGAGCCGTTCCCTAACAAAGCAACTATCTCGGTAGGATTTCAGGGAAAAATTTCAGTTCAGTGTATTATTCTATTCATATGGTTTTGTTGGCATAGCCATATATCAAATCTGTTTCCTTCGTTGCCTGATTGTTGTCTCCGCTAGGTGCTGATTGGTTTATGTTTACGATATGTAGCAACCTCCAAACACTGTGTGCACTTGCTACAATTCATGCTCTTTATACAATTAAGCTTTTCAATTAACAGATAAGAACAATGCCACAAGGATATACGACAATCAGTTTTATGTAGCATTGCATAAATGGATGGAGCTCAAATGAGGGTTTGTACTTATATTCGGAATATAATTAAAGACTTAATTTAATTTGCAAGAAAGTTGCAGCATTTAAATATGCCAAGCATTAAATTGCTGCATCTTACGGTAATGCTGATGCTACAAATACAAAAAAATAAAATGTTTGCGTATCCTAACATTCCTCTAGCAATTTATTTTACTTTTTCCAAATGAGAAAGAAGACGTCTGTTTTCACTCCTGACTTTGTTAAGCAAATTCAAGTTTATTTACTTGAGTTGAAATTCTCTATTTATTTTTGTATGTTTACCTAAAGCTTATATATATATTTTTATTATTACTTTTTATGACTATTTGTTCTCTTATTTTCTATTTCCATAACAATAAACAACGCAAATTGCATGAAATTTCTATTGATTTGAAGTAAAAAATAGAAGGAATCCCGACAGAAGCTGCAGTTGTTATAGCGCATTTTGTTTGTTGGCTTTGTATTGCACCAGTGCAGAATACTTGCCCTGCAGCTTGGTTAGAGGTGATTAAGCATGGTACGTATTTCACTAAAGTTTCTTGGTAAAAATATATTTTAAACTAGAAATATTTGCTACAAATTCAATCTGGTCTAAAGAGGCCTTATCATCATTTGTACAACAATATGGTATGTACATTAGACATGTTCAAAAAAATTTGATTTTCTGGAATTCTTCGGAAATTCTCGAAGTTCGAAAAATTATTCATATTCGGGTATATCCTCATTTAAAAAAAAAAGATAAGTCTAGGGTTGCTATAGTACCAGAGCAGAAATTTTTTTTATTTTTTCCTTATTTATCGAAAAAAATTGACTACTATTTTTTATTTAATATATAAGAAAAAATTGAATGGTCTTAGCGCAAGTAGAGCTTTGTGGTTTCTTGTGTAACAGCTCAAATCCTTTGCTGATTTTGTTACATTCACCTTGATATTCACTTAAAAAGTTAAACGAGCTTTTTTGTTAATTAGTTTTTAGTAAATGTTGCTCAAATATGCGGAAAAAATCGACATGACAAAAAAAAAGTTCATTCCAAGTCTCGATTCAGTTCGTTTCCACAAAACCCAATTTGAAATACATTTTAGATGATATTAAATTTGTTGAAAATTATTCAGAATATCCGAGTCCTTACCGATTTATGGTTGCTAATCGTAAACAATTTTAATGATGATGTTATTCAAAACATGGGCCGTCAAAATGATTCTGGATGAAACTTTATGACCAACCGGACTTTGTGAAAATAACTCAGAGTAGCATTTTTCTGTCAAAATTTAGATTAACTTACCTTGTACTGCACCTTGCTATTTGATATAATACCGACAGTATTAAAAATTATGATTTATTTTTGGAACTTGAAATTTTCGTTGTAACATCGTTTTAAATAAATTTTTGTAATATTTTATGAAAAGTACAATTCAAAAAGTAATATTTGAAACAAAAAAGTACAACTTCGAACGTTTAAAAAAATAAGAAAAGTTATTTTAGGTAATTTTTCAAATATTTTTTTTATGTCTCTTGAATTGTTTGATAAAAAACGATGCTCTTGCTCCATATCGTTTTTCTCTGTCATACGAATTATTTTTTGAAATACTAAGTTACATAATATATTTAATCTAATACAACTTTTAACATAATTAAGAAAAATAAATAAATAAAAACATTATTGTAGCAAATAAAAATCGTATTTATTAGGATTTCAATACAGTTACATTGTACAATATGTACATTTAGTGGTATACCATATGTGTCTCGTATTTTTTATTTAAAAATTCTTATAAATAATAGTTTTTTTATATAGCGAGAATTGCTCATATTTTAATTCTTGAGGAGAGATGGGAGCCATACAATGACACTTTTACGTGTCTTTTATCATTATAGCATTTCGGAAACGTATTGAAAATCATTTTTCTTCTATATTCCCATTATTAAGGGATTAGCGACACGTTATATTTGGTAGAGCTTCAGTCGACCATCTAAACAGCTCTTCCGGTGTGCGGATAGGATTGTTTTCTCTTTGAAGACTAACTCTAGCAGCAAGTCGTTTCAATATTTCACCTATTCCGTCATATGATCCTTTGCCATGTGCGGTCCGGAAAACGTGCTACTCTGCTGTTATTTCAAATTCTTCTATATGATGAGTAAGATATGTGAATTTTTTTTTTTTTTTACATTGTCCGCTTGCACCATCCGAAAAATTAATTATATTATCTTATCTATATCTTTTAAAAATATTTAATGAATTCCACGAATTTACTCTGAAAGTGATGAACAGCAATAGTATCGTGATATAAACATTCAGAAATAGAAACAAAAATTAGATTTTGAACTCATCATTGTCATCTTTATAGTATATTGAAAAGGGATGTATTGCCACTCGATCATTATTCCAATGTATACATTGAACAGAATTCTAAATTATAAAAGCGTAATTTTCAGAAAAATCACATATTACAATGCATTAATTTTTCATTAATTTCGTTTTCGTTTCATTTAAAAAATCCCTTTGTTTATTGACTAAAAAAAAATTTTGCCATAATTTTCTAAAACTGTTACTCTAATTCTAAAAATGCATCAACATTAGATATCAAGGTTTGTAATGAAGTTCTTTCAGTTGTAACCCACTGTTTACACTTAATATTGTCGATTAATTTTTCTTCAAAATTCTGTTCTAACTGCTCAACGACATTTCTTATACCAGGGCACTTAGAACACGATCCCAAAAAACAATCAGTAGATCGCACATCACACACCATACGATCCAAACAATCATGATAATTTTTTACAGGTCGTTGTGCATCGGCTGTGATTGATTTTATATTTGCTCCAACTGTTAATATCTTTACATTTTCATGTTTTGGACAGACACAAACTGAATGAGTACCACTCGCTTCTGCCAGTACACAATGTTTCGGTCGTAAGCTAGCGAATTTCGAAAAACATTTTATTGATGGATAATTGATTTGGAAAGACTTATACAATTCCCTTATATTATTTGAAAGTAAGCACTTCTGCATCTAAATTATTTGGTCATCCACTTTTGCAGAGACGCAATATTTTTGGCCTGGCATTAATTGAGTGTGATCATCAGGCTGATAGAAAGTAGTTATAGTGTTTAAGGTATCTACTTCTAAAGATAGATGGTTTTTAGATAATGCTTTTACGAAAATTGTTCATTTCCCTCTCAATATTTCCTGAATTTTTCAGCTCAAACATAGATTTTTTGTCCCAAAAATGTGTCAACTTTGACTAACTGTGAAAACTAAACTACTTATCCGAATGGGTTGAAATATTGAATTTAACAGCTCTAGACATTTCTCTATCCGACGCGATCATTAAATTAGTCAAACAAATCCACACCAAAATTGATTTTTCCAACACTCTTCTAAAAAGTTTGCCACTGTGCGTCGCTTAAACGTTAAAAAACGATATGGAGCAAGAAAATAAGCGTGCAATAATTTATTTCTTATAGTAATAATAGTTTCTCCATTAAAAGAAAATACGTTTTCGATAGGAAATTGGACGTAGAATACGATGGTGATAAAGAATTTGATACAGGGTGGGGACAATTGTTAAAAATCAATTTGAATATATAAATTGTTCATAAAAATATTGATATTAATTTTATTCAAAAATTGTTTTCTTAGATTTAAAATGAAAATAAAATCATTTTTCTAGAGTTAACAAGACTGGACTTTTAATTTTTTTAAAAGTGAGTCTCCTAGCCAAAAATCACGAAATCCTCAAAATTTAAAAATTTTTTTTTTGAAAAAATTCTCGAATATGTGTCTCTTCTTTTTCGATACAGAACCCATAAAAATAATTTCAGCCAAATCAAATATGTTTCGTCAGAAAAGTGTTCGGTTTGTGAAAGGATGTCCCATAAAAAAAGTTAAATTTTTTATTAATAGAAAGACTAAAATTCATATTAATTCCATAATCATTTGCCTACCACTAGCAGTACGTGGCCCGCTTAAACTTGATTTTTCCAATGCAATTAATAGGTGACGAAGCGGAAGTTCGTTGAAGTGCAACATGCAAACAAATCAACGATATTTCAAATTTTCGTAAAATTCCATTTTCGGTTCCAGTATTCGTTACTTCCCCCATCACAACAAATACTTATCAGATCTATAAGTGACAAGTTCTTTTCAACAAAAAATTCATTCAGTTGAATCTGTTTTGTGATAACGTCTTTGTTATGGAGTTATTTCTCCTCTTTGCGCTTGTAATTTTTTTTGTTGTTTTTGCATTAAAAAGTACTGAACATAAAGCTCTCAGTAAAATTGTTACATATTAAATTTTGCTTTGTTCCAAAACCACAAATTGAGTCAAAAACTTGTTGTTACGGCTTTAGAATTTCGTAAGTAAAATTTTATTATTGGACATACGACTTAAAAATTTTGTAAGGATATGTAGTTTAGTCAAATGCATCACGATCAATCAATATTTGAATTTTTTGGGCTTGCGGATTTTTGGGTGTTAAGTGACGATGTGTGTGTCAGTATCAAATTGTAGGTACATACATCAGACATATGTTTTTAATTTTTATTTTTTAATTCCTTTGCTTCTACTAATGAAGCACAACTCAAAACTTTGAAATTTTCAGAAAACGCAAAAATTTTTTTTGTAGCTCGTGAACTATTTTTCAGAAATAAGGTGTGGATTGCTTAGCAGAAGGTAGAAACAGAATATGGTTTGATCCATAATATCCATTGCAACATGAAGAGAAATATAACTCTTTTTTAACAGCAAAGTACAGTAAAAAATTCATCTCTTTTGTTCTGCTAGATCTGAGTATGATGAACATTTTTAACCAGTAAACACGAAAATTACAAATTCCGTGAGCTGAATTAATTTAATTGCAGGTGTAAAAAATAAAGCCCAAGCTTGTGAAATATTGGTAAACTTTTCAACACAACCGTGTGCGTTATAATTTCTAAATCCGCGCTATCAATGCCATAGTTTTCTTCAAACGCTGAACATAAATATATGTTGGATGAATCGTTGCATAATTTTCACCTACCGATTTCTTCAAACGGTTGCAAAATTTTAAATGGCACTTTTATGGCTTAAATTAATATTATGTATTCTATTAAGTTCTTTCTTTTCCTGTAATATGTTAATTTTTTTTGCAAAATTTCAACTGAAACAAACACATAATACCTGGTGTTCCAGCGAATAGGTAAAAAACTTTTCAACATATTTCTGAGGGTTGTATTCATGCCGGATGCCTTGAAATATTTTACGAACTTCGTACACAATTTTCATAACTCTGCATCCTTCATCGACTTTTGTAATATATTGTCTAGTATATGGTTAATGCAAAATATATGAACCTCTATCAGTGACCATTATAGCTGGATCATCATAATATTCACACCTAAAATTATTAATATGAAATAAATATTCATAAATGGAGTATGGCTCAGTTTGGAATAATTACTTGCACATTTTTCACTTTCCATTGACTTCATTCCTAGAAGTCTGTTTACCAAATTTCCATTCGGTATGTAATGAATGGTTAAGGATCTGAGGTGAAAATATGTATTATGAATTATTGACACGTTTCGAGAAATGGTTGTTGAATGAGGTAATGGGTTTTCAACATTAACATTTTTTCCTTCTTTTGCGTTAATTGATATCGAGAGCTCAGCTACTGTTTTTAGGCCAGAATATTCAATTATTTGAAATGGTCTGCGATTTTGTATTGTCGATTCGGTAAAAGTATATAATGCCTTTTTCTTAGTCTCCGCGTCTACATCAATTCTTGGAATGGCATCATTATTTTGATTAGTTGATCCTATATATCATTTCTGTTTCACCAAGTTTGATGTTGTTTTTTGATCATATTTGTAAATCTTCATAAATCTTCTTCAAATAACTACATGCGAATTCTCATCACTTGATTCATTTTGAATTTTCCCAAATGCATTCAACACTTTGGGACAGCCTCTTTTATCGTTAATCCATACTCGCCACTGAGAACTTTAGCTTAATTACTGCATTTTTAATACTTATATTCGATACATTTGTTTTGAAAGAATCGTTCTATTTTTAAAATATATCAAATATTTTATTTAACCTTGTACTTGCAGCTTGGAGTTAAGAGCGCTCTATTCAGCCAAAAACTAACATCAAGTAACTCAAAAAGTTCATATAATTGAAAAAAAAAAGCCCTAGAACTTTCAAATTGGACATATTTATATGCCTTTTGAGTTATTTGACTTTAGTTTCAGCATACAAGCTCAAATTTTAGCAAAAATTAATAGAAGAATATAAAAATTAAAGAAATATTACTCTTTTACAGTAATAAACAAGAAATCATTATGAAATCACAGAAAAAGCATCTATTTTAGTTTGTAAATTATTTAATTTTACATTTTTTATTAAGTGGATATTAAAAAATAATTTTCTTCATTTCATTTATCACCTAAAACTTGGAAATTATACAAGGAATTTATTGAATTTTAATAAATTGCGACATAGAATTTTACTAAAGCGCTCATATTTCGTATTGTAATTTATGATTCCCGCTTTATAATTTATAAAAAGTAGCTATAGAAAAATTATTTTATAGAAAATAATTTTTACAAACTCTTTTGTTATAAAGTATGATTAAATTAATTCATATACATACATGCATATTAATATTTTAAATAAGTAATTTTTATTATATTGAATTTCATTTCTCTGTGGAATAGAGTAGTTTTGTCGCACTGTGTTTTGTTTGCTATGATTCTTAACTGGTCAATGCAAAGAATTAAATATAGTGTGTTTGCAGACTCTTTAACATCGGCTAACAAAGCTTACTGAAGATGTGACGTAGCTGTCATTGAAACGAGTATAAGCAGCTGGTTTCCCATTTTTTGTTCCTTTACAATTGTTGGAGTTATTCTCCAACAAATAATGCATTTTGCACTTGTAATTTTTTTGTTGTTTTTGCACTAAAGTACTGAACATAAAATTTCTATAAAGCATATAAAAATTACATAGCTGATGTAATAAATTCTAAAAATCAACTTCAGTTATTAATTATTTCATCATACAAATCTAACAATGTACTTTTTAAGAATATTAAATCTCTTAACGAAAAAATAGTACAGTCCTTTTAAAATTCAATAAATTATTTCAGTAATTTAGTACGTGAATTTAGTTACATTAATATCTACTTTGTAAAAATTTAAAACATGCATTCGGAAAATTGATGAGAACGATGCAATTTTTGTTAGAAACTCGAACCTTTCGAAAATTTTTTTATATATTTTGTAAGAAAGTGTAATTAACCAAAATTCATATTTTCAGCTGTCTTTTATCAAATTTTTTTTTTAATCAAGATTTTCCTAATGTACTTTTAGACAGAACAAAATATATTTACTTTTATGAAATGCGTACTGGTAAGTATACGCTTAGGCTTTTTAAAATTTATGATATGTTTATATATACATGACTGCTTTCTGAATAGGTCACGTTGATGAGGATCTAAATCTTCCAAGTATAAGCACGAATATTGAAGGATTTAGGGAATGCTCGGTAGAAGGTTGCACAAGCAGCAGTAGATACTATGTGTTGCACAAATTTCCGACTGAACCGGAAAGAAGAAGGGCTTGGCTTCAAGCTTGTGGCTTGGAAGGAAATGACCGCTCGGAGTTGCGTATATGCAACAACCATTTCAATCCATCTGACGTAAAGTCAACAAAAAGGCTTACGTGTACGGCATTCCCTGTGGTGAAGGTGAGGCCGGAGCGGAACGAAGATGGTATTGAAGAAGGCCAGGAATTACAAGAGCGCAAATCGCAGCCTTGCGAGATTTGTGAAAAGTTTTGTAAACTGACTGATTACCACCGACAGCAGCTTGAGAGAAAAACAGCTTGCCGAAGAGCGGTCTATAAATTCAGCTGTGCAAACTGGAAATTTGGCTAAAATTGCAAGTATGCTAGCGGAAGTCGAGGCCCTGAAAAACCAAGTTGAGGGCATGAGTTGCATAACTCCATCCGATGATGCAAGCCATTCGGCAATTGAGTTCTCCAAAGTAATATCGAGGGAAAAGCGGTTCATCTACTCCAAGGTTAAAAGAAAATTTTCCAGGCAATTAGCCTGTAACCCAGTCGAGCGTACAAATTTATGAGGAACCAGCTCAAATTTCTCCTTCTTTGCACCTCTTCCCTTTACAATTGGCGACCACTGAAAACCATTCCTCCTGGAATTACTCCAGCAATCGAGAAAATATTTCAGAGAATGGTAGCAAAAATGGACACCGAAGAAAAATATTGCGTGCTACTATTCGACGAAATGTTGATTCGCAAAATCTTAGAATACGACTTGTCAGCGTATTTGATTAAGGGGTTCACTGATTGCGGTGGAGCGACGCGCATGTCAAATATTGCGGACTCTTGCTTGATGTTCATGTTGAAGGGAGCGGTGCATACCTGGAAAATGGTTCACAGCATATATTTTACGAAAAATGGCATTGCACCAAAAATGCTTGAAAATATTTTTAGTTAAGTTGTTGATTCGATTCAAAAGTCGGGCTTCACATTAAAAGCAGTAATTGCTGACCAGGGTAACGCGAACCGCGTCTTGTTCAGCAGTTTAACTTCCAATTTCACCCAAAATCATTTCATGGCAAATGATCATAAATTTATATTATGTATGACTATTGCCATTTGTATAAGAGTATGAGGAATACTTAGCTTGGTGGCGATGTTACCACTGCGGATGAGGTTGCTAGTAGGCAGTATATAATGTCAACAAATTTAATTACCTTCGAATGTTGCCAAAGGTTACAGATAGACATATTAATCCAAAATTGTTTGATAAAATGCGCGTAATTTTCACTCACAGGTATTCAGTAATTCTATTATACAGCTGCTAAGTTTTGTTTAGAGAATGGTCTCTTGACCAATTCCGAAAACATGCGGAACGCTGCTGTAACTATGAATTACATAAAGAGGCTTCGATTGCTGTGATAGCAAAAATTTTTGTGACAAAAATTTCAATAATCGGCCAGTTACGAGAACTTGTGATAAAATTGACAAAATAAGAGAATTTCGAGATTATGTGGCAGGAATATATCTACCAAAAAATAGGCAGAACAATGTATATATAAAGGGTCACATCTTTTACCTAGACTCCATAATATGCTACACAAATGATATGTTTGAGAATTCAAATATATGATTCGTTATGATTAGAAGGCCGAATCGAAACTGTCTTGAACATTTTTTTTTCAATATTAAGAGGACAGTTAGGTAAGTCTACGAATCCATCGGTCAAAGAAGTTGAAAATCTTATAGCTAGATTAATGTCTATGAAAGTGCTAATGAAAAACTTTCGTAGTCGAAATAGCAATTGTGAGACTGACGATGACGATTTGCTACTAGACTGGAACTTCCCCGATAAGAGCACAGCTAACCAAAAAAATTAAATGTGCTTTGTGTGAGGAAAACCTTCGGAAATTAGATGGCTTGTCATTGGATTCTGAAGGGTTTATAAACATGAAGAACTGACGTGTTTTTTGAAAAATGTGAAAAACATATTTCAATTTATAAACACATGTTTGACACCATGTGTCATGATAGGTGTGTCAAGAAAAGGATTATGAGGTCATGCATCGCAAAAACCAATCTGGCTTATTCAAGTTGGTTTGACAATTCCCATGAAAATCGGTGCGCCATCTTGAACCACTAGATTTCGATATTGCAGTTTCGAAATTCAAGATGGTTGCTACAGAAGAAGAAGACCGAAAACGCAGAATTGGAACGCAAGAAACATATAGATAATGTCAAGGAAAAAATGAGAAGGCTTCGCAGGAGTGAAGCCTTCTTGTTTTTTTAGCGTTGTTATGTGCTTTTCACAGAACTAGCAACGGTACGGAAATGAAAATGCTTCGCATTTTGTGAAACCTTTTCATTTTTTTAACTTTAGTCTGTACATAGTACGAAATGTATTGAACTATTCGAATGTCACTTAGCTTTGATTCCTTTGGAAGGCATGACTATAATCTACTTCTAGTTATCAAACATCATAACTCTCACAATTTTCGCGGAATCGACAGAAGTACATTAACATTTCATAGATATTTGTTACCACTGATGTAGAAATCTAAATATCTTTGGTCGAAAACATTTTATTATTGCATAACTGTCCCCTTAACTTGACTTGCATTCAGGTTATCTGTTTTCTTAAAAAGTATAAAAAATCATTGTTTGGTTCTTTTTGAAATCATTATGGCATGTTATGGATTCTCTTTTGTTTGTTTTTTTCCTATTTCGAAGTCGTTGTCGTAAGTTCAAACAAAATTCAAAAATTTTCCATCTCATAAAGCTACGTAATTTCAGCTCAAGGCTTCATTTTGCATTACCGATAGCAATGATAAAAAAACTTAAATCTGCATTCTGCAAAAAGTCTACAGTAACTGCATAATTCTTCGCTCCTTTTACCGCTTAAGAAGCTACATACATATTCATATTTAAACACCCGTGGCTGTATGTAATTTTTTTCACGCCGAATGCACTTTTTCCATGTGAACATGAAAATGGGCCAAATGTACCGAATGTGCCAAAAACCTGTCAAATGTACTGATAACGATTTTTCACGACGCATATGAACCTACTGAAAAAGTATAAATTACCAAAAATAACATCATAGGCAAGAAGTACATTTCCCTGGACAATGGAAATCAAACATCAATCGAAAAGTACATATGAATTTATGATTTTACACCATTTACCAATTATTTATAATTGAATTTTTGGAATTTTTTTTATTTAAATAGTTGCATAATTTAAAGTTCAATGATGTCGATGGAACGATTTTGAAATATGGGAGGATTTTTCATTCGTATGTAAAACAAAATATGGCCAACAAAAAAAATATCAAGAAAATACGAACATTTTAAATACATATAGTGTGTGTGTGTGTGTAGGCTCTGCCTTTTATTATGATATATAATGAAACTGGAATTTTTTATGTTTTTATAGCAATGTGCTATTTTTTCATAATTAATTCAATTTATCATTATTAATTCATTTTATAATTTAATTGTATCTCTAAATAGAAATTTTTATTTATGTGACTGGTGTCCAATTTGAATTTTTCTTTGTTTTTCTTCATATTCAAGACATATGACTTACGTGCGTAGCCATGAAAATGTCCTTACATGTACACATTTATGTATGTATATTCTTGATATGTATGCTCAACTCTACATCATAATAAAATTTTAAATTTAATAAAATTTTAAAAAATCGCTAAAGTCTCCCATAAAGTAAGATACATATCGTCACATGAAATCAAAAAAGCCTTAAGTTACTCAAAATTCAAAATCACCTCTTTGATTGATTATGGTGCACCGTATCAAAGTACATATTCCTGCAAGGTTTTACACTCCTACAATTTAAAACAACGTTCTTAAGCTCAAAGCTTATCCTGAAAAACAGTTGAAAAATTTTGGTTTACCTTTCATTTTAGAAAGTTTTGCTTCCCTTGTTATATTTTTCCTATGTTACTCAAGGCTTTTTTGATATCATTTATTTATTTATTTATTTTTTATTTCGGTCTAAGATACAGACTAGTAACTTAAAACTAATTAATTAAATAAATGTGACGATATGTATATAATCTACTACATATGTATATAAAAATTAATTGGAATGCGTTAGTCTCGCAAAGGCTCGAGAATGGCTCCCCCGATTTGAATAATTTTTTTTGTTAGTTTTGTAATTGTTCAAGGAAGGCTTAAAGTACAAAAAAAAATGGAAAAATTCGGAAATCGCAAAAAACCGAACATTTTTTAATTTTCCACTTAATTTTTCAAAATCAACTTTATTTTATTTTTATGCTTTGCTATTTATTTTGTTTACTGAACAAATTTCACATTTGCTGTCAAAGCATGATCTTGGAAACTTTTACTGCACACTCTCTTTTTCAAATTTTGTTGGTACAGGAACAAAATTGCAAGTAATGGGACACACCTACTGTAAATTTCTCAAGGTACATCGCGTGCAAGCCGCACTGATGACCAGCGAGAGACGGATTACGAAAATAGTCGTAATCACACATCAGAATTAAGAGGAACAAAAGAATGAAAATGGAACGAGGTCGTGTACATCAAAGACAACTCTAGCGAGCACGATACAATAAATGTGAACGATTGCACCGATGCGGTGGCCTTGTAAACCTGGAACGATCGGCATTTCATTACGATCCGGAAATCAATTACGGTGCATACAGAGGAGTACCGATTGGAGAAATGCCATCTCATGGATTGTGTTGTAGAAAAGTTAAATTGTCACCATTTTTCCCGCTACCAGAGCCATTACGCTCATTAGTTTCTGGCACGGGAAATGATTCATTTGGTGCAACGCATATTGCACGGAACAATTTCATGCCCACTTGCAAGGTAATTACAATTGTCCATCGCTTCATTGCCATTATATCAGAAACAATTTCCCAATTTAGCACACCATTGCAGATTCAAGGTCAAATACATCATTTAGTAGTAGTGCTACTACCTCCACCAGATGAGGGCCAAAAATTTTTACAAATTTATTTCATGGGCAATTCGAGTGCAGAAGTTAACCACAGTAGTGCTCATGATACGATAACGAAGCGAGCCATTGTCAGTGAATTGCAAACGTTTTTTTATCAGAATAACGAATTGATCAAACTTTTCAAAATTGCGTTGGATTGGATGCCATCCGACAGCCATAGTATCGCCATCAGGGCTGATAAAACGCCTGCGGCTGAGAAGGTTGAATTCGCCGACAATCGACGAATTTGCTGCTGTTATTGTCGGAGATATTGTGAAATCTAGAGATATAACGCGTGCGCTATAATATCCATTGATTTTTTGGCAGGGCGAACACGGATATAATTTCAACATTAAAATGGTTAATCAACTAACAGGTATATGTTACACCTTAAATACTTGATTCGTTGATTTTATTGCATCTAATGTTGATTATGATTGCAGGCGCTGAAACCAATAAAAAAGTAAGTGCTATGAATATTTATTCATACAGATTTATGATCCGTGAAGGTGAACCAAATCACATTTTGAAGTGTCGCCGTCTTTTACATCAGTTCACGGTTGACGTGTGTGTCAAAATTGAGACTGAGCGATTGATATTCATTTGTTTGAACCAAAAGCAGCTCCGATCTGAAGAATGCAGACATCGTAGGAAGAATGACAATTTTGCCGGCCACTTACATTGGAAGCCCGCGCCACATGCATGATTACGCGCAAGATGCGATGTTGTATGTTAGACAATATGGCCGGCCAGACTTATTCATAACATTCACCTGCAAAACCTCAATGGAACGAAATCAAGAAGAAATTGCTACCCAACCAAACACCAGTTTACAGACATGACATAACTGCCAGAGTTTTTAAGCAAAAATTAAACTCTCTGATGGATTTCATCATAAAGCACCGTGCGTGTGCACAAGTCCGTTGTTGGATGTACTCCGTTGAATGGCATAATCATGTTCTGCCACATACGCACATTTTGGTTTGGCTATCTGTTAAAATCAGACCAGATGCAATCGATTCCATCATCTCAGTTGAAATTTCTAATGAAGCTGTTGATGCAAAATTGTATGCAGTTGTGACTAAGAATATGATCCATGGGCCTTGCGGAGTTTTTAACAAGGACTCACCCTACATGATCGATGGTAAATGTTCCAAGCGATACCCGAGAGACCAGATTGCTGAAACCATCACACGTAATGACGGATACCCATTGTGTTGCCGGCGATAAGCTGCGGACTATGGGTGATCTGCAGTTATGAAGGTCAAAAGGCAAGATGTTGATGTGGACAGTCGTTGGATTGTGCCATATCCGCCAATATTGCCCAAGGCTTTTGAGGCTCACATCAATGTGGAATACTGAACCTCCGTCATGATTTCCATTGACTTATTTTTATAATAGGTTAAGGTCATAAAGAAAATAGGGGAGGGCAGAACAACGTCTGACGGGTCAGCCAGTGTATTACTAAAATTCGTTTTGAATTCTTCTATATTTCATATGTATAAAAACAAAATTGTTTTTCCTTGTTCAATTTCACATAATTTTTTACGAACTATTAAATGCCAATTACATATAAAACTTAATTCTTTCTTATAAGGCTTAAAAATTTCGAAAAAAATGAATAACTAATTAAATTATAGTAGTAGTAGTAGTTTAGTCATGCTCAATTCAAATTACATAAATTATACATGAAGAGTTGAGCGCTTATCCTTAATTATTATAAATTGCATATAATTATTCTTACATTATTCTACATATTAATACAAATATTTATTATAATGTCAATTAATTTATATTGTCTTTCTTTTTATATTTTCTTTTTTGTTATTTACGCAGCAGAAAAAATTTTTTTTTCCCATTCTGCGTATTTTTCTTCATGTTTTTTAATTTTTTTTTTTATTTTTTACTTAGAATTATACAAATAAATTTGACCAATTTCCTTAGTTTGCTCTCATTTAAATTGTTTAAATAGTTAGAAAATACTTGGATTTTCTGATCGTCACTTAATGCAATTTCATTTAAGTAGATGAATCTCTCATTATCAAAATATTTACAATGATCTTGATCAATGCAATATTCGCAGTAGCTTTGGCTATTCGTTATGTGCTTTTCTTTATTTATAATTATTCTTGGACAGTATTGATTGTGCATTCTTAATTGGGCTATTATTTTTTTGAACTTTAAAGGCACCTTCAAGTCTAGATACATTATTTTACTTCCATCATGAATGAGCGCCGCGAGAATAGTTAATGAGGTAGATATTTTACATGAATCTACGTCTTTTTTGTATAAATTTTGTCTAAGGGTCTCTACTAGGTTATTAAATTATATATTAAGCCAAATTACAACATAAGAGAAAAATGAACTACAAATATAGAAAATCTGTTCTTAATAATAACTCATTCAACGAATGAATGAAAAGTTGAAACCTTCAAAATCTGGTAAAAGTTTTATTGATCTACATTTTTCTTAACATAAGGAAGTTAATTGAAATACACATATAGAAATAAATGAGCGACGTGGTCTAGTAGATTTTGTATTTGCTTTTAAACCTTGTCGATCGATGTTCGAATCCAAGCTCAGGATATTCTCTTTTTCTTTAGAGTGATCATAAAATAAATAGTAAATGACACAAAAAATTTATTTTTTATAATTTTATATACATACATATTTTATTTATTTTTAAATAAATTCCTGTGTTCGAATCATAGTTAAGGCATTCATTGCTTTTTCTTTGCTTTTTTTACAGAAACGTCAATAAAAGTATATATATATGCATTGCATATTAAATAACTTAAACTAATCCTTACAAAAGGAATAGCTAGCATACAGAAACATAATTCAATATGAACGAAAATAAAAATGAACGAAGTTCTAAATTTATTTCTGCTTAGTTAATGTCTCGACTTCTTAGCCAAGTTCATTTGTGGATCCAACATGGTGAAAAAATGAGATCAGAACTCGATTTCTGCAACACTAAATAATGTCCGAGAACGATTATACCTCTTGATTCGTGCAGAGCTCTAGTTGTTACCAGAGATGCAAAAATGTCATTAAATTTTTCGTAGTTTGAGTAAAAAATTATGTTCACAAAATTTGTTTTCATAAGGAATTATCGAAAAAAATTTTACCTTCATTAATCCTTTTAAGAAAATTCATTAAGCAGTAATTTTTTTCATGCTTAATACCTACGTAAGTCATTTGCTATTTTCACTATATTCACCATAGCACTCCATTTTATGAAATTTCTTAATGCCACTACATGAAGATTGCTTGACAAAAATTAATCGCATGATTTTTTAACGTGCAAAGTGTGATGCTTATTTTATTCAAGTATTTTGAAAAATTTTAAAAAATAGTCGCAGACTTAATTATATATTCTGAATTTAGATGTGTTTCGTTAAAGCCATCACCAAAGATGTTCGGCAATTTGACTAAATCACACAAATTTAAAGAAGGTGACCCCATCGGTCACACGTAAAACTTTTTGCGATGCTTTTTTAAACATACGAATTTTTGTGACTTCTTTCATTTTCTATTTTTTGCGGTTTTGATATCGCAAAATGACAGAAAAAAGTGTACTATTTAAATCAAAAATGGATTTCGAGAAAAATATGCCAAATGATAGAAGCACACAGCAGTGACGAAGTGACACCATTCGACGTACCAGATATAGCTTTCTTAGACGCTCTATGAGCTCGTTCTCTGGACAGCACCGATCATGATAAAATTAGAGTATAGCACAAATAATAATTACTAAAGAAGCAGAGCGAGAACGTTGTTTCGTCTGCCCTCAAAAAATTGACAAAAAAGAAATTGTTTCACCAAAGATCGCGACTCTTTTACCTACATTGTTGATTAAAAATAACTTAAAACACACCACTAAAAAGTAGATAAAAATTTTTAATTTAGGCCGATAGGGTCAGAATTTTTTTTTATTTGACCATTAGAAAATCGAATCTGGAGTCTATTATAAAATTTTTTCACATCGTAAGAACTTGGGCAGAAACTAATACAAAATCAAATCACTTTAGTAGGACCTATACGTATAAACATACCACCACAGATTTTAGGAACGAAAGGCAAACATACATATCGTCACCAAACATCCAAAAAGCCGTAACAACAAAAAATTCAAAATAGATTTTTTGTGGATTATGTGTGGTTACGACTTTTTGGATATTATTTGACAATATATATTCTTAATTTTTCTGTTTTACCGCGAACACCAATCTCCTATTCTATTGTACATCCACAAAAAAGTAGTCTGGCAGACAAAAAGTCACTTATTATATTAGATTCCAACAAATGCAAAGGTGGTGTCGCGTATTATACTTGTAAAACGCAGACAAATCGATGGTCTCAAGTATCATTCGTATATCAACACTTTCTAAAAAATCTAGGTACACAGCTTACTACGCCCAATATACTAAAAACAAGAACAGTTCAAGAAAAATTACAAAGAAAATACGTGATTTGACTCAACATCAAAAACCGTCTTCTTCAACCCAATCTGAAAAAAGATATAGTGGACTGGTAAAAGTCAACAAGGTAAGTCGATATCAATGGCAGGCGCGGATTCAGGACAAAATGTTGGGGTGGGAGAAATCGGTTACAATAAATTTGTGTCCAAAAAAAATTTACCATAGATATATGTGCACATATGTACACACAAGAAATACTATCCACAAAAACAACTTATAATTATGTTAAAGTTTTTATTGTAAATTTTTAAGAATTAAATAATTTTGTTTATATGAAAACAGAAAAAATTAAAATTCAATTTAAATAAAAAATTTTCTTAAGCAAATCAAAATAATGTTTATCAAAAAATATAAAGAACCTTAACGAACCATACATATATGAAGTTGTTGATATTATATTTTACTTTTATTAGTTTTACAAATTTTATTTTAGAAATTTTATTTTAGTCCAATTCATTTGAATAATAATTTTGAATTGAAATACATTTTTAAAACTTACAACAAAAACTTAAACATTATTTATTTTAGAGAAGTTCTTTTGTGTATAGTGTTTTAGTTGTATAATTGTTTATATGTGGTGGTATTAAGTCACTACATATATGTATATGTAATGAATATAGCTTTATTATAATATTCGTACACTTTTACAATATAATTCTGTGATCTCTAAGACATGCAAATCTCTTAACAACCCAGCAGGCAATTGAGCAAGGCCTTCCCCAGAGAAGGCCTGCTAGCACTGCTCCGATTGTAAGAGGCCTTCTCAAAACTAAATTTTCATGTAAATAACAAAATAAATATTTTTTTTTTTTTACTATGATTTTTCTTTTTATTTACAATCTGTCAATATTAACAATAAGTAAATTTTATAAGTAGTGAATTTTTAATTAGCAGAAAAGTTACACTCCATCGAGTGTATACTCATTAAATGCTATTATGTACTGCTATAAGGACTTCCCATAGCAGCAGTGCTATAAGGCCTCATAATAGAAGGCAAAAAAGGACTTCATGTATTTTTTTATTTCATGTATTGCAATGTTTTATGATTCGACATTACTTTTTTGTCATTGCATTGTACTTATACGACATCAAAAGTTGATACATGGTTAGCAGTAAGGAACGGTGTGCATGTTGCTAGGTTGGTCTTCTGTTTCATGTTATGCTAAAGTGGTAGAGGTGTTGTTTATTCAATGTCAAATTATAAATTAAGAAAACGTCACAAAAATAAACATTAAAAATATGAACGTAAGGGGAGGTTGACGCAGATAAATAAAACATTTAACTAAGAGTCTCACGATGTATTAAGATTTAATTTTTTCAAAGTACTTCTATTACCCCTTCTACGGTAAGCGCTCTTAGAAGGGCTCTTGACGCAAGCGATGTAGGAAGACCTGCTCGAAGAGTACTTCTATCAGGCCTGCTAAATGAGGCCTTACTTATCGGAACGTTTTATATAAAAAAGAAAGTAAGTTTGAAAGGAGGTGGTAAGGTCTTAATCTTACCAGGTAAGGCCTGCTAGAAGGCCTGCAAGCTCCTGCCCTTGCCTACTGGGAATGTCTTCGGGTTGTATTGCTTGTATCGCAATGATATCCTGGTGAGTATGAAGCAATGCCAAACCAACTAATCCTTTTTCAAGCATTGTCGTCCTGAGCCATGTTTTCATGAACGGAAAAGAAGAGAATGAGCGTTCAGCACTAGCATTTGTCATGGGCATTGCACAAAAAATCTGAAGCAAGCTGTGAATTATAGGATAAATATCCTTTTCACAGCGTTGAAGGGTTTCCATAGCAGAACCTGGTAGTTCTGTTTTTATCGCCTTTTATTCTTTTCACACGGTTTGCCAATGATATTTTCTCTGGTAATAACAAACTCAGCTGGAAACCATCTAAAACTTCTCGAGAGAACCGAGATTTCAAATCAAATATTACGGCATCCAACAGAGGAATGTACACAGATGTTCTATAATAATTTCCACAACTCCCCATCATGTAATTATCTCGCTATGTTTGGCGATCACAAGTCCTTGGTTTCGATATTTCAACATCAAGCTTTTGTGTTAATAACTTTGCTTTGGTTAAAACAGATTTAAGTTTTTCATCGACTTTTGTTCTTCGATCTTCAAATGTTGCAACAAGTGAGTCCAAATCCTCGACACTTTAGCCAAATCATTACTTTTTCCTCGAAGCAGAACACTAAGAGAGCGCGTAATTGCCAGAATATCGCAAAGGCAAACAATCCCAATAAAAATATCGATTTTGCAGATAGCTGACATAAGAATTGCTACTCTTCCAGCTGTGTCCATGTTGTTACAATCACCAATTTCAGACAGAGCCTCTACAATTTCAGGAAGACTGATAACAGCGACATGTCGCCAATCCATGTTGTTTTGCATAACCGAATGAGTTTGTGATTTAGAAATTTCATTTATACGGTAGTACGTTTTGGAAATGAATTTTAAAAAAATGTATTCACTTCTTTGATAACGCTGGTAGTCTTCTAATTTAAGCGGATTCGTGCTTACGTACATTAGGGAACGATTTTATTTCTGCGACTGAGTATGTCGATTCTCATAGAGTTTTCATCAACTACCCTGTGGCATCGCAGTGGATCAACATATGAGGCGTCGAGTTGCAAAACCGGTCCAGTCCCTTTTTCATACCTTTGAAAAAATAACGAAAAACGTTTATCTTCATCTATGTTCATTGAAAAATTAAAACATATTTCACACATAAAAGCTTATACAATTTCTTACTCAAAACCTATCTAATCCAACTTCTCGAGTTTCATCTGCGTATATTTTTGAGAAAACAGTTTTGGACTTGGCGAGTTATGATCCATTGAACATGGATTTGGCGGTTTTTGACATAGTTATCAACAAATTTTGTTTGAAAAATTTATTTCAGAAAACAACAAAATGTCAAAATAGCTGCTTCACTCGCAACGTTCACTGCGATGAAATAATTTTTAACTTTATATGAAAACAGTTAAAAAACTAAAATTCCGGCGTTGCGCTAACTTTAACAAACTTTTTGTTTGATTCCCAGATGCTGCATAGTTTTTTAAGACTTCGAAGTTCTGAAGTGTATTGTTGAAGCCGTTGAGGAGTTTTTCCCCAACAACCCCCCCTTCCCCATGAATCCGCCCTTGATCAATGATGTCCCAAAACTTATATCACACCACCAGCCTTATTCTAAAAAATTTATATGAAAGCAGCATTCTAAAACGATTATTTTAAGGCTGAAATTCTAAAATATGTAACTTAAATTTGCCAATAAAAATCGCACGCACCTAAAACTTAAGATAACCCAGTAGGCAAGGATATGAGCCAGCAGTGCTTCAAGCAGGCCTTCCTTGGTATATATTGTATAAGGCCTTGCCATCTCCTTTCAAACGTATTTTCTATTTATATGGAACGTCCCGATAAAAGAGACCTTCTTAAGCATGCCATCTGAGACCGCTTACCGTAGCAGGGGCCGTTAGACTAGCAGTTAATATATGAAATAAAAGAAAAATACATAAAAAGCCTTAAAGTAGAAGGAGTCCTTTTCCTTTTAATATCAAACCTGATAGCACATCCGCTGTGGGAAGGCATAATAGTATTCCCTAAGTATACACTCAATGGACTATGTAACTATTCTGCTAATTTAAATTTCACAACTTATATAATTTATTTATTGTTAATATTGACAGATTGTAAATAAAAACAAAAATCATAATAAAAAAAAAATTCTTATGCATATTTTTATTTGCATGAAAACTTAGTTTTGAGAAGGCCTCTTACAATCGCAGCAGTGCTAGCAGGCCTTCTCCGGGGAAGGCCTTGTTCAATTGCCTGCTGGGTTACTTATTTTTTAGTTTTGTTCGAACAGAAAACAATTTCTAATTATTGTTTTATTGAGCTAATCAGTTCAGTAACTTTTGTGTGTCAAAACACAGTGTAAGTGTAAATTTTTGGTGCTTTGACACAAAAGTTATTGAACTGATAAGCTCAGTGAAGTATCAATTTACGATGGCTTATTTACCTAAATACAACGAAATTCTAGTTCTTACTACTTAGTTTATTTATATAATGAAATATTAAATCTATGTTCCTTTATGTAGTTTCACTTAAAACTTGTCTGATTAAATAAAATTATTTAAATAAAAAAATAATTAACAGAACAAAAACATCGTTACAAGTGGCGCCCGAGCCCTGAGCTTTCAGTAGTCCATACAAAGCCACAAAATTGCAGGAAATAGTTTTACTCGTTCGACAAAATTTGGAGAAATGATCAAGCTTGACATTTCAACCTGCTACTACCTGCCACTACGCGCCAGCAAACCCGTAAAGCGAATATAAAACACACAAATACAATACCCCAGCACCGCATGCACTATGATCCTCATACGCAAAATCCAACGGCAGAAAACTTACGCAACGATTTCGCCAGAGAATGCCAGAGTACCAGAACAACTTGCAAGCGGTAGCCAACGGGAGGAAGCAAATGAAACCTTTGTGGTTAGAGTGGAAGGAAGACCTTCAAAAAAGAGGACACCCAGAACAAATAAAAGTTCACTGCAAATAAAGAACTACGACTACATCTCCGCTCATTCACCAGGTCGTATAGAAATTTCACTGGAGATAAGCAGCGATCACAAAGAAACCAAGCGACACCGCACTAAGTAGTATATCCACCATGCCGTGGCAGTGTCGTGATACACACCTACGACATGAACTGTCTACATGATGTCAAAGCTGACTCTTTTGCGCAATGGGGCCAGTGAAATAGCATCGTGAAGGAGTTGTATTAAGTTCGCACTTCTTCAACGCTGTGAACCAGGTGAGAGCCTACAGTGTCATCAACGCCTGTGATGGAGTGGAAATGTGGAAGAGGAGTGCGGACGTGTGTAAGCGGTCATATTTAGTCGTGCCGACCTGCCACGGCGAACATTGGTACATGGTGACCGTCCGCCTCCCCATAAAAAATAAAAGAGTATCAACTGACATCAAGATTGTGAACTCACTCTCTACCTACTTACGAGACGCTGTCCACGAAAAAATCCGGGAAGTCCTGGTAAGGCAGTACAAAAAATCCACTCCAAGGAAGCCAGTGCGGTCAACGTGATACCTCTGTACCATATTCCAGTGTCACAACAGCCAAATACCAATAATAAATATGGAAAGATTTCTACAACACCCAGTAGCAGCAGTAGTAGCAATCGCAGTAGAAACTAATATATATAATATATGGGGTTCCATTCCATCTCAAAAATGGGTGTATTTTTATTTAAGAAAAAATCCTACATAAACATTCAATTGTTTATTAATTTTTTCAGTAACACAAGTTTTGAAAAAAATTTAGGGCATTATTTTGATCAATAAATCTTCAAAAAAAAAGCTCTACAATATCTACTATTATTAACTAAGCTAAAAATGTTTTATGATATGCGGTTTACTGGCCGTAACCTACGGCATTCTTTTAAGCTGACAAAGATACAGGGAAACTGATGTACATGGGTGCAGCGGTGAAAAAAGAGGATGATTTTGTAATTTTAAAATAGAAATTCGGTATTTTTCCATTGTTTTCCATTTTAAAATTTTATATAAGAAAACAGAAGATATATTTATATAATATTTTTATTGAGCTTACTGTTCAACATAATGTGTGTATGTCAGCACCAAAAAAATTACACTTAACAAATCCTTCTCATATCTATGGCTAAAAAATTGCACGTTGCAATTCGTTTGCGAACAGGTAAATCTCAATATACTTTAATATCAAAAACCATGTTTTTTAAAAACTTCAATTTTCATAGGTGAAAATTTCAAAAGAAAACTGCTGTAGATTGGGCCACTTTCCACAGAGAAGTGGTAATTGAAGCCATGAATGCTCAAAGGGAAAAAAAAGGTAAATATTTATTAAAATAGATTGAATAGGTATACATTTGAAATTTTTTTTAAATTTTACAGGAGGACCAAACAGAATAGTGGAATTCGACGAATCGAAGTTCGGCCGTAGAAAACACCACCGTGGACACCATGTAGATGGACAATGGGTCTTCGGTGGCATAAAGAGAGACTCTGCGCGTTGTTTTATGGTGCCGGTGGAAACAAGTAATAAAGTGGTCCCACTCTCCATTACAAAAGAATGGTTGAAAAGTAATTTTAACATTATTTAACAAAATAACATTCATATTTTGTGATAAATTTAGGCATATGATTGCTTGAGCGACTACGGTTACAAACGTTTAAAAGTTAATCACTTGATTAGCTTTAAAGATGCCGAAACAGGGGCGCATACGAACAACGTGGAAGGGATGTGGTGACATGTGAAGGCGTCCCTTCCAGAATACTGCAGAAAAAAACGTTTTTTTACCGGCTACTTAGCAAAATTTATGTTTGGCGAAAAGTGCAAGTCCAACGAAGTAAATTTATTACAAGAGTTTTTCAAGTACGCTGGAGAGCTATACCACCCAATAATTAGCAGAAAAGTATCCTCCGAATCATCTAGCGATGATGATGATTTAATTGAGAAAGAAATTATATAAAAAAATAGATGAAATTTTGAAAAATGCATTAAACAATTCTTTTGTTTTCTGCTAAAGAAGGGGGTAAATAATAAAAAATTTACAACATATTATATACCAATTTAAAGGGAACAAACCAAGCTCTCTTAATATGCTAAAAAACTCGAAGGTCATCAAGACATTTTTAGGAAAAAAAAAAGGTTTTTTTAAAAAAAAGTTAGTCCTAATTTCAGAAAAGTCGTCATATCTCCAAAATTATGGGTTAAATTTCAAAACTTTTCTTGCCATTATTGAAGGCCATTAAATTATCTTTCTTATGATACCAAATTATACATTATTTGGGGGTTCCCAACTTATGAGAATTTTTACAAAAGCTATATATGGAACTTCCGATGGCTATATCTTCGAAACTAGATCCGAGCGGCTCATTTTTTTTTTCATAATTTTTCTTTATTTTCGACCCCTTTTTACCCCTAAAAAAAAAAATGGACAATGTCAGCTAAAGTAAACCTGTTCCAAACTTTTAAAGTAGATTTAAGATTTTTTCTTGTTAACTTTTTATTTTAGTTTTAAGAAATTGATTTGAATGCCAGAATATCTGAAGTGTATGGATTATATAAACTGTTCTTTTATCTTAAAAATAAATAATAAAACTGAATTTAATAAAAACTGAGCTTTAATAATTTATGGAATATTTATTATTCTGCAAAGCTTCAAAATATGCAAAGAAATGTTATGAAGTGCGCTGCAACTTTCTTAGGCTCATATATTAATTGACTATGCATTAATTTAAGCACTCAGTGCGTTCAGTGCTGCTTCTTGCCTTTGCGTGCGCTTTTTATAAAAGCGTTGTTGTACCGACTTTGGAGGTGGAGTCACGCAAGAGCCTCAATCTGCGTTCTTCACCATTGGATCTATCCGCACAGTAAGTTCGCAGTTTACTTAAATTCCAAATAAGAAAATTGTGGCTTGAACCTGGTCTACGTCCACCTATGCCTCTAATAACCATTTTATGGTCGCAAAACTGGCAATTATTTTAAGTAATGCTGATTATAATACCAATGAAATACTTACGATCATAGTATTCATACTAAAGTAACCTTTCCGATTGAAGCATAAAGGCGCAACGGCTAATGGCTTTGAAACTCGAATGCGAGTGCCATTCACACAGCCAATAACGCCAGACAAACTAAATTTTTCATCCAAAAAATTGTAGGATTTTTGCTTTTTTTGTTGTGTCATTTTAATCCTTATCTTCTTTTCACAAAGATTTTCTCCAATACGGGAAGCATCCTTGAAAATTTCTTCCAAATGCAATATCGAAGTCTTTATAAACTGTCATTTGGTAGCCGCCTACGGCAAAGCGTCTTAGAGTAGCAGCTATATGCAATGAAATTGGAATGGGTGATCCATTCACGAACTGATGTTTATCATTCACGATCATTTGAAATGTATCTTTGCTTACATGGTAATAGTTAAAAAAAAAACTCAAGAACTATCTCATAAATACTTGTTTTCTCTATTTGTACAATTACTCACGATTTATCAGAAGAGCTTAGTGGATCTGACTAATTCGTTTTAAATTTGGTTCGGTTATTTTCTTCATTCAATTCCATTGCATGTCCGTACTATATTCTCGATATAGTAGCGTTGAAGTTTTAAAACGACATCAAAACGTCAAAAGGTCTGCAAATCTACCTATATTTGACGTCGAAGATAAATTGCTCGAGGAAGTTTTCGAAATGAAAACGTACCGTTTTTTGCGACAGGATAAAAAAAAAAATAAAATAAAACGTGCCGTCGGCTACCTGCTTTCTATGCCTTTTTAGAACAAAATTAGCTCTTTTGGCACAAGTCGAGCTGCGGCGCGTCTTATGCTTAATATCAGTTACTTAATAAATTTTTTTTTGATGTGAAATAAAACTTTTTACGTAAAATATCTTGAAAACCATGAAGAAGAATCTGATAAGGTTGAATGAACTCAATTTCTGATTCAAGTCATTTTGTGGTTTGACTCATGAAAATTTCCTGAAAACTGGTATTATGAGATGAGATACAGTCTCACTGACTGTTGAAAAAGTATTACAAGAAATACAATTAACCTGAAAACAATAAAAATTTATAAAAGAAAACAAGTAACCTCATAAAGACATCATAAAATTCAATTCAAAATACTGAAACTGCATTAGCACTAATGCTCACTTGCACTAAAAAGCTGTTTAGCCTTTGCTCTTTACTAAAGCAAGTCATTAAAACTTATTTTTATTTACTACCATTAAATCGACCCTCATTAAAGTGGACGAGAACTTTAAAATGATGTTGATGCATCCAGTAGGAGAGTATACACACTCAGTGTTGCCGGAATGTTTTCGAGCTGGTAGCTAAAGTCGCTTAGAGAAAAGGTAGATCATTTAAGCTTGATCAAAAAAAAAAAAAAATCTGGAAAGAACTAAATTTATTAACTCACTAACATTAGTAAAACATAAACCATGAAACTTGCTTCTGTGGGTATGTATGTCCATTAAAATAGCATGACCAAATAGAGAACGTAGATAAACTACGTCATTTAATTCTGACACTATTAATCTTCTTCCCTCCTTCTCGAAGCTTAATATGGTTCAAAGGTAAATTGAAGCGCGTGAGGGCTTTTAGGCAACAGATTTCAAGTGTGTCAAAGGAGCTGCTAGGAATTCAAAATCTCTTAAAATAGCCGGGAATTTGGCGATATTTTTGTGAAATTTTGTTTAACTAGCAAACAAAGGACATCAACTATTTCCCACAAAAAATTTAACTTTTTAAAATAGGGTCAAGTTTTCCGCATACAACAATATTTTTTTTTTTTTTGTAATTCCATATAGTGTGCTTTTTTGTCAGCTTAGATTTCGATGGAAAAAATAAACAAACTACGAAACGCAGGGTTGGAACCATTCCCCTTACTTGAATCCGGTGTTTATGGGTAATGTCACATAAAATTACGAAACTTAATCTCTTCGATTGCAAGAAATGTCAAGAGTTACAAAAACAAATGCATACAAGAAAAAAACCTACAATTTATCTGGTCAATGCAAAAAAGTAAATCATAGTATGCTTAGAAATTCTTAAACGTCGTAAAACAAAGCTTACTGACGATACCGTGGAGCGGCGGTTGAAACAAGTTAATCAGCTAGTTGCGTATTTTTTTTTCTATTTATCTTACATTTGTAACAAAAAAAAATATTAAATTTGTTTTAGTTGGAGAAATAATTATATGACCAAAATTATGATTATTTTTATGTTATGTAGACTAGTAACGCCGGTAGACGTTGTTCTGCCTCCCGTGTTCATCCCATCTAAATCAATTAAGTCGCAAGTTGTATTGTCCATACAAAACACAACAATGGGTTTTCGCTAACTTTACATTTTTCTTTCGAATTTTTTCAAAATTTTGAGCTCTGAGTGAGTTATGTGAACTCGAGTTAACATCATATAATTTTTTTTTACAAATTCATAGATAGATTCATGGAGAAGGAGATCAAATAAACGGTGCAAGTTAATTTAATCACTAGATCGCTATGCTGTGCTTTCTCCATACAAAACGTTATATCAGTTTCAATTCGTATTTTTCTTGCAAATCTCTTTTCGCTATAAGCCTTGCCTGAACAATTATGAACACAACAAAAAGTTACTCCAATCGGTCTGCCCATTCTTGAGTTTTCAAGAGACTAATACACGGCAATTTATTTGCATATACTTACATACAATATTTGTAATGGGTGGCCCAATAAGAGTGCACTTTTTAAATTTTGTATAATTTTGTTCTCGTGCAAGTGGCTTCTCTGAAATTTGACAGCTGTAACCTATGATTGTTCCGATTATAAAAAAAGGAGCGCTACACAGCAGAACAACGCGCTGTCATTGTGAAAATCCATTACAAAAATGGAAAAAAAAGAAATCTTCACAATGAATCGCATTTCCATCTGATTGGCTTCGTGAGCAAAGAAAATTATCGAAGTTGGGGCTCAGGAAACCACCACGCGATCCATGAGAAACAAATGCACACATAACGAGCAACTTTCTGGTGCGGATTTTCGTTAGGCGACGTGATTGGGCCTTACTTTTTTGCAAATGAGGCCGGACTTGCAGTAACTGTGAATGAGATTCGTTACAGGAAGTTCTTGTAGTCCCAACTGCACGGCATGGATCCGGACGACATGTGGTTTCAGCAGGACGGCGACACCTGCCACAACGCAAATGAAACAATCAATTAATTGCAGCAACGATTTCCAGGCCAAATCATCTTACGAATTTCTGATGTCAACTGGCCACAAAGATCATGCGATTTCTTTGTATAGGTTTTTGCGAAATTTAGGGAATAAGCTTGAAACAATTTCTAAGCTCACGACTGAGATACCACGCGTCAACGGTGAGGGACAGCCACATCATTCTGAAATAGACATCGAAAATTTCATGAAAAGAGCCTGTCATCAGAGCAGCGGTGGCCATTTACCGGAAATTTGAATCCATACTCAATCGAAACATGTTGACTTAACAATGCAATAAAAATATCACAACTCGCTCAAAAAATACTTGTTTTTAATTTAAATAAAAAAGTGCACTCTTATTGGCACACCGTTTAGATGCCTCATGGTGCTTCTGAACGTTTCTTAAGCTTTTAATATAAAAATAATTGAGAGACTTTAATTTTGAAATTTGACTTAGAATAGTTTTTCTAGTCCTCAAAAATAAAGGAAGAATTTTTGCTAGCGAAATGAGAGGCAGAGAGCTAAAGCTTTACTAAGCTTAACTTAAAAAAAATAGCTAAGCTGGTAACACTACACAAAACAGCATTGCATTGAAATCGATGTTGCTCTGAGGATTTTACATCCCTTAAACTACGATTAATATAAAATTTAATTCTAAAAGATGTGGGCTTGAGGCTACGACATTTAGAAAATTGGCAACAAGGAATGAAAACTGTTGCTTCAGGCTGGGAATTCACATATTACATATAAAAAGCGCTTAATTGGATAAGTCAGTAATATTTCTTTAAATATGAAACTTAGCGGAGATATCTTTACGCGTACGTATTACGTATCGTATGTGATTGCGATGATATTTTTATAGAAAATATTAAAACATGATGAAAAAAAGATGAAATTAAAAAAATCCTGGTGTGGTATTGGCTAAGGTGATCAACTTTCCCACCACTACTCTATGTAAGATGATTGAAAACTTGATTATGGCTTTTTTATATTTGTTCAAGTGACAGTTGTTTGGCTTTCGTTTTCATTCATCTTTGGAAGACTTAAACTACGATAGACTGAACCCATCTCAAATCGTACGGAGCCCATACCCTTGAATTTTCATGGAAACTTCGCACCCAGGTAAACCTCCCCTAATCGAGATAAAAAAGCCGTAAGCAGATTAGGGGAGGTTTACCCGGGTGTGAGACTAGCATGGCAGACTTATCCTCGCAGGAGATGAATTTGAAAAGGCCTTGGTACCAGCCTACCTCAACACAGGATGGCACAGGACCAGGAAACTCCTCTAATATCTGGAAGATGGTATTTGCTAAGGCAGCATCCACCCACCTCCACTGATCGCGAGGAATTGCCTCGTCCTCCACCGCCCTATCAAGGGCTGCCGAAACTCTCCCCTTACATCCTTTAACAACCTCACTTTGCCGTTTGGCATCTCGTCTTGAGACCTCTGCCATTTAGGTAGATTTTTTTGTTACGGCCTTTTGTACAAAACCTTCAGGCCCTCAGTCGACCCCCTTCGCCCATCGAAGGGAGTCCTTATCCTCCCTGGACATGGAGCTGGCAACTGCATCGATGAATTCCGATCGCCGCCTGCTTGTCCGTAAATTTTCTTTTGGAGGGTCGAACGGACTTACTCTCAACCCTTAGAGGATTCTGCTCCTTCTTGGCTTCCCTAGCCGGCTTAGTCTGCGTGCATATGTGCTGCCCGGGGCGCAGAACTAATATGCCACACCCTGTCCTGGGAAAAAAATTAACTGACAAAAGAAAAGGTCATTTGGTGTATTACATTACAAAAACCCTCGCAGAATGAATTATTTTTCGGTTCAAAACAAAGCTTCTTTCAACAAAATACATTCAAATATTCTAAAACAAAACAATTCATCTTCAAATTGAAACGTATTTCCAAAATACTGCTCAGCAGCAACTTTAAATTTAACGATTTAATTTAATTGGATAGGCATACCTACATACAGAGTTCGCAAACTATCGAAAGTCGCGAACATCGATGTATAGTCATGGTAAGTTGCGGATATAGCTTTTATAAATAGAACTATAAGTTGGGAACTCCTGACTAGCTAACCAAAATTACCATATGAAAGGTTATTTAATAGAGCAGAAAATCGGTATTTGAATATTAAAAATTCATTGGACAGTTTTCGAGACATGACTATTTTTTTTTAATTCTGACTTTTTTTGATAGAAATACCATTAGTTTTTGCCAAAAAATGTATTATTAACGCATAATTTTTTTAACATCACAAGAAATCCCAATTTTTTTGCTTTGAGATGATGTAACACTTCTACCAATTTTTTTTGACTAACCCTTTTTTTACCGGAATGTAAAAAATTTAATTCATAAAATTTTTTTGTAAACTATATATTTATGGACAACTACATCTACAGCGAAGTGAACGACATCACCATCAAATATGACAACATTTACAATTACAAGAAGAACAACCCAGCTGCGGTTGAAGACCTCCCACTTACCCTTACCCATATGTAAAATAAGATCAAACGCGTTTGAAGAAATGACAATTACACTGAAACAGTGGTGATATTCAATGAAATCGAAAATACGAAAGCAATTCAAAGGTGAAAAATTAATATAATTACTATCGATAGTCTGTCATAAGCCATCGATAGTCGCAATACGAGTAGTCTGAGACTATCGAGTAGTGTGAGACTATCGAGTAGTGTGAGACTAAGCTATGCTTCTTGATATAAAAGCTATGTGGTGTAAATTTGGTGTGAATCGATTATGTGGTCTTTGTGAAAATGCTTTTTTAAAAATATTTTTGTGCAAAGGCCACCCCATATATGCACCTTAAATAAAATTTTTATAGCTTATGTTACTTTCGGGGCGAAGATAAATCCAAATAATCAGAGATCAATGAAATCGGTCCAGCCGTTCTTAAGTTACGAAGCGGATAACTAAACCGACTTTGTTTTATTGTATATAGATGACCTTCATGACCTTTAGGAGTGCCCAAACTGAAGTACTTGGACGGCAACACAATATTTATACATTACAGAATAAACTAAGAATGGTAATCAAGGTCGGAAAAACTTGCAGTGGACGTCAGTTAAAGGGCTAAAATCATAAAAAGCTGAAAAATATGAAAAAAAAGGTAAAAATCGGTTTTCTCCGAATGGGACAGGTCACCGATTTTAATTTTTACGGAAAATGTTTACTTATGCACTGTAGAATAAATTCCAATTAAAAAATTTGAATTAATTTGTGATTCGAAAATAACGTATTTCAAGCTCACCGTGTACCGTCTTGTTTGGTATCAAAATCCTTTAAATTATTTGCGTCAATGAATTCTTTTTTAACAAAATTGCGCATAAGTAAAAAGCTTCTGCCGTCAGACAACACTGTAAATTTTCACTTGTATGTACACATTCGATGTTCCATGTGAGTTTACGACGGAAAAAATTAGTCTGAATTCTGAAAAGCCGCTTGTCAGACTACAAAATAATTTTATTTACTGTGAAAAAATGCCGTCCCACGCTACGCCACTGGTTATAAGCAGAAGTTATGCTGCATTTCGTTGCAGGTTTGCATCTCATATGTATTCTCACGTGGAATGAAGCGTATGATTTGTCTGACTCGATATGAGTGCCATAAAAACGAATTTCACTGCTTCGCATCGAAAATTTTGTAGAGAAGGGCCAAACCATTTATTGTTTGACACATAAGAATTTTTTTGATATTTGCAGCGTTCGGTCGGCCAGCAATATGTAGAATTTTGAGAAAGTGTACATAAGGGACACAATTCAGTTTCAAATAATGAAAAAAAAGAATCAATTATTTTTATACATTGTGGCAAAAAGTCTCGTAAGTCTACTTACTAAAACAGAATTGCCGTGAAAAATGCTTGGCAAAGGTTCGTAATGCATGATGACCACACATTTTATGCCTTAGTGATGTTAATAGGAGTATGTTTTATAAAACTGTTCATATGGAGGACTTAAGTAAAAAAACAAGAACATCTGTTTTTTTGCAAAATGTTAGGAATATCGTTCAGATCGAATGTCAGTCAAATCTAAAATCCTATCAATGACTCAAAACAGAAACAATTTTTTCTTAACTTTCCCAGTAATTTAAAAGTAAATCAATAAATACCCTTAGTCCGAACAGAATTTATTGTGATTTTCGAAAAGGCAAAAAAATCACCGGTCGATATCTCAAAAACCTAAGCAGAGATAATTTTCAAAAGTTGATTTTTGATATCAGGAGACCATTCCACATACGAATTTTTTAACGGAGTTTGTGTCGAACTATAAGTTAGTGGCATTAGTCACCCGTGTGTTTTTTTCAGTTGTTTTAAAAAAATATTTAAGTGTTCAAATTTACATAGCGTTAGCGTGTCAGACCTTACTACGATTTTAGTTAGGATCAATATCAACCATATGCTTTTCTGAGATTTCAAGTCGGATCTCACGTTGTTGTATTAGTCTCCCAAGTACCTACGTAGATATATAATGGACTCCTTATGTTTGGTCACGACCAAAATATGATAGAAAACTGTTCATTTGATGACTCCAAACATTTCTAAAATTATAAAAAAAATCTAAAATAAAATTAAATATGTTCACAGAATGTTAATCGATTTGTTTTTTATTGTGGCCCGCAATAAAATTGCTTATAGCTAATTTAGCTCCAGGCTTAAAATGTTTGTGCACCCCTGTCCTAGACGTAGTATAATTCTTTTGATTTGGTCGAGCTTATTTAATTAATTTTGCGAAGTGCAGTGTAGTCAGTGGAGCTTAGCTGATTTTTGTCTTGGTATCATTTACTGCAACTTGAAGTGTTTGTTTTTGGTTATTTATGTTATCAATTCAAATTTTATTCTCTCGCTTTCATTCTCCTTGTTTCAATTTACATTGCCAATCATAAATCTTAACTTTAAATGCTTGTAAAATCAAATAATGTGAAAAAACATGGATAAAATTTTCAGGGATGATACTTCTGTATATTCTAAAAATTTTGAGCCTATAAAAGCTGAAATCGGTGATGGAGTATTTGGGAAATTGATGTTTTTGAAAAAGTCAATTTTTTTATCTTTTACCACATAGAAACCGTTCAGGCCTACATTTATTCAGATTTGCAGTTTTTTTGTCATCTACTAGTACACAACTACCTAAAAATAATATAAAAGCTAATTTGAGTTGTGTTGGTTTGTTTATATTCATCAATGAATTTTTTTGTTTTACTTGTGAGCTTTTTTGAACACAATTTAAAACTTTTTTTTTAAGCAATAATATTGGTCAAAAAGATTTTATCGAATTTTTTTTATATCTTCTACATGATGGACCAATCACTGAAAAAAGTTTCAGCCTAATTAGAAAACATGAGGGTAATGATAGGCCCATTATAGATGGAATGACCCATATATACCCTATACCGTGGGTATATTTACTTTGTCATTCCGTTTGTAACGCATGGAAGGGGGCGTGGCAGGTAGAGAAAAGTACATATATTCTTGATCAGCGTCACCACCTAAGTCGATGCAGCTATGTCCGTCTGTCTGTCTGTGCGTCTGTCTGTCTGTTGAAATCACGTTTACGGGAATACAAAGCAAGCTAATTCAATGAAATTTGCCACACAGATCACAACTGCTTGCAAGCTGCTAGCATATAAAAGTGGGTTCAGGCTCACCGCCACGCCTACCGCTCACACTCTATGTAAATATACCCAAGTCCATTTTGAAAAATGTTGCTGCGATTTTGATGAAACTTGGGGATTTGGTGGAGATGAAAACAATATTAAAATCAGTTTAGGTTTGAAATTTGTTAACGCTCTTTAAAGGGCGTGGCACAGCCCAAAAACTTTAGCATTTATAACGCCATAGCTCGTAAACCGTGCAAGATATTCTGATGAAATTTACTACACTGATACAGATTTTTTATGTCTTGAATTGTGCATAAAGTGGGCGAAATTGTAAAAGTGGGCGTGGCAATTTTTAGAAATTGAAAATTTGGATTTCGTATAGCTCCAACTTCGCACACAGGATTTTTATAAAAACTTTAGGGATGATACCAATGAAAGTAGTCATCAATACAAGCTACGTCGGTGTACTGGAAAATTTTGTTGAAGGGCATGGCACAATATTTATAAACTTTATAAAAAAAGAATTAACAACGCAATCGTTATGAAATTTAATATGGCAGATATACTTGCTAAAAGCTATCTTCTTGCACACCGGTGGGTGTGGTACCTCCTATGTAAGCAAAATACATTTAATGCTACAGATAGTCTGCTTTGAGAGTAATCTTCGTAAGATTTTGTGTAGAGGAATCGGTTACTAAATATAAGCATAAACATAGTTTTAAGTGTTATTTTAAGTGAACTATTGGAGCAATTGATCTGAAATTTGATATAAGTGGCCTACTGGGTCTTAGGTATATATAAATAAAAAGCTGGCGAAATAGCAAAAGTGGGTGTAGCACCTCCCAGGCAATTTAAATCCACTAAGTGGCATATCTATCGAATCGTGTGGGCAGTCATGATGACATTTAGTGTAAGAAGTTTGTTTATGGAAAGCTACTTCTGGATAAAAATCGAACTGTATTAGGGTTATCAGATTTTTGGAACAAAAAATCAGTACCATATTTTATCCATAGTTTATTGATTTTAATATAAAAATATTTTTGTATAAAACCTTTTTATTTACTAAACACTATGTCAGAACTTTTCTTATTTCACAAAACTTTAGCAAAAAAATGTATATTTCACATTACGAAAACCTCAAGGGGTCCCTACACTGCACAATGCAATTCGCTGTTCTCATTTACTAAAAAATCACGTATCACGTAAGTCAATCACGAATATATTTTTTTGATACCAAAGTAGACGGAAGTAGAGTAGTGGGCGTGGAATATTTAGTCTTTAATGTTTCTATTTTGTTTTTAAACTATTTTCTATATTCCTGTCATTCAACTTTTCTCGGCATTTTCTTAATTTTTTCGACTATTCATCAATTTTTCAGCATTTTCCATATATTTTCGACGTTTTCCATTTCTTTCCACTTTTTCAATGGTATCTATATTTTTTAAACTTTTTCAGATTTTTTCTTTAAAACTTTTAACATTATTTCCGACTCTTCAACTATCAACCTTTTCAACGTATTTTTAGCATTTATTTAAAAAATACTTTCAATGCAGTGTAGGGCAAGTAAGTTTCGGCCTGACCGAAGGTAACACCTTTACTAATTTATTGTTTCTAATGCTTGCAATAAGAAGAAGAAGTCCCGTTTTTAAAATATAATTGTCTGAGGTTATGCCATAGCTAAGTTGTTACATTATTTATGTTGGCCCTGTCAGTGTATATTAAAGTATGGTTTTTATATTGTCAATTTTTTATTGATTTATGTATTCCAGGGCGGTATGAATAAGATTTTTTGGGAAGAGCGAAGAAGGTTCTACGTTGAACGGTTTATAGGGTGTGCACTAGGGTCGGTCAAAAAAATCAAATATGTTTTTTTTTGGATCCGACACACGAAAACTAGTTCCTAGGTACCTCTAGAAAGTACTTATCAAATCTGAGCTCTTAATATGAACGGGAAGATTATGCTCATCATAGTTTTCCATTTTTAATTTAGTCTCATATAAAAATGGTCATATCTTATCGCCAATAGATTATTAAACCAGTTGCATTGTCAATACTTATAGGAAATTAAACGCTCTACAAAAATGATTTCAAACACTTTTTTCATTAATCTTACCATTTGAAAAATATTCAAGGTCAAAGATTGAAGTATTTTAAGGAAAATTATTTTTTGTTTTGAATTTTGCAACTTACTAAAAAATAATTATTGTCAAATGAAATTCAATTATTTCTATAGGAATTTGAACATTCTACAAAAAAGGTCTCAAGTGGTTAATCAATTACTCTAACCATTTAGAAGATATTTGCAGTAGAATCCCAATGCCTATTGATTTTAATATTTATTGAAAAACTATTAAAATCAATAGTTTCATTTTAGTTTTAAACGTTATTTTGCGTGTTATTCTTGGTTTTTAGATTTAAAACGACTGGAGACGAGATTTGCGAATATTTGCAAGAGCTCATGGAAGAAGAAGATACAATTGAGTATGTTCAAAAAATATTTTTAGAGCCACCAGAGAATGGTCAGTCAGATGAAGACTCGGGAGAGGAGGATGGACCTGGCGATGTCAGCAATTTGCCTAAGCCTAAGTTGGTTCTAAATTTCCCAGGAAACTATGTTATTCTGGATGATGATCCAGATGATACTGGGAAACAAATTGAAATGATGCTGGAAGATGTTTTGTCAAATTCATGGGACTATTTATGTGTTGGTCTCCTAGATTCTACTCCACCAAGAGGTTCTTTAATAGGTTCTGTGAGTGTAAGTCCGCCTAAACGAGGTCCCAATACTATTTCACGACAACGACAAACGACACTTCGTTGCTGACTGCACCAGTGAGAGATGGCGCAGAGCCTTCTAAATTAAATATTAGAGAGTCTCAAACTCATCAAAATTTGTTAGTTGCAACCAGTACTACAAAGCGTAAAAGAGAAACAATTCCATCAGCTCAACGAAAAAAAACTAATAGACCGTCAAATTTAGTATAGTCTAGCGATAGTCGTAGCCTTCCGAAGTCTCTCTTTGTTGAGAACAATTATCGAGATTGCTCAAGTAAGGATCCCCATGAGCTATTCGAAAACTTTTTCGATGACTAAGTAATTGAACTTTTATGTATTGAAAGCAAAAAGTATGCCGTTTTTAAAGGCAGTCCAAATCTAAATATAAACAGAAATGAAATAAGAGTATTTCTTGGAATTCTCATTATTACAGGATATTCATTTGTCCCAAACAATCGAGGATATTGGTCTAACGAGCCAGATATACAGAATTTAGTTGTTTCAGAAGCGATGAGGCGCAACAGATTTAATATAGACTGATCCAAAATGGGCAACGAGTTCCGACATAAAATTTATATTTTGTATGACCACAGGCTTTTGCGAAAAACTTCAAGAAAATTTACTTACGGATAGAAAATGAGTTGACAAGTTATGAAAGAGCAGCTAAAACCTACAAAAATTAGCAGACGACCAAAGTTGACAAAGAACAGAACAACATATGACCGAATGTTTGATATAAAGATACAACACGCTGGCTGAACAGGTATCCAAAAGCAATATAAATCAGGTAACGAAAAAGTGGTCGCGGAAAATGGTTTGACGGAAACTTAATACGCTAAAGATACGAACTTGGAAATGGTAACATAACTGGATTAATTATAGACAATTTATAACAAAAAATGTATGCATTCGAGGTTAATATTTACCAAAAAATATCCATAGCATGCTACAATGATTTAAAAAAGATCCAAACAATGATTTTTAAGAAAACAGACACATGGTGTCAAACATGTGTTTATAAATTGAAATATGATTTTCAGATATTTTAAAAAACACGTCGGAAGGGTTATGAAAACAGAGACAATTGTCACTATAGTTCTTCATGTTTATAAAACCTTCGGAACCCAAAGACAAGCCATCCAATTTCCGAAGGTTTTCCTCACACAAAGCACATTTAATATTTTTGGTTAGCTTTGCTCTTAACGCATATCCTTCAACATAGCGTGCCACCCCCTTTTCCACTTTAGTCAATGGAATAGAACTGGGTGTTTTTTCTGCGGATACCTCACATAATAACATTGCGCAATCCTTCGATTGGGTCAAGTCATTGTGTGGAACTTCCGCAGAGGATTCAGTTACGACAGGGAAGTTCCAGTCTAGCATCGAATCGTCATCATCAGTCTCACAATTACTATTTCGACTTCGATAGTTTTGCATTAGCACTTTCATAGACATTCATCTAGCTATAAGATTTTCAACTTCTTTGACCGATGGATTCGTAGGATTACCTAACTGTTCTCTTAATATTGAAAAATAATTTTCAAGACAGTCTTGATTCGGCCTTCCAAGCATAACAATTGATATGTTTGGTTTCTCAAACATATCATTTGTATAGCATATCATGGAGACTAGACCCTTTATGGATACATTGTTCTGCATATTTCTTGGTAGAGCTAACACTGCCACATAATTTCGAAATTCTCTTATTTTGTTAATTTTATCGCAAGTTCTCGTAACTGGTCGTTTATTGAAATTTTTGCTATCACAGTAATCGAAGCCATCATTTTACTTCTTTATGTAGTTCATAGTTGCAGCAGCGTTCGCTACGTTGTTGGAATTGGTCAAGAGACCATTCTCTAAACAAAACTTTGCAGCTGCATAAAATGAATTACTGAATGCCTGTGTAGTCAGAATTATGTGCAATTTATCGAACAACTTTGGATAAATAATAGTATCTCTAATCTTTGGCAACATTCGAAGATAATTGAAGTTGTTAACTTTATATACTTCTATCAACACCTGCCAACTAGCAACCCCATTTGCAGTGGTAACATCGCCACCAAGCTAAGTATTCCTCATACTCTTATACGAATTGGAATAGTCATACATAACATAAATTTTATGATCATTTGCCATGAAATGATTTTGGGTGAAATTGGAAGATAAACAGCTGAAAAAGATTCGGTTTGCGCTACACTGGTCAGCAATAATTGCTTTTAATGTGAAGCCCGACTTTTGAATCGAATCAAAAACTTTACGAAAAATATTTTTAAGCATTTCTGGTGCAATGCCACTTTTCGTAAAATATGTGCTGTGAACCATTTTCCAGCTATGCACCGCTCCCTTCAACATGAACACCAAGCAAGAGTCCGCAATATTTGACGTGTGAACCCCTTAATCAAATCCGCTGACGAGTCGTATTCTAGACTTTTGCGAACCAATATTTCGTTGAAAAATAGCTCGTAATATTTTTCTTCAGTGTCCATTTTCGCGGCCATGCTCTGAAATATTTGCTCCATTGCTGGAGTAATTCTAGGAGCAATGGTTTTCAGTGGCCGCTATTTGTAAAGGGAAGAGGTGCAAGGAAGGTGAAATTTGAGCTGGTTCCTCATAAATTTGTATGCTCGACTGCATATTAATTGCCTGAAATTTTTCCTTTTGAGCCTCGGAGTAGATGGACCGCTTTTCATTCGTTATTACATTGGAGAACTCTATTGCCGAAGGGCTTGCATCATTGGATGGCTTTATGCAACAAGAAAAGCATTCTTCCCTCATGTCCTCAATTTGGTCTTTCAGGACCTCGACTTAATCGAGCAAACTTGCAATATTAGCTAAATTTGCAGTTTGCACAGCTGAATTTATGGACCGCTCTTCCGCAAGCTGTTTTTCTCCCAAGCTTCGATGTTGACGGAGGTAGTCAGCCAGCTTACAAAACTTTTCACAATTCTCGCAAGACTGCGATATGCGCTCTTGTATTTCCTGGCCTTCTTCAATACCATCTTCGCTGCGCTCCGGCCTCACCTTTACCACAGGGAATGCCGTACTCGTAAGCCTATTTGTTGACTTAACATAAGATAGATTGAAACGATTGTTGCATATACGCAACTCCGAGCGGTCATTTTCTTCAAAGCCACAAGCTTGAAGCCAAGCCCTTCTTCTTTCCGGTTCAGTTGGAACTACCTACAGCTGCTTGTGCAACCTTCTACTGAGCATTCCCTAAATCTTTCAATATTCGTGCTTATACTTGGAAGATTTAGATCCTCATCAACGTGACTTATTCAGAAAAGCAGTCGTGTAACATGCGTATAGTAATATGGGTATACATTAACATAAGATTTTAAAAAACCTAAGCGTTTACTAACCTGTAATCGAAAAATCTGAATTTTTCCATTAACTTTTTAAGCCCTAATTTTAAAAACATCAGCATAGCTCATACATAGAATACAAAACTTAAGCAAACATTTTTTAAAAATGTAATCTATGAACTTTTTGCCAGTACGCATTTCATAAAAGTAAATATATTTTGTTCTTTCTTAAGCTACATTAGGAAAAACTTGATATAAAAAAAAAATTCTGAAAAATGTCAGCTGAAAATTTGGATTTTGGTTACTCATACTTTCTTACATAATATATAAAAAAATTTTCGAAATCCGGCCACATAAATTTTTATTTTTTAGTAAAATTTGCAAATTTGCCACTTTTATTTATTTTTATTCTAATATTTGAAAAATCCGTACAATTTATATAAAGAAAACACAAGAAAAATAAATTGGTTTTTATAAAGAGAAAACAATGAATTTCTGGCAATATGCTACATTATCGCATTCTGTTTTAAACAAGTAGTTAAGAGTAATTAGAGTGCCTTATCTAACAATTGCATATACAAAAAGTTTCATAAAATTTTTTTGGAGTAAAAAGTTCAACCTTGAGCTTACTGTGTCACTAATCCCAAAAAAATTTTTTAATCTTTTGTAGGTTTTTATTTTCATTCGCTATCTGACGATTGTCTTAAAATATTGTTCAATAAAAAAGAAATGAATGAAAAAATTTGGATTTTTTGATGCGTGCCTTGAGGTACTGTTGCCTCAACGTTGGAATTGCTCCCTTTAACAAGTGCTTAAGGCCTATGCACGATGAATCAAAGTGCTTGCTGCAAATCCGACTATTATGTATTCTAAAAAAAATTACAAGCGTACTGAAAATCTCCATTTCTAATATGGAAAATTAAAAAACAATAACTTCTGTAGCGTTAGTAGCAATATTTTGCAAAAAAGAACCCATGCAGCACACTTTCTACTATATTTACACTTGGTTGTATAGACCCTTGATTTCAAAAACACATTGAAAAATCACAAGGCAGCAAAACATTAAAATCTACTTTGGTAAAAATTGAAACACACGATTTTTCATATCACGGCTGGCTGGAAAAGGATTAATCCTTAAAGTTGCATTCCTCCCAAAAATCATTTTCCTGCGAAAAAAAAGAAAGACCCCTAACACGTACCATTTCTTATATTGTACAATTCTAAGGAATTGAGCCATGCATATGAGATATTCAATTTAATTTCAAATATGATTAGAAAAATCGTATTTTATATCAAAGTAAAAAGTCTGAAGATTTTGATTAAAACTGCATTCACAGAATTGCCTATCATATGTACATATATATTATAAATAGTCGAAGTACGCTAAATGTACCGAATGCACAAAAATTTTGTCGAATGTTCTGACGCATATTTTTCACAATGCAAATTTACTGAGAAATGTACAAATTTACCTTACCTTTATCCTTTTTTTAAACTTTCCGTGTGAACCACTGTACTTAGCTTTAAAAAAAATGGAGCACACATGAAAATACATAATTCTTAATAAACTTACCTTAATTTCACGTCTAATCAAAAATTTTATAGAAATAAAGGGTGTTTTTTTTAGAGGTATAGAGCTTCGAATTGAAATAAAACACAAGAAAATCGTTTTAATGTCCATCAATTTGACTTTATTGGAAGGATAATTTTATGCCATTAATGTTTAAATATGATTTTGGGCATGTGGCCGCCGCGGCTCGCTCGAATAAAGCCAATTCTACAGGTCCAATTTTGAACCACTTTTTCGAGCATATGGGGCCGTATGTCGGCAATAACGCCACGAATGTTGGCTTCCAAGTCCCCTAACGTTTCTGGTTTGTTGGCGTAGACGAGCGACTTCACATATCCCCAAAGAAAATAATCCAATGGTGTCAAATCACACGATCTTGGTGGCCAATTGACAGGTCCATTCCGCGAAATTATGCGCTCATCGAATGTTTCCTTCAATAAATCGATTGTGACGTGCGCTGTGTGGCATGTAGCGCTGTCTTGTTGGAACCACAACTCATCCACATTCATGCCATCCAATTCGGGAACAAAATAGTCGGTTATCATGGCTCTATACCGGTCTCCATTAACGGTAACTGACTCTCCAGCATTATTTCGGAAGAAGTATGGCCCAATGACTCCACCAGCCCATAGAGCACACCAAACAGTCAGTTTTTGTGGATGTAATGGCGTCTCAAGGGTCTCATGTGGATTTTCTTCACTCCAAATGCTACAATTTTGCTTGTTGACGTAGCCATTCAACCAAAAATGAGCCTCATCACTGAACAAAATTTTGCGATGAAAATCAGCATCGAGATCAATCTCATTTTCGGCCCATACACCAAAATCACGACGCATTGCATGGTCTCGCGGCTTTAATGCTTGCACAAGCTGGATCTTGTAAGGTCGCAAGCCAAGATCTTTGCGCAAAATCTTCCATAAAGTTGATGGACAAAGCTCCAATTGCTGTGCACGGTGGCGAATCGATTCATTCGGGTCCTCTTCAACATTGCGCACTGTTCGACGTCTCTGCGGATGCGTATTATCACATAAAGTAAACGTAGTGCGAAAACGATCCATGGTTAACCGAATTAATTGCTCTGATGGACGATTATGTCGACCATAAAATGGACGGAGCTGACTGAACCATTATTTTCGAAATAAATTTGCACGATTTGCAAGCGTTGTTCTTTTGTCAAACTGTTCATGATGAAATGGCAAACCAAACTGAACATAAATGACATTAGAATTGCCAGATTTGACCATAAAATGCCTCTAAAAAAAACACCCTTTATTATCAACGATGATAATCAATACTACTCTTTAATTCACACTGGTATTTAATACAAAAATATAATAGTTTTGCCAAAAAAAAACTTGCACTGAAACAATAGAACATTCATTGTAATATCAAATGTACCTATTGGTATAATTGGAAAACCCTTAACGCTTTCAAATCAAACTTCCAATTTTTATATCAAACTTCCTAATCCAGGAAGATTTTCAATAGTTGTGGACTAAATTCAGCATTTGATATGAAAGGATTAAAACTTTTCTGCTATTTGCATGGAATTATTGGAAAATTCTTTTAATGCAATGGAACTGATTGCTGATTGATTGAAAATTGAACTTTTTCCAACATACTTGATTATATGGGAAATTGACGACAAATCCATGGATGGGATTGTATCCGAGTAGGTAACGCATGTACGCCATTGATCGGAGTTCATTTCTTAGTTTTTAAGACTTTATTTTTTTTTTTTTGCAACAATTGACATGCAACAATTGTCACTGATTTTTTTTTTGTTCGGAAGGCGCTGTTGCTGAATTCCTTTAATAAAGTAGCAAATGCAACTAATTTATGTATATTAAAATGTGTATGACAAAATCCAATACTATTTTTAATATGGAAAAATCCAATTTTAACAAAATGGACCTGTGTTCGGATACCAGTGAAGGCATTCTTTTATTTTTGCTATTTGAATATACGCCAATTTTGGTATTCCTTTGCTTTTTTTTCACAGAAAGATCAATAAAAGTATAAGGACATACATTTTTAATATTTGTTTATATATTTTGCATAATTTAATCACTTTGCATTAAATAAAAATAAATATAATTGCATATGAATTAACTTAAACTAATACTTACGAATAACTAGAAGTAGTATAGCATACAGAACAATTAATACGAAAATAAAAATGTACGAAGGTGTGAATTGGCCAATTTTATTTTCGCTTAGTTTATGGTTAAGGACTCGACTTTTTACCCAAATTCCATTGTGGATCCAATAGACACGGCGAAAAAATAAAATATGCACCCGTTTTCTGCAGCATTAAAATTTGCCAGAGAACGAGTAAATCTCTTTCATATCTTTCGTCTCTTTGTATTAGTACGAGTTCTGTTGTGACACGGTTTCCAGCCATCCGAGCTATATTTGTGAAAAGTTACTGCGGAATCGATGGTGCAGTAGAAGCTGACCAAAGCGTTGGTATTTGCTGCATTATCTGAGCATCTTCATATCCATACGGCATTCTAATGAATTATTTGAACCTGAACATTTTTATGACCACCGAAAGTAAACTTGTGTTCCATATCACCGTACGTTGGGTCAGATGTTAAGGCTACCTTGCGTAAAAGAGGCAAACTCCATAAGGATACTTTCAGGAACACCAACCATTGGAATGCAACTACCTTTTTTTTATGAAAATATGTAAAATTTGTCAAAACTTTAAATGCTTGGCAAAAATGGTTTTGTTTAGAAAATGCAACTGTATTTTTATTTTTTGCAATGTAAACACATAATTTGTCAAATACGCAACAAAAAGATATGACGTTACTTTTTTATGTACCGTTTTAAATGAATTTCTGTAAAATTCAAAGTACAAAGGCTTTAAGCAAAGCTGTTTGTCAATCGCTATAAAGCAAATGTCACGGCTTGCATGAGTTTCTGAACGAAGCAGTTCCACGGTTGCTTTCAATTTTGGTATGATAATAAACTATGAAGTTGTAGCGTGTGACCTTCCAGAATAAAATAAAAAGTAAGAATAAATGTCGGCGGCAAAATAAAAATATAAAGTCCATCTTAATTAAGGCCCACCCTTTTTGAACCTCGTGATCGGAAAATTTCAGATTTTTTTGTTAACAGAGTGAGCACAGGAACAAATTGACATGAGGAACAAAATGTCCTAATAAGGCCATGATAGCCGTCATGTCATCGGCTACCTATTGTTGTCCCTGTTTCTTTCATTTCGGACTATAACAAGATATTGAAGTTTGCGGGTAAATTCTTAAGACAGCCATCTTTTTATACCCTACACAGAGGGTATATTCACTTTGTCATTCCGTTTGTAACGCATAGAAGGGGGAATGGCAGGTATGGAAAAATATATATATATTTTTGATCAGCGTCACCACCTGAGTCGATATAGCTGTGTCCGTCTGTCTGTCTGTCTGTCTGCCTGTCCGTCTGTCTGTCTGTCTGTTGAAATCAGTTTTACGAGAAAACTAAGCAAGCTAACTTAATGAAATTTGGCACACAGGTCAAACGTTCTTGCAAGCTGCTAGCATATAAAAATTGGCGAAATCGGTTAACGGCCACGCCTTCCGCCCATACTCTATGCAAATATACCCAAGTCCATTTTGAAAAAAGTTGCTGCGATTTTGATGAAACTTGGTGATTTGGTGAAGATGAGAACAAAATTAAGATTAGGCTAGGTTTGAAGTTTGCAAAGACTCTTAAAGGGGCGTGGCACAGCCCTTAATTTTAACTTTTATAACGCCATAGCTCGTAAACCGTGCAAGATATTGTGATGAAATTTGGTACACGAATACAGATCTTATAAATCTTGAATTGCGCATAAAGTGGACGTAATTGTAAAAGTGGGCGTGGCACTTTTTAGCAATTGAAAATTTGGATTTCGTATAACTCCAAATTGGCCCATACGATTTTCATTAAAATTTTAGGGATGATACCACTGAAAGTAGTCATCAATACAAGTTTATTCAATATTCTGGAAAATTTTGTTGAAGGGCGTGGCACAGCCTGCAATATTTATAAACGTTATAAAAAGAGAACTAACAAAGCAATCGCTTTGAAATTTAAAATGGCAGATATACTCGCTAAAAGGTTTCTTCTTGCAAACTTTTGGTACAATGGTGCCGGTGGGTGTGGCACCTCCCATATAAGCAAAAGACGTTTAATGCTATAGACAGTGTGCTATGAGAGTAATCTTCATAAAATTTTGTGTAGAGGTGCCGGTTACTATACGCTTTTAAATTCAATGAATCTTGACAAGATTGCATCAGTAGGCGTGTCACCTTCTCATTAGCATAAAGTTGTAAGTGCTATTTTAAGTGAACTATTGGTTCAATTGATCTGAAATTTGATGTAAGTGGCTTACTGGGTATTACGTACATATGAATCAAAAGCGTTTGGAATAGCAACAGTGGGCGTGGCACCTCCCATACAAGTAAAATACCTTTAGTGGCATAACTATCGAAATAAATAAGCAATCATACTGAAATTAGGTTTGCTTATAGAAGGCTATTTTTGGATCAAAATCGGACTGTATTGTTCCAGTGGGTGTGTCACCGCCCTAAATTTTAAGAATAATTACGGCACATATCGCAAACTATACAAGCTATTGTGCTAAAATTTGGTTTGTGTATGTCAATCACGAAAGTCATTTATTGAAACAAAAGTGGGCGGAATTGGAGAAGTGGGCGTGACATATTTCGTGTTTTTCATTTCTATTCTATTTTTTTCAACATTCCCCATACTTTTTTGACATTTTCAGTTTTTTTCAACACTTTTCAACATTTTTGAACCTTTTTACATTATTTTCGACTTATTCAACCTCTTCAACATTTTTTTAACATTTATTTAAAAAGTGCTTTCAATGCAATGTAGGGTATGTGAGTTTCGGCCTGACCGAAGATAACACCTTTACTAGTTTTTTATTTAATTGCTGCTGTGAGGGATGAGCATGGAATATATGTTGAAAGCCATCCAAAATATGTAAATAAAAATGAGAGGAATAAAGCATGGGAAAGGATAGCTGCAAAATTAAGCAAATCAAGTAAGAAAATGGAGTAAGACCGTAGTTTTTCAATTTATTTTATATTTTTCAGAGGATGAGTGTGAAAAGCGATGGATGCTATTGAGGGAGAAGTTTGGCCGTATTGTTCACAAGGAGATAGCTCCCTCTGGCAGTGGTGCCTACGAAGAGACTTCGCGCTCATATTTTGAAGGAATGAGGCTCTTGCGCCATCATTGCAAGAAAAGGAAGTAAGTTTCTTAATTTGAGTACATAATAGTTAATAGAATTATAATTTTATAGGACACACTGCAACGAAGAAATCATCTCAGAAGTGCTACTTCTGGATGATATAGTTGAATCCAACATCTTATTTGAAACGCCTCCCAAAATAACAAAAATCGACCATCGAATAGATATCGTTATTGATCTGAGGAATGCATTAAGTGCTCTCACCAATAAAATTGAAAGCCAATCAAGCGACGACGATGAAATATTTTCTAAAAATGTTGCTTCCATGTTGAAGCCATTTCAAAGAGCCCAGATGGAGCTCGTAAAGGAAAAAAATTTTAATTTAATTAGGGAAGAGTTAAAAAAGCTATACCAGTGAACGGTTCCATTTTTTTATATTTATTTTTTTTTTTAAGTGATATGATTTCTGCCATTTTTATCATATAATTTTAAGTGAAAATATTTTCTTATTTATAATTTTAAGTAAACGAACTGTGTTATTCACGCTTTATAAAAATTTTCAGTAAGTAGCTTCACATCAAACTCCTCTGTGCTGGAAGATCCCTCTTCATCAGATAGTTTTTGAGAAATTTCTTGCAAAATATCATCGCTGTCGGATTCACTTGAGGATTCCATAAAAGCCAAAAATATTTATGTATTCCAAAAATAACAGGTCATTGCAATATTTTATTCATTACCTACCTGTTTCCATGTCAATATTTTCACCTTCACCGCAACGACACAGCCATTGATGATGAGCTGGATTCTGCTGCACATTCCTGTGATTTACAAAGTGCTTCATTGACCATCTGCACTTAAAGCACACAATTTATCTTAAATATTTACCTATTTTGGTGTCTTTTCACTTGATGAAAGCTTGTTTACTTCTATTATTATTTTAATTTTCAAAACCAACAAATACATATGTAAACACAGTTCTTTTGACAGTCGATTTTAGTAGCCTTAACGTTTTAGCCAGAAGAAATTCGTCTGGGTTGAAAACTTAAACTTTTTTTTGGAGAGTGTTTACCAGTATGCCAAACTCACGGGCGATGCCAGGCAACACTTAAAAACGTATCCTTTTTTATTGCAATTTAAATGCACACGAGCAATGCCGGGGGACACCTTATTTTGTGTTTTAGGTTAGGTTTTTTCATTTATTTTACCACTTAGTTTTTACCACTTTCCTTTCTCTTTTTTTATAAAACACCTTTATTTTAACCTTAAATTCTTCATATGATTATACTTAACAGTTTTTATTATTTTAATATTATTTATTTATGTCTTTTCTAGCCTCCGTCCTAGCATCAGAAAAAGTGAAAGCTCTCGTTGAGGCTTTTTGGCATCACTTGCCGTGGACTTGACGACGGAAAAAATTAACGAAAGAGCCGCTAATAAGCGAACAGTCCGCTTAGTTATACTAAGCAAGGCCATCTACCCATTGGATACAACTGAGCGAGATAATATTTGTCGGTTGCCGTTGAAGGAACTCGCTGGAAATGCGATGGCTGTAAGCAGTCCATGTTCAACTAGCACAAAACTGCATAAGCTGTTGATTTTCCATTTTTTCTTTTATACCATTACTACAAAGCTTATTATAATACAATCAATAAATCAAACCAAATATTACTCTTTATATAACGTTCTTCATACAAAATGTATGAAGACATATATTGGTAGCCAGGTACCCTTAGCAAGAACGTAAGGACTTTTGGGTCAGCCACACAGCCGACAACACAATTCTAGAAGCGACTATTCGTGAGATGTCAGGGCACCTCAAATTTGTAATAAATTGTACAAAAATATATACATACATATATACTTAAAGTATGAAAACAACGCATTAAAGGTACTAGTGATGCACCATTTGCTCATCTGCGCTAGTGGCCACCAGCTGCCTACCAGCAGCAATGAAAAGCAAAAATTATGTTCTTATCGTGTTGGTGGCTGACCACATCCGGTTGGGTAGATGCATACCAGCACTAGCGAGAAATATAAGATGTTGGTGCAAAACATGCAGCGATAATTACTACGCTAGCGGGTGACCTCATCCAGTCGGGTAGATGCCTTCCAGCAGCAGTGACATATAAGCACTGTCCCAGAAAAAACCTACTTTTTTTTTATTTTTTGTATTATGCTCTACCTGATAATCTTATAGGTCTAAAAAGACATAATATTTGTTCTATATAAAGTGGCGTTTATTATGATGCAAAGATGTCTGACAAGCTACAAAAAGTCCGCGAACTGATTTTGTCCACATACCTACAAAAACCAAAATTAAAATATTCAGCTATAGCAAAAATTTTTAATTATATGAAGAGTCTACCTGTTTCACGAAAAATGTTCAGGCAGAAACCAGAATTTTTTAATCTAAAGGTAGCGGCGAAGGATGGGCCTTTTTAAGCAAAATCCCAACACCTCAGTGTGAGATATGGCGGCTAGAGCAGGTACATCAAAATCTACTGTACAAAAGATCAAGCAGAAAAGTAAGCTAAAGACATAAAGAGTTCAAAAAGTACCAGACCGTTCTGATGAAAAGCAGATGATGGCTCAGATGCGTGCCCGGAAATTGTATGAAAGGTACCTGACTATATTTGATTGTTGTGTTATGGACGACGAAACTTACGTTAAAGCAGATTTTAAGCTGCAACCTTGGAACGAATATTATGCATCACCAAAAAAGGGGCACGTGTCTAGTATATTTAAAGAAAAATAAATTTCGAAATTTCCGAAGAAATATATGGTTTGGCAGGCCATATGCACTTGTGGTCTCAGAAGCAGATTTTTTGTTACGCACAATCAATTCCAAAGTTTACATAGATGAGTGTCTCGAAAAACGTCTTCTACCATTTATTCGTTCCATTATGTTCTGGCCTGATTTAGCAACCTCTCATTACTCTAAAGCTACGATGGAATGGTATGCAAGTAAAAAGATCAATTTCGTACCAAAAATAGCAAATCCGCCCAACTGCCCAGAGCTTGGCTCAATTGAAAGATATTGGGCTCTAATGAAAAGAGATTTTCGAAGGAGTGGTAAGAATGCAAAAAATTCACAAGACTTCATACTTAAGTGGAAAAAATCGTACCGTACTGTCGATGAAACGACTGGACAAAATTTAATGAAGGTCCTTACGAAAAAAGTAAGAAATTTTTATAAAAAAAAAAATCGTTACTTAGTTTTTAGTTATTTATATTCTGAACACTAGCAATTACTGATGAAAAACCAAAAAAGACCAAAAAATTACTGGGTATTAAAAAGCAAAACGTAAGTTTGTTCTGGGACAGTCCTAACATATCTAGTCATACAATTTAAGTTAGATTTTGGAATGCTTTATTTACTTGGGATCAGCTTCGCTGGTAAAAAAAAAGTTAAGTAAAAGTTCAACAGGTTTTGTTGAATTAAACAGCGTTCGTTATTTGGAATAGTGAACACATTTAGTGTTCGTAATTGAGAGACATCATTATAAAATTTCCAATTTGAAAAACTCTTCGTTAAAATGGAAATTCATTATATCGTTATACGCTATATTGAACGTCTACTGTACTTGCAAAAAAGCGATTTCGTAACATTTGAACTTGAATAGTTTGTCTAGTGCACGCAATACCGATGGGATATGAGATTAACACGTCAATTAAGGTGTACAAATATGAAACCGGTAATTTTTTATTCAAAAAAACACGTTCATTTTGCGAAAATAGTTCCAAATTTAATCTTCAAAGTAATTCCCCTCGCTAGCTACACATCTTTTCCATCTTTCAGGCAATTTATGGAAAAATTCTTTGCACTTCCTCGTAAGAATTGAAGTGCGAATCGTTGAGTGCGTGTCCCATCGATGAAAACAAATAGTAATCGGATGGCGCCAGGTCCGGTGAGTACGGCGGATGGGGCAGGGGCTCCCAGTTGTACGATTCTACCAAGTTTTTTTTGACCGCTGTTCGATGTGGCGATGCGTTGTCATCTTGGAATACAATTTTGTCATGGCGAAGTTGAAATTCGGGCCTCTTCTGACGTATAGCACATTTCAAAGCGATCAATTGTTGATGGTAACGTGCACCAGTAACTGTTTCACCTGGTTTTAGTAGCTCATACCAAATAACACCACGCTGATCCCAGAAAATACAAAGCATTGTCTTTCGGCCGAAGCGATTTGGTCTTGGCGTTGATTTGGGTCGTTGGCCGGGGCTCAAATATGATTTTTTTCGTTTGGGATTGTTGAAATAAATCCACTTTTCATCACCAGTGATGATTCGATGGAGAAAACCTTTTCTGTTTTGCCTGGCGAGCAGCAATTCACAAGTGGTTTTTCGGTTTTCTTGCTGCCTGTCGGTCAGTTCATGAGCACCCATCTACCGACCTTTAAAATCTTTTCCATGGCCTTCAAACTCAAGGAAACGGTTTGTTGTGTCACATTAAGTTGTTCAGCGAGCTGTTGTTGCGTTTGACCATCATCTTCGTCCAATAATGTTTGCAATTCGGTGTCTTCAAACTTTTTCGGTGGCCGGCCGCGCTCCTCATTTATCACATCAAAATCACCACTTTTAAATTTATTGGACCACTCATTGCACTGTGTACGACCAAGAGCATGCTCGCCGTAAGCTTCAACAAGCATTCGATGCGATTCAGAGGCGTTTTTCTTCAAATGGAAACAGAAAATCAATGCTTCCCGCAAATGAGAGTTTTCAGGCACAAAATTCGACATCTTTACGAGCGGAAAAAATGCGTTGTTGTATGAAACTTGACAAATTGTGAACTGAATATTGTTGACAGATGACAGAATGAACAACTAAGACATTTGGTGCGGTTCGGAAGCTCATACATATATGGCTATCGACCGCTAGATGTCATTACCGGTTTCATATTTGTACACCTAGTAAAAAGCCAAACGCAAGGTCCATGGAAAAAATTGGCCTGCCCGTACCTAATATAAAACATCAAACAGTCAAAACTTAACTTTCAGGCTGAAAATATTGCAAAAATCTATGCAAAGTACATCCAAAAACCCTGAAAGAATAAAAATGTTACTGTTACTTATGAGCAGTGGTGGCCAGAGGACGATGAGGCGCTAAAAGAGCATAAAAATGAGAACGGAGTGTAAAAAGTATGCACGTATACAGAATCATCAACACATTCTTACTATATTGCTGTTTGTGGTAGTGGGCACCACTGATTTTAAGTAAGCCCGAATTAAACAGGAGCACTCATTTCGAGTGCAGTTTGCTATAATGCCTCTGTAGTGCTTATTGCACCAAACCTCAATATCTCGGCTGTTATATTAGCGTTACTTTTATAATATATTGAAGTCCACCAGACTATGCACCAGTAGAAAGCAACTAGCATTATATTATATATAATATGTATATATTAGGATATACACATTTAAAAAAAAAAATTCGTTTCCAAAGTTTGGATTTTGAAATAGAAGCTCTTACAACGTGCAAAACACCATTTCGAAAACATCTTCGAAAATGGTATAAAAGTCCTCTTCAAAAGCGATTTCGAATGCCTTTTCGAAAACGATTTCCAAGGAGTTGATAAGATTCGTTAAGAACGCCAAATGATTTATTTTCAATGGCCTACGTACTATATGAATTTAAAAAATTGAATGAATCTATCCAATCAAAACTTCTTAGCATGTTTGTTGGGCAAGGGACTTTTCACCAGAGCCAAAAGAAGAAAAGTAAATACGTGGACCGGATGGCCTTCGTTGAATAAAGGTGATATTTTAAGAAAGTCGAGTAAATTTATAAGTGTATCATCATTTTTTAACTGCTATCTTATTTACTCGTAATCAATTTTTTTGGAGTTCTCTATTGCTTTTTGAAAATAAAGTCGTGTCTCATTCCATACTGACAGACAAAGGCAAAGTAAATGATAAAGAAACAACAATGCGTAGTGTTACCATCTGACCTGATGACAAAAATTTGTTTCCTGCGACCAAAAAAAAAAGGTTCTCAATTCCCAACGAAAATTACGCACATCCATTCTTTAATTTTCTTATTATTTTGTTTCTTTTCCCATACGATTCTCTCACAAAAAATATTTTATATCTGCCAATGCCTATGAAAAAATTTTTACGAGGAAATGTTCAAAAGTAGTACATATCACCAAAAAGTAGTGCGACAGCGCAAAAGTAGTATATGTACTACTAAAGTAGTAAAGATGGTAACCCCTAACAATGCGCTACAGGACATTTTGTCCTCTACTGTATGCAACAAGGACATCTTTGACATTAAACTGAGCACCAGTAAAAAGTAAAATAAATTTTTATAAGGAAAATAAAAAATAAACAGAAATTCGTGTTGTGTCATTTCAAATTCAGTTACAAATACTTCCGCACGAATGTTGCCATCATCTTCCCCTTTTCTTTGGCATTTTGTTTTTGTTGCTGTTGTGGTATGCAAAATCAAATGTCATCAACGGAAGTGGTTCTGCTGTAATGGAAAATTGCAATTTAAATGATTGTGCTGCACTTCGGTATCATCATTCGTGCATACAGTAGTGGCAAAAATAATGTCATCACAATAAGAAGTTGCATCAGCAACCGTAAAATCAACAGCAACACTGTACGTGCAGTGCATAAAATTAAAATACAAACACACAGAAAATTAAACTGGAAAAAGTAAAACGAACGTTCTGTCCCTATTTTTCTAACCAAGCGTTTCGTGTTACTTTTAAGCTCGAATATTTTTAAAAACGAAAGTTTTTGTTTGAACGCAAATATTTTTAATTAATTTTTGAAAACTAAAAAAATTATTGTAAAAATTAAATTGTTAGGCGGAATGTGATAAATAAATACATTTATACAATAACACACATATATATTTATTAAATAAGTTGAAGATACATTTTATTCCGTGTGCTTCCTTTTTTGTAATTATTTGAACGTGACTCATTTATAAGCTCCAAGATAAAATTTTTACTTTACGACTCCTTTCTATGTTGTGCTGATATTGTCCTTAGGCAAAATATGCTTCTACGTGTACATTAATTAAAATTTGTTACTTACAGGCTCAAGGAAGTGTCGTTGGGACAACATTGTATACAATATTTATCTCTGATATGCCAATTGGTGAAAATATTATAGTCGCCACGTGGCTTTTGGCCCCAAAACAGAATTAATTTTCAATAATAAGCTGATCTTTTAAATGAGTTATCAAACCTAACTTACGGCGTACGACTTTGGGGCGCAGTAAAAAAAATCAATATTGAAGTTTTGCAACGTAACCAGTCAAAAAAATTGAGTCTCAACAACACCCTTCCGTGGTTTATACTAACAATGCTGAACATATACATTGATCCTCACATTTCTATAGTACAAGAAGAAATCAATAGTCCTAGTAGTAGATATATCGTAAGCATCTCAGTCCATTGGCAATTAGCATTTCAGATGGTAAGTGAAGGTGTATAACGTCAGATGACTGCATAGAATACATATATTGGATTTGCCATTTACAAATATAAAGCTACATGAATTTTTGAAATTGTTTTCTTCTATTCTTTGTTAATTATAATTAACTTGTGCATTTTACCTGCCAAACTAGTTTTAGGCTAAATTAGATTCCTTTAATTCTAAAAATATGCAACGAAATCTATATGCAAAAGCACTGCGGCTAGTTAAGACTTAAGGCTATATAGGATGTATTTACAATGAGTTGATCGAACATGTTCGAATTTTTGCCATACGCAACGACTCAAACCCGATCAACTCAGTTCGTTCAACTCATGTTCAGTTCGTTCGTTGTCCGCATCATACGATTGCAACTCATGAGCTTCGAACAACTCGTAAGTACCGTACATTTCGAGTATTGAGTTGTCCGTTGACGATTTCAGTACAATTCGGTTTTGTTATTCTGAGGGTTTTGAGCCACTTCCAAAAATATGAAATGGCTTCTGGACATCATTTAGCGCTACTCCGGAATCTGGAAAGGACAGCTTTTAACCCATTTTTTCTCCAATTGACTTTTAAATAAGTGGTGTAGTATTAATATTTCAGTGAAAATTTTAATATTTGAGCACTTAGTGCGCTCTGAGCGATTTGCGCAATTTGTTGCAAGGATATTTTCCTTGTCCTTTGGAGTATCCCGGAGGTAGTTACTCCATAAGTGACTACTCATCGAGATGGTTCACCCCGAATCACTTTGGATCACTTGGAGTCACCGAGGTGAGTGAAAATCACGAATTTGTGATTGCGATTTTTATAGAATTGCAATATAGCACCTATAGGCCACGTTGGTGCACAAACTTATCGCACTTAATTACGTTTTGTGGTTGTGAGATTTTTGGAAATACGCGGATTTCCATAAAATTGACTATGTCATCATCCTCTGAGGACAGGAAGCAGTGCAACGAAATCCGGAAATATCCAATCATAGATATCATAACATCATACATTTACATATTTATTTTTTTAAATTTCTAAATTGACGTCATTCAATTACATTTTATGAATGAATATTATTTATTAAATAAATATAGTATAGAAGATATAAAATAGTGGGAAGAAGTGGGAAAACCTGACAGTAGGTTTAGTTAATCTATGCATAGTTTAGTTGGCCCTTAGACAGTACCAATGGAAGACAATAAAACTTATCAATTTTATTACATACTTGGCAATTGGTAAATTAGGGCACGTGGGCGGCCTACGGCTGCGTCTCAGGACTTATGTACATCCTCCAATCCTCCTTAAAATGAGTTTGGCCGGTTACATATACATATATCTAACTTTATTTATATGAATTGAGCACATTATTTTATACGTGGCGTTAATGTATCAATTTGTGCACACTGGCTAAGGTTTGTTTATTAATTTATAACAGAATAAAAAACTAGCAAAGGTGTTATCTTCGGCCAGGCCGAAACTCACATACCCTACACTGCATTGAAAGTACTTTTTTAAACAAATGTTAAAAAAATCTTGAAGAGGTTGAATAAGTCGAAAATAATGTAAAAAGGTTCAAAAATGTTGGAAAGTGTTGGAAAAACTGAAAATGTTGAAAATATATAAAAACCATTGAAGAAGTTAAAAAAAAAATTGAATAAGTCGAAACATATGAAAAATGCTGTAAATGAATAAAGAAAATGTCGAATGAAATTGAAGGAGAAAGGTGAAAGATTGAAAATGTTAAAAGAATATGGGAAATGTTGAAAAAGTAGAATAGAAATGAAAAACACGAAATATGCCACGCCCACTTCTCCAATTCCGCCCACTTTTGGTTCAATAAACAAACCAAATTTTAGCACAATACCTTGTATAGTTTGCGATATGTGCCGTACCTATTCCTAAAATTTAGGGCGGTGATACACCCACTGATGCAATCCAGTCCGATTTTGATCCAGAAATAGCTTTTTATAAACAAACCTCTTACACCAAATTTCAGTATGATTGCTCATATATTGCGGTAGCTATGCCACTTAAGGTATTTTAATTGTATGGGGGGTGCCACGCCCACAGTTGCTATTTCGAAAGCTTTTGATTCTTATGTACCTAATGCCCAGTAAACCACTTACATCAAATTGCTGCAATAGTTCACTTACAATAGCACTTACAGCTTTATTTTAATGATTTAAATGAGGGAGGCGCCCCGCCCACTGATGCAATCTTGTCAAGTTTCATTTAATTCCGAAGCATATAATAACCGACACCTCTACACAAAATTTTATGAAGATTACTCTCATAGCACAGTATTTATAGCATTAAACGTATTTCGCTTATATGGGAGGTGCCACACCCACCGGCACAGTTGTGCCAAAATTTTACAAGAAGACACCTTTTAGCAAGTTTATCCGCCTTATTAAATTTCATAACGATTGCGTTGATAGTTCTCTTTTTATAACGTTTATAGATATTGTAGGCTGTGCCACGCCCTTAAAAGAAATTTTTCAGCATATTGACGCAGCTTGTATTGTTGACTACTTTCAGTGGTATCATCCCTAAAATTTTAATGAAAATCGTATGTGCCATTTTGGAGTTATACGAAGTCCAAATTTTTAGTTTTTAAGAAGTGCCACGCCCACTTTTAGAATCCCGCCCACTTTATGCGCAATTCAAGATTCATAAGATCTGTACTCGTGTACCAAATTTCATCACAATATCTTGCACGGTTTACGAGCTATGGTGTTGTAAAAGTTAAAATTTAGGGGTGTGCCACTCCCCTTTATGAGCCCTTGCAAACTTAAAACCTAGCCTGATCTTAATTTTGTTCTCATCTTCACCAAATCAGCAAGTTTCATCAAAATCGCAGCAACTTTTTTTCAAAATGGACTTGGGTATATTTACATAGAGCATTGGCGGAAGGCGTGGCAGTGAACCGGTTTCGCCCATTTTTATATGCTAGCAGCTTGCAAGAAGGTGTGACCTTTTTGCCAAGTTTCATTGAATTAGCTTTCTTAGTTTTCCCGTAAACTTGAATTAAACAGACAGACACACAGACAGACAGATAGACGGACACAGCTATATCGACTCAGGTGGTGACGCTGATCAAGAATATATATACTTTTCCATACCTGCCACGCCCCCTTCTATGCGTTACAAACGGAATGACAAAGTGAATATACCCTCTGTGTAGGGTATAAAAACCGTAAAGGTAAGATTATTAGATAACTTGGCATGTGACAAAATTGTGGCTGAAAGTAAAACGATCATAAATCGATTTTTCGTTTTGAGGTTGAATGCGTCGAAAAAATGTAAAAAATATTTTACAAAGTTGAAAAGAACTGAAAAGCGTGGAAAAGGCTGAAGAAGTAAAAATAAATTGGAAAATTTCGAAAAAAGTCGAATATCATATATAGTAGAATCTAAAAATTTTTGAAAATGTTAAAATATATGGTAAATGTTGAAAGAGATTGAAACTGTTGAATAAAGTTGGAAGATATTGAAATATGTCAAAAAGTCTAATATTGCCACGGCCAACTTACCTATTCCGCCCACTCTTGGTTTTATAATTTCCGTGGTATTCCGCACTTAGTCTTAGTCCCAACTGGTACATTCCAGTCCGATTTTAATTTGGAAATATCTTTTTATAATCAACATTGTTACACCAAATTTTAGACATTGTTTGCTTTGTGTCATTTAAGGTATTTAAATTTTTTGGGAGGTGCCACGCCCAATTTTCTGCAAGTAAACCACTCACATTCAATTTCATACGAAGTGCTACAATAGTTCGCTTAAACGTTTACAACTTTTTTTATATGGGAAGTGCCACATCCACTGACGCAATCCCGTCGAATTCCATATAATTTCAAGAACTATAGAAACCGACATCTCCTTACCAAATTTAATTCGGAATTTTCTGGTAGCACCCTAAATAAAAAATTTAACAATCTTTGCTTGCATGGGTGGTGCTACGCCCACATGTACTGTTGCTTCCACTTTTGGTTATGAGATACCTTATAGCATGTTGGCTTTAAATTTCATAACGATTACGTCACTGGTTTTCTAATTATAACCTTTATGAATATTGTGGAAATATCGCGGATTTGCTTGTATTGATGACTGCTTGCAATGGCAGAATCTCTTAAGCTTTTATGTGAATCGTACGGGGAATAGTGAATCATCTCTGTTCTAATTCCGTCTACAATTCAATGAATAGATTGCTTGAATCCGGTTACCTAATTCCATCCCAATATCTAAAATAGTTTGCGAGACATGACGTTATAAAAATTAAAGCTTAGGGCGGTGCTACGCCTGTGAAAGAGTCTTTCAAAATTTGTAACTAAGACAATTCAAATTTTGTTTATATGTGCACCTAATCCCTAAGTTTCGAAATAAGTTTGCCCAGACATAAATACAGTCGATAGTTTGTTAGCACATTTCAGTTATTCATAAAAATGCATGAAATCAATAAACAACAATTAGTTGAACACTTTGGGATTAACATGTTTTATAATTAATGTTATACATTTGTATTGAATAACGGTAAATTGCGCAATGCATGGTGCCCTTAGAAAAAATTTCCAATAAAATGATAGCACAAATTATGAAAACCTCGTTAAGTTGCGATTTAGAAATTGTGGAGTGAAGTTCACTGCTTAGAATTCTTTTGTTTTAAAGAAAACAATAATATTCTAACATTTTAATAAACAAATTATTATTTTGCAAATGCACGTGGAAAGTGGCTATCAAGCTCCAAAATTGCAGTTGCTATTAATCTGCTCAGTGAAAATATGAAAAAAAGTGAAACAACGAAAAATTATAATGAATTTAATAAAAGAAAGTTGGACTAAACACAAACGTCCTCCGCTGAAATTAATTTTGCTCCTACAAAAATGAACAACCACAACTACTTCATGACCTTAGTGGCGACGAAGTTACAAATAATAGACCAGAGTTGACAGTAAGTCCGATGATTTTTCAACAACATAAGGCTGCTGTTCATACGGCAAGCGGTGTAAAACAGTTCTTCGAAGAATGGGATATTGATCTTTTACGAGGCCTGCAAGATCTCGCGAGCTAAACATAACTGAGAAATGGTAGGTAAAACTTGCTCGAGCAATTTATACTGAAACAAAGCAGTTTGATGCCATTGAAACCGAATGAAAGAAGTTTTAAAAACTCAAAGATTCTTTTCTATGATTTTATTAGTTATTTTGTGATTAATTTTCAGAGAGCCTGGACTCGGCTTAATTTGAAATAAATTGCAGCATGATAACTAGGATCAAGCACAAAATTTTCGATTTTTAAATTGCAAAATTATAATAAATTTAGAGTAAAAAATTTACGTAAAATGCTAACTTTTATGCCTTCACGGTATTTCAATCTGACACGAATATTTTGAAAAACAAGCGTCCGAAAATCCATGAATTTTTAAAGCTTGTGATTTTCAAGAAATCGTATTTGCGGAGATAAGCCCGGAAGAACTTTTTTAAAAAACATGTACCGAATATTTTTTGACAAAGTATCGGACAAAAAATGATTTTGGGAAATCTAAATTTTGAATGTAAAAACGAGGTAGAATACAAAAAATAGAATGCAGAAAGTTTGAACAAATTTCTTCACCATTATCATTGATAAGCTGAAAAAAACAAAAAAACTTTTTTCTAAGGTATACAAATTATTTTTGTGTGCAAAATTTAAAACTGTCATGGTATAAAGATAAAACTTGGTAAAATCATACAAAAATACATAGGAAACTTTAAACGACTTTATCTCAGCCGATTTTCATCAAAAATTACTTTCATCTTGTTTCACTCAGAAAGAAGTTGTATCGAAGAACTAAAAAAAATTAAAAATTGAAATGTTTCGTTTTTTTAAAAAGTTTTCTAACTAATTTTGTTGGAAAATTAATTTTTTTGACTTTATAAAATGCCGTTTTGTGGAGATATTTTATTCCTTACAGAAAATCTGGAAATGTGTGTGTACCAAAAACTTATAGATTTTGAGTTATAATTAAAAAAATATAATACAGGCACAAATTTTCACCGTTCTCAAAATTCCAAGCCCAAATTTTATATTTTTTTGGAAGTATCGGTATTAGTTTTGAATAACTTTTGCATTTCTTGTTCGATTTGAGCATGTATATACTTTAAATATTTGTAAGAGAATGGGTTCCCATCCTAAATCTTAAAAATATGAAAAATAAAGATTTTTGCATTCAAACTTTTAAAAATGACTAAAAAATCACTTTTTGAAGTGAAAACTTCTTATGGCACGTTGTGCACCTCCATAAGAAAGCATTCGCGGTTCAGGAAAAAAGTATAAGCTCGCGCTACCGACACCGCTACCGTCACCGCATAATAATCTATATATTTATTCCTAAGGCTAAAAGGTAAGGCTTAGGCTTATGCCATATCAACGAAATGTAAGTGGAGCTTGATATTTGAAAAGAAATACCAAAGGAACAGCAACTTCGTGTTATTTTATTGTTGTATGGACACTTTTATTTTGGATTCATATTTTTGGAAGATGTGATGCATTTTTTTTCAATAGATGTAATGAATATTTTTTGAAAGGCTCTTCATTTTTTATTGTTAAAACTAAATAATTGATATTGAGCGTACATGGGTGTTTGTAAAAAACTCTCGCTTTTTGCGTGCGGGCATTACTTTGAACTAAATATGACTTCACCTTTGAAACCAATATTCTCATATCTACCCTTGAGCATTCCGCCCCATTTTTAAAAAATTTTGACTGCATGTTTTAAGAACCCTCAGATGGATACAGTGGGGATTTCAATATATACTTTGCAGATGATAAAAATATTCCATCAATTGACTTTTTCGGAAATGAATTTGGTTTAAACAGGTCAAATGATCGCAATCTTAGCACAACAAAATACAAAACTACTATTGATGCGGTCTTTACAAGATATTTAAATAAATTCGAATCAAAACGTATCCTACTTTAGCTACCAGAAACCACTCGTATCGTGCAAGAGTTGTTGAAATTATGGATGAAAATTGATTTTTCCGAGTGTACTTAACTTATTTTTATAAAGTAATTGCAATAATACTGAAATGTAATTTTTTTATTTTATGTAAAATTATTAAAAAAATAATTTTGTAAGACAGCGCAATAAATAAATATTGTAATTTACCAAAAACATGATAGTATTTTATATTGCTAAATAAAAGAATTCGTGGAAAATTATTCCATAAACATTACAAAACATTATGAAAAAAAAAAATGCCAAAATATTATTTCAAGTTTTCACTTCTGTCGGCACTCCCAGAGTGCAACCCGCCGAATTTTTTCAACTAAAAAACAGGCTTAAAACTTTTAGACAGGTGAAAAAGGAAGCCTCTTAAAATTTGAGCTCTTAATGTTAACATTAAGAGGTGCCTGTTTCTAACTTTACATTTTCCATATAAATTACATTGGAAAAAAATTGTTTTTTTTCTTATTTTTGTAGCTTGACATGAGAGCATTATAAAAATGATCTGAAAGATTATTTTAGTACGAAATTTAACGCTCTACCAAAAAAAAAAAAAAAAACAAAATGATATTTTATTATTTGATTAACTGTTAAACAAAAGTAAAAAATTTTTTTTTTAGTCTATAATTTTACTGAACCTAATGCAGTGTAACAAGCGACCCGGCTAACATGGCCTCAATCGGTGAAGACGTTCAGAAGTTGTGCAATCACAAACAGACACACCAGCGATTATATGTATATAGGTCACCCTAAATATGCACTCTTAATAAAAGTTTTATAGCCTAAGCCAAGCTTCTTGATATAAAAGCTATGGGGTGTAAATTTGGTGTGAATCGATTACGTAGTCTTTGTGAAAAGGCTTTCTTAAAAATATTTTTGTGCAAGGGCCACCCTATATATGCACCTTAAATAAAGTTTTTATAGCTTATTTAACTTTTGGGGCGAAGATAAATCCAAATAATCAAAGATCAAAGAAATCGGTCTTGCCGTTCTTAAGTTACGAAGCGGATAACTAAACCGACTTTGTTTTATTGTATATAGATGACCTTCATGACCTTTAGGAGTGCCCAAACTGAAGTACTTGGACGGCAACACAATATTTATACATAACAGAATAAACTAAGAATGGTAATCAAGGTCGGAAAAACTTGCTGTGAACGTCAATTAAAGGGCTAAAATCATAAAAAGCTGAAAAATATGAAAAAAAAAGGTAAAAATCGGCTTTCTCCAAAAGGGGCAGGTCCCCGATTTCAATTTTTACGGGAAATGTTTCCTTATGCACTGTAAAATAAGTTCCAATTAAAAAATTTGCATTAATTTGTGATTCGTATTTCAAGCTCACCGTGAGCCTCATCAACTTCGTGCTTAGATTTGAGCCCCGACCGTTCCACACATTATATCATATCTTCCCGACGGCCGCTATTGGGATTGTGACCTTAAGGTACCTTTTTTGCTATCTAAATTTTTCATCCCTGACTAAATAGGATTTTTCATCCATATAAAGCTGATTATTTCAACGTACATTTTTAAAATGGTGTTGTGAAACTGGGTAAAATTAGGCATAGCGATGGAAAAGGAAGCGTTTGAACAAGTAGCACCTCCTGTAGAAGCCAAACCTTTAAGTGATTTAGTTTTTTTTTTATAAACATAAGCCTTAAAACTGTACACCGATAGCTACATATTGAAGTAAATGTGGCCAAATTCAATGTGAGTACGTTTAGTTAAATCAGACAACGCGGAACGTGGTGCAAAAAATATCCTTCGAATATAAATTTACTGCTTATTGTAAATGCGGTGTAGGATACTTAATTTTAGGTCTTGAGTTTTATTTTACTTTTAACATCTTACAAACTGTTGGTCCAATGAAAATAAATTTTCAGCATAGATATTATGCTAACATTTCAAATATTGGCACAATTTCCCTAAAAAATTGTGAAAAAATTGAAACAGAAAAATATTCGTATTTTAAAATGATGATGTTAACATTTCAATAAATATTATGTTAAAGGTGTTTTGCTTTCATAAGTGTCACGTCATATTTTCTCAATACGAGAGGCTTCCGGACCATAGTTCCAATCCGTCTAGATTCGTTTATTCAAAACCCTGCATGAATTTACATAACAGTACCAAATATTATGATATAGTACGCTTAAAATAATATTAAAAATCATTTTCTTACTTCTCACTTTGATTATGTTTTTCATTAACTTATTATAATACGTTAAAACTTTTGAGCGGTGGCATAAACTTCAACGAGTCAGTATATAAATATAGCCTACATGAAGGACTTAATTTTTTTTCAAAATTTTCGAGTTTTCGAATTTGAATCAATTTTGTCGTTTGTTGATAACTGCCGTGCTTACTTTTCCAATTTCTCTGTTTTGATGTATGACGCAATAAAATGTAATGCATAGTGCGGTGCCACGCTGCCCTGGGAGTTAAAACGAGCTTTAAATCCAGCCCAATCTCAAATTTGTTTTCATATGCACCAACTTACCAAATTTCAACAAAATCGCTTAAGCCGATTTCGATACATAATTTGGCCATGTTTGAAGAATGGCCCAATAAGAGTGCCAGACATGGATTTTGCTCCATAAAAGAAGCCCTTTGAAGACGACCAAATATGGAAAGAGAGTCTTATAAAGACTGGAGAATTGTTGGTTCGACATTTTAAAGATAAATCTGAAATAATATCTTTCATTAAAGAATTGTAATCATATATGCTTATTTTAAATTTTAACTTATCTCCAACTTTAAATTACTATTTTAAGGTAAGGAGACCGCCGGCCAAAATTTTATGTTATACAGGAACTCAAACCAAATCAAACTCAGCGCGCCACCTACCAGAAAGGGCAGACAGGCTCTGCCGGAACAGCTGGTATTCATGAACAAATTCTTTAGTTTCACGTGCTTTCATCGATAAAATTTTGCGACATCACTCAGAAATAGCTTATTTAAAAAGCTCTAAATGAAACTCATAGCAAGGAAAATTCACTGAAGGCTATTTGTGCGAATAAAATAAAAATCTTGCTTACCATATACGTACATGCTGGTTTAAACAAGACTGATACAAAATACGAGTTTAAACAACAAGTTAACACATCGCATGGCTAATCTGTTTCATTTTATCCTTAGTTTTGTTTTACTTTGCTTTGCCCAGTAGGAACGGTGCTTAAATTAAATAATTATTTTTTTCTATTTATATCGTCTTGTTATTTTCAGTTAAGTGTACCATCTTTTTTTTGATGAATGAAAACATGTAAATTATTAATGACATTAACATTTCTTAGAATTCTTAGTGAAGCAGGTTTAAGTCTGTCTATGTTGGTTATAGTTGTAGTATTGTTTTTTATTATTTTAAAAAGTTTTGGTAGTTTTTCCATGACTCTGAATGGTCCATCGTATGGGTGTTGTAATGCGTGTCATATTCTATCGCTTCATACGAAAACGAGCTTAGTCTTTTAATGTTTGTAGAACGTGGTGTTGGTAGCTTGTCTTATGATGCGAAATGTTTGATTGAACAAGGTCTATGATGGCCTAAGTTTTTGACCAAAAACCATTTCAGCTGGCTTTAATATCTTCTCTGACAGCTAATTTAAGGTCTAGTAAAATTAGAAGAAGTTCCAAATTTCTGATTATTAGAGCCTATTAATGAGGCTTTAAGTCTTCTGTGCAACCATTCTATTATTCTGTTTGCTTGTGGATATCTTGAAATTGTGATGTGGTGCGTACATTGTGTTGTTATAAATTGCTTAAATGTGTGAGAGGTGAATTGAGGTCCTCGATCAGAAGTAATCTCGATTATGGGTGTACAGGTGATCAAATTTTTAATCAAATTGTTTAATGAACAATTTGAGAGCTCAGTGTAAACATGATCAAATTTTTCGTCAAATTTCAGAGTTACTCCGACCACCAAAGAAAAAAAAGTGTGGTGATGGACAAATTATGTTCACCAAAGTTGAAATGCTGATGAAAAAGGAATTAAAATTTATCTAAATTTTAACCTTATGTCTTTTTTAAGACCACAAAAACAAACGGTCATTTTTAGAACCACAATACCAACTTAAATAAGGAATAAAATTTTACATACAAACTAAAAAGTCTCCAATAATCGAAGCAATTGTAAGTAAATCAATTCAGCCGCATACCATTTCATTATCTGCGCGATGTGCACTCGTTGAAATCATTTTTTAGAGGACAAAAATGTATTAGCAAATTTGACGAGTGTGCACACCATCAAATTGTTGGTCAAATTGTTTGTCAAACAAGTAGGAATTCAAAATATTTTGTTTTCCATCAAACAATTTGACCAACAATTTGATGATCGTTCACATCTTCAAATTATCATCAAACACTATATCGTTTTTTGTCCTTAAAATTGTTTGACAATCATGTGTTCACGCCTAATGGGACGTGAAACAAATTCTCTGTTTAGGGTTTCAACAACTGTGTTGGTGCCGGTATCTGTTATTGGATACGCTTCTGGCCAGAAGTCTTTGAAAGTGAGTAGATATCTACAATTATTTGGTATTGGTAATGGACCGACCAGATCGATGTGTATATGTTCGAAGTGACCATGTGGGATATGTATTTTGTGAGGCAGTGGTTTTGTGTGTGTGTACTTTTGCTCCTTTACAGTATACACATTCCTGGGACCATTTGTTGATGTGTGAATTCATGTTGGGCCAGAAGTATCGTCGTGTAGTTAGTTGTCTGAAATTTCTAGTTCCGGGGTGAGAAATGTTGTGTATTTGTTCGAATGTTTTCTTACGGTGTGTTTGTGGAATGTATGGACGGGTATCTTTTGTTGAGTGTTCGCAGCAAATTTTTGTGTTTAGGAATGGAATGTGAATTTGTTCGAATTTGTACGCGATTTTGTTGAATATATCGATTAATTCTGTATCGTTTGTTTGTTCGATGAGTAATTGTTTCAGAAAGAAGTCTGGTGTTTTTAGTTCTTCTACCTCGTATCGATTGAGCATCTGCAACAGTGTTCTCTGTATCTTTAAGGTGTAGTATTGGTAAACTCTGCGATGTATTCTAGGTAGCGTGTTTGTCTTGGACTACGTTCTGTTTTCGAGTTAAGTGCGTTAATTGGCGGTTTGTGATTGGTGTATACTGTGAATGTGTTGGCTTCTAAGTGATTTCTGAAATGTTTAAGTATATGGCGAGTAATTCACGATCGAATGTGGAGTATTTTGTTTCTGTTGAAATTTTTTATAGAAAAGAATGCTAGTGGTTTTAATTTGTTGTTGTGTTCTTGTTGTAGGACTGCTGTGTTAGATGCATTTACAGCAATTGATAGTTTCGCTTTACTGTTAACATGGTTAAGTAGTATTTGCTTTATATTTATATTTTTATTTACTTTACTGATTCTTCCACGCACCTCTGAAAGTACTGCGTGCCGCTGCACAGTGGTCTCAAATCGAATTTTGGTGCAAAAATCGAGAGAAAGCGCAAATCTTTTCGGAAATAATTTTTTTTTTTTAAATAAAAGCTTATCAAAAATCTCTTAATCATCGTTGGAGTCCAAAATTCCAAAAACAAAATTTTGTTTGATATTATCTTTAGTTAAATGCAGAAAAATGATTTTTGTTCAAAAATACCTAGACAGCATAAATCAGCTCAGATATTAACAATGTTTTCTTTTAATTAAAGCATACCAAAATGCCAACATATCGTCGCAGCCCGATGTTTTTACTTATAAAGTTCAATAGTAGTAGTGAACTCTTTCTTTTGTGCCAATAAGTTAGTTTCGAGGGACCTTTTCAAGACGTCTTTCGGATGTGAGGTCCAAAATTTTTTTAAGAAATTTAAGCTGTCGAAACGGATGTCTGAAACTTTTTAAGGTTAATTTGTTTTTCAACTATCCGCGCACACGCTATAGTTGCAGAGGGTGGATGGTGAGGACCTAGCCCTTGAAAAGGTACTTAAGATCAAGTGCAGTTTAGATTAGAAGGGCTTTTTAGACTATCGAATTAACCGAATTTATTATTTGTCATTTATCTTTTGCTGTACAACATATAACAGTGGTCAATTATAAAAGAGATTTCACAAAACAAGAAATCTTTAAAATTGTAATCAAAGGATGTAAAACGAAAATGAAATAAATGGTCTTCAGATTAATTTCATAATAATTACTCATGTGATTATTTGCTAATGCATTCATAAATTTTTTCACTTATTTTCGCTGCACCTCTACAATGGTACAACATCATTAATTAAAAAAAGATTTGATCATTGGGTCTAATAAATTCGTTCGTCGTGCATTATTATTTGTGAACTTAATTTATAGGTTCATTTTTCAAAAAGTTTTTTTTTAATCATTTATAAGAACACTGAAATGGTTTGATAATCCCACAGCCACTTCAATGATTGTAAGTCACTTGTTGGATTATTCCCTCTTGGTATAGGACAATATACCAAATATTGCAGCATCGTATGTACTTGTATTCTTACAAGAAATTTGTAGTGCTTTTGAAACTTTTAACGCTTGTCTTGTCTTAAGTTGCTTTGCTTTACTTGGGAAACTACTTTACTAACTATACTGAAAACTATTTTGCTTATCTCTTATTTTGCTCATGTAATGCTGGCCATATGCTGACCAAACTTTTATGTCGATTAAGTTCTGAAATTGTGTATTGAACAGTTATTTTACAACTATGGTCTGCTGAGTGGCAAGCCACTCAAGTTACGAACTTAAAATTTAATGCTAAAAAAGTACAAGTTTCTTTATTGGTTACTTAATGCTCAAAACCATTAAATGCGGGTCCTTAAAGTGCTTTATATTTTTCATCAAACGACAGGCTTAATTGTGCGTTGGTTCTCAAATATCCACTTAACTTTGTGTAACCACTATCAGTGGGCAAAAATTTCGCAAAATTCGACAAGTGGGCGTGGCAATTTTCGTGCAAGTTAAATCTTTGGAACGCTAAGCGAAAGCTACCAAACTCGGTACGAGAAAGTTTGATGACACAAACAAGCTTTAGACAAGTGAACAATCTAATATTTGAGTAAAGTTTTTTGATTTTGGTTGGTAATTTCTGTAGCTATGATATATATTCAGATTCAGGTTTGAGACTTAGCTATAAATACTTTTAAAAAGAGGTGAAAGTCCAAATTTCGAAGTTTTTGGTTTTTAGTAGTATGAATTCATAAAAAAAATTTTTTATTTATAAATTTTAGTGCGCTTTATTCAATCAATGAATTTTTAATAAATTAAAAATTTTTTAAATACATTTTAAAAAAAAAAATGTTAATTTTTACATTTATTTTTTTATCTCTTATTATAATTTATAAACAGTCTTTCTCAAAGGCTAGAAAAGTTTTCTAACTGATGATGTTTCTGTCACCGTACAGTTACCAGGAACCGCTTTCTTTTTGGTTTCTGACACAACTTTGTAGCTGGGAAAAACATCTACGTTGTGGCTTCTTAATGAATTTCTCAAGTTGATATATTTTTCCTTTGAAAGCCCCAAATCTAGGAAAAGCACTGGAACCGTCATATTTTATGGGATCACATTGTGGAGTAGGAATACTTGTTTTGATTCGATCGACTCTTGTTGGGCTTGCCAATAAAACTCTTTTCGTTATTTCTGCCTTTTTCATTTCATGATCTTTGTTGTACTTCATGCTGACCGCTTCAGCTAAGTTCTCTTTTGAAATGTTTCCAGTGGCGACTGCTATTTTTCTCTTTTTCGTAAATTCCCCACAGTTTTCAATTTGTTTTGCTGATCTTCCTCTGGAAGATAGTGATAGCTCAAAGTCCTTTTTAAGAAAGTCTGCATATTTTATATAAAAAATCGCTTTGGTTCTATTACATGACACCCAATATCTCTTTGTGTTGCAGTAAAAGTTTTTCAACTTTTGTGCCTGCTCATCCTTAATATGTTTCGGGTATTTGTTTTTTACCGCAACCACAAATGAATCTCCATTTTCGCTGTTTGCAAATATTTCAAACAAATTTTCATTAGATATACTCATTTTCCTTGGAAACTTGCGTAGCTCACACTTTAAATAGTCAGAAAAGACTGAGTTATTGAGGCTTAAAATTTGACTTTTATACAAATACTGGTACAAAATATTGTGTTACAAACCTCAACCATAATACTTGTTCAGCGAAAAAATTGAACTACCTATTGAGCTAAATTCCTTGTATGATATCTACCGTAATAAAACAGGTGTCCATAAAGTTGGCCTGTACGAGAGTTCACTGTTATCAGAAATGCATCTACCTGTATTCTATACAAAAAATACAGCTTTATTCTATTTGACATTACTAGATATTTTTAAATTGCATTAAAAACTTAGATATAAATATCACAGGCAAGTATTACTATCTCGCTATACAAAAGCGAATTTTCTTTAAAAGAGTGAAATGATTGGAAAAAATGACAAATCAAGCGTTTTGGAGGTGGGGCAAAGTTCATATTATATGGACAGAAGTTTTCTAGGTACTCTTTACATATGCATCTATTTGCGTCAAATAGTTTTGGAAATAGGAAGCATAAATTAAGAAAGGGGCGTGGTAACGTCCATATTTACAATTTTTAATTTATTTTGAGTGATGTCTATATTCGCTGCAAACATTCTATCAAATTCAGATTAACAATTTCCAAGTCAAAATATCATAGACTGAAAATCGTCATCACACAACAAATTCAGTTTTACGCATATCATGTCACATAAGTAGCTATAACTTCTAAATAGGCAAATATATGCAGGTAAGACCTATATGATTTTGGTTGGCAGATATGTCAACTATAATGTCCCCCCATGTCAATCCTTGATTGATATTGATTTGTGGATTATAGGCCAAGGTAAATTTGAAAAACTATGCTAAATACGACCTTTTTTAAAAAATTCATGAAAATTACTAACAAACATTTTTTTTCTACATCTTGTGAAAATTATTTATTTTCAAATACCATAAATTTAGAGAGCATACTTCAAGTTTCCATATTTATTCAAACTTTTGAAATTTTCCATTTTTAATATTGCGAAAAATTTAAAAAAATGCTATTTTAATGAACGATAAAAAGTTATCCAACTTTGAGCACCCATAAAAACCAAAACACTTGTCATAAATCAAAACAGTTTTCGGTTTTAGAACCTTTGATCAATTATCTGTCAAATAAAAAAAAAGTTTCGAAAATCAGAAATCGAAAATTTTATTTTAGCAATCACTTTTTGAAAAAGGAGCCACTGTGCGACGTTTTCTTTGATTGAAATAAGAAAATCAACACCTCCCGCAAATGACGATTATTTGGCACAAAATCAATCATTTTCGAGCAAACACAAACAGACTATGAAAACACAAAATCTTGAAAGTGTCAAATCGGTTTATTTACCAGATGCTTAGGCTAGATTCATAACGTTTCGATATGAACCAAATCGACAAGCTCTTACCGCTACCGCCATCTATTGACAAACAGCGAGAACTTAGTTGCGCAGCAATACTTTTGCGCATTGTATGTAATAAAATTTCCAAAATCCGTGGATAAGTATTTTTTTTATTTTTTGTCAAAGTTTGCAAATTTTTCACTTTTACCATTTTTCATTCTTATATTTGAAAAATCCGCACAGTTCAACTAAAGGCAACAAAAAAAATAAAATTGATTTTTATAAAGTGGAAACAATGTACTTTCTGCCAATATGCGACATTGTTGCATTTTATTTCCAACAAGTTAACTACAGCACCCTATCTAATAATTGCTTTTATAGAAAGATTCATAGAACATTTTTAATGCAAAAAGTTCAACTTGGACGATAATGTGTCACTAAAATCAAGAGAAATTTAAATTTTTTATGTTTTTTTTCATTCCCTAAGTATTTTCTGTAGATTTTCATAAACAATTTTTCAATCCCTAGAACTGTTCACTTTAAAAAAGGTCAAAACCCATGGTACACCAATGCAGTTAAGAAAGCTATTCAAATTAGAAATAAAAGTTATCATATTTGGAAGTATAAGCGAAACCAGTCAAACTGGGATGCGTACTGTGCTCTCAGAAATCGAGTCCACGTAATTACCAAAAATGCTAAAAAGGCTTTTTTTGAGAAACACTTAAATACAAATTTATCTTCGAAAAAGTTTTGAAAGAATTTAAGATCTTTTGGTTTCGAAAAAGTAACATTGGAGTGTAGTATTAATGCAAACGTCATGAATGATCACTTTTTATCTTCCAGTGCATATAATGATGGATCTTCTTACATTTCCGACAGAACTCTTTTCCATAAGCTTCAGCATGAATTTTTGTTTGGAGCTGTAAGTGAGGATGAAGTAATTAAAGCTATCAATTCAGTAAAATTTAACGCTATAGGCGATGACCAAATAAGCTTAAAATTTATCAAAATGATCTTACCATTTGTAGTCCCTTCTATAACACATATTCTCAATTAATAACAACAATAACAACTTCTATTTTTCCGGAATGTTGGAAAGTAGCTAATGTTACGCCAATATCAAAGAAAAATAACCCTACTATGCCAGAAGATTTTCGTCCGATCAGTATTTTATCAGCCTTATCGAAGACTTTTGAAAAACTCTTGTCTGCCCAGATTGTTAATCATCTCACTGTTAATAAGTTACTGTCAGAAAATCAATCAGGCTATAAATCACAGCACAGCTGCTCTACTGCAATGTTAAAAATACTTGAGGATATTCGTCCAGCTTATGATAAAGATGAGGTGACAGCCTTGCTACTGTTGGACTTCTCAAAGGCCTTTGACACAGTAAATCACGATATCCTATTAACGAAATCTAAATACTATTTCGGATTCAGTAACTCTGCGTTAAATTTTCTTAAAACACATCTGATTAATCGTCAGTAGAGGGTTTTAACAAAAAGCTCATCGTCTCAATTAAAATATAACAAATCTGGTGTGCCGCAGGGTTCAATACTGGGGCCGATACTTTTTAGTATATTCATCAAGGATATAACCTATTGCTGTAAAAATTCTTCAATACACCATTATGCTGATGATACTCAGATTTATTTATCCCGTCCAGTTGGCCTTTTTGAAGATTTGGTGTGCAGATTCAATGAAGATCTACAATCTATTGATTTGTGGTCTAGGCAAAATTTTCTTAAGTTAAATGCCCTTAAAACACAACCGCTGGTTATTTCTCATCGTATGTATGATGTTAAAAATTTTTCGCCATTGACATTAGCTGACGTAGTCATAAATTATGTAAAGACAGTTAAGAACCTAGGATTCTTAATAAACTCAAGTCTTAGTTGCGTCGATCATATCAATGCGACAATCAGCAAAATATACTACGTTCTGCGCAAGTTATGGCTAACAGCATCAAGCATTCCGCAAGAAACTAAATTAAAATTGGTTAGAACCATTATTGTTCCTCTTTTGTCATACAGTGCACTAGTTTATGGCAATATTTATTCGGTAACCAGGCAGAAATTACAGCTAGCACTTAATAATTGTGCAAGATACATATTCAATAAAAGAAAATATGACCATATATCGGACTATGTAAAAAAGATACTGAACTATGACATTACTACTTACTTAAATATTTGTAATCTCTTATTTATACACAATCTTATCAGTGCACGCTTTCCTGAGTACTTATATAGAAAATTGTGTTTTACACAGTCGTGAAATTATGGAATATATTACCAATTGAATTAAAAGTCGAAAATCGTAAACAGTGTTTTAAAAAGGCAGTTTTTAGATTCTACAGTAGTAATTCAAATTAAACATTTTATTTCTAATTCAATTTTATTCATCTTTAGATTCCGCATTGCTATCCACAAATATTTCCTTTTAATGAAAAGTTGTTTTCTAATGTATTAAGTTAAGAAGAATATCTTTAATTTTATATACCATTGATTGTATCAAAAAGAAAATGTACTTTATGAGACTTATGTCTTACGGTACTGACAAATTTTACGAATAAATACAAATACAAATACAAAGAAAGTTAAATCTTTGAATATATGATTTTCGTGTTTTTTTATAAGCCGAATCAGTTCTAGTGATTTAACTATTCATATTTAATTTATTTAGGTATTAACTTGTTTTATTAAGAATTATTACATTGAACTTGCAGTCATTTTGCAAAGACCAATATGATCGTAAAATTTTACTTAATTGATCAATGCTTTTTATTCAACAAACATGACAAAGATAACAAATGGAACAATTTAACCTGGTAATTGGCGACATATGTTTCGGCTATTACCACATATATACACATTCTCATATGTATATACACAGCCTCATCAGACCAGTTTTTGGTTAATGTTGTACATGGGATCGAACCCCTGACCGTTCATGAATTGCAATGTTATTTTTGACGGTCGCTCTTAACACTTGAGCTGTTTGTCATGTCATGTTTGTTGAATAAAAAGCATTGATCAATTAAGTAAAATTTTACGATCATATTGGTCTTTGCAAAATGACTGCAAGTTCAATGTAATAATTCTTAATATAATAAATTATCAGTCGCTAAAAACTAATTAACTTGTTTTAACTTATGATTTGTTTCAAGTAGAACAAGAAAATATCAAAATAAAAGTTCATAATTTCATTAGATTAAAAGCCCCTTAGAAATAATTCTGGATGCGAGAAATAGCAATTCCCAGTAGGCAAGGGCAGGAGCTTGCAGGCCTTCTAGCAGGCCTTACCTGGTAAGATTAAGGCCTTACCACCTCCTTTCAAACTTACTTTCTTTTTTATATGAAACGTCTCGATAAGTAAGGCCTCATTTAGCAGGCCTGATAGATGTACTCTGCGAGCAGGTCTTCCTACATCGCTTGCGTCAAGAGCCCTTCTAAGAGCGCTTACCGTAGAAGGGGTCATAGAAGTACTTTGAAAAAATTAAATCTTAATACGTCGTGAGACTCTTAGTTAAATGTTTTTTTTATCTGCGTCAACCTCCCTTACGTTCATATTTTTAATGTTTATTTTTGTGACGTTTTCTTTATTTATAATTTTACATTGAATACACAACACTCTACCACTTTAAGGCCTATAACTCACTGCGACAAAACAGTTTCGAAACAGTTTTTATCACATTAGTACATATGGGAGTGCGCTCACTGTGTTTTGAGACAAACTCAAAACTTTTTGTTTTGAGGCAATGCAACTTTTGCAAAACAAAACTGTTTCGGTACGCCAAAATCGTATGGAGTGCGCTCACTTGAAACTTTTGTTTCGAAACTTTTTGTGTTTCCGTGGTATTCGAAGAAAGAGATCGCGAAATCTCTAGCAAACAAAATAAAAATGGAAAAACAAAGAAAATTTACGAAGAAAATATTAAAAATTAATGAGTTTTAAGGGGAAGAAGTGGAAAAAAATGACAAACGATTAAGCGACTACTCAAATGTCAACACAAAAATAAATTATGGCTATCAATGTTAACACCTATGGGTCTAAGGAATGGGAAAAAGGAATTGATTTGCCTTTGGGTTATTAGAAATGGGGCATTTCTTTGTTTTTGCTTTTTTTCTCTGTATTCGTTCAATTAGAACACACCACGCATCCTTCTCCGCCAAATTCATTCATCTGATTAAATCATAAAAACGCAATTTGTCGCGAAACAAATTGTCTCAGTGAGCGCACTCAAAATGAACATCAAAACAAAAACAAAACTGTCTTGAAACTGTTTTGTCACAGTGAGTTACAGGCCTAACATAACATGAAACAGAAGACAAGCCTAGCAACATGCACACCGTTCCTTATTTCTAACCATGTATCAACTTTTGATGTCGTATAAGTACAATGCAATGACAAAAAAGTAATGTCGAATCATAAAACTTTGCAATACATGAAATAAAAAAATACTTGAAGTCCTTCTTTTTTGCCTTCTATTATGAGGCCTTATAGCACTGCTGCTGTGGGAAGGCCTTATAGCACTGCTGCTATGGGAAGGCCTTATAGCAGTACATAATAGCATTTCATGAGTATACACTCGATGGAGTGTAACTATTCTGCTAATTAAAAATTCACTACTTATAAAATTTACTTATAGTTAATATTGACAGATTGTAAATAAAAACAAAAATCATAGTAAAAAAAAAATTTTTTTTTTGTTATTTACATGAAAATTTAGTTTTGAGAAGGCCTCTTACAATCGGAGCAGTGCTAGCAGGCCTTCTCTGTGGAAGGCCTTGCTCAATTGCCTGCTGGGTTTATGTGAAACACATACAAGCAAACAAAAGGAATAAAATATTTGCCATTTTTCATCTGAATTTTTCGGTGGAAAAAAAGCAACAACAATACATTGCGCTACGGTACGTTCCAATTACCGACGAATCTCGGAGTATTGTTATTTTATATATAATTCTTTGATGGATCGAAATAACATTTCCATCGATGAAATCGCTAAATACTCAGCGGTAAATAATTTTGCTGAACACCGAATGACGTAAAAAAGTAATTTTTAAGCAATAAAATATCCGTGATTCCGCTGTGAAGAGATAATCATGTGGTACTTACTAAACATGATATTTACTCCTAGATTTATGTTTTGTGTTGTAAAAAAAGCATTTAAAATTTAACTCTATAAGGTGAGATTTTCAGTGGATAGTGAGTTGAATGTCCGACAAAAGAGCCACAAAGGTTTTGAAGTTAATTTGGCGAAACAGATTCACAAAACTCAGATGGAAGCAACAGACGGTTACGACAAAAATGCAAATACCCCAGAAACCATTTTTTAAATATAAACAAAATAAGTAAGAATCAAAAGAAATATGAAACATAAATGCACAAAGGCTATTTTGACCTAAGAAGCACATTGGTGTGCCTTATAAGCGAATTCGTTTGGAATTATGGGCAGCTTTAACGAATTCTCATTCTCTTCATTCTACTAATGCCATTTCGAAGACAACTAAGCAATTGTATAAATCATCCAGAAAAAACTCACATTTTTCAGAAAAGCGAATTACCAAATTCTCAAAAATTTTAAAAACCATTACCATTTCATGATTAGATCAAAATTTTGCAAGTGCAACAAAAAAATGAGAAACATAACAAATATTACGACAACCTACTGCACTACGAAACCCAACGGACTGTTAAATAAATGAGAAGGTTTTACTTATTGCAAAGTTTATTAACTTTTTACTTTTTGTAAAGCCTTTTAATATTTTTAGCATTTCGTGAAATATAGGTCGTTTTTTTCTGCTTTCTTTTTTTCAAGCTGCCACCCTGTGTTTTTGCGCAGAAGCACAGTTATCAAATGTTGTATTATTACAAACCTGTGATTCTGGCATGGATCCGTCCCAACAAACCAATCTGTATGATCCAGATTAGTCTGTTGGATACAAGCATCCAAAATTATTTTTCTTATGTTAGGCTGGTAGTACTGTTTTTCAAAAATTGCTTTATGGATTTCGAAGTGCTTTTCGCAAATCGAAAAGAATTTGTCCGAAGGATTCCGCAGTAGCAGTTCAGTGTCGCTGTAATTTTTCATGTAAAGAAAACTTTCGGAATCGTAGGTTAACCCAGACAATTTCCGAAGATTTTCTTCACATGAAAAACATTTAATTTTTTTTGTCAATTTGGCTCCTAAGCCATAGCCTACAATATATCTTGCTACTCCTTTTTCCAAAACTGTCAATGGTTTTGAAATGGTTGCTGTTTCTTCCGAAAGAACATCACATAGCTGCATTGCATACGAATGATCCAATTTGATATGTGAAACTCCTTCAGAAGATTCTGTTTCCACAATGCATTCATTTTCATCGAAATGCCAATTAAACATAAGATCATCATCAATTTCGCAATTTTTGTTGCGAATTTGATAATTGTGCATTAGAATTTTCCATGGACATAAGCCTGGCTGATAGACTTGCTACGTCTTTTACTGAGGGATTTGTACTCTTGCCTATTTGCGATCTTAAACTGGCAAAATAGTTTTCCACAGATTCCTGGCTTAGTCTACCCAACATAACAAATGATACGTTCTTGTCTTCGAACATATCGTTTACAAGGCAAACCATTGAATCCAGGGTAAATATAAGCCCGTTGATGAAAAGATTTTTGTTTATTCTCCTTTTTGGAAAAGTAAGCTTTCTCAAATATTCTTGCAATTTCTTTATTTTGGCAATCTTACCGCAGGTTCTGGTAACATATTTTGAATGAAGGTCCTGATAGCTTCTGCATTTGCCTTATTTTCTTTACTACAAAATAAGTTGTTCTTTGAGCAATAGTGAACACAAACAGCAAATGCAGTGCTACACGCCTGCGTCGCCAAATAAACTCATATTTTGCCAAACAAGTTTGGATACATGTGACTATCTGTCACTTTGGGAAGCATCCTCAATGACATAGATTTCTTAATATTGTATGCTTCTAACATAACATTCCAACTCACTGTTTGGTTGTTTATGCCACTATCGTCACCTAACAAAGTATTTCGCATACTTTTATTTTAGTGGCAATAGTCAAATAAAACGTAGATTTGTTTATTGTTAAAGACAAAATAGTTTCGACTGAAATTGTCCGTCAATTGTCTGAAAATAGCTGTGTTGGAGGACCCTTGGTCAGCTATAATTGCCTCTAAATTGAATCCAGCTTTTAAAGCTGATGAAACACAGCCAGAATTGTTTTTTATCATTTGCGCTGAAAAAAAATTTTAATAAAATGGGCAGGCAGAAATACATTCTTACATGCATGTAAATAGTTTATTTATTTAATTCAGCTGTAATTTTTTCATAATTACAAACCATGGTCACTCAAACATGACATTAAATTAAAAAATTGGTTAACCCACTTTTCATGCCTCCCGCAGTTGCATAAAAACTATGGACCATTTTCCAGTTATGGACCAACCCCTTCAGCATGCACATTAACATGCTATCCGCAACTTCTGGGGTGCGAGTACCCTCTCCCATATCCACGACTCCTTTGAACTGATCTGTGTGCGGATCATAGTCCAGAGTTTTCCGGATTACCAGCTCGTCAAAAAGCAGCACGCATTACCGCTCTTTTTCTTCCATTTTGGAAGCCCAATACTGAAAAATTTTTTCCATTTGTGGATTAATTCCAGGAGGCAGATTTTTTATTGAGCGCCATTCAATAATGAAGAAGGACAAGGAAGGTGAAATCCTAATTGGTTTCGCATAAATTTGTAGCCACGAGACGACTGAAAATTTATAGCATGGAACATTTCCTTCTGAGCATCCGTAAATACGCTACGCTTGACGATGATGATGTTGCGTTTGCCGAAGGTAAAGGGTGTTTTTTTTAGAGGTATAGAGCTTCGAATTGAAATAAAACACAAAAAAATCGTTTTAATGTCCATCAATTTGGCTTTATTGGAAGGATAATTTTATGCCATTAATGTTTAAATATGATTTCGGGCATGTGGCCGCCGCGGCTGGCTCGAATAAAGCCAATTCTACAGGTCCAATTTTGAACCACTTTTTCGAGCATATGGGGCCGTATGTCGGCAATAACGCCACGAATGTTGGCTTCCAAGTCCCCTAACGTTTCTGGTTTGTTGGCGTAGACGAGCGACTTCACATATCCCCAAAGAAAATAATCCAATGGTGTCAAATCACACGATCTTGGTGGCCAATTGACAGGTCCATTCCGCGAAATTATGCGCTCATCGAATGTTTCCTTCAATAAATCGATTGTGACGTGCGCTGTGTGGCATGTAGCGCCGTCTTGTTGGAACCACAACTCATCCACATTCATGCCATCCAATTCGGGAACAAAATAGTCGGTTATCATGGCTCTATACCGGTCTCCATTAACGGTAACTGACTCTCCAGCATTATTTCGGAAGAAGTATGGCCCAATGACTCCACCAGCCCATAGAGCACACCAAACAGTCAGTTTTTGTGGATGTAATGGCGTCTCAAGGGTCTCATGTGGATTCTCTTCACTCCAAATGCGGCAATTTTGCTTGTTGACGTAGCCATTCAACCAAAAATGAGCCTCATCACTGAACAAAATTTTGCGATGAAAATCAGCATCGAGATCAATCTCATTTTCGGCCCATACACCAAAATCACGACGCATTGCATGGTCTCGCGGCTTTAATTCTTGCACAAGCTGGATCTTGTAAGGTCGCAAGCCAAGATCTTTGCGCAAAATCTTCCATAAAGTTGATGGACAAAGCTCCAATTGCTGTGCACGGTGGCGAATCGATTCATTCGGGTCCTCTTCAACATTTTGCTCTACAGCGGCAATTGTTTCTTCGGTGCGCACTGTCCGACGTCTCTGCGGATGCGTATTATCACATAGAGTAAACATAGTGCGAAAACGATCCATGGTTAACCGAATTAATTGCTCTGATGGACGATTATGTCGACTATAAAATGGACGGAGCTTGCGGTGAACTTCGCGAACTGAACCATTATTTTCGAAATAAATTTGCACGATTTGCAAGCGTTGTTCGTTTGTCAACCTGTTCATGATGAAATGGCAAACCAAACTGAACATAAATGACATTAGAGTTGCCAGATTTGACCATAAAATGCCAGTTTTATCTCTATTCGAAAAACAAACCTCTAAAAAAAACAGCCTTTACAATGGCTGCCTTCTCAAAGTTAAAGCGTTCAGTCTCCAATATTGAAATTTTAGTTTTTAAGTCCTTGACCTGTTTCTCTAAGCCATCCATTGAGATTTGAAAAGCACTGTAGTGCTTTATATTATAATCAGCCAGTTTACAGAAATTTTCACATTTTTCGCAAGAAAAGTTATTTTCGAATTCCTGGTTAATTTCAACAGACTCTTCGACTTTAGTCCTTTGCCTTTCAAGATTAGGAATTGATCCTTTGTGTAACCGCATCTGCGGTAAATTGAAGTGCTTATTGCACATACAAAGGTGGATGAAATCTTTAAAGTGATTTTTCACGGGCAAGATTTCCAACCATGACTTTCTCAATATCAGATCCTTAGGAGCTAAATGCAACGATGAATTCCCAGAATGACTTGTGCAACCTTTAGCACAGCAATCTCTGCATCTCTCAACCGCATGAATTGACGCAAGATGGATATCCAAATCACTGTGACCTATTTGAAATCGAAAGTTAAAGAAAATAAATATGTCCGTCTTATTAAAAATTACTAATTTTGTCTAAAGACAAATTTAAAAACCAACCAAGTCTTGAAAACAAAAAAATTTTCCAAGACATATTTAGTACCCAAATTTAAAGTGAGAACTGCTCCTTTGTAAAGCAACTTATTTCCAATGCAGGACGGATCGAAATGTCTACTGCATAATTTTGAAGCAGGCACAAGCTTGCTCTGAGCAATGTGCAAATTTTCTATCCACATCTTCAGTAGTTCCAAATTGTGCATTGGAAATTTTTAGAGATGAATGTCTTCGGAGTCATTGCCATTGCAGTTATACGCAATGGAAGATAATTTGCTCATCATAAACAATTCTGAATAGAATTTTAATTTATGATAAAATATGCGGAAAAATGTTGATAAAGTTCATTATCACGGTGAGCAAGATTGAGTTACAACAAAATCTTGAAGGCGAATTTGTTGCATTCCAAGAAAGTTTTAGGTAATTGGAACTCAAGCTCAAAATATTGAAAAAATAGCTTTTTTCAACATCACACCCATTACGCACTTCAAAACAAATTTCTGATTTAATTCACATATTTGCAAAATTTTTAAATTTTTAATAAAAATTAAAAGGTACCACAGTACATGTTGCAAGAGATGGAATTCCATTCTCACACTTGTCTGAAAAGATATGAATGGAAATACGTCTTAAACTGTCAGACCGTTCCCGGGGAAGTGTCGATATCCATAACATACATACGTATGAAATTTTAAAAAAATCTTCCGATTATGCTCAAATTTGACATGTTAAAAATCCTTGAAAGATAGCACCACAGTCGAAATTTCATCATTTAATAGGGGGTAAAAAAACAAAATAAGACTTGTCTTAAGCAAAGAGAATAGATAATAATAATAGATGTGTCTAAACAAAAAATGTTGCGACTGTGCCGTATCCGACTGAGCTGGTCTAAAACTTCCCCGTGAAATTAAGATCTACAGGTGAATTTTACTCAAAAAAGTAGTCGAGTACGACTACATATCAGCATATTTTCGCATGCTGCATTGTTTTTATATGCAATTCAAATTATTGGAAATGAAATTGAATTTGGTACGTCAATGTTGGAATTTGGCAACCATGCTAAGCTATCATTGAAACGAAGTTTTTTCATCTAATTAATTTATGATATTTTATTTTTGTTTGACTTTTTTATATTTTCTTTTTTTGACTCTAAATCATATGTACAATTAAATGATAAATTGAATAAATTTTGATAAATATACCAAATAACTACAAATATATAATATGTACTTTCAGAATCATTTTTACTTCAGTAGGATTTTATATTGCAGCAAAAGCAAAGCAAAGGCCAACACACACACATATGCACCTATGTATATGCGCTTGTTTGGTTTTAGCTGATCTTATTTGTTTTTTGTGCATGAATAGAAAATCATCCCTTATTTTGAAAAGCTTCGTCGCATATGCGAAGCCATTTTCTGCATTCGGTATTAATATTGAAATTTCTATTGGAGTTTATATAATTATGTGTTGAAATTATTGAAAATTAGAAAAGTTCATAACAAATTTTATTAAATGATAGTATTTTAGTAATTAGTCATTGATTTAATTTTTTAATGGTATTATTAAAATTATTAAAACATGCTTAAATTCAAAACAAATGTGGTTGAATTATGGTGTTTAGGAAATTGTGATTGAGTTCCATTTTTCATGGAGTTCAGCAAGGACAATTTTTAGTTTGTTGCTGCTACGCCTTCCGTTCTGCGCCTTATTGATATTAATATATGTACATACATACATACATGATTATTGATCATTGATTGAGCTGTAAACATACAAGTTAAGTGATGAAAAAAGTTAATTTGTGTAGCGACTTACGAACAATGACAGGTGTTTAAATATAGAAATCTTCAGTCAATTAGTGAACCTTTATTTCACTAAAAAAGCAGACTTAAAAATGCGATCAAAAAATTAGTAATTCATCTGAAAATTCATAACATTATGAGATGCAAATTTTATTTTATATATCTTTTTTTAACTTACTGACGAGTTCAACGTTAAATAACTTAATTTGCTGTTGGAAATGACTTTCGGCATACTATGAAGCATGATTTAAATTCACTTCTTGAGCGATATCAGGAGGAATCGAAAAATCCGTAACATATAAAAATTCATAACATGCTAGAAAACGTGTTATTTATGTGAAAAACAGTCATTGATCTGCAAATACATTGTTATGTTTTATGCGATGGAAAATTTATATTTTTTGTGACTTATAACCAACGACTTTGATGATAGAAAAAGCCAACCATTGGTGGAAATTACCTTCCAGCACAATGTTCTTTGTAGAGCGGTGATGTAGTAAAACGAGCGAATTTTTGCGTCATGCCAAAAATCTGCGGACAGCGATCACAGCAAAAGTACCAATTAATCAAAAAGTATTATAAGTAATTGAAAAACGGATGCAGTAACATATGCTGATCCAAAATGGGTAACGAAAACCGACATAAAATTTATATTTTGTGTGACGCAATTATCGAGTACGTAAAAATTGTATAAATATCGATAGTTTGATAACTAGGGTAAAAGAATGCACATATAGTATGTAGTAAATGCACCAACAGAATTAAAGCTAAGCGACAATCGCACGGTTCGGTCCATGTTCTTACAATACACAGACTAACGTTAAAAAAATGAAGAATTTCATCTTTGTAACGTTTTTAGTTCTGCAGAAAGTACTGAACAACGTTAAAAAAATAAAAAGGCTGAAGCCTCTTTGCAAAGCCTTTTCATTTTTTTATCGTGATTTAGTTTCAATTTTTTGCGATTCAATTCCGCGCTTTCGGCCTGCTTCTTCTCTAGTAACCATCTTGAATTTCGGTACAGCAATACCGAAATCAAGTGGTTCAAGATGACGCACCGATGTTCATAGCATGGATCGGACCTGTCAAACCAACTTGGATACTCCATGCAATAAACTTTCACCTTGTGAATTATTTGGAGCGCAACGAATTGCTTAGCGATTGCTAATATGGTTTCCGTAGAGCACGCTCTACTGGTGACATGATGGCGTTCCTCACTGAAAGGTGGAACCAATGTGTTCACCTTTTTGGTGAAAGTATGGTTGTTGCTCTAGATATTTCTAAGGCGTTTGATCGAGTGTGGCATCGCGCCCTCGTATCAAAACTAATCGCTTATGGTGTTGGTAATTCCTTTGCTCGTTGGATTACGAGCTTCTGCAGTGACCGCTCTATCCGTGTTGTGGTAGACGGTCTTACTTCTAATGAATACACCATTAATGCTGGAGTCCCCCAGGGTTCTGTCCTATCCCCTACTCTATTCCTTGTTTTTATCGATGACCTTCTGTCATCGACTATCAACCCAATCCATTCCTTTGCGGATGACAGCAACATCTGTTATTCAGATTGCTTCAAAAAGCGCCCAAGCTCTTTGGAGGTTGAGAGGGAAAGTCGTTATATGAATGACAAACTCACAAATGACCTAAATACAATCTCCGAGTGGGGGATTGCTAATCGGGTCGATTTTAATGCTAGCAAGACCCAATGTTGTCTGTTGTCTCACAGACGAATGGATTGTTCCTCCCCCCACCCCTTAACGTGACTGGTGTAGGTATTACGAGGTCTGCATCTCTCGACATTCTGGGCATATTGATTCAACCAGATCTGAGGTGGACAGATCATGTGTTCAATGTGTCGAAAGAAGCGGCCAAGTGTCTAGGTTGTTTAAAACGGTGTAAGAAATACTTCACTCCTGCTGATCTTCGGACTATCTATTTCACCTACATTAGACCTAAGCTGGAGTACAATTCGCACATCTGGGCCGGGGCTGCACAATAAAGCATCGCACTATCGTGATAATTCGTTCTTTGGTCGCACAATAAAGTTGTGGAATAATCTCCCTGACACTGTCTTTCCCGATACCTTTGACATCTGCAGGTTCAAGAAAAATGTACACCGTCATTAATCCATCTATCATCCTTCCCTCTAACCTTTTTCCTTTTTTTACAAACCATCACGGTGCTTTGCATTTAAAGGGGGCATCCCCTTAGCGTTGGTTTAAAGCTTAAAAAAAAAAAAAAATATATATACAAAAATTATGGGTGCTCACATTAAGTTCATTAATTGATCACAAGAAAGTGTCAAAAATTATGAAAAAATCGACATATCGTCTATGTAGAACAAAAAACACTATCTAAATTACCTAAAAAATGAAACTTTTCTAAAAGATTTTAAAGCAAAATGCCAGAAATAAAGTAGAAAAATGTAAATGTAAGTAAGCTTTATCATACAAAGCTATGCATGCCTAACGTGATCAACTATTTTTGAGTAAAAAGAGGAGCAAAGCGAGCTGAAAATAATTACTAAAGATGTTCAGAAAACATTTGACATTTTACAAAAAAAAAAAAAACATAAAAAATTTGGCATTTTATGCATAAAAAGTACAAAAAAAAATCTTAAGAAAAGTTCTGTAAGATTGATCACATCACGCATATTTGATATTTTACAATTATGTAAATGAAAATTACACTACACTTTGAACACTGCTAGCGCTGCATGCACATATGTTTTGTTTTATTTTAATTTCTTTTTTCTTAATTAACTTTATTTAACAAAAAATTGTGCACCCATACAACTTTATTTAAAGGCTACTCGGCAAAAATTTCTGCAATATCGAATTTCTATCACTTTATAAATTAATTTATAAAAAACACTTGGAATGTTTTTATCACTTTTTCGACAAAAACTTTTGTAAACTGCTAATTAAACACTTCCGTTCACGCTATCTGCACATTTACAATAGATTAAAATTGCATTGATCCATTGGTACATGCAAAATCCTTAGCCCTTTCAATCAAAGCAATTTTTTCCCCAGAATCTAGTTGTTTTTCAATAATTTAGAACTAAAATTTGCCATTTCGTATGCAAGGATTAAAATTTTTCTCTTTGTTCATTGATAAATTATTACAATGACCCTGAAAGTCTAACAGTGCATTCATTCGCTTATTGAAGAATGATACATTCGCATAGTTACGTGCCAAATTGAACTGCATATAAAATCCATATTTTTTACATATGAACTCGATTATAAAGGAAATATTTAGATCAGCATAATAGCATAATAATAGAAATATTTCTTTTTTGTCTTACGACTGATAAGTCTTCCGCCAAATTGAAGGAAACACAGCAAGCAAAATAATGGCAACTATTTTTTTTTTTATTTGCATAATTTATTCAATCTCTATAATTTAAATACAAGTTTTTAATATTAATTGCATATAAAATGAAATTGAATACAAAATTTGAAAATGGACTGCATATAAAATTAAATTTCTATGCAGCATATGAAATATTATACAAAATATAATACAAAAAGGATAAATAATTTCAATAATTTCAACACATAATTATATAAACTCCAATAGAAATTTCAATATTAATACCGAATGCAGAAAATGGCTTCGCATATGCGACGAAGCTTTTCAAAATAAGGGATGATTTTCTATTCATGCACAAAAAACAAATAAGATCAGCTAAAACCACACAAGCGCATATAGGTACATATGTGTGTGTGTTGGCCTTTGCTTTGCTTTTGCTGCAATATAAAATCCTACTGAAGTAAAAATGATTCTGAAAGTACATATTATATATTTGTAGTTATTTGGTATATTTATCAAAATTTATTCAATTTATCATTTAATTGTACATATGATTTAGAGTCAAAAAAAGAAAATATAAAAAAGTCAAACAAAAATAAAATATCATAAATTAATTAGATGAAAAAACTTCGTTTCAATGATAGCTTAGCATGGTTGCCAAATTCCAACATTGACGTACCAAATTCAATTTCATTTCCATTAATTTGAATTGCATATAAAAACAATGCAGCATGCGAAAATATGCTGATATGTAGTCGTACTCGACTACTTTTTTGAGTAAAATTCACCTGTGGATCTTAATTTCACGGGGAAGTTTTAGACCAGCTCAGTCGGATACGGCACAGTCGCAACATTTTTTGTTTAGACACATCTATTATTATTATCTATTCTCTTTGCTATAACCTTAAGAATACAGCGTGTTTTTTTGCCTTTAAACCTAACTTACTTATCTGGCCTAAAATTAACTAAAAACTGTGTTTTAAATCTAACTTAGAATAATTTTCAATTAGAACAAAAAAAAAAGAATAAAATAAATGTGGAAAGAAAAGTGTCCTTTTCTAGTTGCCGGTGAAAGCTTTATATTTTTTGCTACACAGCGTTCACCAGCTTAATCACCACCTACATCCATATCACCACCATCATCATCGAAGAAGTCACCACCATCGTCAGCATCATCATCGTCATCAGCTCAACTGCATCGTCAACATCACAGTTACCGCAGCACACCAGAACCAATATCATCGACGCCGCAGTCAGCACCGACATCATCATCGCCGCACCGGTCATAGCTACAATCGCAACTCAGGTATTTCTTTTGCCTTTCAAATAAAAAAAATAAGTTTTTGCCTCCCGTACAAACAATAGGTGGCATGGATAAATTGAGTAAAATCTTTTACTCGAACTATTTGCTCAGAAATGTGGCTTTTACTCTGAAAAACATGAGTAAATGAATTTCGTATGAATAAAAATTTCAAAATGTCATTTGGAGCATTTACTCTGTTATGCGATAGCATTTACTCAGCTTCGTATTAATAAAAACAGAATAAACTAAATTTACTCCAAAAATCTTGAGTTGCTGCTTTGTTGGTTTAGAGGATTTACTCTGACTATTTTGCTTAAAGTTATTTGTTCATTTACCGTATTCAGTCGTTTAATTTTGATTTTACTTGTTTTATACATCAACGCAGAACGTATTATATAAAAATCATATTTGCTGAAGCCGGATAAGACTCCAAAAACAGAGCTTTTCATATTTGGTTAACATCAGAAGTTCGTTACATCATTTTCGGCAAGGAAATTAGTGCACCATCGGCGCTACGTCAACAAATTGTAGAAATTTAGAAGCAAACCTGGAACAGGCTTACTTTATCTGAGATTATCAATTTCTTATATGGGGTGAAAGGGGACTAAAAATAAATAAGTATTGTGGAAAAAAAGTGTCGCTCGGATCTTTTTTCGGAAATATACCCATCGGAAGTTTCGGGCATAGCTTTTGTAAAAAGGATTATAAGTTGGGGACTCCTGCATGAATATCAGAAATATGGGTGTCATAAGAAAGATATTTTGATGGCCTACAAAAACGAAGCGCAAAGTTTTGAAATTAGACTTTTAATTTTGGAGATATGACGATTTTTCTGAAATTTCGACATTTATTCTTGACTTTTGCTTTAAAACGATATACTAATTGCATAGTTATTTTTTCATTTACGTCATTTTATCGAAAAAAGTAAAATATCCTTGGTAAATTTTGTATTAAAATACATGGAAATTATTTACTTTAACGGCCTCTCCCAATTTTCTTGAATGCTTAGTATGTTGTACAGTTCAGTGTGCTTATCAAGAATTTATTCATATGTCGGGCGCGGAAAAAATGTTTTTTTAAAAAATTTGGTCAAAATTTCAGAAAAATCTTTATATCTCTAAAATCGTAGTTCTAATTTCAAAACTTTATTAACCATTATTTAAGGCCATTAATGGATGTCTTATGACATAAATATTTAAGCTATCCATACAGGGGTTCCCAACTTATAATCGTTTTTACAAAACTATATCCGGAACTTTCGATGGCTATATCTCCGGAACTGATTCACTTTAGCTCGCAATCGCAATTTTTAGGGCAGGATTTTCATATCATACCACTTGTGTGGATTATGGTGGCAAATAACGTGCGTGGAAAAAAGCAGTACAAGCCAGAAACACTTGCTGACGATAAAAACTTTAAGCAATTGTATCGTTTCACACGTCGGAATGTGAACTATTTGGCCCAAAATTTTTGTCCTGAAAATTTGGCGCGGCGCGGTGACCTAATCTCTAATGCGCAGAAAATCAAATCTTTTTAATTTTATTGCAATCCTCAAATGTCCAATGAAATTTATTACAAGAAAGTCCATACAAAGGAGCGATGTATAATCGAACGCATATTTGGTCAACTGAAACAAAGATTTCCAATACTACAGCCTAAAATGCGAATAGCCACGGAAAGAATTCATTTGATGATTATCGCTTGTTTTGTGCTTCATAACGTGGCCAAAGTTTTGAACGCTGCAGATTTCGAATTGCCAGAAGATATTTTAATTGATGAAGGCTTAGAAGTACCGCAAATAGACGCAACCAATAACTTTGAGGAAAAACGAGGACAAGAGCGACGAGAAACTATTGCAAAATACGTTACGTGACGCTTGACTCCATTATATTCTGGTTTTTTGTCATGTCAAAAAACTAATTCTGATGTTTCATTTTGACGTTTCAAAACTCTGTTATACAAACTTATAGCTGAGTCAAAAAACTGAGCAAAGTAATGGATTATTCATACGAGCATTGGTTTTTGCTCAGAGCATTTACTTTACTCAGATAGCATTTACTCAACTCGTTTTTCGTACTTACTTCGGAGTAAAAGCATCTTATACTCAGTTTTTATTAACATGACCCAATGTGTATATGAAACTGACATGTATTAAAAAAGTATGGAAAATTCCCAGGAAATGATCAGGGTTTTGCTATTAGATACATTTTTAATAACAAACATTGTGTTTTGTAATAAAGGCAATTGATTATTTTTTGCGTTAACTATCATATTGAATGAAATAAAAAAATTTGGTAACTAACATGAAAGCTAACAAAGAACATCAAAAAATTGCAGTTGGTAAAAATATTTTATATGAAAATTTTATTACAAAATATATTTTTTATTATTTTCAAAGACCGAAATTGTGTAACCGTTAATAACTTAAAAAAACTCAATATAATTTTCGAATAATTACAGTGCTACCAACAGTCAACGTTACGAATTATATTACAAATTTGAAATTCTTTATTGTTAACAAGTCTTCCGCTTAACAAATTGTAGATCATGAAAAGGTATGTTTTTATATTTTATATCTTACAATCGGGACAGGTTTCAATGATTGCACACTTGCATTGGCTTTATACTATAAATAAAAAATACGTACCACTTATGGCTACTTTCGCTTCATCTACATTTAACATAAATAATAATTTTCAAAATGATATCCGCTTTTTCTATGTGTTGCATTCCACACTTTTACCGTGAGTGCTAATTGCCACTCTATTTTTTTGAAACACGTATTAACTCTGTGAGCTTCTTGACCATTTTGGTTTCAAAATTTTGAACGTGTTTTTGTTCGCAATTGGTCAAATTCTCGACGGCTGAATGAAACAATTACCTTTAATGTATCACATTTCTTGTAACAATTCCCTTTATTATATCTAGCATCATCAAAAGAAATATCATCAATTGATTCATCAAATCATCATCCAAATGTGTAGTGGGTTCAGTTGGAAACAACAAAGTACGTATGCCATAATTTTTGTCGGTATCATTATAAACAGTTTGATAGTGATGGCATTGTTAAATCTCATCCCAAAGTTTTTGACACGATTCCACGATCAGTTACGATTTTTTCTCTATATTGTAGAATCGTTGCAATTCTATATTACTTTTCCACCAGGCATGCTCTTCCGATCTGCGACATAGATTTATCATGCATGTTGAAAAAACAATACTTCACAACACAGGAAAATTTGAACTATTTATAAATTGTAAACGACGATTTCACTGAAGCTCATGCAATACCTTCGTACAACTTTCAATAAATGACCGGTCAACAGAAGATTCAAAACTTTATTTCAAATTCTGGGAATAACAGTTCGAATTCTGGGAAAAAAAATTCCGAAAATTTCAATACAAAGGATACCAAAAAAACTGATATAGCATTGCGAGCGAATTGTTTCAACTTGAACTGAGCAAAACAGGTGCGCCACCAAAGGGCTTATGTTGAGACTTGGACCAACCAAAATTAACAATATTCATTGTTCAATATTCATTACCATAATTTTAGAAAACTTAACTTTCCCGGAAACTTGGGATAAGGGTTTCCTTCGATAACGCTCGTGTAGCCCTAGCCTTAGAACAACTCAACAGGTTCGAACTAAAACCGAACCAGGGTTGCCAAGCTGAAATCTATGAATTAACAGCCATTACATAAAAAATTTTATTTACCTTAAATTTATGCAAACTAAAACTTATTTCTGAGAAAAAGTTGACGACCTTTTTTTTAATCGCCAATGTTTAAAGTATAAATCTTCCAACTGTCAAAAATATATCAAACACATGCTGTCTTACGTATCTCCGCACAATGAAACGCTTGACGACGAAATGACACGACGTGAAAAATCAGAATTGTTGAATTTTTCATGCGACCAGATTTTTGACTTACATCATATAAGTTATATGGCTTTAGTTTGTTTAAATTCCACTTGAATTGTATTTTGTATTGTACAATTACAATTAAATATAAACATTCGAAAATGCATAAGCTAACGGGTTACCAAATTGAAAAAATTATTGATTTGGTAAAAGACAATCCTTGTCTTTATAGCAAAAAGGAAAAAATGATAAATCGGTCGACAAAAAACAGAAAATTTGGAAGGAGATTAGTCTTGCAGCTGGCATAGATGAAGGTAAGTAGATGATGAATGCTTTATAAATATGTGATACATATAACTTTTTTTGGTTTCCTTCACTTTCAACATGCCAATCGGCTCGGAAAAGTTGGAGAGACCAATTCATCAAATCTCATAAAGAACAGAGAGGAGCGACTGGTATGCTTGCCGAAGAAAAAGGCAAAAAATATAATCACTATGAAGCTCTTTTACTTCTGGCAGACTCTGTTGCTCCAAAAAGGTGATTTACTTAATTTACTATCAAGAATATTACATAATTACAATAACTATAACATACGCATGAAATTGAAAAATCATCCGATTTTGTTCAAATTTTAACACACCGAATTTGGTACCTACTATCTCTGAGCATAATCGTTTATTCTTTAAATTGCATACGTGTGCTATAGCATGTTTTTTATTCTTCGTACATTTCCTATTCAACTGAAGATCCACTTATTGTTTCAGCAACACAACAAATTCATTATCAGAGCTCGGTTTCGATATGTCTTGTAGTAGAAAGCCAATTCTTGTACCCACATCTCAATCATTCGATTTGGAGGATGTCTCGCGCAATGATACTCCGTGTACCTCAGTTCAATCACCAGTAACTCATTCATACCAGAAGCAAGATACATCGTCTAATGAAACTCCAAGATCAAAGAATATGAAAAAGAAATGAAACTCTTTTGCGCCAAAATTTTTCACTCTCACGTATTGATTGTCAAAATTCGCTAAAACCAATGATGCCGTGTGTTGGAAAGTAAATTTAATGGAAATTTACTCTCGACTGTGGGTGTTATTGGGCGATTTGGGAAAAACTTGGGGAAAAAACTTGGCATAATAAATTAATATTAATACATATCATAGGACTTAGTTAGATTAATTTCAATAATGCAAGCTTATGTTCAATATTAATAACGTCTATGTACACTACCTGTGTGTCCCTTAATTAGCTTAGGATGCAAAATTATATGCAGTCACGGCAATAGATATAACCACGACCATAATAATGCGTATATATAGTTTCCAAAAGTTAATGAAAAAAAATATGCCTGAGCAATAAAACTGTTATATTCATACATATATGGTTTGTTCTTATAATTAAGAAAATTTTTTTTAAAACTCATAAGTGATTTAAGTCTTTCCTTTATCACCGATTTTTAAGTAAAATTTCAACCATATCGATATTATTGAATTTAATTTTGGTACAAATTCAGAGTTATCTTTTAAAATCAGTTTCGCTTGCGATGTTAGCGATTTTAATAATAGTCGCATTTCAATTTATTCAGTCCTTTTTGAAATTTTATATAATTTGATACCGTCTGATACCGTCCTTATAAGCATTCAGAAACACTTTTTAGTTCATAAATGGATATTCGCAATATTGATATCTTTCGTTCAGGATAATTAATTTGCTCACCTAGAATATATTTCCACACATTTTACGTCATACGCTATATGAATTCGACAATGTGGCAGCTTCTTAACACCGCGGTGAAACAAGAAACTATTGAAAAATATGTGAAAATATGAGAAAATATGAATTTTTTAAAAAGGAATTACAAGGTTTTTTGGGCCTTGCAAGAGAACTTGAGTATATTTTTGCTTTTTAAAAATCTTTAATATTATGTGGGTATATGTAGGATTATTCAAATTTTTCAGCGTTATGCATAAAAGGCTTATGAAGGGAAGAAGAAATCAAGAAATTGTGTAAACAATAAACGACGTCGACGTCTTAGAAAACGACGTCGACGTCTTACGTTTGATGGTGAGGGGGTTTGCTAGCAAAAGAGAGGTGCGGAAAACCGACGTCGACGTCTTACGTTTCTTGGCAAGGGGGTGTAAAAGTGTTCTCTTGTTCGTGAGAGGGCGGGTGAAAGGAAAAGATTATTTCATCCGTGGGTTTGGTGTAATTTTTTTTAGCTTTGGTGAATAAGAACAGCTGACTTTGAAGTTTTGTCAATATTTGCAATTGATAAATATCCAAACAACGAGAAGGAAGGTAAGCTATCACATAATTTAAATTAATAAATTAAAGTAATTCAATTATTTTTGTATTGACAAAATCTTGGTAATATTGTATTAAAACAATCTAAGTTTCCTTGCAGCTACAACACGAGGAGGTTTCACTTAGTAAACGCATGGAAATGGTGGCTAAAGATCCTGATTCAACTGAAGAAGATGATATTGGCAATGACAATTAATTTGCGTGGATGTGAAGTTACCCCGGATGTTAAGCTTGCACAAGGCAAGTTCAGCATTCGTCTTGAAGTGCCACCAGATGGACGTCATGGTCCAAACAGTGAGATTTGGATTCGTTATGGCACGGAAGAACAATACGCGAAATTGATCGCTGCTTGCCGTCTTGCGGCAAAAGGTCGTTCCCTTCCCGATAGTTCATATGAGAGTGAGGTAGCTAGCATTAAATCATTTCTGAATATGCAAAAACCAGTACATGGTGCTGCAGTAAATGTTGACCCACGTTCGATTGAACCAGTTGATTACCTGTCGGCTAAGATGTATAAGAAGATGTCAAACAAATCAGTCCACCGCATCTTTTAGGCTCACGCAAATGTCAAAAAATTGTCACTCATGGAACCAAAAATAAAGTACATACAAGGATGACAGAGTGCCCAACTTTGGTGTTACGCTGTTTGTTATTAAATTTGATGGTCACAAGAAGGAGGAACTGCTAGGTGTAGCCCACAATCGTATCATGCGTATGGATCTTAATAGTGGCGATCATATTAAGACTTGGCGCTATAATACGATGAAAGCATGGAACGTAAATTGGGGCATTAAGTGCATGATGATTCAATTTCATGATGAAAATGTAATTTTCTCATGTCAGTCAGCTGATTGTTTTTGTTATTGAAATTGTTAGTGGTGAAATCCAATAGTGAATGTGACAGCTCCATATATTACCATATGTTATCATTTTAACAAAAAAAATAAAATCAATTGATTATCAGTTATAAAATTGCCAAGAGTATCGTTTACTTCTTTATATCTTAATTTTATTCAATTATTTCCTCGATTTTGGTTAAAAATAAGTGATATATCGACAAAGTCCAAAAAAAAACTTAAGTCTAATCCAAATTTGGAATAAAACACCCAAAGTGGTAAACCCATATGCAAAATAGTCACCATGCCCGGGTGAGTTTCAAAATGAACCAAAAAAATAAAATTTTGTTTTACGTTGGTATTAGTATTCTGATGAGAGTTTCATTTCTTTTTCATATTCTTTGTCCAAGATCCAGTGCGTCTGCCAGAAGAGCTAAGCGGTCTCCAGAAGACGTTAATTTAAACGAATTACTAGAAATGGACGATGAACGGGAAAATTTTTCGAATCGATGTCATTGACAGTAAAGGAATACAAGCTATCACATCCAGAATTCATTGATTTACAATGCTTTTTAATTCAATCAATGCAAAAAAAACTAAAAGACATTGGAAAAATGTAAATTATTTATGAAAATAGTTTTCCACTTACATAAATAATCTTTTAATTTATGTTAAAACTTAAAGTAAAAATACCAAATTAATATTAGTTTTCAGTGTTGTCAGCGTTTTTATTAAAAAAGCTTTCCACATAAATAATCTTTTATCTTATTTCAAACGGCATATGACTCTTGTCACAAGAGTCTTGTGGAATGATGCGTTCGTGCTGCAGGAATACCATATAAATTTGTAATTTCATTCTACCACCGGCCTAGGTGTTCCTCATTATTAATGACATTATCCGCGTATTCTGGGGGACAGTAGCTATCACATCGAAGCATAAGAAAATTATGCAGAACTGCTAATGCCTTGACAAATTTTTGCACAGTGTCTGGCGATGCATGGGAAAGGTATTTATTGAATTTTTTTTTTTCTCCTAAGGTACGATCTACAAAGTAACTCAATAATAAATAATACTATACAAAAGAGTAGGTGAGTGTAGAAAAGTATTAAGCTGCATCAAAAAAGTTCGAATGGAATTGAAAAATATCTAATTTCGAATCATCCGAATTCAAAACCGTTTGAAATTTAAATTATTTCAATTCTGTAACAACCAAATCATAAATATCTGAATTTTTGAAAGTATTTAAAAATAATATAAAAGTTGAATAATATCCAAAAGGTCTTATCTGCTATATAAAATTCAGTTTTTGTCTGTCTGTTTCTTATGGACTCAAAAACTATCCGGCCGATTTTGAATGAATCAAATGAAATATTTACAGTATGTGAGTATCGATCAGGTGGGTGTCATAGGCTATAAATCTTTTATTTATGGTTCATGTTTACGGTGCCCCTCATACAAAAATATTTTTTAAATATCATTTTCACGAAGCCCGGCTTATCGATTCACAACGCATTTACACCAGTTAGCTTATAATATTATTATTTAGGGTGGTCCTTATACAAAAAATATTTTTTAAATATCATTTTCACGAATACCGGTTAATAGATTCACATTGAATTTACAAAATGTGTCTTTTATATTCAGAGGCTTAGCTAAGGCTATGAAACTTTTATTTAGGACACATATTTAGGGTGGCTCTCTCACAAAAATATTTTTAAAATAGCATTTTCACAAAACCACTTAATTGATTCACACCAAATTTACACTACGTAGCTTTTGTATTAAAAGGCATTGCTTGAGCCAAAGAGCCAAACTTTTGTTTAGGTTGGCCCTCATATAAAAAAAATTTTAGAATACCATTTTCATAAAGATCACTGTAGAAATTAGGACGAAATTTCCAATATAAGGTGAAGCAAACAGGGTAATGCTAGTTTTAAATAAGTTCAAAAATATTAAAATACTCGAGGTCCTAAATTTAAAAAAAGTCAAAACACACACTACTGTAAGTTATTGAAAAACAAGGAAATTACCTGCGAAAGAGCGCATTAAATTTTCTTGAAGCTGGAATGCATAATCTCATACGAAAAAGTATGGGCATATGGCGTCAGTGCATGGAAGCATTGTTCCATCCTTTAAGTTCTTCCAGAACTCGCTTTCCTTTCAAAACTACTCCATCACTTTGCGACCCATATGCACCATTGTGATGCAGTACTTGGTATCACAAGTCGCAAGGAGAACAACAAATAAATACAACTTAATTTCTCCCAGATTGGAACGTTGGTTTCAATAATAATGTTCCGAAATGTGCTCGCTCCAACTTTAAAATTTTGGGAGTAGGCAAACCGAGGTCCCCCGTGTGCTAAATACCTGAAATATGTGGTAACATATCATATTTTAGAATAAAAAGATATGTATTTTGTTATTACATTGAAATGGCTGCTAATCGAGATTCCGGACTTATAGGTTTTGTTATGGAGGATTTGGTAAGCGAAAGGTTCTTTTTTTTATTCTGAACGCTTTGTAAAATTTTTCAGGGTCTCCTTCTTTAAGCATTTGGAAAGTGTTTTCAAAATATCCTACGCGAGGCCTGTCGTGAAAAATAGGTCGCTCCCACCATTTCCTCTGCTTCCGTTGAGATATTTTTTTAGCCAACAGACACGCCACTAAAGCACAATGAATAAATTTCTTTTTGCGAAACCTAAAAGACACGCCACTAAAGCACAAATACAAAATGGCAGAGCAGGACGAATTTGACGTCATTGTTAAAAACCCAATGCGCAACATTAGCCAAAAACACATATCCCGTGATTCTAAAACCGTTGGTTTTACTTTGCGCTACGCTACGGTACGTTCCAATTACCGGCAAAACTCGGATTGTAGTTCTTTTATATATAATTCTTTGCTTTTGGTAGATTGAGCTAGCCTGAGATAGATTACAGATTCACAGCGTACAGAACAGACTTAAATTCAAAATGGAAGCCGTGTTTTCCAAAGCAGTGTTTTTTTTTATTACATCATGTTGTGTGTCTTAACTTTTTTTACATCGATGTCTTATACACTAACTTGTGTAATTCATATAGCGCTCAATGAATTCTCATAATTCGAAGCATTTGCATCGAAGTTTTTCAGCTTTATTGTTTCATTTCACTTCCTGGCACAAAAAGAAAGAAAGCAAAAAATAAAATATTTTATTAATTTACGATTTTCTGCAATGGATTCGAAAGGAAAAGAAAAACAATGAAATAAACAAAATTCAATGGAGCAACAAAAAACTAGTAATGGTGTTATCTTCGGCGAGGCCGAAACTCACATACCCTACACTAAACTGAAAGTACTTTTCAAATGAATGGTAAAGAAATGTTGAAAAAGTTGAAAATAATGTAATAAGGTGCAAAGAGGTTGAAAAGTGTTGAAACAGTTGAAAAAAACTTAAAGCGAAAAAATAATGAAAATATTGAAAAAGTGGAAAAAATACACAAGAAATATATTGAGAAAAGTTAAATTCTTGAAAAAGTCAAAAAAATTTGGGAAATGTTAAAAAAACATCGAAAAGAACTGAAAAAGTTGAAATATGCCACTACCACTACTCCCATTCCCCCTAATTTTGGTTCAGTAAATTATGCTCATGATTGATATCCACATACAAAATTTTAGCTTAACAGCTTGTGTAGCTTGTATAGTTTGCGATACACGCCTTAATTAACCTTAAAATTTAGGGCAGTGACACACCAACTTGTACAATCGAGTACGATTTTGACCCAGAAAGAGCTTTCTATAAACAAACCTCTTACACCAAATTTCAGTATGATTGCTCATATATTTCGATAGATATGTCACTTGAGGTATTTTACTTGTATGGAAGGTGTCACGCCCAGTGGTGCTGTTTCGCCAGCTTTTGATTCATATACATATCCCTTATAGCCACCAAAACACTTTCGTCAAACTTCAGATCAATTGCTACAAAAGTTCACTTAAAATACCACTTACAACTTTAATTTAATGTGGGAGGTGCCACGCCCACTGATATAATCCTGTCAAATTTAATTTAGTTTCAAAGCTTAAAGTAACCGACACCTCGACACAACATATTATGAAGATTACTCTCATAGCACACTATCTATAGCATTAAACGTATTTTGCTTATATGGGAGGTGCCACACCCACCGGCACTATTGTGCCAAAATTTTCCAAGAAGACACCTTCTAGCAAGTTTATCTGTCATATTAAATATTATAACGATTGCGTTTTCAGTTCTGTTCTTATAACGTTTATAAATATTGTAGGCTGTGCCACGCCCTTCAACAAAATTTTCTGGTATATTGACGTAGCTCGTATTGATGACAACTTTTAGTGGTACCATCCCTTAAATTTTTATGAAAATCGTGGGTGGTAATTTGGAGTTATACGAAATTCAAATTTTCAATTGTTAAAAATTGCAACGCACACTTTTACAATTCCACCCACTTTATGAAGAATTCAAGATATATAAGATCTATATCCATGTACTAAATTTCATCACAATATCTTTCATAGTTTACGAGCTATGGCGTTATAAAAGTTAAAATTTAGGGCTGTGCCACGCCCATTTAAAACCTAGCCTTATCTTAATTTTGTTCACATGTTCACCAAGTTTCATCAAAATCGCAGCAACTTTTTTCAAAATAGATCTGGGTATATTTACACAGAGTATGTGCGGTAGGCGTGGCCGTGAACCGATTTCGTCCATTTTTATACGCTACCAGCTTGCAAGAAGGTGTGCCGAATTTCATTGAATTAGCTTGCTTAGTTTTTCCGTAAACGTGATTTCAACAGATAGGCAGATAGCCAAACACACAGACGGACGGACACAGCTATATCGATTCAGGTGGTGATGCTGATCAAGATTTATATACTTTTCCATACCTACCAAGCCCCCTTCTATGCGTTACAAACGGAATGACAATTGAATATACCCACGGTGTAGGGCATGAAGATAGAAACATGTGTGAATTTCACACGCGGCAGAAGTGAAACCATGATTACCATAATATAAATGACGGAGCCCGTCTCGTTACTCGACGTAAAAATCTCAATGTACAACATTTGGAATCATTATCTGTTCCGATTTCTAAAGGGGGAGATATATGGGCTTGTGAAAAAAGATTGGACGATGATAATTCTGTTAAATTTGTGATTACATTTCTCCTAACCAATCAATTAATTCAAGAGATTTTATTTAAGTACACACAAGAAGTATCGCGGATTCTTAAATAAGCTAACGATAGTATACCGATGATTTTAAATGGGGATTTTATTGTGAATTTTGCATTGGATACAGCGCTATACCGTTGATTGAATTCCCCAGCACCAAATTTAATTTAAAAATTTGCACTGAATCGATAACAAGATCAAAAACAGTTTTAACGCTGTATTTCAAAGATATAATGATCAAATTTAAACCAACGCATTTTTTCTCTTACTTTATTTACCATAATCCAATCGTATCATTTGGTGAAATTAATAACTTTGAGTTTGAATAATCAAATAAATTTCAAACTCGGTACTAATATAATAATTATTAAACCCTATAATTATTCCACTCCTGATAATTCAGTCATTCGTCTCATTTTCTTGCAATTTATTTTTCTGAAGGATTCACGTCTACCGCTTGTGAACTGCACAAATGTTTTTTTATGGGGTCAATTTCTAGTTATAAGCCCCGGGCCCGCAAACTCTTAATACAATGCTAATTATTATGTTGAAATAAAAGAAACGCCATTTTTGTATGTAAGACTCTAATTTTAAAGCATAATATTCAAACCCACGAAGAGCACAAAACCCTCTCCTATTGTCCCTTACTCAGTACACATCTCTGTTGTGTGCTGATATTTTTTTGTACATTGGATTGCAGACTAAAGAATACAAATAAGGTTTCGTACTTTGGATGGCTGCGAAATAAATTGTACTGTTTATTTGCGAGAACATCGAAAGTTATCGTATATTTGTTTTATTATTTATTATAAAGAGAGAGAAATGGAACTCCATATTCTAAAGGTACTTTTCCATGTGGAAAAAAAAATGTGCGCATGTTGCCGTTAAAGCAGGTAAAATCAAGATCACATAAACCCATGATTTCTCCATACAAATCGCTTTGACCAATTAAATCAGCGATAGACATGAAAATTTAGCAAAAGGGCGCAACAACGAAATCAAGCAGCACAAGAAAAAACAAATTGCACTACAAACAAAAACAATTGCTACGTTAATCGAGACACAATACGGCACTGTCGCTAATGGCTTTGTGTGTTGTTTTTGTTTTCATTTGAACTCAAGTTAAGGCCGTACGTCGAAAGCATTGAAATTCTGCGAATTGTGTTTTGCTTGTTTGTGCGTCGAATAACGGTTCGGGCAGTGAGGGCGGAGAGAGCATCTACGTGCCCATGGCTGAATTACAGGAGAGCATTTTAATCACATTCATGGCTGCATGAGGTACATTAACGTTTTTTGTGTTGTTGTTATCAGGGATCGCAAAATATCAATCACGAATGCTCATTTCTTACTTATTCTCACTAATGCGAATTCTGTTTTGTGATTGCTCGTGAACTAGAGTTGTTGTTGTGTGTATTTATTTATCAAAGTGTCAATCACTTCAAATGAAAACATCAAGTGAAAACTCACATTTGATGAAAATTACTCTTTGATAAATAGACACAACAACAAAACTAACTATCGAGAAATTACAAAACAAAATTCGCGTGAGTGAGGAAAAGTAAGAAATGAGCATTCGTGATAAAGTCAGTTAAAACAGAAATTAGCACTAACAAATAAATGCGGTGAGTTTCACCATGATTTAACTAACATGGTTACTGCACTGAAAAATGTTGCTTCTTTCTCTTATTTTCCGTCCACAGCAAAAGTCAAAATCGAGCAAAACAAAACGTCAAAATTTTGTCAACATTTGTGTTTCGCATGTGAACTTTGCTTTAAAAGTGTTAATATTTCTTAAAAAGTATTTGTTTAATTAAAATACTCTGCCAAATTTTTGCGAACTATGCCGCGTGGTTGCGTCAAAGGAAACTATTCCCTTATTTGCTGTTCCTATGCATGAACGAAGACGTCGACGATGGATCGAAAGCTAACGACAGGATTTGAGGACTTGTGGCCGTGTTTGCCATAAGCATTTGGACCAAGTAGATTTTATTAATCCTCCTGGAACTAAAAAGTGCAGACTGATGCCATCTGCAACACCAAAAAGATTTTTAAATTATTCCTCAAAAACTGCTCATAGCAGTGCAGTTTGTGGTAAGGTGTGTTCTTGATTTGTTACATTTACTATTGAAGCAATTTTGTTCACAAATACGTGCGGATCGACCCAACCGCTTAAAATACGTAATGGAAGTAGTGCATCAAGTAAGAATTATTTAATTTCCTCTAAATATTTGCAAACTTTTCATAAATTTATTTCATAGATATCACAAAAGCTCAATCACAACTTCAAAATGTAGCTTTATCTGCAAGCGCAGAGCTACCTGCATCATTTGTAAAATTAGCTGCATCATCTTTGGAGTTGCTTAAGACTTATGCTGAGTTCGAAACTCAAACTGAGTAAGTAATAATTGGCTGTTACAATCTCAGTTTTAAATCACGAAGTGGTGCGAAAATTAAGAGTCGTTTATGCAAACGCCATCCTTTTTTTTCATCAACTTAGCAGATTAAAAATTCCTGATATAGAAACACATAAAGGAGGCAAACTTTGCAAATTAATTTGTTAGTTTGTATCTTTTATAGTTTAGAAGTAATTGGAGAAAAACAGTTTCCAAAGGATATTTGTTCAGTTTTTGATATGCATTGAAGTTTTTGAAACGCAGCTCAAACTTTGGATTTTGGCTAACCATACTTTTTTACATAGAATATAAAGAAGCTAAGAAAATCCGGAGATATGTATTTTTTTTTACATTGCAAATTTCTTAATTATGGCTTCTTAAGCCCTAATTTCAAAAAAAATCAGCATAAGTCACATATATAGTGCAAAACCTTAAGCAAATATTTTTTGAAAAGTATAACCTATGAACTTTTTGCCAATATGCAATTTTAGTAAATTTCGATACAAACAAATTAATAGGAGCATTTGCATTAGGAAAGCTTGGAAAAAAAATGTTAAAAAAGCAGCTGAAACTTTGCCCTATAGTTAAACATACTTTCCCACATTATATATAAAAAAATCCGAAATCCGGTGACATGTAGCTATTGTTATTATTGAGTAAGAGAAGAGGGGCGGATCGTCAAATATAGATCTTAAAATGTTACATACGTTACGGTCATAACAAGTAATTTCGAATTATCTTTAATTAGTTCTCAAATGAATTTTAGTTTTCAATGATTAATGGGCCTAGAGATAATGGACCTAAAAAAATACATACGAAAGCTGGAGGTAAAAGTTTCTAACGTACAGGAACAACTAGCAGATAAAGCACAGCAGTCAATGGTTACTAACACCAGCCTGAAAAATATTTTCACAACCGGCTAAATAGAAAGATTGAAGTACGTAGCTTAAAGTTAAAGCCTTAATTATATTTTAATGATTGAAATTTTCCAGATATCTAAACATATCTAAAATATGGTGTTGGGAGCATATTTCCAGTGCAGTGGGCCTAGATGTTACAATCACTTATACGCCAACGGGTTTCCTCTTCCACACGTAACTACGTTATAGAGGTGGGTCCGGAAAGTTAGTTTCAAGGAAGGCGTACTTCATTTCTCAATTGCCTCCATGAAGAGCGCAACCGAACTGTCGGAAGACAAAAAGGTTTGCGTTCTCATGTTTGACGAAATGAAAGTGTCATCAATCTACGAGTACGTCTAATCTACTGGCATGGTGCGACCACCCTGTAATTATATTCCGGGTGGAATTGTGCGGGTTCTCAAAGCATCCTCGAAGCAGTCGGTATTTTACTCATTTGATACCAAAATGACGCGAAGCATTTTAAATCAGCTGATAGTGCAACTTCACGATGCTGGATATCCTGTAGTTGGCATAGTATCAGATATGGGTCCTACCAACCAATCTTTGTGGAAAGAAATTAGAATTGGTGCTGGTAGGAAAAACAAGAATACTGAAATTTTAAAATTTTTAATAAAATATATCTTTAGACAAAACTTGGTTCGTGAACCCTGCAAATCCAGAGAACAAAGTTTTCGTATTTGCAGATGCGCCACATTTAATTAAGCTTATTCGGAACCATTTCCTGGACACTGTTCTTTTGATGAATGGAACCATTGAAACGCCACAAACCACAAAGCAAGTGTTACAGCATACTGCGTATTCGGACGTAGCAATTGTACATAAGCTGTCAGAAACCCACATAACGGTCAAAAATACAGGTAAGAAAACGGTTTGGATCAATTTTTTATTAATGAAGTTTAATATATACTTAATTATAGATAGGCAAAAGGTAAAATTTGCAACGCAGCTTATTTCAAATACTTCTTCCTGTGCCGTAACGCGCTGTGAAGAAATTGGAAAGAAATTTACAATGCCGTAGAGACTGCAAACTTTCTTAAATTGGTGAACGATTGGTTCGATATTTTTAACAGAAAGTTAACCACATCGTGTAATATACCAACAAAACAGCCATATGGGAAAGCACTCGCCCAACAGAATGAAGTATTGGAAAAAACGGACGGTCTTATGGGGTCACCCATTCTACCCAACACAACAGCTTTATCACCGTTTCAAAATGGTATACTAATTTCCAATACTTCGCTCAGATTGTTGCATGAGTATGTAAGGGAAAAGTATAGTATGGAGTATCTGCTAACACATTGGCTCAATCAAGATCTCTTCGAATATTTCTTTAGTTCTAAGAGAGCAGTAGGTGGAATGTATGACCACCCCACTCCCACTGCGTATAGACTACGTAAATATTTGCTGGGTAAATTTAAAAGTTCGTTTCGTCACAGTTTATTGTTTTCAAAACGGAATACATTGTAATGAATGTATAAACCCATCTGGAGGAAAATGTCACACATCATGATGATGCAACGTACGTAATAACTTATTATTTAAAAAGTAATTTAAGTTATTTTTATATAATTAGTAGTTGAAGGCATTTTTTAATTAGTTCTTAGCTAATATAATAACAGGTAGAAGTTGTCTTAACTAATTTCATTAAGTACTCGTAATAATTTTGGCTAACAGTATCTTGAAAAAAAAAAATAAAATTAAAAGTAAAAATGGAAAGATATTTAAGTTTATTTTCATTGTTTAGCAAGAAACACAGAGTTGTTGAAAGGCACAAGTACTGTTAATGCTGAAGAAACAAATTGGCTTAGCATTTCAAGTCCTCAAACTACAGCAACAGTAGAAGAAGATGAAGATTTTCAAGATTCCTTCATATCAAATTTTTCAAGTGAGTTGCTTGAAGTAGATGATATCAATACTCTGCATGAAGATGGATTAGAGTATGTGGCTGGCTACATAATCCACAAGCTAAAAATGTATTCAGAAATCGACAAAGAAAGCTCAACATGGACTTGGGTTGACCAAATCTCGAAAAGGGGGCTTAAAAAACATTCACCAGGTTTTTAAAAAAAAATTATAGAACTGGAAGTCGTTTTCAGCAAAATTAATGGATTTGAAATCGCTCACTGCAACAAGATTCAAGATATGTTGGTTAAGCAATGCAAACATGTGGATCTTGACTAAGCTGTTAAGCAGCTCTTTTTCAAATGTCGAATACATATTCGTGTAAAAAATTTGAACAAGAGACTAAAAACTCAAAAACTTAAGCAAAGGCTGATATCTAAAAAACTAATGAAAGTTTTACTTAAAAAATTTTACAACTTTCAAGATATTTCTGGGGTAGACATTACTTCAACCAAACACAAAATCAAAGGCTCTTTTCAGGGTCACAAATTGTTTTTACAAAGAGTTTTAAAAAGTTATCTCAAAATGAATGAAACAACGAACACAGAAGCTATCTGTTTGATATAAAGTGCTAAAATAATGTTATTTTTCAATGTTGCTTTAATGCTTTGTTTTTTTATCAACAGGTGTTGGTAGTGACGGGGAAACCAGGTCCTATGATGAAATTTACGCTGACGAAGAGGAAGGAAATGATGAAGAATTTATGCCACCAAAAACGCAAAATGTATTTGCATTTTTGGAGGATGTTGTAATGTATTTACATTTACCCGAGGACTGCGATGAATGGTTACCAGCTGCACGTACCGATCGTAATCAAGCAGCAAATCATTTAATACGTATGTGCCTGGATGTAAAACAGCAAATTATTTTACAACTTTACCCATTTTTAAATTAAGAAATAAATTTCTTAGGACAAAATATAAAAATTACTTAGAAATGTACGAAAATTTTATTAAAGTTGAAATGAATATATTTACATAATGTAAATTATGAAAAGAACAGCTCACTGCTGTTCTCTGGAATGTCAGTCCAGTTGAAACGCATTGAAGCAGAAGGTATCGTCTGTCTGTCTTCTTGTCAAATTTTCGATTGCAGGAAAATCAAGCGAGATAATTGAATGAAATCTTTTGCACCTTCAAAATAGCTCAGCTAACAAATGAAACACTCAATATTGTATAATTATTAGTTGGCTCGAAATAGTAATAAAATAAATAAATAAAATTCTAAATAAAATTCACTTGACCAACAGTTTAACAATGGATTTCATTCTAAATTGTTTGACCATATCAAAGAGACGAGCAACGGTCGGTGTGCTGTTATGTAAACTTAAAGATGAAGCTAATGTTAATGATAATTATAGATATTTTGGGAATATCATCATTTACACTATCTTTTCATGCCAATATTATCAAATTTTTGTGAATCTCAATTCAGTTGGTTTTGTAGACCATTTAAATTGACACCCAATTTTAAAAAAGCTTAAGGTTGAACAGTAAAATGCCCCAAGATTGATTTCGCGGCCCACATTAGTTCATTCATGGATTCTGTGTTCATAGGTTGGCTGCTGATGGGTGAAAAATCGTTTCTCCATTTCAAGTTCCGAATAAAGCTTTAAATACATCTTAAAGGCATTTTTACTAGTACGAATAAATATGAACCTACCTGATTTGTCATAAAATATTTCAGCTGGTGGCTGCGCCAATAAAATATCCTCCTGCCCCGCACTTGCTAGGAAACGCCATAAGACACTTGGTGCGTTTTTATTTGATGACCTGTATGACATTTCACATGTTACACAGCTTTTTAGTTTCATAACGAAATCTGGGTGGTTCAACGAGAGGGTATAGTCAGATACCCTGTTGTATCACAATGGATCACATTTGGTCTAAGTGAGTCGGTTCTTCGTAACTGACTGCCACTCCTATCTAACCTAACCTAAAGTTCGACTATAAAAATATTTAAAGCATTTATTTACCACTTCCCAATGATGATGCATGTCTTTAAGAAGCTCCTCCGTTTCAGTCTTACGCGCAAATATCAGATATTTTATTTTTGAATACAACAATTAATATGTATGTGTAAAAAATATTATCCCAGCAGGCAATTGAGCAAGGCCTTCCCCAGAGAAGGCCTGCTAGCACTGCTCCGATTGTAAGAGGCCTTCTCAAAACTAAATTTTCATGTAAATAACAAAATAAATATTTTTTTTTTTTTTTACTATGATTTTTGTTTTTATTTACAATCTGTCAATATTAACAATAAGTAAATTTTATAAGTAGTGAATTTTTAATTAGCAGAATAGTTACACTCCATCGAGTGTATACTCATGAAATGCTATTATGTACTGCTATAAGGCCTTCCCATAGCAGCAGTGCTATAAGGCCTTCCCACAGCAGCAGTGCTATAAGGCCTCATATTAGAAGGCAAAGAAGAAGGACTTCATGTATTTTTTTATTTCATGTATTGCAATGTTTTATGATTCGACACTACTTTTTTGTCATTGCATTGTATTTACTTATACGACATCAAAAGTTGATACATGGTTAGCAGTAAGGAACGGTGTGCATGTTGCTAGGCTGGTCTTCTGTTTCATGTTATGTTAAAGTGGTAGAGTGTTGTGTATTCAATGTGAAATTATAAATTAAGAAATCGTCACAAAAAATAAACATTAAAAATAAGAACGTAAGGGAGGTTGACGCAGATAAAAAAACATTTAACTAAGAGTCTCACGACGTATTAAGATTTAATTTTTTCAAAGTACTTCTATGACCCCTTCTACGGTAAGCGCTCTTAGAAGGGCTCTTGACGCAAGCGATGTAGGAAGACCTGCTCGCAGAGTACATCTATCAGGCCTGCTAAATGAGGCCTTACTTATCGAGACGTTTCATATAAAAAAGAAAGTAAGTTTGAAAGGAGGTGGTAAGGCCTTAATCTTACCAGGTAAGGCCTGCTAGAAGGCCTGCAAGCTCCTGCCCTTGCTTACTGGGATGATTTATGCAATTTTGACTTATAAATATTGTTCCCTAGATTCGTATATGAATTTTCTTCCGCATATTAGGCGTAGAAATTAAAACGAAGCTCATTTTTACTGTAAATATTAATATTATGGTGAACAAAATACTTATGCGCTTAATAAATGTGCCATATTTATTAATAAATTAAAAAAACTAAAAAAATTTTTTCTTAATAAAACGCTTTTTAAAATGGTGGAATGATCTTATAACCTTACTAGGTGTTTTAAATGTATGATTATAACCTTATTGCAGTAATTTGAGCCATAATATTTTTTCTAGTTATTATTTACAATTATAATTCAAAATGGATGTTATATTTGTGACCTTATCATATGCTGTGACCGATTGTGTCTACACTGTAACCATTCCGTATAAAACTTATGTTCTGGTACTTACGCAATCTGTTGTGCATGATATTATCCTTTGAGGAGCTATGTCACGATGTGTAATGCCATAGTTATCAGCTGACATATCGTAAAAAATAAACAGTTTTTTTGAACCGTTCTACTGTATATATTACGATACTACCAAAGTACGTAGGGCTACTCGAATGTAAAGCTACAGCTATTATTCCGTTATGCATACAAATGTTACCGAAAATGTGTCTCTTACTACACAAATTTCGGCTGTTGTTCCGTTATGTATACAAATGTCACCGAAATGTGTCTCTAACTACACAAAGTACGTAGTCTGACGGTTATATAAAAATATAGTGGCACATCGAGCGCAGTGTCGATCTTTTCAAACACGACACGAACACGAACTACAAATTTCAAACAAAACGCAGCACGCACGGTTAAAAACCCAGCAGGCAATTGAACAAGGCCTTCCCCGGAGAAGGCCTGCTAGCAGTGCACGTCATGCGTGTTCGTGTCACGATGAAAAACACGACACGCGCCCATCTCTAGTACAAAGTAACTGGGAGTGCAATGGATTTTTGTATTGGCCAGACCAGCAAAATATAGTCAAAAAATTAAGACGAGATCCATTTTCTAAGCCAGAAAAATCATGGCGGGCACAATCCTGCAAGGTAAATGCCACTGTGGATAGGTTCTTGGCTGCTTGTAAAATGAAAGCTTTACTTTCGAAGTTACAAGACGGCACGTTTCATTTTTAAATCATCGCAACACGAAAACAACGAAAGCTATCATATTAAATTTTGGCGCCAAATTTCTTGTTTGCCGCGGTAGAACTAGTAGAGCTAGAAAGTGTTTTTTACATAAAAAATATATAATAATTTTGGTCTACTTCGCGTGTTATAATTTTCCCTGGAGGCAAGTAAACAATAGAATTTATTATTGTTGTGTTAGATCATAGCATTACATTGCACAATAAACTTAAGGGACACCAGTGACCACCAGTATAAAGGTTGCAGGCTGTTTCATTTGAAAGACAATGAAATTTTGCAATATTTATTAGCTGAGAATAGTGATAATGAAGATATCTTACGACTCGACTAAGAAGTTCAGGTTCTTATGTCTCAAGACCTAGATGCGGGAGCTATTCTAGTCGAAATCGAATATCCACAGCACTCATCATTGCCATCGACTTCATGAGAAGTTGAACCAAGTCAAAATATTACTCATGCAAGCCAGTACACAACTAACAGCTTTCATACAGCTGATTATAATTTTGGAGAAGTTCAAATTTGTAAAGACATAGATGAAAATATTTCATTGATTCCTTTTGAAATTTTCAATTTGACTGCAAGCTTTGATAACCTCGTTCGAAAAATTATAATTGAATCTATACGGTATGCTGAATGGAACGGTGTGCAATAAACTATCGTTGATGATGAAATGGCGCCGAAAGTATTCGAATGGCGTCTTGATTCGGGTTACTTTCTGGTGCATATGTCTTCCACCATAATAACGGATTTATTTTTTCGGCCGCTTTCCATATGAAATGGAGTCCTAAGGTATTTTTCGAATTCTCCCATAACATCACATTCTTTCAATCCCATATTCATGGCTGTATCATGGAGAAATTTATTTTCGTCCATAGATTCATTTGCAGACAAGTTGCATCCTTGTGAGTTTGAATCCAGTTTTCTTGCTGCTAAGTGGATTGGCTTTAATGCAAAGTGTTTGCGTTCTGATAATTTTTCCCTCAGAGCATCATCATCATGCTCATCAATATTAAAAATTATATTAACTTACAAAATTTTAATTCGATTTGTTTTTGGTTTTTAATTAGTTAAAACTAAAAATTTACTTATTTCCTAAAGTTTTGCTCGATTTTGACAGCTTAAGAAGAAAAAATTATAGACAAAATGCAACATCTAGCGTGGTGCTTCTTTTGGATGGAGTGTACTACTATGCAACTCGGCATCCAAAAGTTCTAGGGCAACACTGTCAGCTTGCGAATTTTTAGCGCTAACTTTTATAAACACAAAGACCGCTCAATTTGACATATCGGGCATTTCACGTGAAGCAGACAATGACAAAAAATGAGATTTTTAAATTTGTTCTTCTAAATGGCGTAATCACTTAAATTTTTTTTTATATATTAAATTGAAGTATTATGAAATATGAATTTTTCGCAGTTTTTCGAACTTAACGAATTTTCAATAAAATATTGAGCATTGTGGTTCCTATATGAAATTTACAGCTCTTTTAAATTATGAAATCAGATTTGAAATTTGAGTCTTTTTTCTTATGGAAAACCAGAAGTGAACATTTCATTTCAGAATTTAAACATTTTCCACATATTTTATTTTTTATATTTTAACTTTAAAATATAACATAAAATATACCGATAATATGCTAAAAATTTTTTAATATGATCTACATTAGTTTACGAGATATATGAAAACGTACCGCACTTTGTATGGGATCTGGCACTTTCTTAAGTACTTTAATTTATATATCTTGATTAAAAGCGATCACGTTAATTTTTTTTTTTGTGAAACAGCCATATACTTAAGGTTTTTTTTAAAACTAACATATTTAAAAAATATGTCGAAGTTACTTTGATTTGAAATTTTTCTGGTTTTCTATACATAAAAAAAATTAAAATTCGAATTTGTCTAAAAAATTAAAAGAGCAATATTGTTTATATTTTATTATAAATTCCTTGATTCCAATACCAGCGCTCAAAAATGATAGTCCTTAAACTTCGGAATTCTACAGAAGCCCATGTCTCGGCAATTAAGCCTCATACGAAAATAAAATTGCGTGTACACATTTATGTCTACTAGATGTATAACTAACCGGAACATAAACAAATTTGACGACCTCTTTTTATTTTCACTGTTCGCTTGAAATGCCTCATATACAATACCCAGGAAACAATGCCATGATGATGCCATAACATTTCATATGGAATGACGCTATAAAATCGCTGCTTCACTGATTGTAGGTAAAAATCTGAGATTTTTTTGGGAAACTTAAAACGCATTAGGTTTTGAAGTAGATAATTTCCACAAGAATCAATTTTTTTTTAAAAAAACTGCAGAAGGAATTTGATTTATTAAATATCGCAAGTGGTATAAAATGTACCGCATCAAAAAATAAAAACCGATTCTACTCATTCATTTTACCGTAGTCTTTGCTTTTCGGCACATAATTCTTTATAGTATTTACTCCTTTGACAACATAATAATGCCACATTATTTTTGTTTGAACATTTTTTTTATTTTGATTAATAGAGATTTCAATTTGTGTTCAATTACAGTATTTTTTATTTGAAAATTGTTGTTTATAATCATTTTTACCCTTAATAATAAAAGTAAGTTTTCAATTTAAATATATGTATTTATTTTAAATTACAGTTCCTCGATTTTCGCACAAAATATTGAAAATATTATTCAAAAATATCATAGCTGATAATTAAATAACATGTTTTTTTGTTTTATATTATTTATTATTATTATTAATTCATTTATTATTGTACAGTAGTATAAATAATTTATGATAAAAAATTTAAATTAAAGAACAATAATAAAAACTACATTCTGTTGATCCTTAGGATCAAGTGACGAACTGCAGCACGTATCTCGAAATTACAAAAGTTATTACTAATAGTAAAAAATTTTATGAAAGTTAATGCAAAAAATACACTTAATAGTTAAATCTAATTAATTAAAAAGAAACTAGTAAAGGTTTTATCTTCGGCCAGGCCGAAACTCACATACCCTACACTACATTAAAAGTTATTTTTAAATAAATGTTAAAAAATTTTGAGGAGGTTGAATAAGTCGAAAATATTGTAAAAAGGTTCAAAAACGTTGGAAAAAACTGAAAATGTCAAAAGAGTATGGGAAATGTTGAAAAAAATAGAATAGAAATGAAAAACACGAAATATGTCACGCCCGCTCCTACAATTCCGCCCACTTTTGTTTCAATAAATGATATTCGTGATTGACATGCACATACCAAATTTTAGCACAATAGCTTGTATAGTTTGCGATATGTGCCGTAATTATTCCTAAAATTTAGGGCGGTGACAGACCCACTGGTGCAATCCACTCCGATTTTGATCCAGAAATAGCTTTTTATAAAAAAACTTCTTACACCAAATTTCACTATGATTGCTCATTTATTTCGATAGTTATGCCACTTAAGGTATTTTAATTGTATGAGAGGTGCCACGCCCACTGTTACTATTTCAAAAGCTTTTGATTCATACATACCTATTACCCAGTAAACCACTTACATCAAATTCCAGATCGATTGCTCCAATAGTTCACTTAAAATAGCACTTACAACTTTATGTGAACGAGAGAGGTGCCACGCCCACTGATGCAAAGTTAAGTTTAATTTAATTCTGAAGATTATAATAACCGACACCTCTACACAATATTTTATGAAGATTACTCTGATAGCACACTATCTATAGCATTAAACGTATTTCGCTTATATCGGAGGTGCCACACCCACCGGCACAATTGTGCCAAAATTTTGCAAGAAGACACCTTTTAGCAATTATATCCGCCTTATTAAATTTCATAACGATTGCCTTGTTAGTTCTCTTTTTATAACGTTTTTAAATACTGTAGGCTGTGCCACGCCCTTAAGAGAAATTTTTCAGTATATTGACATAGCTTGTATTCTTTACTACTTTCAGTGGTATCATCTCTAAAATTTTAATGAAAATCGTATGTGCCATTTTGGAGTTGTACGAAATCCAAATTTTCAATTGTTTACAATTCTGCCCACTTTATGCGCAATTCAAGATTCATTAGATCTGTATTCGTGTACCAAATTTCATCATAATATCTTGTACAGTTTACGAGGAATGGCGTCATAAAACTTAAAATTTAGGGATGTACCACGCCTCTTTAAGAGCCTTTGCAAACTTAAGACCTAACCTAATCTTAATGCTGTTCTCATAATCACCAAATCACCAATTTTGATCAAAATCGCAGCAACTTTTTTTCAAAATAGACTGGGGTATATTTACATAGAGTATGGGCGAAAGGCGTGGCTGTGAACCGATTTCGCCCGTTTTTATATGCTAGCAGCTTGCAAAAAGGTGTGACATTTGTGTCAAATTTCACTGAATTAGCTTTCTTAGTTTTCCCGTAAACTTGATTTCAACAGACAGACAGACAGATAGACAGACAGACAGATGACAGACAGACAGAAAGACAGACAGACAGACAGACGGACACAGCTATATCGACTCAGGTGGTGACGCTGATCAAGAATATATATACTTTTCCATACCTGCCACGCCCCCTTCTATGCGTTACAAACGGAATAACAAAGTGAATATACCCTCTGTGTAGGGTATAAAAACGGAATTTATATATATCAGAAAGAAAATTGGACCAAGCACCGACCCTTGTGGAACACCTATATTAATATCTAAGTTTTTACTGTAATGAGAATCAATTTTAACTCTTTGTTTTCTGTTTGTAAGGAAAGACTTAAGCCAATTATATATAGAACCTCTAAATCCGCATTTGTATAATTTATTTAAGAGAATATTGTGGTCAACCGTATCAAAGGCCTTCGTCATGTCAATAAACAAAGCTGCAGACACTTTTTTTTTATTCAAGCCAGAATATATGTCGTTGCAAAAATGAAGTAGAGCTTCTTCAGTAGACTTTCCTTCTCTAAAGCCAAATTGACTGTTGCTGAAAAACTCCTTTTTATTTAAAAAATTTAGCATCCTTTTTTTTATAGCTTTTTCAAAAATTTTTGAATACACTGGGAGAAGAGAAATTGGTCTATAACTATTCAGTACGGTTTTATCACCTTTTTTAAACAGAGGGATTACCTCAGCACTCTTCAGATCAGCGGGAAAAATTCCTGCATAGACGCTTTTGTTGAAAAGATCACTTAAGACATCAACAATATTAAAAGCCACTTTTTTAATAAATATGTTCGAGAAACTGTTTTCAGTGCAAGAGTTGGAATTTTTAAGGGTGTTTATTATTTTGAACAACTCATTTCAAAACTGTAAGTGTTGCCAATAAAAAAACCATTTTTACTGATCGTCATACAGATAGCAAAGTAAAGTTTATTATCAAAAACGACAATCAAAAAAGTCAACTGTCACCTCAGCAAATACCACTCCAGGTTCCAAGAAATTCCAAGTGTTTTATGTTTACTATTTTGGCCACAGGTGGACAGTATAATTATTTGAGATTCTTATAAAATGCCAGAAGAACGTAAATATCATGTTCTGTTGCTCGGTCCGGGGAATGTGAGATGTCTTACGGCATTGTTTTTTAAAAACCGACCACATTAGACTCCTCTTCGGATACAAAATCAATAAAATTACATACTTATAGTTTTCTTGTAATTTGGAAAATGAGTATGAAGGTATTATTGTACGAGTATGACTAACGTATGCGGAATGAAATCCGAACAAATGCATATTGGAAGAAATAAAATGTTATGTGTAATTTTTTTTGTATAACGAAGATTTATTTTCATACTTCAAAACTTATAGTAAATTTAAAAAAAAAAATTGGCCCCATTGCGATCAGCCTTCCGTATTTTTTGGGGTAATTTTTTCATTGACTCCTGGACTCCATTTGTATTCACTTCCTGTAGCTGCTTTTTAATTTTTTGAATGAGGCAGTCGGTGTTTTTGGCTATGTATCCCTTGCTGTAAACATTTCCCTTCAAATTGGCCCAAAATGTTTCGATCGGCCGCAGTTGCGGCACGTTTGGGGGATTAAAGTCCTTGGGTACAAATTCAATACCTCGTGCCTGTAACTCAGTTAAAGTAGACTTCGCATAATGCGATGATGCTAAATCTGGCCACAAAATAATTTTATCACGTCTATGATATTTGTGAATAAATTTTACAAGTACAGGGATACATGTTTCTGCATAAGTCTGCGCTGAAACTGCTGAGCCACCCTTGAAAATTACTGGATCACTGATACCGCGCTCGCTGATTGCCAACCCACAGCAATAATTTTCCTGGAAACTTGGTTTTCGCAATATATTTTACTTCGTGAGGTGCTTTATGTTCTTCAGACTCAAAATAATGTTTTGGCTGCCATTCATTACCTTCCACTGTGAAGTAACTCTCGTCGTCCATCGCACAAATAAAAGAAGAAGACGGGGCAAAGTATTTTCCAGAGAGCGAGCGCAGCCTAGTTTTTATTAATTTTGACTGCTTGTCCGTCGTAGCTGGCTTTGACTTTTTTTTTTTTTAGTTGAATACCCATGGATTCTATATAAGCTTTAACAGATTTCTGGTTGACTCCGTATTTTTTTCCTAATTGGCGGTAAGATTTTGCTTTGCGACCTACAATATCTGCTTTCAGCTGAGCACGAACTTTGCTGTCTTGTAAAACACATTTTTTACCGGAACCTCTTTTTCTTTTTATGCTTGCTTTATCTCGCAACAGTCCAATTATTCGATAAACAGCCGTTTTTTTAAATCCCATGTTTTTAAAATGGTGAAATATCTCAATTTTGGTTTTACTCGGATTTTTTTCGAAAAATTTGCAAACTAACTCTCGACGTTGTAACTTGTTTAATGACATTTTGGCAACTGAATTGAACCAGACCGTTATAGTTTTTATGTCAAATTATCAGTAAAATATACCGCTATTTCTTCAAAATATAAAATAGTAGCTTGTGCAAAATGTGTTCGGATTTCATTCCGCATACGTTAATACCCCAGCAAACATTTCGATTTTCTTATGAACGTTTTAAGTGCTATTTTTCAGAGCCTTCACGAGTATACACTTTCCGAGTACATAACTATGTACATTATATAAGCAACTAATATATATACGTACGTTTCTGATCCTACGCTTTCACACCAATAAGGGTCTCAAAACTTCTCTTTTATGGATCCGGACTAAGAATATTTTGTGATATTTAATTTTTGGTTAAAAAAAAGAAGAAGTACTAAGAAGCCGGCGTCGAACTGGGGAACTAAACACTAAAACGTTTTTCAACTTACATGCATATTGTGTTGTTGTTTTTGTTTACTAAAAAATTCAATTTTACACAACAATTTATTAAACGCAATTATGTATGTATGTGAACTGTGTGATTGTTTTTTTTTCCGAGTTGGGATCAACGGAAGTCTTTTTGGTATGACCAAATCAACGCATTGACGCCATTGGTGTTTGTTCGCGAATCCATTCTTAAATTATTTCCCATTCAACTTTGTGTTTTATTTGATCCAAATTTTTACATGAACTTTTTTATCATATTTTGTATTGTAGAGTGTTATAGTTCTACCGAAACAGTTTTGTGCGTCATAAAAATATTCCAAGTTTAGCAAATAAAGATAAATGCAATCAATACAAACAGCAATAAAGTAACCCACAACAATAAAAATGAATTGCAGCTACAAGTGCAATATTTTTTTGCAACGATTTACCTTCATTCATTCATTGCTGCAACTGCACAGTGGCGAATTTTCTGATTTCATCAGACAAAAACTAGCTATGTTTCAAAATCCGACAGAATCTTTTTGTATTCTTCTATGATTCTTGAAATCTCATCAGTATTTTTTTTGGTTGATGCTACGTTAGTAATCAAATTGCACCCGCCATATTAGCGCAAACATAACGAAAAGTTCATTTTGAATTTCAAGCAAATGTGGTAAATTTTGAAGTGATCTATTTTTAGATTTTCAACCTGAACGTCAAGTGGCGGCAGAATTTGAAGATCCCACCATTGTGTTGAAAATTTACATACGTATTGTTTCAAAAAATCATTATATGTTGAGACTCACCTGATCGATTATGGGTTTTATAAAAATGTGTAATTCGCGGTATAACTTTTGAGATATGGTAATTTTTCTAAATTTCTGGCCAACTTTTTTAAAAAATCGTTATTTTTTTGCAAAAAGAAATTTCAAAATTTAATTTACAGAAACTTTACTTCGAAAATGCATCAGAATCATAATATCGACCCAAAAATCAAGAAAAAAATACATATTCGCTTATTCTGTATGGAGAATAATGTTGCATCAATTTGAAGTTTTACGAAAACCTAAGGGCATGCGTACCGCATGATTTGAGATGGATTTAGTCAGTTTCTAATCTCCTTCAACGAAAGAGACAGTATGTGACCTAGTCTATGAAAAGGGGGCTTACATGCGAAAACAAGTTGTTAAAGGTAAACAACTATTAGGCAGATAAGACTTACGGGATTGCTAGAAATGCAATTTGGTGGAACTAACCAACCAGGGTTGTCTTGCCAAATCCTATCCCGATGCCCCAAAATGGCCGAATTGTATCCAATTATGTTGTTTTAATTAAAACTGTATAAGTTACTGCTCGAAATGTATGCCAAAAGATGGTGCTCGAAGAGGCTTAAATATAATATGTTGGGTTGCATTACTGAATCCTGTCCCAAACATTGGTTGCCACCGGTTTTTTGGGTGAATTTTCATTAATGAAGGCAATGGAGATCGAAAAATCTAAACAGAATATATAGGGTTGCCTTGTCTAATCCTGCCCCAAACATGTGCTGCCACTCATTTCAGAAAAATTGGCCCTAAAAACGGGTGGCAACTCATGTTTAGGACATGATTCGACAAGGCAACTTAATATATTCTGTTAAGGCACTTCGGGCCTTAAGACCTCTTTGAGCTCTATCTCTTATCATACATTTCGAGTTATAATATACTACAGTTTTGATTAAAACAGTAAAATTGTATAAAATTTGGGCATTATCGGGCATCGGGACAGGGTTTGGCAGCGCAACAATGGTTCGATATTTTCACCAAAATGCATAACTATCATTCTCGTAAATCTTTTCTACATCGGGCTTTTGCAATACCGTTTCTTCAATCCGATTCGGCAAAAAAGTGGAAAATGATTTTTTGGCACCTAGGTCCCATTTTCATAAGCCAGATTATGTATGACACCGCCCTCGAGCTGTTCGCAATCGAGCTGTTTCGCCCTCCAAGCTAAAAAATTCCGTATTTTTTTGGCTCATTATGATGTTGTGTAAAATAGCACAAACTAAGATCCAGCGTCACGCTGGTTTCATTCTTGAATCGTCATTGATTTTAATTATAAGCCTCTCCTTCAAAATTTTGGTCCATGGAATATCTCGTTTTCATTTCCAAATTTTGGGAGTTTGTCCAACTGCACGTACTTTTTACAACTTTGGTAGAACATTAGTAAGGAGTCTTTTGGTTATGATGAAATCTAATAGAACACCGAAAGTAACTTACAATTCGTACCCAATATTTTCATTCCTTAAAAATGTCATCCTCCTTTTCTTGCTGTTTGGTATCTGAGCATTCCCGACAGCAAGCTCAAGCTTGTGTAAAACTCGAATACGATTTTCGTGCTCAAGGCATCAACCATAGAGTCCGTCAAGTCCGTTGCGCCGAAGTATACAATCGGGAATTTACTACATTTATTGCTGGCAACAGATTACCTACAATTTCACCAACTTTTTTCTCGATAAGTTTCTGGATTGTACGAGAATATTTAAGAGTTCTGCATCAGCCAGCGTTGTAAATTGTATGAGTACTTGAAGTTTTTAGGTGTATTGATTAACGTCATATTTTCATTGAAAATTGAACTATTTTTGTAAAGCCTTCAAGTATTTCCTAGTTAATTGAATAAAATATGAATTCTTGTAGTGATGAAAGTTAAATAACAACCCAGATGCCGAATTCATAACAATTTTAGACGTTAATTTAAGAACCAAATTACGTAACAATATGTGTAACGTACCCTACTGTGCTGCATCCATAAATCGGTGAGTTTCCATGAGCATTACGTGAAATGGACATAAGTAAAATAGGGCTAAGGTCTCTACAAAAAAGTCACTTGGAAGTCCAGTTGGTCAAATAATCTCAACTGCTTCCATCAGCACCATGAACAGCAATCCCAACTACTCCTGATGGACGCATCATCAAGTCCAAAAAAAGTGAACAAGTGTACTTGTCGAGGACATAATTCTTATATTGTACTGCAATGAACTGAAACGAAGGAGCAACTACTACAAGTAGGTAGTGCTGTCACACAATATATGGACAGAAGAATGGAGAAAGTAAAAGAAATAAGAAACCAGGAAAATAAAAATGAATTCTATTCGCCTGACACGATGCCATGTTGTGAGAGCATAAATTTTGTAAAAGTCCTCTAAGGATTGCTAGTGAAGGGCAATACAGATAAGGGAGGATGGGGCACAACATAAACTGCTGCAGTAAATAATGATTTGTGTGCAAATGGATAAAAGCACAGACGCACACTTTTGCCAGATTTTGTCGCTTTTTTGCTGTTGTTTGTTCCTTTGTTTGTTTGTTTGGTTGTTTGTTTGTTTGTTTGGCTTTTTACGTACGTTTCAGAATGTAAATCAACTGATTCTTTGACATTACCTGGGGATAACAACTTCAACGACAACAAGAAGAACAAGTTAAGCAATGGAGTGGACATAATTAATGCGATTGTAATTTGAGTTGAAATGCGGTTGTTGGGAAATATACCAACATATATGCACTCAATGACTGGCATTTTATTATATATATGCTCAACCACTCAACCACACAACAGTTAAAAGGGAGCATGCGAATCAACGCGTTACCAAACTGTTTGTCCTTAAAATATGAAACTCGTAATATTTAAGAGTAATTTGTTTGTTAAGCTCATTCTAATTTTTCTACATCGGAAAAAATATGAGAGGCTTAAGCCATGAAAAAATTACTATGGAGAAAGATTTCAATTTGCAGTAAGTGGGTTATCGCAAGCCGACATATAATTTTATAGCCCAATTTTTAGTTAATTGTGTTTAATTTTTTTTTTTTTTAACGCATTAGGAGCTACTCCTAACATAAGTAATGGCAATAAAATACATAGATGAAAAATCCGAATATAATTTTTCAATAAAATCCCAAACTTTATTTTTTATCTTCAGTTTTCATATTCAACTTAAGTCTTGTCCGAGAATCAAAATTTTTTGAAATGAATCAGGATTGTAGGCTGTTTGAAATCGATAACTGTGGAAACATAAGTTTTCAAATTTTAGTAATTTGTACACCGGAAAATGTCATTTTATTAGAAGCACTTTTTTTCCTGATTTCCTCAACGAAACATGTCTTGTCCCGAGCTCTTCTGGACTAACATTGAAATGGCTGATATCGTTTGAAGATAGTTGTATAACTAAAATCTCGCGACTTGAGTCCACCTAGCAACGGATGAAACTGGTATAACTAGCTTTAGCCCCTTTATTCTGATATCTTCCTTTAGTGTAATAATTTTGGTGTTGCTTTACTGAAGAGTAAGTTCAGTAAAGTAATTATAGCCAAGCGAATGTTTACGACATAGAAATAATGGTTTAACAGTAATACATTTGGTAATTGTGTCAAATATTTGATTGTACAACTGTTTAAATATGATTTTGTAAATACGAAGAAAAGTGCTATTTGACAAATGATTTTTAAGCCCTTTATCTTGCGTTAAAACGCAATGAAGCTGTTGCGAGAACAGCTGATTGTCAAGAAATCTAATAAAATAAAAATTGAAATTACGAAGAGCAAAAGTTGCTGACGCGGGTCCAACATATCTAACCTAGGCTGCCATTTATGGGAATTGTCATCGACAAACTATCGCAGAGTACTGAGACTATCCTAGTAGCAAAAAAGGATTAATAGCCTATTTTAAAAGCCTTTTAAAGACAAGTAGAAAGACAACACATTATATTTATAAATTCTTTATAGGCGCTTATTAGAGCCATTTGCCATATGGAGAATAAATACATTTTTCCCTCTATGCTTTCTTTTAAGAGACTCGGTAAAATATCTTTCTGAGCTGTTTAAAACACCTTAAAACTAAAAAAAAAAATTTCAAGTGTCTTGTAGAGCTTTATTATTTATATAATTTTATGTGATTATCTAATTATTTAATATACGAATAGCAAAATTTTATTTTAATCGAATTTAATTTAAACTTGTGACTTACAAATTTCCAAAGTCAGTCTCGAACCCATGTCTCAGCGATTTATAGTCCTGCGCGCTATCTAGGCTACCTATCACATATTATGTTATATGTCAAAGGCGAATCATACTTTTCGCACATTTGTTTTGGCGACAAAAAATGAACAATAATGGAGCCTAGCTCATATCTCTCTTTTATAATATCTTGCTCTAGCAAGACATTATAAAATTAAATTTTACTACCCAGGCAAAGTATCATATGAGTTTTGATACAAAGCTATTTTAAAAACATCAGTCTTGTGAGCTGGATTTTTGCATTCATAACTTCCCCTGATGCTACTAGGGCATATAACGAAAGCTCTGAGCCGATCTGGCAAGCTAGAAAAGCGGGCGCTTCTTACTATAGTATGAAAACTCTGTCTGTGAAGTTGGCCCACCATTTTTTGATTTTTCAAAAAATGAAACTTGTGCTGCGATGTGTCCGACGTGTGCTATGATGTGCCATATTTAAAAAAAATATCATTTCTAGGATTCGATTTTTATAAGCAAAGTAATTTTTTAGTGTGAAGTTGGCCCAACATTTTTTGCGTGTGAAGTTAGCCCATTATTTTTCTATTTTTCAAAGAATTGATGTTGTGCTGTAATGTGCTCGACTTGTGCTATGATGTGCCGTATCGCAAAAAAATAATTCCAAGTATTTAATAAAAAAATTATTTAAAAAAATGTGGGAAGTTGACCCAGCATTTTTTGATTTCCAAAAAAAAAGTATTGTGCTCAACTTGTGCTATGTTGTGCCGTATTGCAAAAAAAAATAATTCAACTTTTGTTATATCAAACTTGCAAAAATCTATAAATCATACAAAAATGTATGTGAAGTTGGCCCACCATTTTTTGATTTTCAAGAAAAAAATTGTTGTGCTTCATTGTGCTCGACTTTTGCTATGTTGTGCCGTGTTGGAAAAAAGTATGTTTCAACTTTTACTACACAAAATTTGCAAAAAACTATAAATCATACAAAAATGTATGTGAAGTTGGCCCACCATTTTTGGATATTCAAAAAAAAAGTGTTGTGCTGTATTGTGGGCTAACTTCACACGCAAAAAATGTTTTTGCTCATAAAGGTCGAAATTGCAGGATTCATTTTATATCCTTTACGGCACACGGCAGCACATCCTGAGCACATTTCAGCACAAGGCTACTTTTTTATAAATATCAAAAATGGTGGGCCAACTTCACACTAAAAAATTACTTTGCTTATAAAAATCGAATCCTAGAAATGATATTTTTTTAAATACGGCACATCACAGCACAAGTCGGGCACTTCGCAGCACAAGTTTCATTTTTTAAAAAATCAAAAAATGGTGGGCCAACTTCACAGACATGAAAACTCTTACCCTTATAATTACAGTGGCTTGTGAAACCGGCGTTGGAATAATGTAATCCTCTGTGCTTTAAATAATACACTGTCGCTGTGTGGCACCCGGAAATTAGTTTAATCTAAGTTTTTTAAATTTCATATCATACTTTGTTGTTCGCGCAAATCACAAATTACAATGCACTATAACGCTGGTTGTGATTTCTTTGTGCAAAAAATCGCAGAAAAAAATAGAATTTCTTCAATCGCTCTGCAATAAATTTTGTAGTGTCTTTAACAAAAGTTTGACTTTTCGGGTCAAAAAAGCTCTATTACGTATCTTGCTGCAACGCTTAGCAAAAATCATGTTGTCTCTGTTTGTCTTTTTGAGCTATATCGTTGTGTTTAGCTCTTTACTATGCGATATGAAGCCAAAACTTCAGAAAAATTTCAGCTCCGATTTCAATATTGATTCGCAAAAAAAATTGTTCGCAATTTTTGATATAATTGAATGCAAAGGTACATATGTATGTATGAATGTATGTATATGTAAATTGATTAATTAACCTCGAACTTAGAGGTCATACATTTTGAAATGTTTAATCTATGTCTGGCCGTGTACTTATTATAGATTTTTTCGCACGTCAGGATTCTTAGAAAATTTAAAATAAATTTCTTTTTTCAGAATATGTATGTCATGTCAGTATTTTAAAATATTTTACCCGCTAGAACCGAAAATTTCATTTTTGCGTTTTTATTTTCTACTGGCAATTTTAGCATAGAATATTTCAAATTCTGACGTCAGGCAACAATTTTGATTTAAGATTTGGCTTAGAGTTTACAAGACATCATACTGGCATCCCAGCTTCGCGAATTATTTTTTTTCTAATTTTTGTTTTCGGCGCCAGCATGCAGTATATGCTGAACCGCTCTAGCTTTCCGTGGAGAAGTCAACATTTTGAAACATTTTTATCAGCACAAGTAAGAATCTGCTGTCAAGATGTCGATAGCAGATTCCAACTCAGCAAACAGCCTGACTTCTGACTTCTACTTCTCTCAGAAAATATAAAATTTTTGCGTTTTAAAAAAGCTAGCTTTGTCCAATGATTCTAATTTAGAAATTTGAATTTAAATTAAACTAATATTTCAATAGATAATATTTTAAAAGTTTTTTAATACTCTGAAATATTTCAATTTTATATTGTTTTACAGATATAATCACAACAGCAAGCATGTTGGCCAGGCGTCTTGTAAGCCAAGGAATCATTCTGAAAAAATGTATCTTTGAAATGCAACCTCATTGACCAAATTCATTGATATTTTTTTTTTTTCATAGTTTCAACTGTTATTTTGAAGGCAGCTCCAGCTCTTGCCTATCATGCCCCCAAAGGAGAATGGAAAGGTGCTAGTATGAACGATTTACCGATACCTGAGGGAGACTGGCATGAGGATTACAGTCGCAGAAATTTACCCTACAACATTTTTATGGCCAGTGGTATTATTGTTTTTATCGCTACTGTTATAGGGGTTGGAGTGGTGCACTTCAATTTTTTTTCAAAATATTTAATGAAATTTTTCTTATAGGGCTATAAATCAGAAATAATCAACTACAATTTCTTTCCACCAAATCATTATGATGAGGATAAAGCAAGTGGTTAAGTTTGCAATGTCACTTACATTTACATAAGCTCCTCAGTTATTCAAATAAAAGGCTCATTAATCTTAAATATAGTTAGAGATTTTATTTGTTTAAGGATATCTACATATGTACATATATGGTTTTTGACACATTAGTCTAGCTCAAAACTTTAGAGCCCTATATTTGTTAGTAATCCCTTTCTTCATCTAGATCCGAAGTGTTGTTGACCCGAAAATGGGTCCCGTGACCATGGTACCCATTTTCGAACCATTTCCCGAGCCACCCGTAGTGATGTTCAAAACTATGTTTCGAGCTATCTTTCGTTTGAAAAAAAATGTTATCCTGAAAATTCGTCAAAAACGGGTACCATAGTTTAGGGGCATATTTTCAGGTCAAAAACGCTGCTTTCCAGGGTCCCGAGCCTCCCTTAGTGATGTCCAAAACTATTTTTTGAGCTATCTATCATTTGAAAAAATTAATTTTTTTCCCGAAAATGGGTCAAAAACGGGTATCATGTTCCGGGAACACATTTTCGGGTCAAAAACGCTTCTTTCCAAGGTCCCGAGCCGCCCTTAGTGATGAAAGAAAAAAACACATAAAAAGCTTTAAAATAAATGGAGTCCTTCTTTTTTGCCTTCTAATATCAGGCCTGATAGCACGTCTGCTGTGAGAAGGCATATTAGCATTTCATGAGTACACATATTTGTATTTGCATGAAAATCTAATCTTAAGGCCTCATACATTGAGCAGTACTTTGCTCAATTCCATGCTGGGTAGTTTCACAAAATTTTCTGTGGGCGGTGAATCTGTGTGACTCTGCTAAAAGTGGCAAATACGATAAGTGGCTCACTGGTATCCTCTGGTGTGCATATATATGACCTCTGCAGGGATACACTCGCTTCTGCAGCAAAAATAGTCGCTCTGTGTCGAATTCTGTAGTTTACAACTTTAAGACAACGGGTTTGATCATACCCAGGTCATTCTGCAAATCAAAAAAAGTGCGTCTTTGCTTTTGCAAATCATAATTTTATTTACTTTTTCAAACCAAGCAATCGATAGAGCAAAAAAGACACAAAATCTTGTGGATTTTTTGCAGTCTTATCACTCTTTCGAAAATCTTATTTCAATAGAGCCCAATATCTTTTAGTTGGGCGAAGCTCTGGGCAGTTGGGCGTATTTGCTATTTTTGGTACGAAATTGGTCTTTTTACTTGCATACCATTCCATCGTAGCTTTAGTGTAATGAGAGGTTGCTAAATCTGGCCAGAACATCACGGTACCCTCATGTGCACGAATAAATGGTAGAAGACGTTTTTCGAGGCACTCGTCTATATAAATTTTGGAATTGATTGTGCCTTGCGTGACAAAAAATCTGCTTCTTAGACCACAGATGCATATGGCCTGCCAAACCATATATTTCTTCGGAAATTCCGAAATTTTTTTTTCTTTAAATATACTGGACACATGCCCCTTTTTTGGTGATGTATAACATTCGTGCCCAGGTATCTGCTTAAAATCTGCTTTAACGTAAGTTTCGTGTTCCGTAACACAGCAATCAAATTTAGTTAGGTACCTTCATACAATTTTCGGGCTCGCATCTGAGCCATCAAATGCTTTTCATCAAAACGGTCCTGTACTTTTTGAACTCTATATGTCTTTAGCTTACTTTTCTCCTTTATCCTTTGTACAGTATATTTTGATGTGAAGGCTCTAGCCGCCATATCTCGCACTGAGGTGTTGGGATTTTGCTTAAAAAGGCGCTTCACCTTCGTCGCTACCTTTGGGTTAGAAAATTCTGGTTTTCTGCCTGAACCTTTTTTTCGTGAAACAGGTAGACCCTTCTTATAATTAGAAATGACCGTCAAAATAGTTTTTGCTGATGCACCAACTATTTTTGCTATAGCTTAATATTTGAACTCTGGATTTTGCAGGTATGTGGACAAAATCAGTTTGCGGACTTTTTGTTGCTTGCTAGATGTATTTGTCGTCAAAAGTGCTATTTTCAAGTGGTATACATCATATTAAACGTCACTTTATATAGAACAAATATTGTGTCTATTTAGACATATAAGATTACCAGGTAGAGTAAAATACAAAACATAAAAAGCGCAAGTTTTTTTTGGGATAGTCCTTATGTTTTAAATAAGTCATTTAAGATGTGACATGAATTTTGTATGAATTTTTTGTTTTTTTTTTTTAATGTAACTTTGTAAAAACTAAATAATTTTTTTTTTTTGTATAATAAATGAAAAGTGTTGCGTTTATATTTTGTTTGTTGTGGGTCAAATAAGCTGTGAGCCACTGTACGTATGCAGGTTATGCTAAGCACCTCACAAAATATGGACGGGATAAGATAAAGGGCGTGGTCCTTTTCATGTAACAAAACACCTGAAGCTCTATACTTTAGCTCCTATGAAAGCAATAGCTTTGAGATTTGGTGATAAGATCGTAGAAAAATTTCAATTTATGCCAGGTCTGTTGATTTTGAAAAATGCAGATTTCTTGGTTTTGATATAAGATAATGATCGGTGGTAAAATAATATGGGGCGATTGTGCAACTTTAAAGTAGAAAATAGGTATTTTAATTTTTCTCCGCTCAACTTTTTTTATTAGAAGAAAATAATATGTAGGAAAACTAATCGCGGATTCAAATTTATCGATCGATCGCTGTTCAACTCCGATTCGAAAAATGGCAGGTCTGGTAATTTAGAAAAATGTAGATATTTTGGTGTTGAAATGAAACATGGGTATGGAAATATTGAGGTCTGTAGTGCATTTTGTTGGCATCACGTAGGCCCGCTTATAAAAATTTATGACAAAATTAACAAATTTCGGCATTTGGACACATTGAACAACCATACGGAACCATATGCATTCCAATCCATGCCAGTTAAGTGGGGACATTTTTTCAGTATAAAGACACTAAACACTCCTCCAATGTAGTATATAATTAGTTTTGTGATAAAAAGATCGACGTTTTGGAGTAGCCAGCCCGGAGACCTGACTAAAATTCAATAGAGAACCTTTAGAACGTAGTCAAGGTTAAAATCGTAAAAAAAAAATATGCAAAGAAAGATTGGTACGCCTTATCCAAAACAAATTACGAAAAAGTGTAGAGAGTGTGGGTCGCACGTGTGAAGCTGTCTTCAAAAACAGAGGCTACAGCCAGTGGTGTCAATTCAGTAGGGCTGGGGAGGGTATTGGCTCCTCCCCTCAAAGGATCTGATACTAGTGAGTATTCAATACCTTAATTCAATAAACCCATCTAATAGTGGTGGTATTATAATTCTCGCTCCCCCCCAAGATTTGGTGAAGTGACGCCACTGGCTACAGCACAAGATATCAATGATTTAAATGTTTGTGCATACCAAAAAGTCAACAAATGCAATTTATGCACGATTTTTTCTCTTTTTTTCCAGATTTTGCCATTCATTTCATCAATTTTTTTACATTTTGATCATTTTTTTTTTGTTAATGGACTATAGCTGAAGTTCGTTTTATTATTAACACTAATCATACCAAGACTTAATATATACCTATTTCTACCATAGCGGGTCAAATGACCCGACTTTATGTTTCATGCTTGAATGTATGAAATATGGATGTTAGGAAGGAAATAAAAATATAAATTAAATTTATTATAATTAAACAAAATAGTATGTTGAGCATTTCTATTACAAAAGCAAAAACTAAAAATTTTTAATTCATAGCTGTTCGTCTATAGTAATGTTTTCACCCGGTTTGTAACAGTCTTTGCTGTTCTCAATGAAAATATTCCAAATTGCAGATACCATAGCGAATTTATCTGTTTTCAAACGTTGGCTCCGCTGACTTTTTTTATCAAAACAAATAAATCTAAGAATTTCGGTAAAATTATTTCTGCTAATAGTTTCAGAAAAAAATTTAGGCCCCCAAATGTTATTCCACAAAAAGGAAATTTTCATATTATTTGCACCATATGCAGCTCGAGCATATAAAATTGCAATAAATGCATCTAATTTTTTTTTTAGATAAACTCCAATAGGAACCCAACACTCTCTTTGCTTCTTCTATTGTGCATGTTCTTATATGGTTCATAATACGGTGGTCAATTATCAATGAAAATGCAGTACTAACCTTACCTTTCATTATATGACGTTTTGCATATCCTGTTGGGCCTACTTCTTGCCTGAAAATGTTATGAAGTGGTGCTCTTCCAGGTGTGCCATCTACTTGCATTTGTTACCAAACAGATCCATCATTCGCAACATTTTGTTCATTTATTTCTCCTTCACTTTCTTCCGAACTTGAGAGTAATCTTATTTTTTTTCGGCCACTACATACATTCACAATATTTTCCTCTTCATTGTCAGTATCTGTAGAATCAAACTCATTTTCATTTGCAACCAATATATCTTCATTTTCAGAAAATTCATCTTCACTAATTTCTGAAAACTCTTCGCCATTATTATTTATATCTTCTAAGAACTTGTGCTGTCTTTTTTGCTTCGACATTTTTCTGGGTAAAAAATGACCTGTATTACTGTAAAAAAAAAAAATATTAGCTATGTACTTACCAAGACTTTCAATTTTTGCCACTTTTTCTTACACAAATTTGATATTTTCTTGCAATTATTCTGAACTATTTTCGTTGAGCTACTTTACGCAACAGTCTTTGGAAGAATGGGCAGCTTACTGACTACAAATATGCCTCGACAATCTCATAAAACAACAAAATTCTGAACGGGTCATTTGACCCGTTATGGTATGTTTAGTGTTAAATATGAAGGATATACCTTTGCAAAAAAACAAACACTTGCTGTTTGTTAATAACGACACTGTAGACTAAGAAAGAAAATATAAGAAAGTGCTATTTATATATCCATAGCTACATTTTCTATATAGTTGATAGAAGTCTTACTCAAAAAATGTATATGAAGTGCCGTTTCAGTAGTAACTCCATTAATTAAGTGAGGTTTTTTTTTTTTAATTTAGATGGTGAGTCTTGGTGTGACCCCGATAATAGCCCGAAAACCATACCCTTTTTACTGGAAAATTTGATAAGATCTTTAACTTGCACCATTTTTTAAAACAATATTGTCTACCTAAACTTAAAACAGGAACCGCTAAACCAGTTTTCAATATTAATGAAAGCCCTTTTGAAGAGCTTTGTCCAGACATATAAGGATATTGTTATCCGCTGACACATCGTAAAAAAACAAAAAGTTTGTTTTCTCATGTAGACATGCGTATATACTGTCAATATAATAGTGAATTAAATTCGAGTGCAATTCATTGTTTTAATGCTTTCGTACATAAATAATATGTACTTTTACACTGGCTATATTTTAATGTAAATACATGCCGTGTATGCAGTTTTACTTTGGAAATGTGTACATATTCCGTTCAGTGTGGACAAAGGACAACATTATGACAGTTCATTATTTTTATTTTTTTTTGACAATGGGTTACAGCCAACGTTAATTCGGTATACACGTAGGTGCCCGTTGCATTCGTTGGTTGGCTCCATACACGCATACGCACCAATTTAGGGTGGGAATTAGGCGGAACGTATAAGCTAGTATATAGAAAAGCAACGGAAAATGATTCAATAGGCATGGTCCGTCCCTGTTTGCATGTGGCTTAAATTTTAATTTTTGTTTATATTAATTTTGTCCTAAAATGATATTTTTATTTGTGCTATTTTCAGGTTTAATACTTAAATATTTATCAATAAATTATGGGTAATGCCAACTGCGTGCAATAGGATCGTATGTTTTGGAATAATATAAAAAAAATTGTTTACTATGCTAAGAATCACGCGATTGAAATTACACATACATTTACCTAAATACTGAAAAATATCATACCATTAGAAAACAAATAAATTTTTAAAGTGATACACAACTTTACTAAATACGTATGTACATATGTATGTATGTATGTATGTATGTTGATATATGACTTCATAGTTAGATCACGTGCGAAGATAGATAAGTAATAAACGTCAACTCTTTAATCAACCGAATGTGTGACTACTAGAAAATAATTGCTGATTGGCCATATTTGTACAGCCTTTCAATAGTACTTCAAGTCGTTGGAATCTTTGCAATCGTATAACCACTTACACTGTTCGACAACAATTGTACCCCACTCTGAAGTCAAAAATTCTCTATTATATCACTATATAAAAAAACTGGGCTCAAAGTTTATAAGAAACATTATCTTGGAACATTTCGAAGCACAATAAAGAGAAAACCAACGTATTGGAAGTCCCTTAGATCTCTCAATCTCTTGACGTTTAAAATTCTGCAGTGAACAACTATAAAGCAAACTTTACCCAAGACCGCATATTTAATTATATTAAAGCGCAAGCTTTCATATTTGTAATTCCTGTCAAAAAATTTTTTTTTCATTGTAGTGTCTAAAAGTGCATTTAGCCTTAATTTTTCTTTAAGTTGTGAAGCCATGGAGAGTTTTTGATCTCATATTCGTAATATTCGAAAAAAATTCTATCTGAATCACCTGAATTTCGCCTTCAACAAAATAAATAGCAATAATAATTTTGTCGACCAGTGCTATCACCTGGAAAATCAATTAACAGAATATAATAATCCTACAAGTTGAATAAACTTATTTAGTACTTTCTTTAAGTTAATGACTAAGTGTGTGCTGACTTAAAATAAACACATGTTTCTTGAGTAAACTTCAATAGATAACGATAAATCAATATGTTATATCTATCTACATTTAATTTAAATTTTCCATACATTTTAAATGGCGTCATTTAAGTGGAATAGAAATGAAACGATTTTAAGGTAAGAAATTTTTTTTTAAATATTGGCTGCATGTTATGGAAAAGAATAATAATCTAAGAGATTAATGGCATTGGCCTTGAAATTTTTAATTATTGTTCGCTATCTAGTAAGGGGGCTATATTAATTGCGCATAAATTTTCTACCCCACGTAAGATATCATAGTATTAAAAATATACCCTTTATATCATGCAGTAAGAAAATTATTGAATCTCACGCAGCCTTTGCGTAATAAATGCATATTAATATTAAATATCCGTATAGGAGCGTAAAGTGCCAGTCTTTGGTTCAATTTGCAACGCTGGTGTAAAATCCGACTCAAAAAATTATGTGTATGTAGAGTTGAATTTTATGATTTTGTACGGACTTTAATTTTATGATGTGCCCTTGGCACCTTAGCGTGGTAAAAGCTGAGATAATGTATACAACTAGTCGAAAAAAAGAATCGAGATAAATGACTTCTATATATGAAATGTAGCCCATGTTGAGACATTTACAACGAATACTATACTTGTTGATCATACGTCAAATGACGGAGATATAAGAAAAAACAAAATCGCATCGAATTTAGAGGCCGAAAAAATAAAAGTTTTTTTTTTTTCTTAAAAATCTTTTAATATTAGCTTTCAAACTATCGGATGTCATTCGAACTTTTTTTGTATGGATATGCAGATATACAAAAAAAAAATTAATGAGTGTAAATGTCTAAATAACAGAATATCATGCAACAAATGTAATAGAACCCTCGGACGATATGACGTTAATAACGACTTAGCCAAGTCGTATAAAAAATAATAGCGTCTGAGAGCAAGCCGTTAAAATAATGAAAATATTGATTGAATATATGATGTTTTCAAATGATCTGATCGTACGCACCGTAAAATGAGAACTCGTATCGTATGAGGGTTTGTCTCATCGTCTGAGGGTACGTCTCATTGTCTAAGGGTACGTGCTATGTATATGGGCATTTTCAACGAAAGGTACACCAAGACAAAAAAAAATTAAAAGTTATTAAAAAAGCGATATTATCTAAGAAAAATATTCAAATTTTATTAATTGAAACAATTTATATTTGAATTCATTCACAACAGTGGGCAAACCGACTTCAAAATTGCACAAATGCAGTTTCTCTCTTTTGTAATTTTAAAGAGTATTTTGTCTTAAATATTTAAATATATAAGAGAGATGATACATAATGATAGTCACTCCGAATAATCTCTCTCCCAACATCAATAAGCTTAAACAAATGTAAAGACATCAAACTATTCTCTATTAACTGTAAATTTTTAATTTGCTTTAGCTCATGTTCTAATGTCCCGTCCGACATCAAAAAACAGCATTTGTTCTCATTTCGTGGTTAAGAACAGCAGCAAATGTGTCAAAATATTTGTTTAAACAGTGTTTTATGAATACAATTAAAAAAAGAAACAACGAGTGCAAAAAAGTAAAATTTAAAATTTTTAGAGCTGTTTGAAGTTTGTCCCGTTCGAAAAATTTTTGTAAAACTTTTGTAACTTAAAGTAAATATATACTATATAAATATCAATTATGTGTGTATAAGTATACTTATATATATATATATACATATATATATATATATATATATATATATATATATACATATATATATATATATATATGTATACATATATATGTATATATATACTTATATATATTAAGCCACAACAAGGAAGACGTTTGCTATTTTTTAACGAAACTCATACAGCAGTTACAAAGTCAGTATGGAAATTTTATAAATACATTTGTGTTCTCAGATGGTAGCGGCTCGCAGCTTAAAAAAAATTCATTGTTTCGAGCTTTTTTGATTTTTTAAGAGAATTCCGGTGCAAATACATGGAATGGAACTACTTCGCAAGTTCACATGGAAAAGGCGCAGTTCAGAGCAAATTAAAGAGTTTTTCAATTAGTAGACAAATGGAAGGATGTGTCAAGCTTGCTTAAAATTGATCTCGACTATATATTTTAAAATTGAATAATATTAAATTTGATTTTTTAATTACTATATAAATCTTACGTATTGTTACGTACATAAATTTCAAGAAATCTTATGAGTACATGAAAAATTTACCAAGTAAACCATTATGGAAAAATATGTCCCATTCGCAATTTCCCGTCACGACTCATATTATACTTTGTAAGAAAATAAAAATAAAAAATGAAATAAAAAAGATTTTTCAATTGAAGGAAATTTAATAAAAAGTACTATTATTCCATAACATTTTAAAATTAGTTGCGTTAAAAAATGTTGGTATTTTTCACTGACTTATGTTTTTCTATAAATGGCCATGAAAAACACTTTCATTTTTTGTCCCATTCGAATGGCTCTTTTATTGCCTTTATCTTGGAACCGGTAGTACGTCTGCCCTCAAATTTACCACTAAATATAGTGCTACCAAAGGGTTATTCCTTTGAGTAACAGTAGAAAAAAAAAGTGTTTTACTTTGACTTTTATTCCACTTTAAAAGTGTACGACGGTCCCAATCGACAGTATGGAAATGCCCATATGCATATACATCCGAAACATAAGGCAAATATAGTACGGATGTGGCTACTATATAACTGCCGAAAAGTTATGGAAACACCAGCCCAAAGTCCGGATCTAAATCCCATCGAGAATGTGTGGGCACTTTTAAAAAAGCAGGTGGCCAAAAGGCACCCAAAAAACAAAACAGCGCTTAAAACTGCAATACTTGAAGAATGGCAAAAAATACCAAGTAATTACGATATGAAAAAGTTGGTGAATTCGATGAAAAAACGGTAAACAACATGTGATTGATGCCAGAGGTGGCCACACTAAATATTAAATAATTCAAACATTCAGTTTTAGTTGCAAAAGCCCTTTTTTTAAATTTTGTGTAAAGCAATTCTTGACATATGTATAACTGAGTAGAATTAATTTTTGCAGTTTTTTTCTTGTTTTTGCGTCGAAATTGCGCCATTTTTTCTTAGAATTTCCTTATAAATATTATATAAAACTATATCTGATAAAAAAAATTTTTGGAATACAATAAAAAGTAATATCTTTTGCATAGCAAATTGAAATATGGCAATTCTTGACATACTGTACATAAGTTTCTAGGCATTATAGCTAACAGCAATTTGAGATGGCAAATCCAAATCACCGAATTTTATAAGAAACTAAGAAAATGTCTTACATACTACGGCACCTCAGTTACTGTTGTAGCTATGATGTGCTTAAACAAGCATATCTGGCAGTAGCAAGACGTATCTACATAAGATAAAGAATAACTGCTTGGGATACAGCGTCACACTGCATAGTTATGTATTAAAAATTTGGGAAAATACGAAAAACCTCATAAGTAGAAACGACAATTAAATTAAAGAATTAGGCCTACTTCAAAAAGGGAATGAAAAACAAAGTTGCTAAAAATGGTGCAATATCTGTATGGAATCTCTAATCATAATGCAAATGCTGAAAGAGTTGTTGCCCTTATGTGATCACAGTGAACATAAGCAAAAAGTTCGGTTATCAATAGCACGCTTGAAAATAATATTTAGCTTGAATTTAATCTTCGAATGACGTGCACAGAATGTTAGCATTACATAAAAAATAATATTAATAAGTACCGCAAAATATGAAAGGGCCACACAAAAAGGCACTTAAAGTTTCAATTTCGCAGTGTAAGTACTCATGCTTATCGGGTAATATTAATTAATTTCGTTGAAGTTCCTCATTCATAATTAAGAAACACAATATCACTATCTTATCCTATGTAATATAGAATATATTTGTACCAAATTAATTATTAACTCGCAACAACCAGAGTAGAAACAAAATTTTTATAAATAAAGATTTTATTTTATCCTTAGCTATTAGTTTTAACAATTAAATATAAAATACCAATGTAATGATTTGAAGGATTTAGTAGAAAAACACCAGATTGTCAGTTGGTTAGTGAATGCCATTCTGCTCAAAAAGCCAATAAATACATACGAATTTTTAGTTGCTCTCGCCGTATGGTATCACGTTCTTAACCCAACCGTACAAACGAGGTACCTGTGTACCCACAACGAAATCCGAACATACATTTGTAGAGTAATAGGCCCAAATCGGTTTGCAGTAAGACGAACACCGAGTATGAGCTTTTTTGGTTGGACCGGGATGGCTGCATTTATGGCACACGCTTTTCATAATTTCCCTCCCGTTCGGATCGCGATGGTCTGCAGACTGTTGTCGTTGTTGTTGTTGGTTTGCTAATGGAGAACTCAACGAATTTTTCAGCTCCGTTTCCCTGGTCAGTCCAATAAAAAAATGCTGTGTGATCCGTGGGATACTAGAATGGGCTACAATATTTGGGCGGCACAGATGCCTCGAGAGTTCTTCCGGAAAAATTGTGTGAAAACTCGCATCACTTTTCTTATCATGGAGTTCTCAATAAATGATGTAGGTTGTCAGAGCAGCAACATCCAACATATTGTAGAAGAAAATTTGCAATCTACTTGTCTTTCTTTTGGCGGTACAGTTATCTAGCATCCTATCTATAATGTCCATACCTCCATTGGTTCTTTTGTAGTAGAAATGGTATCTTACTGGCCATTTATTTGATCGGTTGGAGCATGACAGTGCATGCTGCTAAGCTTTTACACGGACTTCTTTTTCTTCACGACCACCGACAAGAACGAATAGTCTTACTGGTAAATACAGCAAGCCCAACCCACTTGAGCGGTAGGATGCGGCTTTAATATCTGTTGAATCTGGCGCAAAGTCTCCAATAGCGCAAGACCCATTGACACAGGAGAGCTCTTCACTCGAAAGGACATGAAGAAATTGTCCGCTGTTACGCTCTGGTTCGAATTTCCATACATTTTGACTAAATCAATGACAATGTTTTCGCCTACGTTCGTTTGGCGTTGCGCACCAGGCAGTTTTTCCTTATAGATATTACCCTTTCATTGAACAGTAAGTGGCCGCACCACATATGAGTCCTTTAATAAAAATCACATTTAAAATAATCGAATTCGAGAATTGAGCAAAAGTGGAGCTACAACAAAAATCTTATTTGGCATCATCGAAACGAGGGTCAATTTCGATACAATAAACTTACACGAATTCAAAATCGGTTTAATGACTGTCTGTACTCAGTTTAACGAAGAAGATACGAATTCTGTATTTTTCAACTGGAGAACCGTTATGCGGTTTTTTTTCTGCGTTTTGTTCTTTGCGTTTTTTGTTATTTCAATCTCTTTGCTCATGAGTTTTTGAAAATTGAGTGCCAGAAAAAGATTGTGCATTAGTGATAAACTAAAAATTGTCCGAGCACATGTGTCTGAATTGTGTAAAAATTTTATTTAAAAGCTTCCACTGCTTCGACCATTTTAAACACAAAGAAAACTTTTCAAGAAATGCCGAAAAAAACGAATTATGGAAGTGAAATTTAGGAAGCAATTAAGAGCGGTGAGTTTTCTTTTCCTGGTTCCTGGTTCCTGTCACAACGAAATTGCCACATTCCCATAACTGGAAAAATATTGCAACATAAAGCTAGGTTTGTTCACCAAAAAATTTATGGAGAAAGTTTTAATGTTAGCCATCGATGGCTCATTCGATTTAAAAAATGATTTGGTATACGTGTTTTAAAGCAAAGCGGCGAAAAACTCTCATCCGATATCAAAAAAGTTGAATCATTCAAAAAAATGCTTCAGGAAACCATTATAAAAAATGATTTGTCAAAAGATACAATTTTTAAATGCCGACGAAACTGACCTCTTTTGGAAGAACTTGCCGGATAAAAGACTCTAGTGAGAGAAATGCTTCAGAGAGGAAGATGTCAAAAGAAAGAGTCCTCTTATGGAACAACGCTAGAGGCACAAAAAAAATCAAATCTTTAGTGGTAGGAGAATCTCAAAATTCTCGAGTATTCCGCAATAAAATTGTACCTGATAACTCATGAAAAGTTTATTTTTAGTCACTTAAGTAACTCTAATAAAAAGAATATGTCATTTGATTTTAGTACTGGGCTTAACGGAAATTCGATTTAACGAATTGCCCTGACAATTATTATGTTCGTTAAATCGGAAAACTACTGTATAAGTTTAAGTTTTGACGATACCTGATATTTTTCGAATTTAATGATTCTACCTTCATTGAACTCGATAATGGTGATATTTGCTTAGTTAGTTGGCATAAAATACTAAAAATATTTAGACAATTCACAAAGTATGCGTATGCCAGTCGCTTCAACCTGGCCAAAAAGTGCTAAACATAACCCTTTTGTGTTGACCCACAAAAAGTGTGACTTCCACCATTGCATATAAAATAGGGGTTGATGAAAGATTTCGTTGAACAAATGAATAAAAATTGTTTCAAGTCAAGATTTGTAGAACAGTGTAATTTGTCGTCCTTATCTTTTATAAAACTTCTAATATGATATTTTAACTCTTAACCTATTTATTTATATTTTTATACCTTACACAGAGGGTATATTCACTTTGACAATCCGTTTGTAACGCATAGAAGGGGGCGTGGCAGGTATGGAAAAGTATATATATTCTTGATCAGTGTCACCACCTGAGTCGATATAGCTGTGTCCGTCTGTCTGTCTGTCTGTCTGCCTGTCCGTCTGTCTGTCTGTCTGTCTGTTGAAATCAGGTTTACGAGAAAACTAAGCAAGCTAATTCAATGAAATTTGGCACACAGGTCAAACCTTCTTGCAAGCTGCTAGCATATAAAAATTGGCGAAATCGGTTAACGGCCACGCTTTCCGCCCATACCCTATGTAAATATACGCAAGTCCATTTTGAAAAAAGTTGTTGCGATTTTGATGAAATTTGCTGATTTCGTGAAGATGAGAACAAAATTAAGATTAGGCTAGGTTTGAAGTTTGCAAAAGACTCTTAAAGGGGCGTGGCACAGCCCTTAATTTTAACTTTTATAGCGCCATAGCTCGTGAACCATGCAAGATATTGTGATGAAATTTGGTACACGAATACAGATCTTATAAATCTTGAATTGCGCATAAAGTGGGCGTAATTGTTAAAGTGGGCGTGACACTTTTTAGCAATTGAAAATTTGGATTTCGTATAACTCCAAATTGGCATATACTATTTTCATTAAAATTTTAGGGATGATACCACTGAAAGTAGTCATCAATACAAGTTTATTCAATATTCTGGAAAATTTTGTTGAAGGGCGTGGCACAGCCTACAATATTTATAAACGTTATAAAAAGAGAACTAACAACGCAATCGCTATGAAATTTAATATGGCAGATATACTCGCTAAAAGGTTTTTTCTTGCAAAATTTTGGTACAATGGTGCCGGTGGGTGTGGCACCTCCCATATAATCAAAATACGTTTAATGCTATAGATAGTGTGCTATGAGAGTAATCTTCATAAAATTTTGTGTAGAGATGCCGGTTACTATACGCTTTTAAATTCAATGAATCTTAACAAGATTGCATCAGTGGGCGTGTCACCTCCCTCATTAGCATAAAGTTGTAAGTGCTATTTTAAGTGAATTATTAGTGCAATTGATCTGAAATTTGATGTAAGGGGTTTACTGGGTATTCGGTACATATGAATCAAATGCTGGCGAAATAGCTACGGTGGGCGTGGCACCTCCCATACAATTAAAATACCTAAAGTGGCATAACTATCGAAATAAATTAGCAATCATACTGAAATTTGGTGTAAGAGGTTTGTTTTTGGAAGGCTATTTGTGGACCAAAATCTGACTAGATTGTACCAGTGGGTGTGTCACCGCACTAAATTTTAAGAATAATTACGGCACATATCGCAAACTATACAAGCTATTGTGCTAAAATTTGGTTTGTGCATGTCAATCACGAAAGTCATTTATTGAAACAAAAGTGGGCGGAATTGGAGAAGTGGGCGTGACATATTTCGTGTTTTTCATTTCAATTCTATTTTTTTCAATATTCCCCATACTTTTTTGACATTTTCAGTTTTTTCCAACACTTTTCAACATTTTTGAACCTTTTTACATTATTTTCGACTTATTCAACCTCTTCAACATTTTTTTAACATTTATTTAAAAAGTACTTTCAATGCAATGTAGGGTATGTGAGTTTCGGCCTGACCGAAGATAACACCTTTACTAGTTTTAATTCGTTTTATATATATGAAATATAAATGGATTTTATTTTGGAGGTAGGACTGGGGGGTTTTGGGGTGTAGTATTTTTAGTAACAGACGTGTCATAGTTAACCCTTGACATCCTTTTACCGCAATATTCTTCCACGAACCTTAAGATACAACGAAAATTGAATCCAAGATTGAGATTTGACCAATTGGAAATTTTTGTTAGAACTGACGGACCTAGAACCAGAGAAATTGTATTATTATCAATAGTTAGTTTTTTCTACAGGTATTACAACATTTTTAACTTGCAATTTAATCAGTTTTAAGTATATATTATTATTCTGCACCGGTACCCCTATGGTTCTATATCCGAAAACGTTAATCTGAAGTAAGTATAAAATAATTCCAAAAGCGTAAACTAAATAGCGGTATTCATGAAACAAAACTCTTTGATATGCTAAGTAAGCTTGAGTGCCTTGTATTTGTCTTATGAATTGGTTTAAAAGTAGCCACTTATAGAAATTGGCCAATTTGATTACATAGTTTTAATGTTTGTTTGCTGTATTCTTCAAACCGAAAGGAGAAACCCGTGGCATTTTATTATAACTTGAGATAAGACCTTGCAACTCTTGTAAGTACCTTGTAAAAGTCTATTTAACTGTGATGGACTCAATGAACTGAGTTAGATTTGACGGCACATTAAAACATGAAGACAATCTGTGTAGTACTTTTGGCAATTTCCTCAGGTTTGAACTTTTTAAAATTTCCTATATTTTAACACAACACTACAAACAAATCGTTGTTAGTTTTCGCTGTCCCAATCGAGGAAGCTGTAAGTGGGGTTGGCTGGAATATGCCACAAGCAGATGGCTCCTTTGTGTGGATGACTGAAGCTGAACTGCAGGATATGGGCAGACATTTTGTAATAAGCAGTCGTAAGACCGCAGCCGTCAAATACTACCTTTACACCAACGCCAACCCGAATAGTCCACAATTGATTGATCCAGCCAATTCAGCAACACTATCGAGCTCAAATTTCAATAGGGGCAAACCAACAAGAATTATTATACATGGCTGGAATAACAACTATTTATCCGATGTGAATGTCATATTGCGCAGTGCTCTCTTGGAGACAGGTACTTATAATGTTATTTGCGTGGACTGGAGCTCAAAAGCGGACACTATCAATTACGCCTCCTCAGTATTAAATGTGCCAGAGGTGGGCAAACAGGTTGCTAACTTCATTGACTTTTTGAACCAGCAAGGTGGCATGTCTTTCAATACGCTGATCGTCATGGGTCACAGTTTGGGTGCTCATGTTTCTGGATATGCTGGCAAAAATGTGAAAAACGGTAAAATTTCGCAAATAACTGGCTTAGATCCAGCAGCGCCGGGCTTCATCTACAGTAAGACAAGCGGTCGCCTCTGTGAGACTGATGCCGTTTATGTTGAAAGTATTCAAACTTGTGGTGGGCTTTTGGGTTTTATTGAACCCATTGGAAAGTCTGCATTCTATCCAAATGGTGGCAAATCACAACCTGGTTGCGGCATCGATCTGGATGGTGCCTGTGCACATGGACGGTCTTATCAATATTATGGAGAAGCTATACGCAAAAATGATTTCCCTGCAATCCAGTGCAGTGGATATAAACAAGCTGTTGACAAATCCTGCGGTGGCACATATTCATCAATCAAAATGGGTGCTTCCTCCAATGCCAACAATGCTTTTGGTCAATTTTATGTACCAGTCAATAGTCAATCACCCTTTGGAATGGGCGGATAGTAAAGTTAAGAGAATAATAAAATTTTATGGAAAACATATTATCTCTGTTCTAGTACTTTTTGTAAAAAAAAATATACCAAAAAACTCTGTGAGGGTAATTGTAATCACCGTCTCACTTTTCCCACTTGATTCATAAAGATGAATTGTTATTGCTAAAAGATGAAATGAGATTTGAGAACGAATATCTTTTTTGTCTATCCCCATGTCGCCGGATTTAATGGCACCAAGTGAGACCCGGATATGTAGATGTATTAGATTCTCGTATGTCGAGCAATCACTTACTGACATTATTTGCTTTCGTTTGACCTCGGCTTACAGGTCTGAAGCGACGTCCCGCCGTAACTGTGTCAGCAACAACTGAACATGACGGACGCCGAATTTGGTGGTATGTGTGTGGAGCCCTAAGCTTAGTAGCACATCCTGCACTTCCTCTTCCAATCAATTTTTAAAATTTTGGAGTTGTACCGTGGTAGTAAAACTGTTCTTGCATAGATTTCAATGTCCATAGATGCTATTGGTTGATCCATTGCAGCCGTATGACTCCTGCGGGTCATTGTGATGAACATTTTACCGATATGTGCTAAAATCCCGGCATCTTGCAACACTCGACGTTTAATAACGTGCCCTCAATGGCCGTTATCCTTGTCCCTATTCTTAATTGTTTATCAATAACGCTCTGTTATTGACGTTTTTTTGCAGGCGACGGCAACATATTTCAGTCATATTGCTTTTAAAAAAAAGCCCAAGTCTGCAAATACTGATAGAAAAACGTGATATGTATCTGAACGGCAAAAATCGGATCGGTTTCAATGCTAACAAGACCCAATGTTATTGACTCTCTCACAAACGAATGAATTAGTCACCTCCACTCCTTAATATGGCCGACATAGACACTACGAGATCAATCGCTCTTGGCGCTTTGGACATATCAGCTCAACCGCACCTGAAGTGAACAGATCACGCGTTCGGTGTGTCAAAATAGCGCTAAACTTTACCCAAGTTGATTTCCGAACTGTCAATTTCGCTTGAAGAGCAACTTGAACATCTGGACCGGGTTCTAAGTCAAACTTCGAATGCAAATGTTGTGTCCTCTATTGATTCTCTTGAGCGCCGTCATAGCGTTGGTTGTCAAACCCTATTTATGAGAATTTGTAATAAAGTGCACGTCAGAGAAATTCATCTCAGGTAATCTCTCGCAGCACTCGGACTTCCCATCTGGCTCCTTCCTGTTGCGTCATGACGATGCCTGTAAAAAGTCATACTATCGTAACAATTCGTTTTGAGTTGCAAGATATGTTGTGAAACAATCTTCCTGCGGGCGTTTTTTTCTGACCTCTGTGGCATCGGTATATTCACTACACTACTCGTCTCACCCCCTTCACACTAACTTATCTCCTTTTCTTAGAAACTAACAACGTACTACATTGTACTTATGGGGGTTGTACCTTGAGCGTTGGCTTAAGTAATAAAAAAATTAGCTTTAGTACAAATTAACCTAAACTGGTCTGATAAGGCTATGTATATATGTATAAGGACATGTATATATGGGTAAAAGCTGAAACATATGTCACCAATTACCAGCTTAAATTGTTTTATTTGCTGTCTCTGTCATATTTGCTTAATAAAAAAGCATTGACCGATTTGTACAAGTTCACGAATAATCGCCATTTTTGGATGGAATTTCACCATTTTTTTAAGGGTAGAGTAAAAATATTCACATAATCGATCTGGTATTCACGCAGATATTGGTAAATTAAGTAATATATACATTTTTTGAAATCCCTAAAAAGAAAATATGTACTTTATGGACAAGAGCTTTTTGGGCACCACTTCGATGCACTAAATACTTCCGAACTGATAAGTAAGATCTCTTATTTAAATGGTGGTATCATAGTCAGCTGCAGAATTTTGCAGAAACTTAAAAGTTATCAAGTTTAAGCATAATGCATCCTAACACCAAATTTCAAAACTCCTGCTCCGTTGTCCACAAAAGTTAAAACTATGATTTAAACTTTTCTAGTAACAAAGCATATATGGACTGTAAACTTAAGCTCAGTTGGCTCAGTAGTAGGGCCGAAGAAAATCGGTAAGGGGTAAGGAAATCTGTCAATTGTTAAGGATAATTTCCAAAAAACTACTGATAACTTTCGATAAAAATCGGTAGCTTCATCCACTATAATGACAAGAGAGGGAAAAACATTTTAGCACTGTTCCTAAAGTTTCATTCTCAATAAGTAATATTATGTACATGTGTTTGTATTTCAGTTTTGCAAAACTATCCAGTAGGCAAGGGCAGGAACTAGTAGGCCTTCTATCAGGCCTTCCTCGGTAAGACTAAGACCTTGGCACCTCCTCTCAAACTTACTTTCTTTTTTATATGAAATCTTCCGATAAAGCAGGCTTCTTTAGCAGGCCTGATAGAAATACTCTTCAAGCAGATCTTCCTACATCGCTTGCGTCAAGAGCCTTTCTAAGACCAGTTGCCGTAGAAGGGGTCATAGAAGAACTTTGAAAAAATGAAATCTTTATGTTTTTTGTTTTACCTGCGCCAACCTCCCTTGCGTTGATATTTTTAAAGTTTTTTTTTTCCCAATGTGCACAAAAACGGATGCGGATCCGTAACGGATCCGAAACTGACCTCATATACGGATCCGTCTCGGATTCCGTTTCCAATTTTTTTTCGTATGAAATTCCGCTCAGAAACAGGAATCTGCTTTGCCGTATCCGTAACGGATCTAACTCTGATCCGTTTCGGATTCGTTTTCGTATGAAATTCCTCTCGAAAAAACATTGGTTTGTGACGTTTTCATCATTTATAATTTGACATTGGATACACAACACTCCACCACTTTAACATAACATGAGACAGAAGACTAGCCTAGCAACATGCACACCGTTCCTTACTTCTAACTATGCTTCTAACCATCTACCAACTGTCGTATAAGAACAATGCAATGACAAAAAAAGTAATGTCGAATCATAAAGCATTGCAATACATGAAATAAAAAAATTCATGAAGTCCTTCCTTCTAATATCAGGCCTTATAGCACTGCTGCTGTGAGTGTAACTATTCTACTAATTAAAATTTCACTACTTTTAAAATTTGCTTATTATTAAAAATGACAGATTATAAATAAAAACAAAAATCATAATAAAAAAAAAATTGAGCATATGTGAATTTATTTGCATGAAATTTAGTTTTCAGAAGGCCTCTTACAATCGCAGCAGTATTAGCAGGCCTTCCCCGAGGAAGGCCTTGTTCAATTGCCTGCTGGGTATGTATCCTTAACAAAATAAGTATATGTCTTAGTACACAAAAAGTTTATTTTATGTTTTCTAAAAGTATATTGAACAAGTTCCAATACACTTAAATGTTAAAAAAAATTTTTCAGTTTTTTAAAATTTCAAAGTTCTAACCAATATACTATATGCCTATACAGTGCGAGCTCGGTCAACGCAACCCTTGATAAATGCAACTTCACGACTTGGTACAATGTATGCAGTTTGAATACTCGTGTTATGTACATAAATCAACACTATGCCAATCTAGTCGTAAGAAAGCTGCGCTAAAAAAGCTGAAGCTGGTCCTGGAAAACGAATAATGTAGAGAGTTTGTGAATACCCCAAGATGTAAAAATGTTTATTTCTTAATAAATATTTACACCCGGATACCTAAGATTTTTTGACTCTATCATTGCAAATACCGTGGTTTTTACAACAGGGTTGGTTTTTATTAGTTGTGTTAATCGAGGCCGCAATGTATATATCGGTCATCCTTTTAATAACTGCTCACTTGGATTTTTTCTCACCATTTTGAACATATTTTGAAACAAAATATCTCAAAAACTATAAGAGATAGGAAAAGTATCGTTTAATCTTTTTTGTTAATAAATACCATAACTTTATAAAAAAATTAAAAAGATTTGAATAAATTTATTGAAACATTAATTTTTTTATTTAATAAAATTTTTCTCAAAATATCTTTAATATATCTTTTTATTATGATTTATTTATGTTATTCTTCAATCAATCTTAACCTTCAAAAGATCCTCTAAGTTACTGACACTTGCGTTGTCCTGGTCAAATTTGACCCAAGTAGTATATTTCTTATTACATTACTATAAAGATGACGATGAGTTGAAAATCAAAAGCTTTGTTCCTATTTCTGAATGTTTACGTCACGATATTATTGCTGTTTATTTCTTTCAAAGCCAACTCGTGGAATTCATTAAAACATATGTAAAAGGTATAGATAAGATAATATATTTTTCGAATGGTGCAAGCGAACAATGTAAAAACAAAAAAATTTCATAAATCTTACTCTTCATATATGAGATTTTAAAATAGCAGCTGAATGTCACTTTTTCCCGACCTCAAAGGACCATGTGACGGAATAGGTGGAACATTAAAACGACTTGCTGCTAGAGCTAGTCTTTAAAGGATATATAATCCTATCCGCACACCGGAAGAGTTGTTTAGATGGGCGACTGAAGCTCTACCAAATATAACATGCCGATATTCCACCAATAATGAGAATAAAGAAGAAAAACGATTGTCAACGCGTTTCCGAAAAGCTATAACAATAAAAGGCACGTTAATGTATCATTGTATGGTTCCAATCTCTCCTCAAGAATTGGAAGCAAAGCGATTCTCGTTGCATGAAAAAAAGCTGTAATAAAAATTTTTAAATAAAAAATACCAGATACGTATAGTATAAGACAAAATTTAATATATTTAATCTAACTCTATTTAAAAAAAATTAAAAAAAAATTTTTCAAAAAAATCTTCGAACAAATCCTCTTCTTTTTCGATACAGAACCCATAAAAAAATTTCAGCCAAATCAGAAATGTGTCGTTAAATTTTTTTGTCAAAGTCCGAACGGTTTGTAAAATACCGGCCCATTTATGTAATTTATAATAATAACACTACTCAAGAAGATTGCCACAACGAATTTCGATAACATTTCCTTTAGTAAAATTTTCCGTACAATCCGAATATTTAAATGATTTTTTTCGATAACACCCAATTTTCCATAAAAATGCAAAATTCAAAAAAATGCACTGTTGAGAGCATATAGTAAGTACTTCACGTAAGTGCTTGTAAGAACTTTCAATGTCAGCCAATCAATTTAAAGTTTTTTATGCTATAGAGAAGAGCCTAACAAAATTATGAAGGTATATATGTGCCAATGGTATTAGCGATATGGCTGTTATGCACGAAAATAGGTAAAAAAAGTATTTTTCGTTTAATCTTTAACAAATTCCAACTATGAAGCAATAAATTTGGAATCAATTGTATGGGTAACAAAAAGTAAGCCCTCCTGTCTTATAGAAAATTTCACTATTGAATCTTTAAGCATTAATGTGTCTTTAGAAAGTTCATAAAATCCGAAATTAGAGCATTTTGTTAACGCCAATGCCCAAATAAATGTGGGCGGACCCCATTAATGTTATCGATATGCTTAAAATGTACCCATATTTTTTTTGTTTTGCCGAAAAGCCAAATTTTTCAAAATTATCATGATTTGAACTTTGTAAGTTAAAATTACAAAAATGAAAAAAATTTCTGAAAGGTTTTTTTTCAAATCGTCGGTATTTACTTCATGTATATTTTTTACGATTTAAGTTTCAAAATTAATTTCGTTATCTCTCAAAAACAGGAGAATAGCAGCGAAAAAACAAGAAAATGCACTATTTCGCAATGTCGATAAAAATATTTTTTTTACCAATGTTATCAGTATCAACAAAAAACAAAAAAGCCCTACTCAGTAGATTACAGGTCTATAGATAACATAAGGACCTACATTAAGTTCTATATAAATATTTTTATTGCAAGATATGACCCAGCGTCTAAGGAGTAAGATACAAACGCAGCTATCATTTTATTTGGAAATATGGATGTTTCTAAAATATACCTACTTTAAACTTCTTTTTAAAAGCTTTTGGACTCCAATCTTCAAAATGCTGACAAACATATTTAAAATTTGAAGTAATGTCCTTTAGCCTTTGCAATGCCTCGCAATGTTTGTGTAGGCTCTAGTTAGAGACAAAGTAATGTTTTCAATAAACTCGCGCTACTAAAAGTATTTCGTCATAATCTTTTTAACATTTTCAAAAAAACTTAAATTTTGACTAAAGTAGAGCAATACCTAATTAGATTTCTTTGCCATTAGATCTGATTGAGATTTATGAGTAAATACAAACTTCGGTTTTTTTACAAATATTTTTTATTTAAAACGGTATTAGCTTAAGCTCCCATACCAAAAGGTTCTTTTTTGTTAACTGGTACGTAGAAGTCGCCGTTAGCGTTGACGTAATTGCTAGCAGCGCCCATTTTAACTGATGAGTAAGTGCTTCCGCAGTTTTTGTCTACAGCATTTTGCCAGTCACCGCATTTCATTGATGGGAAATTATTTTTTCTAATAGCTTCTTCAAGGTATTCATAGGAGCGTGAATGAGCACATGATCCAACTAAATCAAGACCGCAACCAGGCTGTGTCTTACCACCATTGGGATAGAAAGCACCTGCGCCAATGGGTTCCAAAAAGCCCAAAAGTCCACCATTAGTTTGGATTGACTCAACGTAGGCTGCATCGTTTTGGTTAAGACGATCAGCTGGTTTGTCATAGCTGAACCCTGGCAGTGCAGGATCGAGACCAGTGATTTGAGCAATACGTCCTTTTTTGACATTTTTGCCAGCATAACCAGATACATGGGCACCCAAGCTGTGACCGTTAAGAATCAAGTTATTTAAGGACATACCACCTTCTGTGTTAAGGAAGTCTATAAAGGTAGCAACCTGTTTGCCAACACCTGGAACACGTAAGACAGAAGCCACATAATTAAGAGTTTCTGCCTTGTCACTCCAATCAACACTGATGACATTGAATTGGCCAGTTGCCAAGTAAGCGTTACGTAATACGATATTAATGTCAGACTGGTAGTTGTTTTGCCAGCCGTGGATTATAATTCTGGTTGGGTTGGCTTTGTTGAAGTTGGAGTTCTTCAAAGTAGCAGAGTTATCTGGATTAATTTGTTGTGGTGAAGTTGGGTTGCTATTGGTATACAAATAGTATTCAACGTTAGAAGCAGCGCGGCTACCCAAAGCTTTTTCCGTGGCCAGCGACTGAAGCGTTTCCTTAGACATCCATTTGAAGGAACCGTCTAGCTGTGGCATATACCAACCATTGCGGTTCTCCTCCAATGGAAAAGCCAAAGCTGTAAAAAAATACGATAATTAAAAAAAATATATATCAAGTGTTTAAAGACTATCACTACCCGCGGTGAGCCCCAAGAGTAATATCACAACTGTATTCATGTCTCAAATAAACTTCGAAGCCAATGGTGGTAAATTTAAAAGATACGCGCTTTTATATCTGTTTTCTTGGCCTTTTTTCAATCCATATAATCTTATCTTTACATATTCTTATAAAACATAAGCCATTTTAATTAACAAGAGTTAATAAGATTAGACATGTGTATTTAAAATAAATCTGATAAGGTCAATATATTTTAGGTATTGCGGTGTTAAACCCAAAATTGCACACTTGAAAACAGAAATCTAAATTAAAAATATTGCGAAATCCAGCATTATCGCTTGATGGCACTAGCGTGCATTTGTCATTTGTAAAATAACAAACTTATCAATCGTTTGCGATTCATGGTAATGTTTTTAATATTTATGTACATATGATCATATCCTAATCTAATAGCGCTACCATTCTGAAACAAATTATTCTGCTTCACTGTTTGAATATTTAACACGGATCCGATGTATCACAACAAGATAAAAAAAGTCAGATTAGAAAAATATTTTTTTTTTTATGTGAAAACGTTTTGCGAAAATATTTTAAAAACTGTCTCTAAAAGTCATGTAACGATTGCTTACAAAATTCAAACATAAGGACTGTCCCAGAAAAAACTTACGCTTTGCTTTTTAGTTATAAAAAAATACCCAGTAATATTTTTGTTTTTTTTTTGTTTTTTATTAATAATGGCTAGTGTTATGTATATAAATAACTAAAAACTAAGTAACAATTTTTTTTTATAAAAATTTCTTACTTTTTTCGTAAGGCCCTTCATTAAATTTTGTCCAGTCGTTTCATCGACAGTATGGTATGGATTTTTTCCACTTAAATCTGAAGTCTTGTGGATTTTTTGCAGTCTTACCAATCCTTCGCAAATCTTATTTGGGTAGAGCCCAATATCTTTCAGTTGGGCGAAGCTCTGGGCAGTTGAGCGGATTTGCTATTTTTGGTACGAAATTGATCTTTTTATTTGCATACCATTCCATCGTAGCTTTAGAGTAATGAGAGGTTGCTAAATCTGGCCAGAAAATCACGGTACCCTCATTTGCACGAATAAATGGTAGAAGACGTTTTTCCAGGCACTCGTCTATATAAACTTTGGAATTGATTGTGCCTTGCGTAACAAAAAATCTGCTTCTGAGACCACAAGTGCATATGGCCTGCCAAACCATATATTGCTTCGGAAATTCCGAAATTTATTTTTCTTTAAATATACTAGACACGTGCCCCTTTTTTGGTGATGCATAATATTCGTTCCAAGGTTGCAGCTTAAAATCTGCTTTAACGTAAGTTTCGTCGTCCATAACACAACAATCAAATTTAGTCAGGTACCTTTCATACAATTTTCGGGCTAGCATCGGAGCCATTAACTGCTTTTCATCAGAACGGTCTGGTACTTTTTGAACTCTTTATGTCTTTAGCTTACTTTTCTCCTTTATATTTTGCACAGTAGATTTTGTTGTATCTGCTCTAGCCGGCATACCTCGTACTAAGGTGTTGGGATTTTGCTTAAAAAGGCGCTTCACCTTCGTCGCTACTTTTGGGTTAGAAAATTCTGGTTTTCAGCCTGAAATTCTTTTTCGTGAAACAGGTAGAGGGTCTATAATTAAAAATAACCGCAAAGACAGATTTTTCTGATGCACCAGCTATTTTTGCTATAGCTGAATATTTTAATTCTGAATTTTGCAGGTATGTGGACAAAATCAGTTTGCGGATCTTTGTCGTTAAAAGTGCTATCTTCAAGTGTTATACATCATATTAAACGTTACTTTATATAGAACAAATTTTGTGTCTTTTTAGACCTATGAGATTACCAGGTAGAGTATATACAAAATATAAAAAGCGCAAGTTTTTTCTGGGACAGTCCTTACATACATATGTAGGTAAGTGAATTGCTAACACGGTAGAATAAAAAACTTGGCAGAGATGAAATATATATGCACATACATATTTATGGAAATGAACTTTTGTGCATTTCAAACAATACACATGGTGCATGTAACTATATACGTACATATGTATATAGCACTATCACGTTAATGTTTTTTAAATAAACTCAGAAATCGAAACGCAACACATTTTTCTAAGCGGATATCTCTCTAATAATAAAAATAACATGGGTGAAGATTCGAATTTATGTATGAATATTTTAAAACTTTTTAAATAAAAGGAAGTTTTTTCGAACTTTATTTTGGTTAATATGTCAGAATTGTATTTTTTTTAATTAATTTTGAAAATATTTTCCCAATATTTGAAAGAAGTTTCTTCTGCACTCTCAAGGGTCACTAAAAATGTAACACGTCACAATATGTGATAAATCACAATAAATTTAAGTTCACAAACAAAAGAATAATATAAAAATTATAAAATTTCACCAAACATAAAAGAAATCATTATTTTATCTAAGAGAGTTAAGTTTAAGTTTGAGGTCAAAAGTTGAACCAATTTAATTTTTAAGTATATGTCTATAAGGTTAATACAATTTTCGGTGTCACTCTTAAAGTTTATTATCTGGTCAATGGGAGTATTAATAATGTGAAGCATCTCTAACATTAGTCGTTTGCCATATTGATTTTCATGATGTAAAATCTTCAAATCATCAAATTTAGTATCCAATTCTACAAAGTGGGGTGAAAGAAATGTCTTAGTAACTTTCAACATTTTTTTAATAAAACGTTGTCATCGAAGGTTTTTTGATACGACGAATCTATTTTTAATATTTATTTTTTGCTAAGTCATCCGCCAGAGGGCTCTACATTGGAGTATTTTGGTTTTTATTCTATTTGAAAGAAAAAAAACAGTGCATATTTACTTTAGCACCCAATCGCCAATTTTTTAGTTTTTTGCTAGGCAAATCTTGTGAATAGTGAATATGAATAGGATACAACTCAAAAAGCGAATGGCCGACTCTCAAAATTAAGGTGTCATACGAACGGTTATTTAATGTGTAGCATTTTTTGAATAATAACCAATATTTTATTAAATTTCTAGATCTCGTTCATTTGTTTTCCTTATAAAACTGAAATATGTGCAGGACCAACTACAATTAGTGAATTTTAAAAATATGAGTAATTTCCGATGACTATATGTGCGAAAGTAGACTGGAGTCACAATATTTGCTTGCAGATTTTTTTAAAGTAAATATAGTGCAATTAAAACAGATAATTTTACACCAAATTTTTTTGTTCAAACAAAAATTTATTTTTGATGGAATTGTACAAAAAAATTAAAAATGGGGTAGCTTTGATTTAGCTAAATTTCCAATTTCTTATTTTTGAACTTTCGAAAAATTTCGAAAAACAATATTTTAGATATAATTATCTGGTTGACTATCGAACAATTATTTAGGTGATATTCAACTCTATTTTATGAGGCAAGTATTAGGCAGATACAATTGAGACAAGAAAATTTCTTTCAAAAAATCACTATAAATGAATTCCTATGTAAAATTGTTAGTAATTTGCAGTCTATTCCTGAGCGTAAGTGCATGGGACTCCGAGGAATTGGAAATATTCAATTTAGTTGAAGAAATCAATAAAAACTTTTACGAATTTATGGGAATCAATCAGGTAAGGCTTGTCAGAAGTGAGTCTCCAGTCTCGTTGCATACGATTTTGACACTGTCAAGGTTTTAGCCACAAGATATTTATCTGGGTGAAAAATTAAACTTTTTTTTGAGGGTGATCAGCTGCTCGATTGCTTTTTGTGGTAAAACTTTATAAAAACTCACATGCCGGCTCGACCTGTCTTTATATTAGTATATAAATTTTAGAAATAAATAACATAGTTTTCAATGTATTGCAGTTTAGCTGGAGTTTTGACTGACTTTTTTCCAAAAAAAAACATTACATTTTTCCAAAAAAGGCGTTATTGACCTATAATTTAATTAACATATCAAAAAAGCTCAATTTATTCTATTTGAAATTATGTAATACGGGAAAATCTCTACAAAAAAGGAAAGTTTTGTAACCTAAGCTATGCCACTTAATATAAAAGCTACGTGGTGCGAGTTCGGTGTGAATCAATTGACCGGTCTTCGTGAAAATGATGTTATGTTTGTAAGTGGGCCATCCAAAATAAATGTTTTATAACCTATGTCCTCTTCGGGGTGGAGGAAATCCCAAAATAAAAAGACATAATTAAAATCGGTCCAGCCGTTTTTGAGTTATAAATGTTGTAACTAGCACGACTTTGTTTTATATGTATATATTACTAAACTATGCCAAACCCTCAATATTTAAATCATGGTTATTTCGTTATTGCACTGCAAAAATGTTTAGAACTCAAATGGCAAAACAAATATTTTTTTCCCGAATATATTTTTGGCAATGTGCAACGCTTAATCTGCATAGGGTCTGGGATCTCATAGAGTCTGGGAAATTTAATAAATTTCATATCGAAAATCATTTTATAGCTAAAATTCAACCTCTGCAACCAGTTATCCGAGGAATTCAATTACCGGGGATCAATTAAGCGAGGTTCACTGTAGTACTCATGGCTTAGTAGTAGTAAAATATAACAATTGTGGTACCTCAGACAGCGCTGGTGCTGACCACTGCCTTAGAAACTGATTTTAGTGGAAAAGAGACACAGATGATAAAGTTTTTAGTTTTATACTTAAATTTAAGTAAGTATTTTTCTTAATAATTAATGTATTGTTTTTCTTGGTTGTTTTTCTTCTTATTTATTTACTATGATTCTTAACAATATTAGTGGTATTCACACCGGCTTCGATAATTTGTTACTTTTTTATGTGAATTTTGTTTTTGTAAAATTATCGAACTATCGGACTACCGAGTAACAAAGTAGCTATGTGGCATGTCTGATTGTTTTCTGTTAGGTTGTTGTAAAAAAAAAAAAAGTTCTGGAAACAGAAAAACTAAAAAAATTTAAAAATTAATTTTTGTGTTTAAAATTAAAAATTCGGTTTACTTCTCAGGTTAAAACTCAAAAGCAGTTGTTACAGTCAGGTTAATGAAACAAAACAAAAATGATGTCTTCACAATCAAAAGATTTACCAAATTACCAACTAACGATTTAACAGAGTAACGAGGCTGCCGTGAATACCTCTATTGATGTTTTCATTATTTAACAAAACAGTGCGCAGGAGAGGTTTTAAAATAAGCGACGAAACGTCGGCGGTATAGTTTTTAGAAAAACTTTTATAAAATAATTTAAAACAGAATATATGTGGTAATTTATTTTGGAGCATTTGTTTTACATTTGCTTTTTTTTTTGACAGATCGCGCATGACTGGTGTCATGCTGTCATGATATTTTTATCCAGTATTGTTTAACATTTCATTATGGAAAGGCTTGCGCCAGAACAACGCTTGTAAATAGTGGAAATTTATTAAAGTCACTAAAATTTCAACTTTATGTTCACACCTCAATTTTTTTCTTTCAAGAGTCATATGTCTTCGTCAATAAGCCAGCTGCGATTAAACTCTTGGAAGCCGACGTGAACGACCCCGCGACATTTTGAGAAAAATGCGATTTTTCGAATAAGCCCAGGCCTAGCCTCTTGTGGCACAAAATATTTTTAAAAAATATCTCTCATCATCATTCAATTTCAAAAAGTAGAGTCATAATAATACTCGTTCACAGTTATAAAGTTTAAAATTGAAAATTCGCTTTATTCATAACTACTACCCCAATGTGCGAAAATTGTAGTGGTGCCGCTAAGGGTTAAATGTTTTATTTAAAAATGGAAAAAAAATTCTAAGTGAAACAACCTATATAAGAGCCAAAAAAACATATACATTAAGTTAAAACACGTTATTAAATAAATTGATCTAAAAAAAATCGATCATAAAATATTAATTTTTAGACGATAAACTTACCCTTCTTTATAAATGACACAAATTTACCAAAGTAGAAATTTGACACTATATGCAAAAGCTTGCGCGATGAAATGCAAACGTATTAATGCCCTACAATATACTCACCCAAGCAAAAGACAAATGTTATTCTCTATTTTGCTCCATAACGATAAGCCAAGAAGACTAAGAGGTATTTTTTTATTTAAGATTCCAGGAATCACACTTGTGATCGCACTAGAAATTCTTAAGGTACTAGTCATCTAAATTTGAATTTGGTGTTGGCTTCGGAGTGGCGATGTGATAGTTCTTGCGATCAAGGCTATATAAGCCCAAATTTTGTGATGAAGCAACCTTCATCGAAAGGAATCTTATAGTAATTTAGCGCAATCCTTAATGCGGATTAACAAAACATGAAGAAAACTAAACATGAAGTACAGAAGTATCACTAACATGGGTCTTAAGTTCTTGTGATAATCGAAATTTGAATATCAGGTAGAATATAGTTCAGGTTCCAGCAGTTTTTTGGAACCTAAAATGAATAATTTCTGACAAGAGTGCAGCTTGACACTGTAATGCGTTTGCCCAAAAGTAATGGTCAGATGGAGAGAATTCACAAAATTGTAGTCGGAAGGATTTCTAATTGTATATTGAGAATCTAGCAAACTGGTTAAAACCTGTTGAGCATGTGCATCAGTAATAAAATTCATGCCACCGAGGAGCACACAGTATTCACCTTTCCATATATTGCCTGGTGTGGAAATGCGAACGCAAGTAAACACAAATTTACACTCACTTCTTGAAAACGTAGCCATACTCGTAGAAGAGTTGAATTTAGGCAATCTTTTGGATATCCAGGCAGAAAATAAGAGAAATTTCGATAAGAACCATTTCAGCAAAAAGTTTTTTAAATAAAAATACATAAAACTATAGTTTTTACTCAGTCATGTAAAATTTTTATCTTTATTTTCATCGGAATTAAGCCATACCGAAAGGTGATCCACTGTTAACTGGAACATAGAATTGTCCATTAGCGCTAGCGTAGTTGTTTGATGCACCCATTCTCACAGATGAGTAAGTAGCACCACAATTTTTGGCCACAGCTGCTTGATAATTATTGCACTTCATTGAAGGGAAATCATTCTTACGGATTGCTTCAGCGAGGTATTGGTAGGAACGTCCGTGAGCGCAGGATCCAACAAGATCAACTCCGCAACCTGGTTGTGATTTGCCACCATTTGGGTAGAAAGCAGCTTTGCCAATGGGATCCAAAAAGCCCAAAGTACCACCGTTAGTTTGAATGGATTCAACAAATGACGCATCACCACTATTCAAACGGCCGTTTGCATCGCTATAGCTGAAACCAGGTAAAGCTGGGTCCAAACCGGTAATTTGGAAGATTTTACCTTTCTTAACATTCTTGCCAGCGAAACCCGAAACATGAGCACCCAAACTGTGACCAGCAACCAACAAAGAGGAGAAGGACATGCCTCCAGAAGTATTCAGGAAATCAATGAAACTAGCAACAGTTTTGCCAGTTTCTGGAACATTGGCAACAGCGCTAGCGTAGTTGGCAGTTTGCGCCATCGAACTCCAGTCAACAGAAATAACGTTGAATGCACCAGTAGCAAAGAAAGCAGCACGAAGTTCGGTATTCACATCAGAGTTGTAGTTGTTGTTCCATCCGTGGATGATAAATCTGGTTGGGTTGTTTTTGTTGAATTTGGAGTTCTTCAATGCGTTAGCATCATTCAAAGCAACTTCGGTCTTGGCGGTAGTGCTGGTATATAGATAGAATTTAATGGCACCAGCAGCACGTCCTTTGGGAACATTGTCCTTAATAGTTTGAAGTTCCTCCACAGACATCCATTCGAAGGAGCCATCTAATTGTGGCATAAACCAGCCACCACGACTCTCCTCCTGCAATGGAGCAGCAAAAGCTATAATGACAAAAAGAGTTATGTAGAGTAAATTTTTTAAGCAATTTTTAGTAAAGTACCAATGGTTATCCCCAAAAGTAACAGCACAACCTTGTTCATGATTCAAAAGCACTTCGGAACCTGTGGCCAAGACTCCGTGGAACTCCATTTTTATACTCTTTTGCATAGCTTGTGTAATCTCAACTTCAATCTTATCATAAAATATTTGTATATATTTTCTATTTATTTAAATACCTAATCGATCTAAATTGTAGATTAGAAAAGCGGTGTATAAAACAACACTGA